>JAHYIQ010000006.1:5060000-5660000 GCA_030673865.1 Melipona bicolor | reverse complement strand
AAAGACCGTGCTCGCTAGAGAAAGACGGACTGTTTGAGAGGCAACGACAGAGAGAGAGAGAGGGTGGAAGAGAGAGAGATAGAGGCAGAGTGGAAGAGAGAAAGTGTGTACAGGCAGAACGAGACGGACAGAGAGAGAGAGAGAGAGAGAGAGAGAGAGAGCCAGAGTGACAAAGAGAGAGAGAGGCAGTGGAAAAGGGTGAGCGAGGTGGAGGTGAGCGACGATCAATACGCCATCAGCTTAAATTACAATAATAACGCCGACCAGACAATGCGAGCACGCCATTATAAAATAGTGCAGTCGTAAAAAGCTCTGGTGTCGCGGGGTTCAACTGTTCGACAAACAGCCGTCCGCAACGTTTAATCGCTGTCGAAAACTGAAATAAAATGTTCCCTCATTCGAACGTTACGGTATTAGAGCCGAGGATCTAGATAAATCGACCAACGATATTGCGTTTATTGTTATTTAGATCACTGAAATATGCGTCGATATGTACACATGGAGAGAGACACAGTTTCGCTTTTCGTCCACGGATCATTGCAAATTGCAAAGTTGCGATGACGTATCCACGTACGTTTCGTTGGATCGATCGTAAACAGTCAATTTTAATAGTCACGCGGACGTCACGGTGGACGTTCCCTCTCTGTATGCTCGTTACGTGCGTCAGCTCGATGAAAAAAAGAGCGGCCAATTTCCAAGGCGCGCAAAATACGCGTCAATATTTAAATGTAATCGATTCGATGTAACGTTCATGAACGTTGAAATTATAACGATGCTCGAGCAGCGTTTCACGTTCGATGAGTTTACATTCAACGGGATAAACGCGTCGCGTCCGCCAGCTTTTTCGAATTAATAATGGCGATTCTTACGCGCGATTGTTGGCGGCGTGTAATTAACGCGATGAAGCAACGTGGAAAGCGTAGAATTTCAAACGAGAGAGAAACGAGAGGTAAATGTAAATTTGCCGAGCATACTCGTAGTAATACGTAACAGGGACAAAAGGAGGTCTCCCGGTGTTGTGAAAAATTGATACCGGAATCTTTGTCTCCTTCAACAAGTCCGCGGAGATTTCTTTTTCCCGCGAAACGTCCGAGAGATACGAAATGCATTTCGCCGAGGTATCAAGTGGGAGACAGTCGAAGAAAAATTGATGAAGGAAGGTGAATCCATTCTCGTGGTTTCCACTCTTTCTTCCTTTTCTTTTTCTTTTTCTTTTCTTTTTTTCTTTTTTTTTTTTTTTTTTTGCTTTGCTTTGCTTTCCTTCTTCTTTCTTTCATCCTTTCCCCCCCCACCCCCACCCCGCTCTTCTTGTTCTTTAATGCTTTTTCATCGTTACGATTCATCGAGCACTCTCGAGCCCTCTGAAACGCCTCGAGAGCATTTTCTTTAACGGGCGCAAACGAATCGGGAACGTGAAAGTTGATCGCGCGAACCTTGAAATAACACATCAATTCCAAACTTCCGATGGTAAACTTTTGCCATTTTCCCCCGGTTCCCACGATGAGAACTCGCCCATTCAGCCGACCGACCGTGCGCCAACAGCCAGTTCAACGATTCGAGCTTTCGATCACGGACTTAAAGCGAAACGCTTTGTTCGCCGAATATGTCTCAATTTTTGCCGCGTTAGCTCGCACCGATCGAAATGGAACGCGGCAAATCCACCACCGCGGTGGTTGTTTCGTAAAACACATTTCGTTCCGCTCGTTCGCCTGGACGCTGTTTCGCTAATTTCTCTTGCTCGCTTGTAAAGTACACGCCGCCTAATTTAATTAACGACGATATAATTTCGCAATTACACCGGTCCACGTTGTTATAAAGTCTGAAACTATATCCGAAGTTTGCTGTATTAAGTTTAATATTCCGTGGCTTTCCAACAACCGCGGAACAAGAGAGCCCTCGAGGACTGCAGCTATTCAGCGATTTTCCTTGGTATATCCGAGGCCAAAAATGTCAAGCGTCTCTCTTGAAGCGCAATATAAAAACGTATAGATTTATCGAAAGCCACGAACCGCTGCTGTGTTAACGACTTGCCAACGAATTTCTTTTCGTTTCCAGACCCTCACACACCAGTTCCGCCAAGGTTCAACGAACGAGTGAGTCCTGCCCCTATACGTACTGGCGAGACGATCGTCCTTTCGTGCATCTCCCAGGGAATCCCGCCGCCCATGTATCTATGGTTTCGCGAGTCCGTGACGGGCACGGCGATGATCTTCAATTCAGAAAGGATTTACACGAGAGCGGGCGTGCTGGTGCTGCAATCGGCGAGGGCGGAGGATGCCGGACGATACGTCTGTCACGCCAACAATACGGCCGGTTCCGAGATGGTCGAATTGGAGGTCTCCATTATAAGCAGCCTCTCCATCCACCTGGTACCTCAACAGGTTAGTTTCCGAGACTTTTTTTTTAATCTTCGTACCCGTATCGATCCTGCACCTTTCGATTAGCCCTTTTTCGTCGAACTTTCCTGTAATGTTTTATTTATTGTTGGTAAATTCGACCTCAGAATCAAAGTGCAATTCAATATAAAAGTAGAGAGTAGATTCACTGACTGAACTTTCATCCGTCATTCTCGGTATTTAATACCAAGGGAACTACAATTTAACGAATTTCATTTTCTATATTTTATCTCGTCGTAATGACGAATGACTACGCTTTATCGTACTTTATCGAACATCGTTTCTGGGTCAACCAACCATTCGTTTGTTCGGTCAAAGGTACGATTCTGGAAAGAATCCACCATACAACGTAACGCGAGACAACTCAACGACCAGCGATCGGTTCACTTCTGGCGTCTGCACGAAACCGTGAATGGTCGTCTCTCCGTCATTTCGAAATCCCTTCCATCTGCTGCTACTTGTCCGAGATAGATTCCGATTGGAAATAATCTGAAATTTATCCCCCTTTCGTCCGCTTCGATTCGCCAAGATACAGATTCTAATTGGAAGCAATCCAAAAATTTATCCCGAGGAAAGATTTCGAGCGCTCGCAGTTTCAACAGGTTAGCATCCGTTCGTTTCCAGCCCGATTGAACGTTCGTCGCCAGCCAATCGATTTTTCGTTTCGTCTGCTCGAATGGCGACTTTGAGCTGATTTAATCAACGATACAGATACAACGTTAATAATCATTTAAACGAAGACGTACTACTCTCGGGTAGCTGAAAGAGAGAAAAGTGCACGGTTCGCGTGCCGTCTCAACAAGTTAAAGGCACTCAATCTCGGCGTCGCTTCTTCGATTGAATTTTCTCGAACGAACGGAACGACGGCTCTCGCTCTTGCCGCTTTCCTCCGTTCCGTCGGATAATCCCAATCCTTCGAGAAATCTCGGAAGGCGTCGCGTGACGATATTCTCGAGCGACGCGACACCTTTTTGCCGCTGCTGCTCGACGCGACATCCGTGCCCGCGAGATCCGTTTCCGACCTTTCGACGAAGAAGAGATGACCGTGGTGTGTCTGTGTGTGTGTGTGTGTGTGTGTGTCGTCGTGCCGGAAATAAATTTCGCAACGAGTGCTACGCGAAAGCAAAAGGATCGCGGCGGTTCTCTCGATGATAAGTAGCTTCTCTTCATCCGGCCGATACTTCAACAGGTTAGCCGCTTCCCTTTATTCTATTTCGTAAACAAGCTTAAGAGCTGTCGCGGTTACTTTTCTCTTCTTTTCTTCCTGCTTTCTGTTTTTTTTTTCTCTCCCCTTCTCCCCGCCGCGTTCGTTTCCTTTCCAGTCAGAGGAGAGGTGAAGGCCTCTCGACGAGCCACGGATTCTATTTTCAACGGATATCTACAAATTATCCCCGGCTCCGTCGCAAACGTAACAGTTCGTTGCACCGTGGCTTTGTTAAATCGATGAGATATTCTCGTTTTCCCTCGTCGTCGTGGACGAGTACTCGCCGGTTTTCTCGGGGCTCCGCGATCTCTGCCTCGCGAACAAACTCGCGTCGACTACGTCGCGGAAGGGAAACGAGAGGAGAGAGTCTGGTCTTCAACGTCGTCGTTGTCGTCGTCGTCGTTCCCGGAGTTGTTGACTAATTCCCGCCGATGTGGATAATTGAGCATCGTTCGTCGGAGTAAACACGAGGACACAGACGAGGTATATGAATTAGAGCGGTAGCGAGCGTCTTACAGAGTTTCGTGGCCCGTGACCTGAAATACCGAAAAATTACCGCTTTTTTAGAGCACTTTACGTTTAAACAATGGTGAATTGGGAAATTACTTCAAGTAAAACGATCGAGGTTTGTCAAGTAGTGAATGCGCCAGGAATATGATTTTTGAAATCCATTACAGTGTTGTCAATCTTTCAATATGTGAAGCTAGTAACGTATAAATCTATCTATGTTTTACGGATTTTTCACGACTTTTTTAAATATGTAGTAAATTAAAATTTTTAAATTATCAATACATCGTTTTGGGTATAAATGATTTATATTTTATTAAATATTCCTAAAAATTACTTTTGAACTATTTTAAATTATTATTAATGTTAAATTATCAAATTTTATTATAACTATGTAGTGCATTGGTTATGACAAATAATATAAATTCTATAATTCATCAGTTAGAAATTACTTATTAATTAAAATATTATTCGGAACTTTTCTATAAACTACTTTGCCTATCAATAGTATGAGAATAACAATTATTTGTTTAATTATTTATTTGATATTTATTTAATATAAATCCTTATATATCTCGCTATATAAATCGATTAAAGAAACATTTTTACAAATTTGGTACAAAGGGGTGCATTATATGCTGCAAATTATATTTTATTTCGAGCGATGGAATAAATTTCAAATGAAATGGAATTTTATATTTCTTTTCACGGCTGTTGTTACGAATTCAACGACTCACGTGTGATATCATTTATTGTTGAAACATGTCTGGAATTGCGTTACATATTAATGCGCAAGTGACGTTAATAAATTAGTTAATTAAATCTAAATCTAAATTGAATTTTACTATAATATTTGTAATAGAATAACACATAATAAACTGAGATGTGCCAAATTCTTCATCTCAATTTTTATCAATCTCTGTTTTAAATCGTTATATTCCTTCATTGATAAAGTATCACCACGTTCAATTCAATAAATGATTCTCAAGCAGATGTGGCAATATTGTCCATATTTTTTAATTTTAATTTTCATCACCGATAGTGAAAAACTTGCCTGAATTGATACAACAGAATGTGAGACGAAAATGGTAAGGGGGTCCTGAGTCCCCCCAATCGTGGGTCGAAAAGATACATTGTGTGCGAGGTCCATTCATGTACCTCGTCTGTGACGAGGATAACGATAGGCCGAGTAATCTCGAAAATATCGCTCGCCAGCTGGAAACGCTCGACTCGCATCTCGATTCGTAAATATCAGCCGAGGGAAATAACGAGCAACTCTTGTTTTCTGACCTACTCGCCGTAAACGCGGCGCCGTTATTAATTAGTATTAACTTCCGTTAATTAGTAACCAGGTTGGCGAAGGCACCTCGTCCCCTTCGCGGACGCTCCACGCGCGGTTCTTCGTAGTTTCTTTGATCTTTTAACAAGCTTCGTTACTTGTGTTCCGTGATGTTTCTCGGGACGATGAACGTGGCTATTGTGACGATGATAAAGAAGAGTACCGGTCGAACCAACTCTCTCTCTCTCTCTCTCTCCCTCTCTTTCTTTGTATGCCATTGTGAATCGATAACGACGTGTGTCAGCGACTCGCCCTGATCGCCAATCATCGGTCGCGCGATCTGTCGCGCCGCGCTTGTTCAAAGTTATTGGATCCCGGTCGAGGCTAGGGATAAATCACGAAAATACGCGCCACGTAGCGTGTTAAACGTAACGCAACCCGCGCGAGGTGCCAGGTCAACCTCGCAAATCGTATATCCCCCGTCAAAACAACGAAAATCGCCGCGCCTGGCACAGTGTGCGGCAGCACCGCGCCGGATTTGACCTACGGGATCGTTGGTAAGCGTATTAACCGTGGCGTCGATTGCCCGTGCAAAGCGGAATAATTAATAACGTTTCAAACGAAATGTCAAAGCGCGAGGAAGCAGGTTGATCCATTCAACCGGCCGTTCTCTCTCCCCCTCCCCCTACCCCTCCTCTATCCGCGCGCGCGATGATTCGATTTGCGGTTAAAATTTTCAAACTTGTCTCGCTGGACGATTCGACGCTCGATTACGGTGATACTGTACAAAATGCATTCTTTCTCCCTTGGGAACTCGAGAAACACTCGCTCCGAGTAGCTGTGTCGGGGATCGGTGATTTTCTCGTTCGTTCGTTCGTTCGTTCGTTCGTTGGTCAAGCTCGTGAATTTCAGCATTGTCTGCTTTTTAACGCGCGTCGAAATCTGAGAATAGAAAAACGCGGTTCTATATCAAAAAAAAAGAGGGGGGAGAGAATAGGATCGACAAAAATGGTCCGTAGCTACCATGGAAGGAGAGAGGATCGATGAAATAGCCAGTTCGTTCGCCGGAAGTCTCTCGCATAACTTTTGCAGTCATCAGCAAAGAAACGCTCGCTGCGGACGGATTCTCTCCCGCATATTAGCCGCCATTCGCTTCGATCGCACTTTCGTCCATTAACGCGGCTGATTTTGCCGCCCCTTTGTTAAAAGCATCGTCGCGTCTTTTCGTCGCGTAATCAACTTTTCGGCCGACTGTTTCGACACTGTTGGGCCAATCACGTTGCGTTCTGTCTCACCAAAATTTCAGTTTCGTAAAGCACTTGCTCCGAATCTCTCTCCATCTTTCTTTCTCTCGTCTCGTGAAAATCTCTCGCAAGCGATACAAGGCGGGTCGACTACACGAGAAAAGAAAATGAGCCAGCGAAATCCGATTTATTCGGTTTTCACGTAACAAAGATCATTCCATTCGTCTAATCCTATGGAACGTTCGCTCGACGACGTTCTCACGAGCATAGGGAATCGAGAATATTCCACTGCATTCCGCCCCGGCCTGAGCACACGTAGTCTTGCGCCCGTTCCGTGGAATTTATGATTATTTGCTCCTATTTTTCCAGAAATTCTCGCAATAATTCCACCTGCCTCTGTCTCTCTTTCTCTCCTCCACTGCTCCTACGCCCGGTGTAGGAGACGTCCCGAAAGAAGACGTCGAGTCGGTCTATAACGCGGTTATATCGACAATGTAAACGTATCGCTGGTTGTACGTAATAACGCGACGATACCGCGAGTAGGAGACAGGGATAACAGAGACAAAGCGGATACCGAGGTGCAACTCGACGCCCTCGTAGATTTGCTCTTTTCTTCTTCTTTTTCTTCTTCTCCTCCTCCTTTCCTCACCTCTTGCAGCCAGCTCGCTCGCCTTTAAAGGTGCCATCCTTGCGCATCTTATTTCCCGTTCCTTCCTCTGGCTGCTTGAATGCCGTATCAAAGGATATTTAAACCTAAGGTCTTCGGTTTGAAAGAAAGTTTCCTCTAGGGTCGCGAGACAAAAGAAGCCGAGAAGGCGAGAGCAACGCGCGCAATCCTCTCCACGGTACTTAATGGCCGTCGTGGTGGTTCGATTTACCACCCGACGATTTCACTGCCCTTGGACCAACCAGTTTCACGAACGACTCGTGCTTAACCCGCAGTTAAAGTAAATCGCAGTACCGTGATCCTGGAATTTGAATGTACAGTGCGTTTGATAAGAACGTGGACGTCGTTCCTTTGGAAAGAAGAATATTCTTTTTGTACAAAATTTTGCACAGATCGAAACTTGAAATACTGTTGTCTCCAAACATTTTCAAACACTGTCAAACGAGCCTCGTCTATCCGTAGAAATCCAATTGTCGAGAGAACTGTCAAACATCCATTAAAAGTGCGTGTTTGGAGCTGCTGTTTTTACAAACAATCGAGACGCACAGATGACGATCAAATTGCGCGAAAGAGGACTTTTAAAGTCTGTGAAACAGACTGATTTAATGAAGGAAATCAGTCTTGGACGCTTCAAGAAGATAACGATCCCAAGCGTCAAAACCGCATTTTCACTGCGGTTAAGCCTAAGTTGAATTCGAAAAATATGGAGGTCTTTACTTGTCTCGTGTGCTGAAAAGTTAATGGAGCTCGAGGCAGTATTTTCGATTCGTGCAAAATTTTGTACAAAAGGAATATGTTTTTTTTCAGAGAAATGACGTCTTATCAAACACACTGTAAACCGATGGCGGGTCTTCGAGTCTCACCGCCCGAGACAATCGGTCTTCCCCCTCTCGTGCACGCTCCGCGCATTATATGCTCGGGGCATCTCTTCTTCGATGCTTTGGTGCATCGAACGGCTTTCGAAATTCATGACCCGAGGGCGGTCGCGTTACGAGAGAGCCCAGGCCAAAGTGTACACTGCACAGTACACTGCACAGTACACTGCACCCACATGCGCGTATATGTATTTATTGATGTATCGATGGTAATCAGGGCGCAGAATCGTCGTTGCCGTGTATCACCGCCGTCCGGATAAACGAGCCTCTTCAATAATACATAAGACGGATTCCTGGCGAGATCAAAGGCTCGTTTCCTCGATCAATGATCAATTAAGCGACTCAAGATGCATATGGAGATGCCAGTAGACCACTCCACTCAACCGCATTCCGGTATATATGGGATTCGGTGTGCCCCGCCGCGCCGCTAGGCATTCGGCCTATCGCGTCCGACTATGTCGAGACTTTTCTACTTACCGCGCCGCTTAATCCTACCATTACCAGCATTTCGAACGCTTTTAACCGTGATATCGGTGTGCCGTGCATTGTCGCGTATTACAGCGTCATTTCTCTCTCTCTCTCTCTCTCTCTCTCTCTCTCTCTATCTATCTGCTAATTAGCGTGGTAAATAACTGATGGCAGCAAGTAGCTACCAAAGGGAACGAAAATTGAATAGAAAAGAATACATCAGTGCTCTACATTATTATAATTACTCCAACGGTATGTGCGTGTGTGTGTGTGTGTGTATGTGTGTTTCGTTGGAGTATCCGATAACTCTCTCCCTTTGATTCCAGCTAAATGGAAACGCCGTATCGAGAATCCGGTCGTCCCTCCGACTTATTATTGTTTCGTACGTCAACGTTCGTCGTTTGTCGGTTTGCCGGCCGCAACCCAGTTTACACAGAACGATTCTCATTAATGATAAATCAGATGGACCGACAAACTGATCAAAGGGAGATGACCGCGCGCGCTGCTCGGAAAGCAATTAAGCTTTCGAAGATAGACGACGAGAAGTGCCGACAGGACTTTCGACTCGCCGGTATGCCCCGCGTACGCCGTGCGCGCTGGAATTCGCTCCGATTGTGCCTAAGCACGTTAGGCGATTTCTATTTTTCTAGCATCGGTAAAGAGCGATAGCGCTTCCTCTTTTCTTCGTCGACCAGAAACGCGAGGCTGCTTCCGATCTCGGCTCTTTCATAATTTCGACGCTACGCTCGACAGGGATCAAAGGACGCATTCACGGAGTTGATACTCCCCGTCGAAGTTTCCAGGAAACGGGGAAGGAAATTGGCGCGAGGCATTAACATAGCGATTGTTGTCGGTGCGCGTGGCGAACAAAGCTCAACCGCGACATTATCCGGCTTCGTTCGTGCACGAGCCGGATTGTAAAGAGCCGCGTAACCGGATGTACGCTTCGTTTGTCAGCCAACGTGTACGTACCATCCTTTGATAAAAGTCACGTACTATCGGGTATCATTGGTCGTAAAATTCGTGTCGTTAACGCGTAACGGGAAATTATTTCACAAAAAGCGTGGGTGATATTGAACCGTCAGATCACCTCCTCGAGATCCTTCCTCAGCTGTACGCGTACGCTACCGGGAATCGATGATGTTCAAGTCCGATGGAACGTTCGCGCAGCTGCGTTTCCATCGGTTTGGAAGCAGAGTCTTTTCTTCCGGAATTTCCGAAATCGTGACGCAGCCAACTTTCCCCCGCCAGGAAACGATATTAAGCTGTAGGGACAAGTCACGGCGATATTAAAAGTGACATTTATTGGCGAACGTGTATGCCAGGTTAACGTGTAACGCCGGAATCGATAACTGTTGCAGGTCACCGTGGACCTCGGCAAGGACGCGGAGTTCCAGTGCTCCGTCACTGGCCAACCAATCCCGGTGATCTTCTGGACCAAGGACGGGCTTCCCGTGGGAGAAAGCGCCTCCGGTAGAAGCAAAATCACGGGGAACGACGGCTCGACGTTGCGCGTCTCGTCCGTGGTGAGGGACGACAAGGGGATGTATCAATGCTTCGCGAAGAACGACTACGAGATGGTACAGGCGACCGCGGAGCTGCGGCTCGGGGGTAAGTGCCTTTAATTCTTAATCCGTTTTGGTGCCACGGGCTGTTTAACAGAGTTAAATAGTTATTAGAACGACGATTAAAACGTAAAATTAAAATTTCCATTAGAGAAAGATAAAAGATAAAAGAACAAAAGAAATGGGATAATTTTATAATGCAATGGAGTACGCGAGCTTCTGTTTAATCAAAAATACGCTGTTTCGCATGTATAAAATTTCTTAAATTGGTCAACAAAAATATTATAAATTGATCATTCTGGTACTTCTGTTGTTGAACTGTTCATAAAATTGTTCGTAAAACAGGGGCGAATCGTTTTAGTATCACTCGATGTAACTGCGAAAAATGCCAAGAAACGCAATTGCGCTGTTTTGTGCAAAGGCTGCCTATTTATGCACGTTTAGGTTTAATTAAAAAGGAAGTAATTAGGGGAGCAAGCGTCAGTACGACTGGCGACGATATGGCGCTGTAACTCGAGTGCATTGTACATACATTGATCACCGCGACCGTGCGCTGTGGCATTATTCGGCACTAAAACGGTTGAAACTTTTATTCGCTCCTGTTTTACGAACAGTGCGTGAGGATAAAACGAGGAAAACGAACGAGGGCGAGCCGTTAACGGCGCGGTCCTGGCGCTTGAAATTACCTTCTCGAAAGTTAAAAATTTAACGCCAATGAAAATATATATCTAGGCGTCAGACTCCATAACCGCGTGGTTAGCGAAGTAACTCGCTGCACCCCCTACTTCTGGCGGGTACAACACGAGGATGTACTTAAAATTGCACGTTGTGCGAAGCGTCAAGACGGATTAGCATACCCCAAGCGCTCGTAACCTGCCCTCTCCCCGAGTTGGGTTGCGCCGACTTCGTGAAACTTTCACGTAAAAGTATCCGCTCTGAAAATAATAAGGCTAAATTGAAGCTATTAACGGGCCACTGTTAATCAAAAGATCGGCTCGGCGGTCTCCGTTGCGAAACTTTTCCTATGACCGCTTCGCCGATATTTTCTTTTTTCTTTTTTTTTTTTTTTCTGATCGCTCTCCATCGATTCGCGGCAACTAAGTTCGTTAAACGAAATAAAAACTAAAAAAAAAAAAGAAAATGAAAAAGGGAGGAGTATTACGTATTACAATAACGTTTTATCCAGTTATCCCGTCGGATGAGTTAAATATTTTTAATTAACGGGAAAGTACGCCCTCCAACAAGCGCGCACCCCAGGTAGCTTCGTTCGACCCTTCGAAAGAGAAAGAGACTTTCTTTCAGCGACGAGGAACGCGTCGAAACTTGGTTCCGCGTCGGTCGACCGATATCGAACCAAGTATAAAATTCCTCGACCCTTTAGTTTCGCTCAGAGTTTCACCTGGAATTTATATCCAGCTTGGCAACACGATTCCACGCTTCGTCGCATCCGGTTGCTCGCCCTTTTCCGACTTATCTCCGAGCCAGCGTTGCTGCCCTAACCTCCTCCTTTATTCCGTTTTACTCTCTCTCTCTCTATCTTTCTCTTTCTCTTTCTCTTCGTCTCTCGTCGCACGCTTTTCTCCGAGGAAAAATTCCTCGTTCAATACGCGCGGCAACCGAATTCTTTCATTACTCCCGCCGAGTTGCTCGGCGATCTCGCCGCGTCTCACCGTGGTCTAGCCCATTCTCGCGAACGGAACGAGCCGGATTCGAGAAGGGCGACGCGACAAAAAGCTCTCCGCTCGGGGAGAGAGAATAAGGACCGCGCCGCGGCTCGAGAACGAGCGAAAAGACGGGAGAAGCGGAAAGGAAAAAGGACGAAGGGAAAAGGACGAAGAAAGGACGAAGAAAATGGCGGAGAGAAGAGAAGAGAAGGGAAGGAAAAACCGACGGCGGGAGAAGCGTCGAAAGGAAGAGAAGAGAGGGAAAAAAATGCTTAACGAGGGCGATGCATAATGGAGAAAGGAGAAATCCACTGGCTGGCGTGCCGTGAAATAAATACATACCATTTGTCTTAGTCACGAGGGTGGGAAGCCGGGCCGAGGTGGCTGCCGCCAGCTCGCCGAGTGAAAGAAACGCATCGCCAGCCAACGAGGATGGGATGGGATGGGATGGGAACGTTGGTTAAAAGTGTTGGTATCCGCTCGAAATTTACGTGCAAAAACCGGCGACGAACGGACAAACGGACGGACGGACGAACGTAGCCAGGACGAATGGCCGCGTCGTCGACCGAATATCCCGCGGCTGACGTTTTTAAAACTGGCGTGGCACGAGGAAGAGGTCGCATCCCTCACGCGACATAATCCATTATCTTAAAGATAAGATAAGACGCTGTCAGTCGAGCGTTTTAAGTGCACCTAGTGCATACCGACCGCTATTTTCGTCTTAGCGTCACGTGCAACGAAACCGAGGTGTCAGCCAACATTTCTCACCGACCGCGTGCCGACCGAGTACCGATGTCTTCGTCCTCCATCTCCCATCTCTGCTCTTTCTATCTCTTATTTCGCCAGCCACTTGGAGACTCTCTCGAGACGAGAATTGCGAGAAAAGAAAAACGTGGAAATTTCTAACCGAGCGGCAAAAAGATCGCACGGCACATGACGGGCGACGTTGATTTCTAATGTAACAAACTCGAATTCAAATTCCCACTCGCAACGAACGAATTAGAAGCGTGGGAACTTTTTAACCACTCGACGACCACTCGAAACTGGCTCGACGAAGACGAAGGGTGCGTTTTATTCGACCAACGTTTGTGCATCTCGCGCGTATTGAACGACCTCGTCCTCGTCGAACGAAGGCAGCGGAGAGAAAGACAGGCGTCCGTTTATCTCCCAGCTCTCGACTCTATTTCTCAGTCAGGGCGTTGCGCGGTGGAAATTTTTAAACGTCGAAAAGAAAGAAAAAAATATTGGGAATTTCGCCGATCGTTCGGTCTACCGGCCCGAGGAAAACATGTTCGGTCCTCTCTCTCTCTCTCTCACACACACACACCGCGGTTAATAACTTTCCCTCTCGGTTCGCCGATAAGTCACAACGTCCACACGGTTTGCACACGGTTTGCACACGGTTCCTTTTTGTTCGCGCGAACGCACGGCCTCCTTTTAATCGAATACTTTCTCGGCACCAGTGTCTCTTTAAGTAATTTATGCGAAAGAGAGAGAGAGCCGTGGTCGAGAGAAAAACGAATCCGCGGATGGAAATCGTTCTTCGTTTCTTTCGTTCCCGTTCGCTTCGCGTTTCAATGCGTATCGCTTTGTGCAGCTCGAAATAATTGGACGCGGACTAATCCTCTCGCGTAACAAAGAAAAGGAATCAAAGCGGCGAACTTTTGTAACGACGTCGAACCGTTTCTTTTCAAAGGAGGGAAACAGATGTACGCGTGCGTACAGCGGTAGAATGCTTCTCCGCGCTCTCTAGATGCGTGCTAGTTTTTCTTCATTCCTTTCCTCGGTTCGTCTCCCCTCTCTCCCTCTGCCACCGCCTTTCGATTTATTTCGCCGGGTAAAGCGAACGGTTCGGAATGGTTTTAGAAAACGTACGTTTACACACGCGGCCGAGAAAAAGAATTAGAGAAGAGAGAGAGAGAGAGAGACGGTCGATCCTCTGGCGTCAGGCCAAGCGATTCCGCGGGAAAATTCGATCGCGCAAAAGTTCCAATGTTTCGAGATGGTTTGCAAAATGGCCGGTGTTAAATTTTTCGCAGTCATCAGTGGCCGTAAGTCAATATTCAGCGAACGAATCGCGCTCGGGAAACGCGTGCCGAGTTTTATTTTTCAAACGAACGCAACAATGAGGCGGGCGTTTCGCGCGGCTCCAAACGGCGATTTCACACGGTAATATCGCATCACCGTTTTCATAGAGCGCCAGAGAGATCCACCAGCTGTATACGTGACGCTGGCAAACTTCCATTTTATTTATACCCGCTTTAGCGCGTTTACAGAGCCGGCAATCACGGTACGGTAAATAATGTCTTCCTGTCGAATTACCCGATCGCAAATCGCGTTGCGCCGCGTTGCACGGTACGCTCTGTTTCCTATCATCGGGATTCGCTGCGTTTCCACGCGTTTACCAGATACCGAGAAAAATCAAATCCGTTGCGAGCGAATTTTGTCGAATCCGAAAATCGTCGTCCTTGTTGATCAGCCAACTCGCTGAATTTAACGAGAGCGTCGAAGGCAACTGTTTCGAGGAATAAGAGCAACGAAGATCTTCGGTGTTTTGTATTCGTCGGCGTCGGAGTTCTACGAACGAACGCGTAATTGCAACGCGAGGCACGCGTAACGTAAGAAGGAACAATTATCCGAGCGTTTCCCTGACAACCGTACGCCGTAACGACAACTGTACACTCGACTCGTACTACTGCGTGCGTCTGATCACTAGGGCACAAACCACTTGGAACCTCATCAAAGCTGCACGCGCGTTAAAGCCAGCCCCGGATTGAACGCGCCGAATTTCCCTTGCTGTCAAACGCTAGTTTAGTTAGTCCCAAAAATCAACGAAACGCTGGAGAAAAGAAAAAAAAGTGAAAAGGAACACGAGCATCCTGTTGATTCGAAACAAACCGACGTTCCCTTGAGTCGGGACAACGTTTCATCGATACGGTCTCTGCGATATCGAGGCGTGTACACGTCAAAGTAGGAACCAAAATTGACTCGCAAATTGAACATTGACGCTCGGCGAGTAACACGCCGTGGTGAAGGGGTGAAACACGGGGAGGGGGAGGGGGAGGGTGCGAGAGAACGGTGTAGCAGCTTCCGGGCGATATCGTGCGACGGTATGGTGCGAAGTTTTCGATAATTGGCCAGGGCTGGGTGAATGACAACGAACTGGCCAGGACCCCCTCGTCGTCCCCCCGCCCCCGCCCCCGCCCCCCCTTCCTTCCCCCCGTAGAATAATACGCGGCCTGCAAAACGGGGCGTGGCATCCAGCAATACGGCATCCTGATTTACGCCGTTGAGCAAACAGCCGCGCAGCTCTGTGCAGCTCGGTTATTGTCGGCTCTATAATTTGGGGTTAATTCACTAGGCGGCACTCGAGTTCAGGCGTCAAACCACAGATCGATAGTTCTGCCCGCGTACGGGTCTTGTCATGTAAATGTTGCGTGCATAATACCCCGCCTTGCGGCCAGCCAGGATCATTTCCAACGGAACGTACGCGCCGCCTCCTTGTGTGTGCGTGACCCCAGACACCCAGGGGCCACCTGAGCCAGGTGCAACCGCGCCAATACTCCAACCGGCAGAGCTACCTGCTCGTTAGCTGACCCACTGCCAATTTCCCAGCCGATGCGCCAACTTTGAGATTCGAACGAACTCTACCTGGGATACGGTTAACGTCATAACGACAACGCGCTACGTTTCCAGCTCGTAGCCTCTCTCGTTCGAATGAATGGCACTGGAATGAACGCGTATCGAGATTAGGGAAATCAAGGCGCGTCGGGACACGGAACGAAATTGTCGGTAATCCGTGTTTTATACCGTAGCATACGCTTGCATTCGACGCGCTACGTACAACTATCTCTCGTAATAATAAAGTGAAGAGCGGTGCAATCGAAAGAAGAAACGAACGCGATTGGGTCGGTCGAACTCGTTCGAATAATTCCCGCGCGTTTAGCTGTTTATAGCGTACACCAGCCACCGCTTGAATTATTTCGAAATCTGGATGTATTCTGGGCAAATTCCGGCGCAATCGATTCACCTGGTGAAATTGAAACACGCCGGCCTGCCGGGGTAATGTTGCTGGATGCGTTATTTAGTTTTCGGTTGCACCGTTGCCGTTTCACTGGGAGAGGCTCAGGTAACCTCCGCCCTCCACCCCCTCGCACCCCGTCGAATTACGATCCCACTTTCCATATAACGAAGAGAGAAAGAGAGGAGGGAAAAAACGCGATTTTTCATCAAAACGATAAAATGAAAACGCGGGACGAAATAACCAATCGAATTACGCCGACGTATTGTCACTGAAAGTGATTTTAGCGGGGATAACACAGAAAATCGGGCACCTCTTCAGGTGCAACGCTGATGCAACGAAAATTAGCGATTGGTTGATTTGAGTCACGTGATTCGCGAGGGGGCGTGGAGTAGACCTCGAGTAGAAGTGGCGTTGTCTAGTACTGAGCGATCGCGCCTATAATTTGTTTTGTATCAATAAAATTTTATGGCAAAAAGGTCGTCTTTGTTTCCTAGTCGGAACAGTTGCTTCTCGGCCTTTCAGCGAGACGAATCGTACTGGGGTCGTACAAGTCGTGCAGTTTCTCTTTCTCTTTTTTCTTCTACCGAAAGTTGGACGAATTTTTCGAGGGAACGTGTTGGCGGGCAATGTTTCAAAGCCACGGGCAAGAAAATTTTATTCCACGCTCCCGTTCACCCTTCGACCCGCTTTAACGCCCATTACCGGCGACGTCGTTTGCATAATTATAAAAACTACTCGTCGGCGCGTTTCGCCGCGGCGACGATCGAGAAGCGTTTAAAAACTTTAATGGTGGCCTCTTCAGACGCGGCGCCGCAGCTTCTGTACAAATTCATCGAACAGACCATCCAGCCTGGCCCCTCGGTGTCGCTCAAGTGCATCGCCACCGGGAACCCAACGCCGCACTTCTCCTGGACACTGGACGGATTTCCTCTTCCGCAAAACGACAGGTAACAGCCATCCTTTTGTTTTCTCTTTCTTCTTTCCTTCTTTTTTTCTCTCCGCGCTCGCTCTTACGCCTCGACGAGGAGAAACGAAGAGTCAAAGGAATCGTCGAACGCGTTGAAACGGGGAAAAAAAAGCTGAAAACTGTCGGAGGGAATTCGAGAGAAATATTCCCCCCCCCCCTCCTTTTACCCTTTTTTTTCTCCACCGATAAAATAAAAAATCTCCATCAAAAATCAACGTGGATAGTGTGTACACAATTATTTTCGGTTATTAAACCGCAGCTATTACGGTCGGACGGGAAATCAGACCGGCTACCGACCGTTTATAACGGCGAATCCCGGTGGGTACGGATACTACCTCCCTGCGGGCTTCGATTCTCTGAACCAATTGAGGGGAAAATTACCAATCAACCGGCGTTCAGTCTAAACTTTTTAGAGTTGCTCGATTTAGAATGATAGATTTGACGGGACCGTGTGCAGGCTATTAATAATGTAACACCGCTCGTGTTGTTTTCCCTTTGTTTTATAACCGGTCGGCTCGGTTGATTTACGGTGCTAAGCGACTCGTGATCGAGCCGATAATGATTTCGTTGGGGAGAACAAACGACGGCGAGCGGCTCTTTCGTCTGCCTTTTGATTTTCCACCGTGTGATCCGATAAACCGTGGAAAGTGTTAAATAATATCCGCGGAGAAGGAGGGGAAGGCGAGGGGAGAAGGGATGATCTGCAAAAGCGGCGTTTGATTCTTATTATCCACGTTTCCCCGTGATTCGAGGAGTCGTGCGAGAGCCGGGTCACAAAGTTTCGAGGATTTCGTTGGTCAAACTTTGTTTTCTCGGTGCGGAATTTACGCGAAGTTGGAATTATTTAAATATCGGTGTCGGCTTCGCCGAGTTGGGGAAAAAAGTGTTGCAACTTTTTGTCTATTTGCAAATAAAATACCGCCCGGAGTTGAAACGATGAAAATTAGATCAAACTGCATTGTCCACTGGGAACTCGGAAAATTGCACGGCCGCCGGAAATTTTTCTTTCCCTTCTTTTCTTTTTTTTTTTCTTTTTTCCTTTTTTTCCCTTGCTGACACGCGAAACGAGAGATCGCCAGAAATTGCCATTGTGAAGCGCGTAACATTACGTAACGTGAGGAATTTCTGATGCTTGGCCCGCAGGTTCATGATAGGCCAGTATGTGACGGTGCACGGTGACGTAATATCGCACGTGAACATCAGCGTGGTGCATGTGGAGGACGGCGGAGAATATCGGTGCACGGCGGCGAACCGGATGGCAAAGGTTCACCATTCGGCCCGTCTCAACATTTACGGTCTGCCCCATGTACGACCGATGGGGAACTATGCCGCAGTGGCTGGCGAAACCACCGTTATCAAATGTCCGGTCGCTGGTTTCCCAATCGCGAGCATCACTTGGGAGAAAGGTCAGTGTTCTCTAACCTCTCAACCGTGCAGCCAATAAAGATCTTTGCGCACACATATATGTATGTACATGTGTAATGTTGTAATCAGCTCGATCGCTGAATAATTCAAAACTTTCGTCGATCCTTGTTCAATAACGTAGCCGGTATACCCGGACTGGCATGGTAGCTAAAATTATAAATTACGTTAAAACTCTTTATAGAGATTTACGTGGAATTTTGAGTTAAATATCAACAAGTACATAATTCGTGTTGGATAGTACTTATTTCACGCTATCAGGAAAAGTCACTAGCATTTCTATTGTATAAACTGTAATAACATGAATTATTTGGAGTTTTACTGTAAAAAGTTGGATTCGAAATTTCAAGTTTGTCTTCCAAAGTCTTTATACGTTTCTCTCTCTTCTTTCACTTTCACGTTTTACGTTTCACGGTCACTTTTAATTGATCATATTACAAGTATTACTTTATAAGTCGAGAATAGCATCATTTCGCGCGAATCATTTATTCATGAACGCGGCATCGCGCCACCTAATCGCGCGTAACTAACTGGTGAGAAATAGTTTGCGTACACTACGACACCGCTACCGATTCCAAACGATTTTATTCCCGCGATCAACACCGTTTTCTTTTCTTTTTTTTTCTTTTTAACATTTCTCGTTGTCTTTCCCGAATCGTGCATTGCAACGTCGTTACCTCGCGAGTTTTATCCTCTTTGACTTCGTTGCCGCCGCGTAGAAAATAAAGATTAAAGTGGGAATTGAAACGTTCGCGACGCATAAAGTCGCCGTAAATAAGTTACCGCTCGCGTCCGGCGTTCCCTCGTAAATCCGCCTGGCAAGGAAACGAATGAAATTTCACAGAAACTGAAAGTACCGTCGGTTTTTCGAGCAGTTTAAATGAACTTTTTGCCAAGCGCAAGTTGTGCTGGCGGAAAGGGACGATAGAAAGAGTGTGTGTGTGTGTGTGTGTGTGTGTGAGAAAGAGAAGGAAGGAAAGCTCGTCCGGTTTTATTTCGTCGACCGGAGAAACTCTGGGCTGACGCCGCCATCCGAACGCGAACGACCAAGTTCGAGCGTTTCTTTTCTGGTAATGATGAACCGAAACTTCTGGAAAAGTTTCAAACGTTGCCCCTCCCCCACCCCCTCCCAGTAACTTTCTCCCTTTTACGAGCGATCTAGCGTGACGTCGAGCGCGCAATACCACCCGTAACACTTTCAAAGTCGTCCCACTCCGCGGCTACGAAAGCGTATTGAAAGCTCTACCACCGCGCTACCGTGGGCGATTTTACGCGACAAGGCCAAGAAGTTCGAGTGTGGATAAAGTTGGTCGTTTAGGCGCGCATCGCGAGATAGACTACTCGCGGTTGGTTGAGATTTATCCGGATGGACCGAAGAGCTCGCGAATGCCTCCGAACTTTGAGTATGTTCGCCGCTATCGATTGGCTGATCAGGTACTTTTCGTTTCGCTTTTTTTTTTTTTTTTTTTTCAACGAAATAACGTCGGCAATAAAACAGAAATACTAGACTTTCGAACTCTGAAACTGTGACTCTCGTTCCCAACTCTTTCGCGAAAACCTTCTCGATTTTCTCACGCTTCTGTCAAATTTTCACAATCGATACTTCGACACGGTGTTAAAGAAATCGAACGATGACTCGGTGTTACTCGTTGTTGCTCAAAGTCGAGAAATTGCATTTTATCAAACGAATAATAACGTCACCTGTATAGCTGTCTCGCCTGTCCCATCCTTCTTATATCCTGTTTCCACTGCCTCGTTTGTCGACGAGACAAACAAAGAATCGTCCCGAATTCGATTGAAAATTGGCCCGTCGTACTGACGGAACGTTTCCTCGCTGGCTGCAGACGGGAAAGTGCTACCGACGAGTCGACGTCAAGAGGTGTTCCCGAACGGTACGCTGGTGCTGCATCACGTCGACAGAAGTACCGATCACGGCGCATACACGTGCACGGCGAAGAACAAACAAGGCCGCTCCGATTCCCAGACGGTTCACATCGAAGTGAAAGGTAAAGTTTCTTGCTTTTTTAACTATTGTATGTTTCCATTACTCCAGTGCCTGTGGCGCTATTTATCTGCTTCGATTGGAATAACAGCGTCGCGTGTGTCGCCAGAGTTGTTGATCCGCTCTGTCAGGAGTTTGGAGCTCGCTTCCGGACGACTCTCTCCTCTAATCGCCGACCAATCCCCGTTAAACGCTACGAGGGAAAGTTTCGTCTCTCGAAAGAACGACGTTCGAACGCGATCCATTATTGTAGAATTGTCTCGACGAGCGATGTTTTTCGTTTGCTTTGTTTCTGACTCGAGATAAAGAGTTGCATGAAATTGTTACGATTACTCGCGTGTTCGAGCAATTTTTTTGGTCGAATCTCTCGTTCGTTTCGCCGGTTTCGATGACTCGAAATTGAAATTGAAAATCGTCTACGTATATCCCCGAAGAGAATTCTATTCGACTCGATGCAAATGGGAATTCGCTCTTTGCGAATTAAAATGTGTTTTTCTCCTTCGAGACCGGAGTACACACACACACACACACTGGCGCGCGCTGTTGTTCCAATTAAAGCAAGGGAAGGAAATGAAATATCGAAGTAAATTGACTAACCGATTTGTTTGTATCCAGTTGTAGCGTCGAATCGATAAGACTGTGAAACTTTTCTTGGATAAATAAAACGGTTTCAGATCGACGATTTTTCCGCAGCGATCCAAACGCTCGGCCGTTTTCTCAGGTAGGACGCAAGCGAGAACCGTGTCGTGAATCTCTTTAAGAAACAAAAGAAAAAAAGGAAAAGAAGGAAAGAGAAAAACGAGTATCCAGAGACCGCGTGAAGCTGACAGTAGTTACAGTACGCGTATAATCAGCCTCGCGTTACAACGATCGTTCGTTCAACTCGAGAGTCGAGAGGATAACGCCGACGCGGCGAAAAGAACGATCGTTTCATATAAGAGGGCGGAACGCGCATTGAAAACGTTGCTAGCGTCGAATCGAATCGCGGTCGTGCTTCAGGGAAGCTCGAAGAGAAAGAGACGAGCGATCGAAACTACGCATCGATGAGGCGTCGAACGATAACGACCGACGCGTACGCCTTTTGTCCTCTTTTCCATCGCGTTCTCGCGCGTTTACGATTCCCTCGATCGCTTTTAAAAACGAGAATTAAAAAAAGAAAGAAGAAAAAAAGTTTCTCCTCTTTCGATCCCCAGAACTTGGTAGAGTACCATTGTCCGCGACGAGACTCGACAGACACAGAGGAGGAGCTGGTTATTGTCGTTGTGGGCCGTGATGAGATAAAAATATGTCGTGATCTCCTATAATTTTCAGTACCGCCTAAAATCGATCCGTTTAGCTTCCCTGTCAATATACAAGAAGGGGCGCGGGTGCACGTGGTCTGCGTGGTCAGCGAGGGCGATTCACCGCTGAAGATCACCTGGCTGAAGGACGGCAGGCCATTGAATTCCACGGAGACGACCACCCATCATATCGGCGAATACGATCTCACGTTGATGATACAGAGCGCGACCACGGCGAATAATGGCAACTATACGTGCGTCGCGAGCAACGATGCCGCCGAAACGTCTCGCACGGCATCCCTGTTGGTCCATGGTACGCAAGGAGCCAGGGCACGGTTTTTTCATCCCCGTTTGACTCTCGGATATCGACCCTCGATCCGATTAATTTTTCCCCTCACTTACCGATCACGCGCGATCATCACACCTGTACTCTCGCCTTCGAACGCTGTACGTCGATGCTGATCGATGATTACGGTGATTGCCGTTTCCTTTTTTTTTTTTTCTTCCTTCTTGCGTCACGTTGCATCGTCGAGGAAGATCGATCGTCGATCGAGGTGTAATTAATGTTAAGATCGTTTCAATTCGGGGTATTAAATATCGGAAATATTTGGAAGTTTCGTCACCGTGATCATTGAAAGGAGGCATCGCGTACAATCATCGGTGATTGAAAAGTTCACGGGTGACACGGTTCGCGAAGCGCGGCGAAGCGTTTTTCGCTCGTCAGCCGACAACTTTTCAGCAGCCGCGCGAACTCATTCACTCCGCCAACCCACCCTCCTCCCCCTCTCACTTTCTCTACAAGTATGTCTTCTCTCTCTCTCTCTCTCTCTCTCTCTCTCTCTCTCTCTCTCTCTCTCTCTCTCTCTCTCTCTCTCTCTTTCCAGGGTCACCAATTTCAGCCACGATCGTCTTTTATTTCCAACCCCCCAGTTCCGACAACTCGGTTAGGAAATTTTCGTTCGGTTCACAGCCTGTCTCCCATTTAAAACAGCCAACGGACACGCCGACGTATGATTTCACGCTCTATTTTCCTCCGTTTCTCTTCTACCATCCGACCGCCACGTCGTCCGCGATTTCATCTCTCTCTCTCTCCTACCCTTTCTCTCGTCTCTCTTTTCACCCTTAGCGGGATAAATTCCGCAATTGCCGTTGACGGGGGACGCGGAATGGCCGTGAAACGGCCAGGAAAAAACGAAGGAAAAAGTGTACCCTCGCATCTCGTCGATATTAATCGTCACGCGGCACTCGACAGCAGAACCTCTCGACCGGTTGGAAACTCCGGATGTAAAGCACGCAAGATCAATCGTTGCCACTCTTCATCCTCCGGGCGAGGATTCTGCTTCCCCCTTTTTTTCTTTCTTTCTTTCTATCTTTCTTTCTTTTTTTTCTTTTTACTCCCTCCTCCACCCCCTTCCGTCGCTCTTTCCACGCTCGTTTGCGTAACACACGCGAGCAAGCGAGTTTCCTCTCGCTCGCGCCTGCAGCCACGGCTTTTTCTCGTTTTCGTCGTCTGTCGACGGGGGCGACAGTGGCGGTCGACATTAAAAAAAAAAAAAGAAAAAAGAAAAAAGAGAAAGAGGAACCCACCACCACGAGCATCATCTTTGGAATTCTCTCTCTAGACGAACAAATCAGTGCAAGCGGAACGAACGAACGAACGAAACTGTTGGCCGACGTTACGAAACGAACGGCCTGAGGGTGATTTTAACGCGTCGTCCCGTCGTCGTGACGAGCGCCGAGCCGAAACAGCATCCTCTCGGTTACGTGCGTGTCGTAACGCACCCCCCGTGCGTCCGTGCACCGACTGTCACGGTAAATGATCAAACCGAGTATTTTCCTACTTCTTCTTTTCCAAGTGTCTGACTGCCTAGTCGAGCGACGCTAGAGACACGACTCGATATCGCGACTTCAATTCGTAGTTATTTAATCCTGAAGCCGCGGGCAACACGGAGTTTGCTCGAATTTCGATATTCCAATTATTATCTTAATTTCTCCTTGCATTCCGCTTAACCCTCGAGACGTCAATTTCGTTCGCAACTTTGCACAGAAAAATGTGAAAATTTCTCTGGAGACTGGAAAGGGTTGAAAACTTAAAAAACCTTCTTCCTCTAAAAAAAAAAAAAAAAAAATTATAACGGATCCTAGCTTTTCCTTTGAAATCTACCCGAGCGCGCAAAAAATCCGACGCAACCACCGGATGTTCATTATCAATCATACACGTATGGAAATTCGTTTTGGTTTTTCGTTTATCGAACTGTCGCGTTACACGTACACGCGCGTGTACACACAGACACGCGCAGAGAGAGAGGCGCACAGCGAGAGTCAGGTATGGAAAACGTGGATCAGTGTGCGTCACGTGCACCTGCACGGCGCAAGCCGGTGGCAATTCTTTGGGCATTACTCGTGTAACGTTGCCTGCTATCTGCCGCCAACCCCCGGCTACGGTTTCTCAATTATTCTCAAACAACCGCCACCGTTCTGTTCTAATACCTCCGGGGCACCGAATATCCCCGCGTTTGCCGCGTGTACGTCTCTCGCCGCGCCAAGGCCAACGAGGCGAGTTATTATTGTCGTTTCAGAGCATTACGTCCGGCTTTTCCCCCGCCGCGGCGAAAACCTGCTGGGTGAACAGTCGTGTTGTCCAGAGTCGGCTGGGTATTCGAGAAACGACGACGATCCAGTTGCCCGTCGGTCCCGCTTCACCGGCGGGATTCCAGAATTTCACGAGACCCGAAAAACTGCGGGCGGGGGGCGGGAAACGGATAGAGAATTATGGTAATACCGTTGAAATCTGGCTGAAGGACAGACGCACTGATTTTACGTTTTAATAACGGAACGTACTGCGCCGACGTAATTCGGTACGACGCGCATTTATAATCCAAAGAGCTCGGTCCGGTACCGAATTCAATCCGACAAAGAATCGAAATGGTGGAAATTGAATTGATCAACTGCGTCGCGATTAATTGCTATTTTTTTTTTTTTTTTTTTTTTCTTTTTAATGAAGAACTAGTCTGACGTTAAAAGGGAAGAATTTAACTAAAAGTTGGAGGGGGGCTCGTGTATACGTGTTTAGAGAGCAGATAAAGTTACTGTTACCCGAAAACGACGAATTCAAGAAAACTCGTACATTTATTTTTAAAGAACAGATGCAACATTGAAACGGTGAAATTTGAGAAGCATCCCATTATATATGTTTAAAGAGAAAACGAAGTTAGTTTTCAGCGACTAATTGAGACGATTAAGAATCCTAAATGGAGGATCCGTATCGTGACGGTGCGGGGACAAAATTTCCAAGGTAGAAATTATTGGACGGCGTTTCGATTAGGCCAGGAATGACGCTGAACGCCCTTTTAATAACCTTAACTAACAAATTGACGGACCGCTATTGATTCGCGAGATTACCGCGTGGAAACGCCCCCTGTGACTTCGTCAATGTTAATATGATCCTATACGTATAATGGCGCGCGTGTAATGACGCGCAGCCTAGTTGATAAGCAGCGTTGATGTTATCGCATTACGCCGGCTCGGAGACCATTACGGGCCAGCGTAATGCGAACAGCATCGTCCGTGACGATAAATTCGCCGAACGATAGATTCGATCAGCCTTTAGTAATCCAATAGACGCGAAAGAAACGTATATAGTCTTTCAAAGGACGTCGGAGAAGCTGGCGTGCGGGATCACGCGCCGCGAAATCCTGTCTCGCACTCCTGCCTGTGTGCGTTTGACGTTTGCGTAACAACACCCTGTGCCAGATTACGAACCGGCAAACTTCGATAACGAGAGAAGGATTTGATCAGCCGGTGTAGTACTCGGGATTCCACGGGTTATTAGAGATGAAATCTGTGTTCGAACGTGGATAGACGTTACAGCGAGCGGTAGGTGGGAGGTCTATAATCCATAGACTCGTGGCGCGGCGAAGGAGGGAGGAGGGTAACGTTTCCAAAATAGAAACGGCCGACTTTCAGACTCGTGACCGTGATCGATTCTCGAAGCGACTGCCGCGGTGTAAACGACTCGCGAAAAAATCCATAGGCGAGAGAGAAAAAAAAGAAAAGAAAAAGTTGCCACGTCACGCTACCGCTGCAACTTGCTCCGAAGCGGGAAATGGCGACATGGCGATCCTCCCTCCGATCCGGTTGTGTACCGCCATCTCCATCAATCGTGATACATCCGCAGCGTCGAACAGTTCGAACCACGTATGCTAAACATTTTCGAGGCAACTGGACGCGCATCGATCATTCAACAGAGGAGGCGTGTCAACGGAAAGCAAACATCCCTGGAACTCTGCGACGAGAATCGAGAGGAGCCAGGATCCATCGAGGGATACTACGCTCGTACATATTATCTCTGAGCGTGTACGCGCTCTCTCTCTCTCTCTCTCTCTTTCTCTCTCTCTCTCTCTCTCTCCACGATTACACTATTCCTCTCACGCAACTTGAATTTCTTTCTTCTGTTTTTTTCTTCTGTGCAGTTCCACCCACGATAGCTCCCTTTAGCTTTAACAAGGACCTCTCGGAGGGGGTGCGTGCTCAGGTAACTTGCATGGTCGAGAAGGGCGATCCGCCGTTCACGATCGCCTGGTCCAAGGACGGCGAGCCGATCGCCGGGCCGAACACACCTGGCTTCGGGAACACCGCGATAACAGGTCCGAGACACACGCAGATACCCGCTGGTCTACGCGTGACCAACATTGACGCCCATTCCAGTACCATAGTTATCGAGCGTGTGAGCGCCGCGCACTCCGGCAACTATACTTGCCTGGCGCGCAATTCGGTGGCCGAGGTCCTCTGGACGGCCGAGTTGATCGTTCGTGGTAATGTAGACCGAGAGACAGCCCAGCCACCGGGACGAACCAAAAGCTCGTCCCCGTACAACGCACTCTGTCTGTTCTTCAATGCCGTTCACTCACCGTCTCACCTTTCTGTTCGTCTTTTTTTCCTTTTCTTGCACCTGGCAGCGCACCACTTATTACCCTCGATATCTTCACTGTGCACCGGCTGGTTCGTTCGACGACGGAACGTTCAATGGCCTTCCTTCTGACTACTATACGCGTACATGGGGTGTAGGAGTGAAAACGAATAATTTCGATAAATGTTCTAGGTAACGACGTTTTAAAGATATCCACTTCAAGTTCGAACGACGTCTTATTGAATCAAAAGGTTTCTTTCCACCTATATTTTTTTTAATAAAACGTCAAAATATGAGAGAAAACTGATTTTATTAATTTTAAATTAAATTTAAGTTTTCAAGTTAATTTAAATTTAATTTAAAATTAATAAAATTAGATCTTTTCATTGCGTTTCTAAAATTATTAAAAAAAATTACAGACTCATTTTTGGCCTACTTCGTACCATCACTTTTCCGAATGAAAGCAAATGGAGTATCTTTACGACGAGTTTGCGACACATCCTGGTGTTGAAGACGTTCGCAAGATATTACCAGAGATCGTTAAAACGTCCGTAAGGTGTCTTTGTGCCGCCTGCAACGAAGACACTCAAGTACCCCGGGTATATTTCACGTATATTCTGAATATTCATGAAGATACCGTTATTACCGTCACGTTATTATCAGTCATAAATACGATGTAATCAAATTGTTTAATAACGGAGCCGTTGGTACGTCGAATGAATTGTGCAATTTTATCGTCAAAAGGTTATATCCCCCGCGTAATACGCAGTTACGTTTCCACCCTCTCTGCAAAATTATTTTCACGCCTCGTTCGTTCTCGCGAAAAATCGGGACGCCAAGTATTTTCCCCCGTATCTTGCTGCCGGATACCGGAGGCAATTAAACGTTCCCCGTCAGCCAGCCAGCACCGTATCTACGTTTCACATTATTATTGTGTTATCGTTGGTATTGTGTAATCACGTGTAAATGCAGCCGTGCAGCCGCAGCAGCCGCCGCAGCCATCGCAATCGCGTGGAATTCGAAAATAGTAACGTGGGAACGAATCAGCTAGGGTTGTGAATTATTTCGCTCCAACGTCCAAACTAAGAATATTTTTCTCTCGGTCTTTGTCTATCCTCGTCTCAACGACGAATTCATTTTCATCGTTATCTTCAAAGGGAACCGATAGATCTTCGAGTCTATCTCGGAACTCTTTTTTCTTTTTTTTTTTTTTCAATTAACGCATAACACATTGTCGATCCATGGAATGTGTCGATACGATAACGAGCGAGGACACGTGCACAGTTGCTGCACACTGGGTGGGAGGGAAGATAGAAACGACACACGCTCGCGATTGAACTTTTTGTCTGGATGCGATACGTTTCGATGTTGAACGGGAAAAGAAAATTAAACAAAAAAAACGGCTTAGATCCGGAGATAATCGTAAAGCGAAAAGCATCAGCAACAGTAGCAGCAGCAGCAGCAGCAGCAGCAGCAGCCGCAACCGCAGCCGCAAACCGCCCAGCCAGCAACGCGACGCACCAACGCACTTGAGCACCAACGCACAATATGATAGCGTTATCACCCATGGTCACATCGTAACCACTTTATCTAGTTGTCTATCTCACAGGCGCACCATCTCTGAAATCGCACCACTCTCCCGATCTTCCAGCTCGACGAGATACCGCGATCCTTCGATGTCAACGATCAATCGGGAATGTCTGCATAATCGGAGGACCGTTGCCCTTCGATAATTTTGCGCTTGCCATTTTGAATTTGAACGCGTGTCGCGAGAAAGACGACGAGAAAGAGATACGTACACCTGTTGTTAATACATGTCTTTGATACCGCGCGTAGAATCCAGGTTTTGTTTTTCACTTACAGGGATTCGTGTTTGTGCGAATATAATTAAAGAACGAGGAGAGACTGTACTTTGACATTCCGTGCGTTCTACACCTTTGAATTTTCCGGGAATATTAATATTCCCTGGATCCTTTGTAGTTGTCTATAACAACCTTGCAATCTCCCCGACGTTAATAGGATTAAAAATTTCGCTATTTCCAAGGTAATGTTCTTGCAAGACTTCTTCTTCAGCTCCTTTCGGAAGTAAATTAATACGTTGAACAAACTGAAAGTCCCTTTTTTGCCGCGGAAACGATTCGTCGATGGCGACGAGGCACGATCTTATTGTCGATTCCTTCCGATCAATTCGTCGAATCGAATATACGAAATTCGATGGGTGTATGTAGACTCTCGTTGCATTTTCTTGAACAATATATATATATATATGTCTCTTCCGATCAAGTAAATTCTCGAGAGTGTGGAGAAATGAGGAGATAAACACAAAAAAAAAGAAAAGAAAAGAGAGAGAATATCCGAAAGGTAAAGTGAATTCGAGTGGCAAAGAAATATGTAACGTAACGGGTACATCACGGAGTTCGACGACACGGAAACAGCGATCGCGGTACTCTCCGAAGGAAAGGGATTCTGCATGAAAGGGCACCAGCCACTTTTGCGAAATTCGGCTTCGGCGTAGCATCACTTCGTCTTGAATTTGTACGAGTACCAAGCAGCAGCCTCGAAGTACAAGTTTGGAATGCCGACTCTCGGCTCGTTCACTTGATCAGCACACGCATATATGCACCGACACGTTCTGTTTCTTTCTTTCATTTCCTCTCTTTCGTTTTCTTCTTTTTCCTTTTCTTGGTTCAGCCGATAATGGAACACTTGGCACCAATTCCTAACGTGCGACACCCAACCTTATTGTTTCCCCTCGGAAGCTGCTTCCGAACTCCGCTTCCCCGAGGCCACTTAATCGACAGCCGTGTGTAAATCGCACCGATTCGGCGGTGTTACGCGGCGAATAATTGATTCGAACGGCTATCGCGTAGCTCTGGAACGTCTCGAAAGGACGAGTTGCACGTTCTTTGGGGAACGACAGAACGCGTATGGTACGAAAGCCGAGAATCGTTCGCTACGGCAACACTGTCGAGATGGTCTCGAATAATAATTGGCCGGCATCGATATTCGAGCGCTGAACGCACAAAAGGCCTCGTCCCCTCACGTTTATGTGCACGCAAAATGCACAATCACCGCATTGTTCTTGAATCGAAATGTCCGCACAGCGCACTGAAATCTGCATTGCTCTCTCTCTCTCTCTCTCTCTCACACTCACTCACTCACTGTGGTCCCCTTAACGATGTTTACCGTTTCACCGTTATTTATAGGTCTGTACTGTCACCAGGAAAATTGTCGACTATATCGCACCTATTCGTTTTGTCCAACGGATCGCACTTTCTCACCTCTCGTTTGTCACTCTTTTTTGATTAAATCGCGTGTACCTTTCTCAACTCCTCTCTCTCTCTCTATATATATATGTATATGTATATATATGTATGTATATACATATATGTACATATATACATGTCTTATCTATCTGTTCCTGTATCTGCCTGTATTATTACAGCGATCGACAAAGGGGAAGAGACAAACATACGTCACAGCGGAGGATCGATACGATCCGCAAAAATAACGTACGCAGGCAGCTGCGACGTATTTTTTTTTTTTATCCTTTCCCTCGGTCGAGCGCGAGCGCGCGCGCACCTTTCAAATTACAATCTTTTGTTTCACTTTTGCGCTGAAGTAGGAAGTTGCAGTAGGCCAAAGTTCGCTCTTGCCTCGGCGCAATAAGCTTAGATACGAACGCGGTTGCATCTGAAATGTCGTCATCGTCCTGCTCGCCGCGGTCTCTCGCGAGAAACGAAAGAAAGGGCGAAACGAGAAAAAAAAAAGAGAATCGAACGGAACGACGAGGAGACGCGTTACGTACGTACCTGTTGACAAACATTTATTCTCCCCATCTCTCGTTCGCGAGCGATCGACGAATTCGGCGCGCGAATTTCCGTACGAAATAACCGAGCGTCCGCCCCGCTCGTCGCCGCCTCGGAACGCGCGACTAACTAACAAGCCCGACCGCGATAATTGCTGGGAAAAACGAGGGAAACGAGAGGACGCGGCTGTCAGCCGGCGGAGATCCATTAAAAGTCGGCAGAGAGATCTGCAAGTAAAATGGCGCGGCGAGGCGAGGCGAGGAACGGTAACGATGAAATTTCAGATGCCACGGTCGTCGACGGTGCGCGAAATCCGCACACCGACGGCGGCTAACTAACGTCGACGGTGTGTTGTGCCGCGAAACAGTGCCACCCCGTTGGGTGATGGAGCCGCAGGACGTCCGTGCCTCGGAAGGGATGTCGCGGCTGGTTCTCCATTGTCACGCGGATGGATTTCCGCCGCCGGCGGTGTCGTGGCGGCGCGCTAGCGGCAAGAAACCGGGCAATTATCGCGACATCGTCACGCACGAGCACACTCAGAACCTGAGGATACACTCGAACGGCTCGTTGGTGTTTGGTCGAGTGCAAGAGGACCACGAGGGCTTTTATTTGTGCGAGGCGGTGAACGGGATCGGCGCTGGCCTCAGCAAAGTCGTACATCTGACTGTGAACGGTGAGACGTCGCTGTATTTCCTTTCCTATTCGACGAAAATATTTCTTCGTTTCTTTAGAACGATTTATCTATTTTTCCTTTTTTCGTTTTTTTCATTGAAATTATAAATAAAATTTCGTTCGTTAGAATCGATAGAAAGAATTTATTTCGCATTGACGAGTGAAAAGTGGAAAGTTCCACTTTGTCCAAGCATGTCGTCAGCTTCGAGACAAAGGATCTTCGAACGAAAGAAAGAAAGAAAGAAAGAAATAAAGTCGCTCTGTTTTCTCGATGATAACACGCGCAGTACCGGCCCATTTCGTGGAGAAACATCGGAATCAAACGGCGAGGCTTGGCTCGAGCGCGTCGTTGCGTTGCGAGGCGAAGGGCGACCACCCGTTGAAAATAATTTGGAAGAAGATGGGCGCACACCTGGAGCAGAAACTGTCCGACTATCGGTACACGTTGAAGGAGGAGAACACCACCGACGGCAGCGTCAGCACCCTCGAGTTCATAAGCACGAGTCGAGAGGACAGCGCGAGGTACTTCTGCATAGCCTCGAACGCTTACGGCCGCGACGAAATGACGATTCACCTGTACATACAAGGTAAGAACGCTCGCAAGGGAAATCGTATTTCAGACCGGCGAATGGAAACGCCAGAAAGCGAGAGAATACAATCGGCGCGTGATCTCTCCTCCTTCGGCGCCGAGTTATTAACGACGTCCGCGGTATATCCGCGTAATGACGCGGAGTAAATCAGGGGGAAAAATCAGAGGGAGGCAAAGGGAAACAGGAGGAGGAACGGAAATTCCGCTCTCCGCCGGAACGGAGATTTAAAGGCCGTTTTTCACGATAATCCGCGGTAACGACGTTATCGGCGTAATACCATCGACTCGTTACGACGAAACAATTTCAATAATGTTTCCGGTGTTCCTTGGTATTTTCCGCGTGTGCAACGTTGTCGCGCTTCGCGTAATTATCGTAATGTACAGAGGCGCGTTTCGCCACTCGTCCATTTAATTTAACGCGTTTGCTCGCTGCCAAGTGCCGGCACGCCGAACGAATGAAATACGTTCCGGTCGAACGGTTCGCCTCGTAAAATCCTACTCGCGGAGACGTGTTTCCATTCGTCGCGTCGCGACACCCCGTAACACACCGTATTTGCTCCATAACGATCGAGCGATGTCTGTTCTTCTGCGAATGCCAAAGAGCCACCTGATTTCCCGCGGAATCTTCACGTGATCGACAAGGGAAGTCGTTACATCAACATCAGCTGGACGACCAGCCAGGACGGTAACAGCCCGATCACGCAGTACATCATCGAGTACAAAACCGACACTGGTAATTTGATTGATCTTAATTCGCAACTGTTGAGAAATTCAGTCGGAAGATGGGAGAACCTCGTATCACACACACACGGCCTATCGCACAACATGAGAAATGAAAAGCTATATGATGAGATAGTGTTCAAAAAGCCGATCGTTCAACAGGTGCTTCGATCTTCTCTTTTCTAGCGCACGCAATTTATTTTACAGAGGTGTGGCACGATCACACGTTTCACATGACGGTGCCGGGCAGCCAGGCACACGCTCACGTGAGCGGTCTGCGTCCGGCGGTCTCCTATCAGTTCCGAATATACGCGGAGAACGAATTGGGTCGTAGTCAGGCGAGCGACGTGAGTATATCGAAGCTTAATATGCAACACCGATCGCGCCTTACACGACCAGCCTTCCGTACGACCCTTGCGCATCCTCCTCCTACTCCTCCAACACCTTCCTCATCCGAAAGTCGATTCACAGTCAGGATCGATCCTCTGCGTTCCAGCCTCGAGGCGACACCGGCGCATCGAACTGCAATTTTCTTGCTCGCTGAATTCCACTCTACCGCTGCGCTCTCGTAATCGTCGTCGTCGGCGTGATTAAAATTCCGCGACGTTTGCCCCTTATCGCGAGCGAGAGGTTTCTCGCAAGAAAAAAAAAGAGAAAAGAAAAGAAAAGAAAAGAAAAGAACGGGTGACGCGTCGCGAGAAGAGAGCGTAGAAAACGTTATCCGCGACGTGTCTTGAAAGATCACCGCGTGCACCGCGCTACGGTTCTTTCTTTCTTCAGATTTTGGAAACGACGACCGAAGGGGAGAAGCCGGGCGGGCCGCCGAGAAACCTCAAGGTAGATCCCGTCAGCTCCACCGAGTTTAACGTCACCTGGGACCCACCTGATCATGATTTATGGAACGGAGAGATACTCGGTTATCACATCGGCTACAAGGAACATAGGTAACGACCCCCCCCCCCCCGTCGGGGAGGGGAACCGAGCACCCTTTAACGACCATACGTTCACCTTACGACACCCTCGAACACTGTGTTCTGTTCAGGCAACGACGCTCGGCGTATACCGTATTTGTGCTCGAGCGCGTGTTTCTCGGATAACGTTGACACTCTATACTTGGCAGAGGTGTCTTCTGATAAATAACCGCAGCCGACAACTGCCGTTTTTTCGTTTATGTCACTCCCCCCCCCCCTCGCGGACCGTTGACGTTGAAATATTTTCGAAACGCGTTACACCGTCGCGTTGTGCGTGCCGGCCAAACACAGACCCGCGTCGTTTACCGACACCACGCCGCTGTTCATCGACTTGTTGTTTCAACGACAGAAGTGGTTACTCCTCGCGAAAGTTAAATTCGCGCAAATACAGTTGTCGGGACGGATCGCCGTTTTAGAGAACACGAGTTTTCTCTTTCAGTTTGTGTTCCAATCTGACGGAACTTTTAACGTTAATTTCGATCGAGTTGTACGGTGTAGCGAAATAGTAACAGAATTAAATTGTCAGTGACTGATTGTTCAAAAACGACGTTCAGAAATTATATTATATTTGATGAAAATGTGGAACAGAGAGAAAAAAGTTTGCTGCACTCGTTACGCGAAATATATACATAAAGCACTCGTTACAATGTTTAACAAGTGAAATAATCATCTACCGATCTGTATCGTCTGTTCTATTTTCTATTCTAATTAGGCGTATCTCGTTTCTTTTCTTCCGTTAAATCACGTGCGCGCTGATATTACAATGTTCGAAAATGTTCAGGATGGGATCGGATCAGTACACGTACAGAACGGTGGAGAGGCGAATTTCAACAGCGAGCGTAGCCTTGGGGCTGGCGCGGACGTCGATGCCCGGCAGACAGTATCAGCTGACAAACCTGAAGAAGTTTACACGTTACAGCGTGGTGGTGCAAGCGTACAACGTGTTGGGCCAAGGTCCCATGACGCCGGAAGTGGTGGCGACAACTCTCGAGGACGGTAAGCGAAAGCTTAATCCTTATGGATGGGCGTCCTTGCTCTTTCTTTCCCGAGGAATACTTTCTCTCTCCCTTCAGATTTTGCGAAACCATCAAACGCCAAAGAGATAAGATACGAACCGTTAAAACAGGGCAGAGATTGAACGAACGCGATTCGACGACGTTCAAAGATTCATGAATAATACCTGTGGTTGGCGAGCCTATCATAAATTCCGCCATGAATACCAACCGCGGTGTATATCCGGCCGAGTTTCGTATAAATAATAAATTCAGCAACCGGGTTGCCTGGAACTGATCTGCTTGCAAATAAGTTCTTTAATCCAGTGCATCGCGAACGCGGCCCGGTTAAACTCCGAAGTGGCTTCGCCCTGCGGCAACAACTTTTGCTTAGCAGACTGGCGCCTCTCATGGACATCCTGGTGATATTCCCGCGGAAAGCGAAACCCGGCTGGCCGCGTTAAAGCCGCACGCTGAACGTTGAAATCTTGGAGCTGAATTTGAAAATAGTTCCGCAGATCGAGCCTGAGCCCCCGTCGTTTTTGCACGGTTTGTGAAAAATTCAGTTGAAAGTTAAATATTGGTCTTTGGCCGCCCTCGGGCTACCGATGAATAAAACACATTATTTCGCTAGTTCAGGCCTGCGATCTATCTTGAACGCAAATGTTTGAAAAATAGTTGAACGCGTGACGGGATTACGGTAGTTTAAAAAGCGACCTTGAAGTGTAGCCGATGATTAGATTCTTCATTCTGAAGAGATAGTTTGTAGGATTGAAATAACGTCGAACGTCCTTTTGGGTGGTTGATCTAAGGAAATTCAAACAACAAAAATATTAACACCAGATCTAGATACAGATTTAAAGAGAATCGTTTGAAGCTACAACAAAAATGTGGAATTCCTCGCGAAACTCGTTTTTAGTCTTGTTCCATCTCAACGAGCCAATGTAATGTCTGTTTGGCATTTTCAAGGTAAACTCCGGTAGCGTAAAATCGGTAGCGGAGGTAATATCTTCCATCTAACTTTTTAATGGATCTATGTGACTCGCATCTGCGTGTACACTCGTTAAAACACTGACAAAGTTTGACTGTTAATCTTTCAAACACTCCGTATCTGACTGTAAATCTGTCCAACTAAAAGTCATCGTCATCGATTCTCTCCGCGAGTCTCAACGCGTAAGAGGCGCAAAACGCGTCCTTCTGTCGGGATTAGCATTCCTCCACGAGAGTTAACTCGCGACAGGTCAAGCGTAATTGACTGGCGACACCTTTGAAATGTCCTCAGTGCCTAGCAGTCCGCCGCAAGACATCCGATGCACGGCGCTGTCCTCGCAATCACTGCAGGTCTCGTGGGACGCGCCGCTCGACTCCACTCTGAACGGCGTTCTGAAAGGCTACAAGGTCATATGGGAGAACATGAACGCGCTGACCGAGTCGCCCAAGTCGGAAATGAAGATCACCAGTGCCTTGACTGTCGTGATTCACGGCCTGGAGAAGTACACGAATTACTCTGTGCAAGTGTTGGCTTCGACCAGGGCCGGCGACGGGATCGCCTCCTCGCCGTTGTATTGCGTCACCGAGGAGGACCTGCCGGAGGTGCCGGCGGGCGTGAAGGCGGTCGTCAGGTCGGCGACATCAATTATCGTATCCTGGCAGCCGCCACTCAGGAGCAACGGCAACATCACGTCGTACAACATTCATATCCGCTGGGTTGGCCCGGAGGGAAAATGGTACAAGCGGTCATTGCCTCCGTATCAGACCAGCTATCAGGTGGAGAATCTGCATAAGAAAAATCAGTACGAGTTCAGCATCGCGGCGGTGACGTCGGTGGGCGAAGGACCCCAAACTCAACCCATCACCGTTTTACTTTCGAACGAAGGTCAGCTTCTGCTCTTGATCTCGCGATATTTCACGTAATGATAATGTATTTTTGAAACATATTTCCGATAATTTTTTATGACACAGATAGATTGATATTTTGTTTGATATTGTTAACTGGACTGATATCCAAGTTTTATTTTTACACGTCTTTGCGAATAGGGTAGGTTCAGTATAGGATCTTTTACAAGTGTAATATTACAAGGTTGAAACGATTGCTTTGGTCCGTTGCAGTTCGAGCAGCGATATACTCGTTTGGTACGGTGCTGGTCGTTCCATGGAAACAGAACGTGACGTTACCATGTCAAAGCGTCGGGAACCCCGAACCATCGGTGACATGGAAACAATGGGGCCAGATAGTGAAATCGTCCAGTAGGGTGTCCCTGCTACCGGAAGGCTCGCTGCAGATCATGGACCTTCATCGGGAGGACAGCGGAAATTACACTTGCTACGTGAAGAATCGTCACGGATCCGATCAGATCACGCATCGTTTAACCGTGCAAGGTAGACAGTTTCCATTTCAAACTGTTGTTCTAAAACTTCGTCGAGTTTTTAAATGCTCGAAAATATTGAGAATTCTGCGTCTCGAATTAACTCTTCAGCTCGTTTTGTCGATATTTTTCTTTCTCTTGTTTTAATCTTTTCTCTTTTTTTTTTTCTTTGCAAACTTATACAATTATAACTTTGCCCGTGATACGAAAATTGTCTGCCAAGTTGAAGAGTTCATATCACTGTTCGAGACTTCTAAGTGTAAGCCATGTGCAAAAAGAATTGTATTCTCAGACCACTGAAAAAGCTAGCTTCGACGCTATTCGTCGGAACGCAGTTCCTTTTGGACACGGTTAACGGCGTCTAACACGGTTAACCTCGAGTGATAATAAGAAACACGTTTGCAAATGAAAATTGCTTTCGCGCTCGCTTAAAACTACGCGACGCAAATTAACATGGGGGGAAATTGTAGAACACGTAGAATAACTCGATTACGACGCTTTCGCAGTTCCGCCGGCAGCCCCGTTGCTTCACGCGACCAGCGCGACCAGTAATTCGATAAACGTCCAGTGGAAGAACAGGGATGATGGCGGCGCTCCAATCAGGGGCTATATCCTTCACTATAAACGGGAATCCGGCGAATGGGAGGAGGTGAAGGTCTCCCACAAGATCAACAGTTTCGTGCTGTCACGGCTATGGTGCGGCAACGATTATCAAATGTATCTGACGGCGTACAATAGGATCGGCATGGGCTCGCCGAGCGAGATTGTGAAAGCAACGACCAACGGATCGAAGCCGGAGAACTCGCCCAGCAACGGTGATAAATTCGTCACCGTGAACGTGTCGTGGATCACTCTTCATCTGAGCATGTGGAACGACGGTGGCTGCCCCATCACGTATTTCGAGCTCGAGTACAGGAAGAACGGAGATGATATTTGGACCTTGGTGTCGAACAACATCGAGGTATTAAACCGTTTTTGTATGCGATCGATTGAAACAACGATACGATAGAACGTTGCAAAGATGTTGCTTTCTCGTACGATATATATTTTAAAACACAATTACTCACGTTTTTACAATCGCTCGGGTTGTAATTTTCCGCGTTAACAAGTAATTAACACGTAACTTCCACAAAATCCTTTCGTGTCAATTGCTCGAGAATGTACGCGTTAGTGACTGCAACAACGTAAATTCCCTGTATAACAGTAAACAGCGATGGGATTTGTCGTTCAGGTACAAAAGACGTACACGCTCAGCGAGCTGCAACCTGGAACCACGTACGACATTCGAATAAGGGCGCACAATAACGCGGGTTTCTCGGTCGCCGAATACAGGATAACGACACTGCAGCCTCACACTAGCAGCACCGTGCCGTCCGTGGAGATCGATCACTACATTCCTCAGCACACGTCCGTCTACACGGAACTGAAACTGATTATTCCTCTGATATTGAGCTCGCTGGCGATCATCGCCGCCGCCGGTGCCGTGTTTTACTGTTTCCGGAAACGTTAGTAGATAATTGCTCGCGATCTATTCGCAGGCACGACATATCTCTGCGTGCACGTAACGTCTTAACGAAAATGACCGTAGGCCCATTTATAGGGGAGATCGCGAGCCTGCACGACGCCCAGACTGCAGCCGCTCTAGACAATAAACAGAACATGGAGCAACGTGAACAGTACTACGCGACCGTGCGCAAACCGCTTCGCTCGCCGATACACGAGATGGCTACCTTGGAAAAAATTCCAGGTAACTGGAGAGGGGAGAAGTATTTATTTAGTGTCGTTCGTTTAATTGGCTGATCAACTCTTTCGTTGTTGAGAGCGAGATGCGAATTTTACTGACGATAAATACAGATGACTCGGTTCTTGCGTAAGACTGTCTGTCATATTCTTAACCCTTAGTTGCACAATATCTGGAAACACATCTATACACGCTGTATAATTCTGCGGATAAAGTAATAATTCTCATTGCAAAGCAATGATTATTTTAGTTTTAAAAAATTCTTCAGAATAAAGGAGAGAAAGAAGACAAATTGGTAAAAATTTGAAAAATCAAGAATCGTGCTGAATGGTACAGATTATTATCAACGACGACAGAGTTGATTAATTTAAGGAATCGCAAAGAGACGATGTTGAAAAAAATGGTTGCAGAGTACTCGGAGGACATTTATCCGTACGCGACCTTCCAACTGGAGGAGAGCGTACCACCAGGTGGTGATAGCCGATGTAATTCCGCCGCGCCTCTTCAGACCTTCGTCTATCACGATCCTCGTCTCTCCACAGCTGACACTCTTCAATTACGAGAGGTATCGTCCAACGTCCAGTTTGCTTTTGTCATTCACCATCGCTTTCTACCATTCGCCACCGAATCATGGGAAAACACACTTGCGCACACCGCATGCATCCTCGAGTTCGTCCTCTCACAGTTTACCACTGTGTACTGTAATTGCTCGAGATAGAAGTTCGTATCGCTGCGACGTGTTTCTCTCTTAAAAATCTCATTTGGAAAGTACGAACGAACACGCGACACAGGAGTGACAACTGGTCGTCTATTCTAAGGGGCTTTCACTACTTTTTCTCCAGTTTATCTCTTTAACCCTACAGCTGTGAGTAATTTTCGTACTTTCGTACTCTGTGCGAAACTGACGAGAAAAATTTATATCTAGGTTATATCGTAAAAAAAGTAATCGCAATGTGAAAAAGAAATAAAAAAGGAATATCGACGTCGTTAATTGTCGAAATTAACTCAGTAAGTAGAATTAGCAATTCCGGCTGGAGAGTTAACGAGGGACAACGAAATTCGTTTAATCCTTTATATATTAAAAAAAAAAAAAAAAAAGAAAAGAAAGGAACAGAACGTACGAACTTTTATCTTTCGTGAAGAGAGAACATTCTCTACAAAGCTTCGCTTTTATCCCGCTATCGTCGCTGTATATATTTCCCAAATAAAGCATTTCGTCGTTAAAAAGTCCTCTGTGATCCAGCAAAAGGGGAAACTGTACGAATCTCGCTTCTCGCATGTTGCATCAAAGCGCGCTAACGCACAGTCCCAATCGCATTTCGCGTGTGCACATCGGTCTTGGCTATCGGGTTTGTTTAGAAATTGTCTGGCACGAAGAACTTGTTTGTACGATCTTTTTTTTTTCCGCGAAGCAATCACGAGCCGAAAAGACGGCTCGTCATGTATGTACGTGCGTCATGTATGCTCGTAAACGTCGACGCAGACCGCGACGAGATAATTTATCGGCATAAAAAAATGAAAAGAAAAAAGAAAAAAAAACATGTTTGTAGAAAGAACCGCGCGTGGATCGAGTAGAACAGATGTGCATCATAGAGAATCGATCATTGTGACTGCTGGTCCCACCTTGCTTCGTTTCGCATCTGTCCTGATCAGTCCATCGAGGAACCGCAACACCGATGCAAACGATACTTTTCTTACATGTATTATATTCGCCATTCTACACATCTCTCGCCAACTCTTGTCATTATACTAGCTCGTATAGCTGTAGAATAAGAAAGCGTACATTCTGCCGAAGCGTTCCGAGGTATTTTCTACGTGATCATACAAAAACAAAGAAAGAAAAGAAGAAGAAGAAGAAGAAGAAGAAGAAGAAGATAGAACAGTAGTGTAAATCGTGAACAGTGAAAGATCAGTGCGAATCAATAAAACCGATCAATTTCCAAAGAGTGCACATTGCAAGGCACGATAAAGACACGATAGATCATAAATATCCATCAGTATCCATTAACATCAATTGAATGCTCCATCTTCGATAACGATGAATCATTTAGTGCATACAACGTGTGCGTATACTTGGTGGAAGAGATATGTACGTACGTGAGGTCATAAATCAAAGTATTAATCTGGGATTAATATACTTGCAATTCAAAGCCGTATATACATACTTTGGAAAAAGCATCTTGGCTCTCAAATGTATCTTGGGATCTCGTAAAGTCATTTACGAGTCCCGTGAAAAGTGGAAAGTTGTGTATGTATTTCTAAAACTCTTCCCTCCGAATTTGTCAACTTGTATACACAGCTTCTTAAAGTTTCTCGGGCATTACAAAAGAGGAGGCCAACCGTACGGTTCTGAACAGGATCTCGAGTTTCTTATCTCCTTGTACATGCAATCTCAAACGTTAAAGCTCGACGTGTTTTATACCCTCGCTGTACAAAAAAAAAAACTCCGCTTATACGAACTCCATCTTGTTTGAACGAAATTGTAATTACCGCCCGATTAAACGAACTCCCGCTAATTAAATCCGCTTGAGCGAAAGTCAAGTGAGCGGGTAGCGAGAGAGATCGGCATAAAAAAAAAAAGATTGTAATCGCGCAGAAACTGCTTGTCTCCTGACAGATTTGTATAAGCGGATTCCCATCGTTCCACCAACGAACGTACGGTACGTCGAAAATCGATAGATCTAGAGAGTCTTCTAGGTTAGCCGCTAGCACGAACGTCGCTAAATAAAAAAAAAATAAAAAGAAAAAAAAAAACGATCCGCGACGGTTGGATTCGCGATAGATCGGTGTAGCGCGTCTCCTCGTTTCCTCGTGCGAGTGTGCCAATTCATCGAAAACCAATTCCGTCTGATTGCAGTCGGATTGCAACCGGTACACTAAGGTGCGCGGAGGCCGTTCGTCCTCTGCGCCGTTGCACAAAACGCACAAGGTCAGTCAGGGCAAGTCCGAGTCGGAGGAATACGACACCCTGGGCTCGGATAGCGACACGGAAGTCGGGACCAGCAGCCGAACCGAGTCTTCCAATCACCTCGTCGATTCGCACCACTCGGTGTCTGCGGCCGACTCGCGTGTCCACAGTATGCAATATCTTTCATCCTTCTATTCGGTTTACGGCCTTGTTTCATCCTTTCTCTCTCTTTCTCTCTCTGTCTCTCTCTCTCTCTCTTTTTTCTTTCTCTTTTTCTCTTTGATCTTCAGGTCCAGTTCAGTTTGATCTTTTGTTGTTAGTTAAAAAAGAGGGCCGCGGTTGTTAATGAAAGAGAAAAGAAAGAAAAAAGGGGGAAACGAAAGGAGAGGAGTGTTGCCTAATATTTCCATGCACCGCGGTACCGCCGGAAGTCCGTTCCCGTTGCCTGTCTATATATACATATATATATATATATATACATATATACGTCTATTAGAGTGCACCGAAACACGTGACCGAGTATTTCACGCTTGTTTGTTGTCGTCGTGAAAACGTTGGAACGGAATCAGGGGACTGTTGGAGGTACTCTCTCAGCGAACGCGATACCTTGTTTCTCTCGTGTCTGTTCATCGTGGAAAATCGTTGCGTTCTCTGTTTTTTTCAGACTTCCTGTACCATGGACCAGAATCTAGCACGTCTACAGAACCCTCACCGATTTTTGAGAGAAAATCGTTTCCTGGAAGGGGAAGATCCAAGTAAGCTCTTTCTATATCCGTTCTCTGAATTATCCGCGGAGGAATGAGGTTTTAGAGGGAGAATAAAATCAAAAATGTTTGATTGTTTCTTTGTCGAAGGATGTTACAGCTGGCGCGTCATACCAGCGAGGAGACCCGTTCCAACTTCGGCCCAATCACCGGGTTTGGCAATTCCAAGCACCAGTCGAGCAATTCCTGCTCCAATCGGGACCAGGAGCGTGACGGATCAGGGAACCTGTTCATCCCCAAGCTGGACCCACCCACGGGCTTCTCCGACGCGTTTGAGCTAAGCGAGGCCGAGTGCGACCTCGATCGTGGCCACAGCAGCCAACGAAACGTCCGTGACTTCGTAATCGCGGTGTAAATAAAAAAAGAAAGAAAAGAAAGAAAGAAAGAAAGAAAGAAAGAAAGAAAAATGTAGAACCTCCACGGTGAATCTCCACGATGCTGAAACCAGCGAGGAAAGAGAAACAAAACGAAACCCCATTTTAACTATCTCGATGTAAAGAAACACCATCGTGGTCCGTCTTTCGTTAATTATCATTGGCCACTGTCGAGCACAGCGGCCACTGATCATGTGCTCCCTGTTCGTGTTCCTGGCCTATGTCGATGGGAATGTGTCAATCGTATCCTGTAACAAAACAAAAAAAAAGAAAAAAAAAAGGAAAAAGCAAACGAACGTACTGAACTCGATCGTGTGTTCTTCGAACTGCCATTTGATTTGTATTCGCGAGAACCTGCGACCACAAGGCCCAATGACCATTCGTTCGATTTTTTGGTGTTTCTCGTTTGACTCCTGGGAGTGAATCGCGCGACTCTGAACTGCCTCCTACCCGCGTCGAGAGATCAAACAAACTGCCAATTTCGTTCCAGAGAAAGCTATCCTACGAAAGACTTTATTGAATGCATTCTCTACTTTGTAAATCAGGCGACTTTTTCGCAGGTTACCGAACACCATTATTCCACACGTGATTGCTCGAGTTCGATCGATACGTCCGTTTGAGTCTGTTTCACGCGATGACTGCCACAAAAGTGCGTGCTCTAACCGTTAAGCGATTCACAGGGAAGTTCTTTTTATTTCCCTGTGTGACGAACACTCCTATTATCATAATTAATTAATCGAAGACTCGTAATCGTAATTAAAGAATACTTCGTCGTCGAACGCGCGAATCGTCCTATCGTTGAGACCACATCCACGCAAACATCCACAAACAAAAGGAACGGTTTTCCATTCTACTACCGAGTGCATATCCCAAGCGAGCAATACGCGATTTGTTACGAGTTTACTTCGTCTTCCAGTTTCGTAGATCCAGTTTTTTATCTTCTGATTTCAACGTCGTTTCTCCCGAGCGAAGAACAACGCGTGAACAATTTCCTTCGCGCTTTGAACGAGCCAGCATGTTTCTCGTTCGTGTACCAACCGTGTGTTGTCGTATACGTGTATAAATAACGAAGAAAAAACTGAAAATGATGTTTCGTCGTTGTCATCGATGTCGTTTCATTTTACGCGAGACTGAAAACGTTAAGTAGATGAGACGTGTAGCGTAAACTTTAACGTTCAAAGCAAAAAAATAATTAAATAAATAAATAAATAAATAAATAAACAAAGGTAAAATAAAATAAATAAATAAAATAAACTATTGTCTGTAAGATGTCTGTACTTACCATGCTGTTAACTGTGTACGTATTGTACCTCATCACGAACGCGCGAACGCGTATTACGGAGAAACGAGTCCGCGGAGAACGGATACGGTGAGAAACGTTAACTAAAGAAAAGAAGGAAAAAAGAGAAAGAAAGAAAGAAAGAAAGAAAGAAAGAAAGAAAGAAAAAAACGGAAGAAAGAGCCGATGTCGTTTCGCCGCGTTGAATTTCGCGCGTCGATTAACGATTGACGGACCGAGTGATACGCTAAGGCAAACCGACAAAAATACAAAAAGCAAAAATACAAAAAAAAAAAAAAAGATTAAATAAACTACGAAATAAAGCGCAGAGTGTTAATGAATTTATTCGACTGTCGTTAAGGAAAAACGCACCCACCCAACGCGTCTGTAACGCGTCTCTCTATTGTCATCGAATCAGTTTCAAACCGTGTGTACCAAAAAAAAAAAAAAAAACCAATCGATCGTTCACTCGGCAACGTGACCGATGATTTTTGAGTCTGAGCGCTCTCTCGTTATGTCGGCGTCCCCGATCCCTGGGAAGCAACGCGCGGAAGCCCGTATCGGGGGCAACGAAAGAAGAGATATCGAATCTGTTGACAAATCGTATACTTTATAATATATGAACAAATGATTTACCACGAAATTCGTACTATTGTGTTTTTAGACGACTTTAGATTGTTTATATTCTATTTACTTTGTAAAATATACAACACTAATTCCATAACGGAACTCGGTCTCTGCCTGAAAGTATTATTCTCACCCTTCTTCTCCCGTCTTCGCCCAGATATAGCCAATTTTTAAATAAAATGAAAAACATAAGCCTCGAAACTCTAATCGTAAGTGCGACGACAGATTTAACAGGTAATAAAAATAAAAGAAAATCCCGTGTTTTTCAACGTCGTGACGTTCGTAATAACGCCAGCTTGCCGAGTTCGACGAAAGAAGTCTTCAGTCTGACAAAAGCTGCGCCCAGACGAGGAGGGTTTTGCGAATGTGCCGATCGATCGCGTTTCATCCTCCTCTCCCGATCGTACATTCGAATATGCAAAAGGAGCAACGCGGGAACGGCGGAGGGTCGCAGAATCCTCGATGTACGAGCGCGAGGAAGGAAGAAGGGGGTGCATGGACCGGTGAGGTCGAACAGGGTTGCTGGGCATGCGCGGGCGTTCCTGTCCTCTCCAGATACTATGAGCGGTGGTGTCTACGGCGGAGGTATGTGATACGCGGTGCGCAATATTTCGGGTGAAAATAGCGACGGTGATCGTCGTCTGGCCGGAGAATTCCGTAAAGCGAGCTTTCGATTTTTTTCCCGTAGACGAGGTCGGTGCTATAATTTTCGACGTTGGACACCAGAGCCTTCGCGTTGGTTATGGCGGTGAGGACACGCCGAAGGCTGAAATCCCGACCACCCTCGGTGTGTGGGAGGACACGGTCGAGTCGCTGGACAGCGGTCAGAACGTCAGGAAGCACTACAATATCGATGTCACGGCCATTCAAGTGCGAAAGAAGGGTACGATCGTTTCGCGCAGCGTAATCCTATCAAGGGAAATACGATTACGCCTCGGTGTCTAGCTTCCGTTACGTGACCCTTTTCCACCCTGTCGTAAATTCCATTAAAATGTAACCACGATGTTCAGGACCTCTGGATTCTTCCTAATGAAATTTCAAGCAGTCTCCGCCCTGTTCACTCGTATACGATCCTCGTGCTGTAAAAAATAATTGCTCATAATTGTACACAATAACACGCTACATGTACCATATCTTAAGTCGATGTGCGGAAAACTGATTTCGATTCATAGTACAGAGTACAGAAAATCATACATTTTGTTTCAATGATCGTACTAACGTGTACTCTGATATTTTCCCAGATATGGAGATGGTTAGTTTAATGAAGGACGGCATGATCGAGGACTGGGAGATGTTCGAGCGTCTAACAGAGTACACGTACAAGCAACGTCTTCACGCTCTTCCCGAGCACCACCCGATCCTGATGACCGAGTGCCCGTGGAACACCCGGCTGAAACGCGAGAAACTGCTGGAGCTGATGTTCGAGAAGTTCAACGTGCCGGCGATGTACATCTGCAAGAACGCGGTCCTGGCCGCGTACGCGAACGGCAGATCGACGGCCATGGTTGTGGACAGCGGCGCGACTCATACGAGCGCGGTTCCGGTGCACGACGGTTATGTCATCACACAGGGAATCGTGAAGAGTCCGCTGGGTGGTGATTTCATCACGATGCAGTGCAGACAATTCTTCGAAGAGAAGGAAATCGAGTTGACGCCGGCCTGCCTGGTCGCGAGCAAAGGCAAGTTGGCTTTCTCGACGACTCGTTATGTACTCGGGTCGTTGTTTTGCCGATAGCGGCAGAAGAAAAGAGAGAGAGATCGAGAGAGAGAGAGCAACGGTGACGACATAATTCGATGCACGTTCAAATATTGACTTCAATTGACACTCGCCGTGCCAACCAGGAATTAACGCGCTATAAAAAGGAATGTTTAGTACGTGGTAGAACGACGCCTATTATGAGACACAAAAGGGAGCAGTTGAATCCTTTCAGCGGGCATTTTAAACGATGAACGCGCGCTGTGTGCAGAGCACTTGAGTCGTAATACGTTGAATGCGTTCATTCAGCAGTCCGTGCGGGTCTACCGCACGCGCTGTCCAGAACTTACCGAACGCTCATCAACGCTCGCGCTGCTGAAAGGATCGAGCTGTGTTTGGAGTTGAACGTTTCTCTCCTTCGTCAAAATCTTTTCTCGTCTAATGTCATATCGGCCTCCTTATGTAACTTCCAGGTCTATTTAAAGAAGCGCTCAAACACCTCGCGTTCTATGTACCACTCGAAACACTCTTCTCAATTTCTTTATTTCGTACGTAATTACGTAAAAACTTTTACGAGAAACTGATGTAACAAAATATTGCACAGACGTGGTTCGTGAAAGAGATCCACCACGCTGGACGAAGAGGGCTGGAGCTCAACCAACGGCCTCCTGGATGAGCTACATGGTCCGAGAGCTGTTGCAAGACTTTCAAATGAACTGTTTGCAAGTCTCCGATAGCCCGTACGACGAAGATGTGGCCAACACTTTGCCAATGAAACACTACGAGTTCCCGACCGGGTACAACGACGATTTCGGCTCCGTCAGACTGATGATTCCGGAAGCGTTGTTCGATCCCAGCAACGTGAAGGGCGTTGGCGCCAGCATTCTTGGCGTCGGCCCTCTGGTCACGACCAGCGTGGGCATGTGCGACATGGACATCAGACCAGTAGGCTTTCTTCTGTTTTTATCCCAAACTAGGATATCTTCTTTAGGAAGAAGTTGACCGCTCCATCATTGTTAACGAACGAAATGTTTCTTTTCTCAGAGCCTGTACGGAAGCGTGGTGGTCACCGGCGGTAATTCTTGCCTGCAAGGTTTTAGCGAAAGACTGAACCGTGATTTAGCCAGCAAAACTCCTCCAGTAGGTATCAGTTTGTATTACCAAATTTTAAGAAATAGTATGGTAAAAGTATTATATTAATAGATCATCGCTTTCTGTTTAGCAATTAAATCAATTAAAAAAAAAGAAGAGTAATTTCTTGCGTAAAGATGATAACGTCGATCCATCGGGTTGTTGCAGAGTATGAGACTGAAAATAATCAGCGCGAATAGCTCGAGCGAGCGTCGTTACGGTGCCTGGATCGGAGGATCGATCCTCAGCTCCCTTGGATCCTTCCAGCAAATGTGGCTGTCGCGACAGGAGTACGAGGAATCGGGCAAACTGATTCTGGAGCGATGCGCGTGATCAAAAGTGCTCAAGCATCAATCAAAATTATTCGTTGTGATTATTTTTACAAATCGTCCGACTACTTTGTATTTGACTATCGTCGACAGGGACAGTCAATTTCTATCGTTACGTTTCGGATGATCTTTCACAGCGTTAAGAGCCAACGTGAGACAATATGAGCGATTGATATCAAAGGATTTCTGCGAGAGACGTGTGTAGTACTTTAGAGACGATTTGAACGACGAGGAAAACTCGAGTGCAATTGCCAAAGTTTTTTTATATCGAAGCTGATCCGTTTACGAGTGTAATCTTTGTAAAACTCGCTAAAAGCTTACATTGATGATAATTAAAAGGCTCTTCGGTGATGAAGCTTCGGAATTTTTTGCTTGGATTACACGCAAAGTGTAAGTTAAACAAATGCAAACGGCACGCTTCTAAAAGAAGGAAACACAGTTCCTAATTGCTCGAACAATCTTTCGTTTGTAATTCGCGCGTGTGTGAGTAAGTTGGTTTCGATACGATAATTGATGAGTAGATGGTAATGGGTATTGAAAGAAGAAGCAACCTGTTTGAAAAAGAATTCCATTTATTTCATTTATTTCGAACGTTTATATACGCAACAAGATACAATGTTTGAACAATGTTTGTTGTCCGCTTGTTTTCCACGCTTTTCTATCATTCTCGTTGTTGTTTCTCTTATTTGTTACTCTTTTAACAATCAAAAGAAGAAAGAAAAAATGAAATTACAATAATAATGTAAAATTGGGAGAACCGCGAACCGCAGAACATTCATTTCAAAACGCGTCACGAGCAGTTCCAATTCTACAACGACAAATATATAATATATATATATATAATATATTAGAACGTAATAAACAATATAATATCTCGTATATAAATATATATATACTATATATATATATTTATATCTCAAACGTAATTGTAGGAAACAGTATTATCGATATATCACATATACAATATGTATACTTAGGAAAAGGCGAATTATTTTGTTAGAAAAATGGAAAGGACCGTTTCTCACGATGGCGACGAACGATCGTTCGTCGAAATTTCCGGTCCTTCTTTATTTACCTCTCTGCGACTCGGAGTTGCAATTATTCTAATTAATACTTCCGCGTATTCCAGCAGTTACTGTTCTCGGCGAGGAATGTTTGAAATTTCGTTTGTCGCGCGGATGAACAATCCACTCCATCGGGAAAAAGGGAGAAAGGGATGAAACAATTTTCACAAGAAAACAACGCACGACCTGTGTTGTGATATTGTATCGTGATCAAGCAAAATACGAATTTAGCGGAATCGACACAAGTTAATCTTGTCAGCAATATTACGAGTCGTGCACACGATCGTTTATCGTAAATCGAACTCGCTGTTTTTCTTCGTCGTACACACCTACTTGACGTGGTGAAAATCGATACGTCACGCTGACTATAAATACTGACGTCGTTCTCGTTATCGGAACGACCAAACATTTAAACGGCGTGAAAACCTAGCTAAGGACGCGTGATAAGACGCCCATAATGTACGCATAATGTTAGCCGTAGTTAAAAAATTCTCGTCGCGTTTTTTACTCTACGAAAAGCGTTTACATCTTGCTGCGGCACTACGACTACGGCGATCGAATTTCGTTGCATACGCGTGGATTTTAAATCGAGACGAGACCTCCTCGTCTACGTCTAATTTCTGGTTTACTCTGTTGCGCATTTCGCTCTTTTCTTCTTTCTATCTCTTCTTTTAAAGAAAAGAAGCGAAACGAAAACCAACCAATCGTATAACAATCCTGTTCCTAGTCTTTTAAATATTTGTACCAAATAAATCTCAGAACGATCGAACTTACAAACTAGCGAGTTGAATTTCTTTTCGTTTTCATTCAGGAACATCGGTATCGATAGCGCTCCCATGTGAATCGTGGTTCACCCTTCGAGCATCGTCCGATGGAAGATCAAACAAATACCGGCGTCGAATACTTCTGCGGTGTTGTTGTTACGAGGTATCAAGCTTGTTCGTCGCAATTCATTAATCGCGTTTTGCTAACAGCACGGTGGCTGGAAACTGTAACGGCGCACGAGCAATACACGAAGGACGTGTCAAAGATGATTCGGTAATAAATAACGTATGTATCACGCTGCGACGACCCTGCTTATCCGCATGATCGTTATTAAATACTATCTTGCGTCTCTCTTGTGTCTCCTAGCTTCCCACTCGAGACGGCTGCGGCAATCTACAAATGGCGTTGTGAACCGGCATAGACAGCCATCCTGCCATCGCTATTCCGATCGAATCGGCCATCGTGGCAATTCCCAACGATATTTTGCGATCCGCCCTTGGAATCTGTGAATTGACAAGACAGAGAAAACACGTTGACGTTCCACTCTTTAATTGCAATTGATGTTCGAAGTAATTAACGTGATTATCAACTATTTTTAGACGAGCAAAGATTACACATAATTGCAAAATCGACAATAAGCGAATGTTACGTTACCTCGGTAGACATTCGATAGAAGGTGTTGACGTACGCTCCGCCACCGAGTAGTCCTTCCCACAAGACGAACGCGAACACGATCCAAATGCTGGGTAGATAGTAGAAAAGCGTTTCGAACAGAAGTATCACAACGTTGAGAAACTGAAACAAACACGAGATTATCATAGATCGACGAAGTCAACAGCTCCGTACGTTCCCGTTCAAACAGAGTTTGTGATCGATCGTGTTACCTGCAGCACGGCCATGATCCAGATTTTATTAATCGTGACGAGATTGACGGACGATCTTGAGATAAATACGCCGATTTGATAATCCACCTGGAGCCAGCGGTACTGCTCGGCATGCGACAGCCAAATGTCGTCGAATTCGATCAGCTCGTACTGAAAAATTAGCGTTACACGTGCCGATGAGAACACCGAAATCTGTGTTGTTCTACAGATACGGCCAGTAGCATGTATATTTACATTTAAATGAAGGCTCGATGGCAACGAGACTCGATCATCTTACTATATATATATATATATATACGTAACAAAAGACAGAAAGAAATATATATATATATATTTATATTTATATGTAACAAGAGCAAAAGAAGAAAGAGTTAAAAAAAGAGGGAGACTCGTGTAACGAAAAAAGGCATTACCAGTCCTTGGTTAATGAAATATTCGAAGAGATACACCAGCCCGAGCGGAATCATATACTTCATCAACCCCGGTACCAGATTGATCTTTTCTTTAAAGCTCTTCCTAGGAACCTCAATGATGTGCTCTTGGCTGTCGATACCGTTCTTAGTGATCGGGATGCTGGACTGCGGCGGATGAACCAGAACCAACCAGAAAGTGATTCCTTGTATGATCGGTACGATTAACATAACTAACAACGTGTCCTCGTTGCTCAACCACGTGGTGAGGGAGGCATAAGATAGCGCGCCAATTATTCCGGCGCCTCCAGTACCGGAAGACCATGTCGCGATCACTTGTCTGCGAAACAATGAGTCGCTCTCAGTTGTCGGGCAATGGCAAAGGTTAAACTGGGGTAATTCGACATACAGCTGTGGAAAGTAGTAATATCTGAACCGATGATCCGACGATGTACGTGGGACAGAATAAAGACAAATAAGAAAAGAAAAAAAAGAAACTGAATTATCGAAAACGCAGTAAAGTTGCGGTAAAATATATTAGTTGCGGTAAAATATATTAGTTGCGGTAAAAAACGATCGACCGTTAACAGAGACGTTTGTAATACACGTTTAGCGGACACGTGTTGTGTATCTCGTCCGTTCGTTTCGACTTAACTTTAGCAACGGCATGATTAATTGTTAGCGAAGAAGAAATGACAAAGAGACAGAGATAGATAGAGAATACAGAAGAAGGATAGAAAGAGTTGAATTGTGATTAACAGTTATTACACACATAAGTACAGACGTACCTCGTGCTCGCAACGAGTTTTTTTTTTCAGAATCCCGCACTCTACTTTTATGCATACATTACGCTTTCATTTTATTACATCATATTTTCGTGCCAGTTCTAGAAACAGCATTTTATATTTATTTCTTTTTTTTTTTTTGTTTATAGAAGGCCAACCTGCCGACGGCCGTTATCTTATCTCTACCTTTCTTTGCACATCTGTCTAAATGTCAATAATTGCGATTTTATGCGCCGCTGTCTCGATACCTGCATCAACAAACTTTACATCGCATTTCTTTTTCTCTTTATTTCTTTCGTCTCTACTTTTCAGCTCGTTTTTCTACACACTCTTACTTTTCGTTGTTTCTATCACTTTTTTTTTCTATCTGTATCTTTCTGCGTGTCTCTCACGCACACGCTGTGATCCTCGAGCATCGCTAAGATCAGAGAGACACAGACGATCAGTTATTATCGCGTTCGTTGGATGAAACGCTATGTATGTTAAGAATAGATGAAAACAATACGATGCATTTAAAAAAAACACGTGCATTTCTGACTAAAAAAGAAAAGAAAATAAGACCGATTCGCTACGAATGCCTACGATTGTCTCTACGCTATATTATTCTCGCAAAGAAAAAGTAACAAAAAGACACGTGAAACGTGCGTGGAACTCGTTTGTACGTGACGGTCGTCGATAGAACAGGCAAATAGAGAGAAACGATGGCAGTTGTTATTTAAAAAAAAGAAAATAGAATAGAATAAATACCAACAACGAGAAAAACAGCAAAGAAAGGACCAGTGGTACTTACTTGGGATACTGGTGACTGTAACTGAGCAGCGTAACTTCTCCCAAACCGGAAGAGAGTGACGTTACAACGACGCCCAAAATGGCGAGCCATTCAGTAGTGCTCAACGACACCACGAGGAATCCTGCAGCGGAAAATAACACACAGGTAGCCAGTCGAGCACTGTAATTAATGATTCGATTAATCGATTAGCGTTTCATTCACGGGAAGGAAGCGACGTGTCCGCGGAGGGACACGACTCCGCAGATGATCCGTCCCCCGAGAAAACCGCGTGTACTCGGCGGCTTTCGTGCCCAGTGAAAGTCAACGTTTAGTGCCAGAGATAAAATACGCGCGACAAGAAGCAGAGGCGAGAAGTCGTCCTACGCTCCTTTCAATTCAAAGGAATTGCGTTTCCATATTCTCGATGTGTAATGTATTCGCGTCTCGCGAGACCATTTATTCATTCATCATCGCAATATCGTTCTATTTTTTTCCTTCTTTATTCTCTCGAGAATATTAACAATGCCGCGACATCACCGAATACGATCGCGATACGAAGAAAACCGTATCGATAAGATAATCGAGGATTAATCGACTAATCATCGAGCCACGTCCGACTGATCTCGTGAAAACGACAGATCCCGGGCAACAATGTCGTGATTCTGCCTCCCTGTTATCTAAGCTATTATCGTTTGAAATAATTCGAGAATCAAAGGATTTTTTTCACCGACCTATCGCGTCACTATTGTTCTCTTTTTTCCGCAGTGCTCTTTTACTGGCCACTTACGCAAAAGTCGCGACAAATGGAACGCGATCAACGATATATAGTTGGAAAGCAGAGTAGGAAACACAAACGGATACTCACTGTACGTAAAAAGGCAGGAAAGGCGTGATAATTTTCACGGCCAACGATGGTAATATATCCGCAAGCAGTATGGCGCCAGTTGACAACGTGTTGCAGGATCGAACCCCCCCTGGTACGGTGGTGTTGGTGACGTACAGCGTGCCATTGGTGACCTCCATTGGTTCCTTAATAGAGACGAAACGAAGCCGAAAGGAGGGAAAGAGAAAGATAGACTGGATTAATACATCCATTCGGAAACGAGAAGTGGGTGAAATGAGTTTTGCACGCGATAAACCGGAAAAATCAGTTTTGTCTTCTCATAATTCGGTCTTCGCCGATTATGTGCGTCACGTCTATTTCACGGACATTACCACCTTGAACGAGCGGAATGTTAATCTCCGCGGCTATTCGCGTCTTACGTAAGTTGATCCGCGTTCGAAGCGTGCTGGAATCGCGATCGAACGGCGAAGGGGTTTAGAGGGGAGCGAGTGGGGAGGCGAAGGGACGTGGTCAACTGTCCGTAACACGATGCGAAACGCACGCATAGATTCGTCGATGACATAACGAAAATTCCTCGTGCACGAGAATCTGTTCGAAGTCGTGGACGTAACACGGCTTAATTGTTCGCTGCTCTAATGACTTTTTTCCCCCTTGCGCCTTCATCGCTGCCACTTCTACCCCCACCATTTCTGGTTGTTCCTTATTACCCAGACGACGTCGTTTACCAGGAACATCGCGAGGAACGTCGTTTAAACGAGGCTCTTAATCGCCGTAACGAACCGACTCATTGCGGCGGGACATCGTAATGCGAAGCGCGTACTAATTAAATCGTAAAACGTTTTACAGCCGGGCTTAATATTTCCAGTCGGACGACATTTCGTCATTGTTACTGATTACACGGTTCGTGCTACGCGCGAGCGGACGTCCGTGTGCATCGTTTACAGAAGCTTTTGGAAACGATTCGAAACAGATGCATGTTAATGTCGAAAACAGCGAGAAAGAAAATGGCAGGCTGACGAGGCGTAAAAAGCCATTTGACACCCATGAAGAACCAATACCATGTTCGATAAATCCACGAGCTGGAAGGAATTAGCATCAATAACGTACCTATGAATCGTTCGGGAACGAGATACCGATCGTATTCAGGAAACACAGCGTACAATTGCGTGGGCGTAAGTGGAGGCACCGAGCAACGATGTTGCAACGTTTCAAGCCCGATTCAATGATTACGCGTTAGAAAGGAGGCGCTTTCGTTCACCGTGTTTACCCCGTCACGCCATCACGTGCGCACGTTTCAAGCGTGTTTCTCGTACGCGAACTTTTCCATCTTGCCGGTGGAAATATTTCACTGGAAATCGGAGCATCGTCAAGTGACAGCAGGAATCTAATCGATACAAGGACCTAATCGTCGTGCTGTAACACGGCCGAACGACGCCGGTGATTCATCGAGCCTTATGCAGACGAGGCGTTACACGATCGGCGTGCACGCTCGATCACTCGTCTCGCTCGAGCGATTTTCGGAACGGAAGAACGAACGCGTTATCGCGTTGCTATCTACTAACTGTCGTAATTGTCTTTTGTGTTTTATCTTGTTCTGATTTATCGCGTTACGGGTAAACACGAAAATCTCGGAAAACTTCCACGAAAAACTTCCGTTTACCAGCGATCGAGTGCCAAGAAGAAGGGGTTCGCCAGGCAACTTGAAAATTCAGCCACTCAGAGTAAACGTTACGTGAAAGAGTAACCCGTTCGTCACGATGTATCGATTCCGCGATATCCCATCAAAGACTCGTCTAAATTCTACGAATCATGGAATTACGGTACCATTAATTATAACCCTGATGACTCCAGTTCGGACTCTAAGAATAGTAATTCGTTCTCGTCGCGCGTATCGGGTTTCGCCGGTACTTTTTTCTCTCTAGTTTCTCCTTTCTTCAAATTAGACAAAATAAAATAAAAAAAAAAAGAAAAGAGATCGTGAGAAACGTAACGAACAGTTCCCCTTTTCAAACAACCAATCTCTTACTCGAAACGAAACTGATTCTCCAGCGAATCGATGAAAGAGAGTTACCACTTACCGTCGTGCCAAATTTGCTCTCGAGGATGTCGTGCGCGGCGCTAAGCATCACCACGTATCCGTAATTGTTGCAAAGCCCGAGTACCCAGAACGCGGCGAGATTTCGCCATCGCGATCGCACCGCCACCGATTCCTCGTCGAACACGTCGTTGTTCCGCTCCGAAACCGATTTCCCCTTTGCCATCTTGAGGTGTACCAACGCGAACGCGTATTCGCGCTTTCTTTTCCTTTCTATCTTTCTCTCTGTCGTTGCTCGTTGCTGCTCGCCCCTTTTCACCAGCTGACAGCTTCGTTCTTCTTTTCGTTCACCTCGGAGGCACCGTCGTTAATCCTGTTTTTTTCTCTTTTCCTCTTGACTCTGTTTCTTAAATGTGCCGCTATCGAAGGGCCCGGATGAAGCACGTGGGCCTTCTAAATCTGTCCCAGATCAAGACTCCCGTCTCCCTCTTTCCCTCGTTCACAGAGATGACGGCACGCCGTTCTTCCCTCTCTTTTTCGCGCGAGACCTCTATCGCGTTTACCGTCCACTGGCGCTTCTCCTTTTCGAGTGGGTTTACAGCGGAGTCAGCACGCGCGCGGCAAACCAAGCTTCGAGAAACTTCTCTTCTTCCTTTCGTTGCCGTGTTTTCTTCCCGCAATTATGCACCCGTCAGGTATATCGAACCGGGGATAACTACCGCTTCCTTTCGATTCTACTGCTGAATACTGAAACTGAGAACGATCGACAAATAAATCTGCTTCGTTTGAACCAAAATTCCGAAAGACTTTCCAAAAAACTCGTATCTTTATACATAGGTACGTAATATTTAATATTTTTCTCCGTTTTTATCGCGAATTACATAGAACGTGCTTTTTATTCGAAGAAAGATTCAAAAATTCAAAGATCGAAGGATCGATCGATCAAGATTCCGGCGACAGCAAACGAGTGCAAAATCCTCGAGTCGACGCGCGCCTCGAAGAAATTGGCCGAGAACATCGGCAAGCTATTTACAGTGCCCCGGCCGTTTTCGTGATTCATTTTCGACGATTTGGGTTCACCGTTGAGTTCAACGCATCGCTTGTAAACTAAAATGGACGAGTACGAGCTATATATCGCGTTGCGAAAATTCGTCAATGGAACCGTGATCTATGCGAACGCGACGGTATCGCCTCCCTACTGGAGCAACGATGCAGAACCGAACATGTTCGTTTCTGTCGAGAACTCCCCTACCTTCGATGTTCCTGGAGAGTCAACACCGACGACAGCACCAGCGATAGCAGTCGCAGCGGTAACCAAGCTTCGAGAAACTTCTTTATCGCTTTCTTCCCGGCGGCGGACGCGCTCGACCCAAGCCGATTCTCGCTTTCTCGCGCGCTGGCTTAATATCCGACTCCGATCGATCAGAGCCGCACAATCGACTTGGTTTCACTTGTCCCTTTCGTCACACGTGCCTTCCCTTTCTGACTTCCAGTCTTATCAAGAGCAATGATATTCGTTGATTACTTGGTTTCAAAAAAAAAGAACGTGCCGCGTAATCTCGGAAGCACGTTCGAAGATGGTTCTTCCCCTTCGGTGCTCTTTTCTTCTTTCTCTCTTGTCTCCGATTAAACTCCCTAGTGACTCTTTGATCCGCGTAGGTTTTCACGTTACTACGTTACGTGTGGGCAGGTCGATATTTTCTTAGGAAATCGGCCAGCGTCAATGGTGATCGGACCAACTGTTAAAACAGGAAAGTCAACGTACGATGGGATTGATCAACGCTTGCCCTGTGACAATGTTATCAAAGTCTGTGTAAATCATCAAAAAAAAAAAAAGAAAAAGAAAAATACAAGGCCAAACTGTTTTTCGAGAGATGAAAAACAACTGTTGGCCACGCGCGTAATGGCATCGGTAGCTGCTTTCGCAAACTGGAATTACTTTGACGCAAATCCGCGTGTCTCACACATTCAATCGATCGATCGTGACCTAGACAAAGTAGAAACAGCTGCTCATTTTTTGTTCTACTTCCCCGGCGTGTATCTTCGGAAAAATTGCGTTTTAACTTTGACTGATTTTCACAAATGAAGCGGAAGAGCGAGAGAGGGGAGCCACGTGAGTGGCTTCATTTAAATGGTAAATGAGCACACAGCGAAACGTTTCTTAATTGCGTTAAAACGACGTCCTTGCGTTTTCTGGTTCTAACCTCTGTCCAAACTGGACACGCGTCTCTCTTGTCTTCGTTTCTTCCGGAAGATTATTTCGGTCGGGGAATCAACTCCTCGAGACTGTGCTCGTACTTTCTAGATGGATCGCACGCGTTGTATCTTCTATTGACTTCGAACTTGTTATTAATTGTAATCAATCTAATTGACGAAGATCGTCGATCGAAAACAATATAGACAACGCGCGTGTTACGACATTCTTTATCTCTTGCAAAGACGCTCCTCCTTTTATTTGTATCGTTTCTCTTGTCGAAGTGATGAAACAGATACTTACTCGCGGTCGAACATGATTTTATACGTCAATTCTCCTGTCGTTAAACAAAGACTTTTACCATTCATAATTTTGCAACGGTTCAACGAAATTCAGTTCGATTAATAGCATTGCATTTTTGATGACAGAATCAAAGTGCTTTCGCGTCGCTTTAATTCCTCTCAATGAATTTACATTAAGTTATCTGTTTTTTCTTCTATTTTTTTTTTTTATTGAAAGTTATTCCAATCGATAGTTCTTTCACTTAGGTTCGCTTATCTATAATTGCTCCTTGATAAGTTAAAAATACAATTCATTAATGTCTGCTCGCGCAGTTTATCTCACGGCCCTGTTGGAAGCAGCTTCCGTGGCAAGAAATCCGTTTTCCTCGAGAGCATTTCTAGGTTCTCGCTCGGGGCTCCGGCGACTCTAAATAATAGTCGTTGCCCCTAGCGGGCAGACTCCGACTATTGTCGGAAAGTTGGCCGGCCACGCGATCCGTTTTCATAACCGAGTTCAAGTCGTTTCGCGGTCATGCTACTTCTTTTTTTCCACGCAATCAACGTCGTCAATGTCGGCTTCCTTTCTACTTCTGCAACTTCTTTGCTCTGCATATCTCTCTCCTCCAGCGATCGAGCCGCGTGAAAGGCTCTGCGCTACAGTTCGCCTAGCCGTGACTCATTGGCCGTTCGGAACCGACCAAATAATTGTATGCTAAACTTTTCAATTTTCTTTCGGTAAAATTTTTGAGGAATTTCTCGGAGGAGCAAGCAGCTTCGAGGGGAGACGAAGCAACGCTTCTAGCTATTTCTGTGACTCGAAACTGCACCGTTCGCGACTGACGGAGAACAGGGGAACTCCATTTATCTGAACACTTCCGGAAGATAAGCAATTATTAACATGATTGGAGTTGGTGTGACGCGAGTCCAACGATTTTCTCTACTCTCCGTTCTCAATTAGTCGGAAACGTTAATTGAAAAATTTCGTCTCGCTAAATGGTTTTCCGGCCAATTCAGTCCAAATCTGGACGTGCATTTCGATGACGATGCGTTCCGCGTGTCACGAGTGTAAACATTGGACGTTCGCGTTGGGAAAGAGAAACGAGGCAACGATAGCGAACCGCTGTCAGGTAGCAATTTCTTCGACAGCCGAGATAACGCGTACGCGTCGAGCATAGAACGTAGCGAAACATTACGACACGCTCGGAAAACAGCTACCGATGCGAGCGATGAACTTTTTCTGAAAAGAAGAAATTAAAAATAGAAGAGGGCGGTAACACTCACCTAATCACGATGCGTCAGTCGTCGATTAAATGCGGCGACCCTTGGAACGGATTACAAATATCGGGACTGAAACGAATGCAAAAGTTCTCGTAAAAGAATAAATATTGTTATCACAAAGCACAGATCACAGAGTGGCAAAGACGATTTTCAGAAAGCGTATCACAGCGGTGTTGTTCGAATCGAAGAAGAGTCTTCTTCTTCTTCTTCTTCTTCGTCTTCTTTTTCCGAATCGTCACGCACTACACTGAAACAGAACCCCCTTTAAACTGTTCTAAAGAAAAGATCGATGTGTTCGGCGCGAGAGCGTCCGCGGCTATCGTGTGGTAACTTCTAGAAGAAGTTCGATGCGCCGACGAAGCTTGGCAATTCTGTAAAAAAGAGAATTCGAGCACGTTTCTCTCCAACACCGACGCTCGTGCAAATGTAACCGTGTCCCTCTGCTCCTTTCTATTTCCCTCTTTCTCTCTTTTATTATTGTTGTTATCTCTTTTCAGTACACGATTCACGAGAACTCTTTTCCGGTTTTACAATTTCTCTTTTCTTCCCGACTGCCTCGTTCTCTTTCAATCAACGGTGCTCGAACGTTCGTTCGCGATCGAACGAGAACAAAGAATCGTCCCCGCAAATAGAGAAGACAGTCCGACTGGCTTGTACTCCGCAGCTGCGTTAGCACGTGGTTGCCGCGGCGAGTTTCAGGTTTGAAATAAACAAGCTCCAGGCGAAATCAGCGAGTTATACGGCGGCGACGCAGGCGCGACCGCGTCGAGCCCGGCTCGGCTCGGCTCGGCTCTGCCGATCGGCAATAAACATTCCGCTCGCGCACTCTGCCCCCGAAGCGTTCCACCAAGCCGGAACGGACCGAGAAATAATCGGCTCACGATCGTCGAGCCAGCCGATTCTTCTCTCGTCCGATGCTTTTCCCGCTCTGTCCCATTTCTTCTTGTCTCTCCCATAGCCGACACATGTATGTACCAAATATTATCGATAGCTAACCTGAGAATTCATTTCTAAGCAGTTTTTCATTCTGAAACATGTAGCTCGAATTGACGCACGGTTCTCTGTGATGACAGGCCTTTGACCGAGTACCATTGCCCGTCGCAGAATTCCAATTCTTCGATTTTACGCAATAAAACGTTCGCCGTGCCCACGTTCGACTGCGCCCCGTTCCGGGTATCAGACTTTGTCCGTCGTAATTCGCGTCCTATCAATTTGGGTCGTACCAGAGTGTCATTAAGGTCTAACGATCGCGATTATGAAGATCGGGAATGATCGTTCGATTTCGTAATACGTTGATTCGACCGCGTCTTACGAAACGCGTTACATTGTCCAAAGATGGAAGGAAATCTGTGCGCAAGTCGAGGAAGATCGCTTAGAGCGAAGAGAACGAACAATGGAGAGATGTGTACGTAGTCGATCGAATCGACAAGCAGATTTTCGGCCACGAGACTGATTCATTCCCGTGCTACTACGACTGAATACGCCGGCCTTGAGCTGAAATTCGCTCAACGGTGGACTCGGTGGAGATTCTCGCTGCTCTGCCGGACGCCGTCCGTTTTGCGCGCAGGAAACGCGAACAAACGATACCGGCAATCTTTCTTAATTCCGTTTCACGGTGCACGGCGCTCAATTAGTGTGTCACTTTCGTGACGGACACGTGCAGCTTATTTTCCTACGTAGGTTTTCCGCGACAAGCGAAGGTCGAGCCTCGTACACGCTGGACAATTGTATCATGACTGTTCGTCGCAGCATGTCCTTTGCCGGTCAACCATTAACGACGCCGATTACACGTGTTATCTATAGCGAGCCAGGCGTACGTCTACGTGTCGCTGCCAAATCGTGCACGAACACGTGGAATCTTCTTCCTGGTGTCTCTATTTCGCGTCCACTAACGTGAATCGTCAAGAATGCTCCTGACGTTCGATCTGATAACGGGCAACGTAACTCATGCACGACACAGCGACGAACGATTATGTTTGCAGCTTGACAAATGACATTGTCGACTGGCCATTCATCACCGGATGAACTCACCAGGCGAGTGGCAAGACCGGCCATCCGAGGTTCCCCAGGCATCTCGGAAGGTCGTCGTAATTAAGTTTCCTACAGTTCGACTTTGTTAGTCGAGGAATGTCGAACGATATTTATTCAGAGCGGTGTGCTTCCTGGAGGAAACAGTGTCAGGGTTGCCCGAGGACCTTCTCCGCATCGCGCATAACAATATTTCGTACATTTCGCGACTTCCCTTCGTCCAGTACCGAACGTACCAGACAGTACGAATTGCTCATCTGCTCGCTGAACACGTGCTACAAAAACATTCGTTCCTTCCTGCCGTTTTTATCGAGGAACGATCCACGATCTTATCGAATCTCTCAGACTGAATGACCCAGACTGTTTAATGTCCCCTCGGTGGCTCTAGAACGAAGGTCTAACGTAAGCGGAACGAATTTCCTACGACGCCATTATATTTTTAGACGTAGGACGAGGCTGCACCAACCAAGTTACAAGCGGGCTGCATCGCGCACTGCGGCGCCACGCGCAATGAATTCTTTCAGCGTTGGTTCGGAGCGGCGCAAAGTGTCCCAGCACGGGAAGGCGCTCGTTGCAAAACCGCTCGATTAAGGTCACACTTGATGAAATGTATTAAGCCAATATCTTTTGAAGAAACCAACGGCAGTGCGCGAGTACGCATTATCAGAAGAGAGGAGGGCGAGCAGCTGAGAATCTCGCGCTCCAAACATAACAACTGGGTCATTTTAGAGTTTCAATTACAAACGCGAAGCTGGTCGCAATCGATTCCGTGGTTCTTGCTCGAACGTCTTTGGTCGTAACAGCAAGACGAACGTATCTCGTTCGAAATTTCGTTGCGAGCAGAATGCACGTACGTGCATATTTGCCCTCCGCCAAACGTTGTGTAATTCTCGCGAAGAACAAGCTCTTCGGTTTAACGACGAGCGCTCGTTGACACGATTCGAGATGCGTACGAATACGTTTCACGAGAAGAGAAATTATTGTTCGCTCGGAGAAGCAACTATTTCTGACATACGGTCGCGATAATCCTTTGAACGTTATCGTTATCGAACTATGTACACGTGCCATAAGTCGTTCAATAAGTCGATAGCCCTTTTTTCGTTTTTCGTACTCCTTCTTCCACTTGAATCGAGCACGTATTCTTAAGGTGATCTATTTTGTAATAATTAGATAACTCTGGCCGTCACCGGGTCACATCGACGAAGATAATTCACGTGATAACCGATCACGTGAAATCTGATTAAAAACAAGCCGTTTGCTCGATTACAATTATTTACATTCCTGTCGCCAAGATGTTGTCAAGTTGTCGCGTGCACTAAATACCAAAGGTTTGGAAAACGATAAAAAAGAGACTCGTTGGGAAATACTCGTTATTTATAACACGTAGGGATGTACATAATAGTTATTAAATGTGTGTATATATGTATATAGATATATTGATGCTGCATCACAATTGCATTGAACGAACGATGTATTAAACGTCGCTAAAAAAGAAAATAACACCACGTTTCGTTTGAAATTCATGATCCGTAGTCTTATTAGAAACAGTGTTTCCTCCGTTGCAAGGATGCTCGCACATTATGCAGAGCCCTGGCTACAGTTTGCCGTCACAATCTTATCTGCCACTTATCTAGTATGTCTTATCGAACCAAAAAATATTTATACGATTACCATTGCAACAATTTGCGAATTGACACGATCATTCTTGCCTTCAGCGTATATTCCGAATTTTTTTCTTATAGAGCAAGTTTTTACGCCAACGCGATGAAAACACAAATAACGAAAAATAAATAATCAGTTCAGTTGACGCACTGTTATAATACGCACTTGCATACATGATCGCCGTTGCATCGTCGACGAAAGTTCGAAAAGGCCATCCGCAGGAAATATTTTTGCAAGGCAAATCAGCCGGAACAAATTCTTATAGGCATGTGCTTGTGTTATTTATGCGCACGGAACTGAAACAGAATCATCTACGATCGGTGAGAATGTGCAAATATACAATTACGTAAGAACTTTGTTCGGCTCGTTTTTCAGGCAAATACAAAAATCCACGTCCGTTTCGCGGCAAGTGGAGTAAACGTCGTCGATCATCCAATGTAATCGTGATCAGTGATTACGCGATAGCAGATAGTAAAGATCTTTTGCTATTCAAATGAAATTCTGAACAAACGTGAGATCGTTTCTTGCTTCGCGAGGAAAATAACAGTTTGTAAACGTCGTTGATAGTTTACAGTTTACGATAATCGCGACTTATAAACAGATTATAATGAACATAATTACGTATCTATCAGAAAATCCTGAACTAAAAAATTGAAAATAATCGTCGAAAATATTTATGTTTATATAAAACGTTGAAGAAGGCAAAAAAAGAGCGCAATTTTCAAATATTTTCTGTAATGCATCATCGTTGCACATACACGTCTGGAAATAATAATATTTCCACCGTTGCGTTTCTTCTTTTTTTTCTTTTGCGCTTTGATTGACAAACTAGCATCTGCAAGTGATTTTAATAAGTGAACAGATGAAATTTACTTTCAAATATAGAACATCTATTGATCTTCGATACGAAAACATGTTATTCCACTCTAACTGTTTTATCTATCAGAATTTTGTTACGTTTGATAATAATATTTGTTAAAATGTTACATTTATATAACGCATTCGATAATACAAATATTTTGGTCGAAATTTATCTCTTGGTCGTAAATCGATACATAAATATTGTTTCCTAATTCAAGAATTATGAAATACATTTCATACGTCTTGGCGAACAAATATTGAATTTCGCGGTTCTTCTGCCAGTCATACCAACTGATCAGCATTAAAATTCTAGATTATAGTTCCAAGAATCGTTATGTTTGACAACATGATAGCAAGCTAACCAGAACGTGTAACGAAGCTAAACAATAAACATTTCATTGTATCGTATTGTTTAATTATGGGAAAAACATCGAAAGATAAACGAGATATATATTATCGACGAGCGAAAGAAGAAGGATGGAGAGCAAGGAGCGCTTTTAAATTGCTTCAAATAGATAATGAGTGTCACATTTTGGATGGTATGTATACAAAATAATTTCAATATTGCATAAATAAAATACAACGCTTTGTTTATGATTTGAAAAAGGAGTTAACAAAGCTGTGGATTTGTGCGCGGCACCTGGTAGTTGGAGTCAGGTTTTATCGCGAAGATTAAAGTATGTCGTGATTGGTTTGTTAACGTTTGTTATTTAAGAAGAACGTTTTGCAAGATATTAAAATTTTTATTATATACTTTCATAAACAGTGAGAATTACAAGAAAGCTCTGGAAACTGGAAATGCAACACCTCCAAAAATTGTTGCAGTTGATTTACAAGCTATGGCACCTCTGGAAGGAGTAATTCAAATTCAAGGAGATATTACCAATATTAATACAGCAAAGCAAATTATTTCTCATTTTGACAATGAACAGGCTGATTTAGTAGTTTGCGATGGAGCCCCTGATGGTAAACTTATATTAAAGTTTTATTATCATTAATGAACAATAATAATTTTCATCGAGCAATTATTTCCACAGTTACAGGCTTGCACGATATGGATATTTATATTCAGTCACAGTTATTATTAGCTGCGCTAAATATTACTACTCACATACTAAGGCAAGGGGGTACATTTGTAGCAAAAATATTTAGAGCTAAGGATGTCACGTTACTATATGCACAATTGAAGATATTTTTTCCCTACGTTTATTGCACAAAACCTAGCAGCTCTCGCAATTCCAGCATTGAAGCATTTGTAGTTTGTAAAGATTATTCACCTCCTGAAGGTTACAAACCTCATATGCTGAATCCTCTTTTAACTCATAAACCATGCGACTTTGATGAGCTTACTGGAATTAATAGAGTCATTGTTCCATTTGTTGTTTGTGGTGATCTTAGTCAGCCTGACTCTGATACCTGTTATCCACTAAATGTAAGCTATATTTATATTTATCATTTTCGCATAGAATTGCGTATACTCTGTGTTATCTGTCTTTTTCTGATTCAGTTCGAAGGAAAAGAATACACGTATCACGAACCAGTACAAACACCGATTGCACCACCATACCAAGAAGCATTGACTCTGTTGGAGAATAGAGATACCGATTTTAGAAGGTCTGATGTTAATGTAATAGTAGATAATCTAAGTTCCATGACCATTGCGGACTTTAAAAAACAAGCGAAGCAGAAACACAAGGAGATAACTAAAAGTAAAATAAGCAAATTGCAAAATAGCAAAAGTGATGACAGCGAAGACGTAACGGAACTTGACCAACTAATGTTTACCGAATTGTTTGATGAATCTGATAATAAAGATAACACGACGTAAAATTTTGCGTATTATTTTATAATTATAACTGCGTATTAATTTGCGTATTAATTTATGATTATAATTGTTGTGACAAATAATTTTGACATATTTTAGCAGTTTGTAAATGATTTAACCCTTTGCGATCGGCACATTTCTCTGGCGGGACTATTAGGAAGTCGGCGCAAATTTACATTTTTGAAGTTATTTTTGCATAGTTGATTTATTTCGCATAGCTAATTTATTATATATATATATATATAAGGATAATGAAAAACATAAATTATATCATTTTCTAAATGATATATTTTATGTAATATTAGTCACAGTGCATAAAAATATGTTTTAATTTTTGTAATTTTCCAAAGTATGATACTTGACAAAACAATCACCGATACGAAACCCTGGCTTTCGAATAGTTTTTTTTTACCAATGATAATGGAATTCGAGAACTAACCGGAAGTTCCGGTTTTTCTAAACTTTCAGTTGTCAAACAATCATAATAGGACAAAATTTCCCCACCTGCTAATACGTAAACTCTTAGTAAACCCCACTTAGTAGATTTTTTTGGATTATACGTTACGAGTGCAATTTTTTCTTCGAATTTGACTACCGATTCATCCATACAAATATCCTTACCAGGTATAAAATGTTCTACAAACTTCGAGTCAATATATTTTAAAAAGTTGTTTGCCTTTTCAGTATTAGTTCTAATAGGACTCTCTTCTGATACATCGCTTTGTAGATGTAACGTCCAAAAAGTTTGACGGAATCTGTCTCTTGTAAATACTTCCGAATAGAATAGAATTCTGCTATTGAATCTAATCGACCAATATTCCACGATACTTGCAAGTAGCATCGTTCTCATATTAAGAATTACTCCAATAAAAACCATAAAAAGTAAATTGTGAAATTTTACACAAATGCTTAGAGAGGGATTGTAAAGAGTAATTAATATATACCATATCTTTAGATCACAAAATAACAGTTGTGCATATGAAACAAAAATCAGGCCGCCATAGTGGCGACACCGATTTCTAGGACGAAACTGAAACGACACCATAGTGGCGACACCGATTTCTAGGACCTACTATGGCAGTACCGAGAGGGTAAAATTTTACAAATTGTTATCTTATCCTATAACCTCAATCCGTAAAAATATTTAAAATCGATATTTCATTTATTATTAAATTTTAATTTTAGTAATTTAATGTGCGTAATTACTGGCAAAATTTAGGTAAGTATCAAGTGTCAAAAACAATTTTTTTTTCGTACATCTGTAATTGGCATCGTATTGGCTATAATAGGGTAGTAAACATTACATCGTCTTAGCTGCTTTGACCTAGTTTAATCATGATTTCAGTCGAGGTATTTATCCAAATATTCTTCTACTTATACTTCTTAGCAGTTTGAGTAAGAATTACACGATCTTTATTCGCTGTGAAACTTTTATGTTGAATAGACAAGCCGAAATTGTTATGTTTGCAAGAAATTATTTTGCTGTGCAAAGTGCCGCGAACGACATGAAGAAAACAAACACGCAAAACGCTATCCAAACTGTCCGTTCTGCATGAATCAGAAATTTCCGTTGAAATCCTTCGAAGATAAGGCACTTGTTTCACATATAGTAACTAGACATCTACCTCTTTACTGTTATTTATGCGGTGAAATTTTCAAACAGATCAAAGACTTGGAATCGTTGGGTAATTATCCTTATACTTGACTTTATTTTTCATTAAAAATATTCACGATGAATGTGATTACGATTCACTTAATCTTATTCATAATTATAAGTTTATATTGCATTATTTTCTACAAACAAAGGCACTTGCAAATGGTGGAAGTCAAAGCAACGTCATTCACTGGTGTCTGCACAAAAGTCCATACTGGGTACACCACCTCTAGTTTCAGACGAAAAGCCGCCCCAATTCGGCCCATTGGTCTCACCCCCGGAACTTTATCGAAATACAAGCACGCCTATGCTTGTCGACCAAAAGACGGGTTTCAACTTTAAAACGCCAAACGTTCCGAATTTCACCTTGAAAACGCCAAAAACTGATTCCGCGTCGTTGAATAATTACGAAGTTCGTGGCACTTCACAAAGAAGCAGCTTGAAATCCGATGATTCGAGCAATTACGTGACCTGCCCGTCTACGAATATTATCGAAGAAACCCCATTCCGTACGTGGTCAGCGAACTATGGAAGCAAAGAACTTCCTAGAAGTCTGGAAATTATGAAAGTCAAAAGTAATAACGACTCCAGCGAACATTATACAGACAATCATTGTATGGAAGATATGGAATTGACGAACGTCGAGGACGAACTGTTGCCTAACTCTCAGAGTCTGGAAACATGTCAAACAGAAAAACGACCAGACTCTTTAAAGAAAGTCCGATTTTCCGACCAACATGAAACTCCATCGGAACCTAACTCGATAGCTGCTACTATCAATATGACGGAAAACGAAGAATATTTCGATACATCCGAGATGAAAGAGCCTTTGGAAGGCTCGCAGATCAAAATTTATGAGGATAATGCGAAGAATATACAGAAAGAAAATCATAATCCGAACAGCGTGAATAACGACGGACAACAGTCAGATGATTCTTCATCGCGGGTATTGTTGATGGTAATCGTGGAGAATAATTCTAAGAAGACAACAACCGATCTAATAAATTCTGGTTTAAAGAAACTAGAAGGTATTGTTACAAATAGAAATCTTTTGGTCAAAAGTAACAGTTTTCCTGGTAGTAGTAACTCGGTAACGTCCGTTGATAGTTATTACAGTATTTCTAGTCAAAATTATCACTCATCGCCAAATGAATTGAGCAGTTCTGCTAATAAAGATCCAACTACTTCGAACAACAGCACCTGTAATAATACCAACGGTGGAATTTTTTCCATGATGGCTAACGCAATGAAAAATGTCATGAGAAGTTTCTCGGGTATGTGTCCTTTTTTTGTTTTTAAGTGTATTTTTAAAGAAAATAAATAGAATTCATGTTCAAATTCCATTTCCATCACAACAGCAATCGGTACCACTAATATTGAAAAACGACCAGCCCTTTTAAGAGAAGATAACGTATTAATACCGTCTACTTCAGGGTTCAGTTCGACGTCAAATTCGGAGTCTTTCTCTTCACAAAGAGCGGAAAAACGACCACGAGATGCTATCGAAAATGTGCCATTATCGGAAAGATCAACGGAACAGGCTGAACTGTTGAGTCCTGTGCCGAAACGACACCGTGGATGGTACAGAATTAAGGCGCGAGAACCAATCGCGAGAATGCGACAACTTTCATCTCAGCGAGGAGTATCGTCCGAAACTCAAGTGTTTCATCAGGGATCGTTGTCGGTTGGCAATACAGTTTTACCCCTACCTGATAGAGCACACCAGTCTACACAAACCGAATAATAATTGAAATTAATCAAGTAATTAATTTTATGATACTGTGTTTTATCCGGAAAATATTTTGAATATATTTAAATTTATTTATTATAAATAGACATGTTTGTAAAATTGCATATGTTTAATACATCATTTAAAATAATAGTAATATTTTATTTTGTGATTGTATCATTTTTATTGTAAAGTTTATTTTAACAAATATTATAGTAAAGTTTAATTTAACAAGTATTATAGGTATTTAAATTTTCGATTCTTGTGGCGCTGCTATAGCTTTCGCACAGATCGAAAATATTATATTGATGTGTAAGGTTATGTTACTCAGCGTTATGGCGTTGATCTTAGAGTAATGTAGTGAGTTCATCTCAGAAAACGTAATATTCTTCTTAATTTAATCGTGTATTAAGCACAAGTATCTATCTTTATCATTTAAAATTATATGTACTAATAAGAAAGCATTTTAATTTATTCAAAATATCTTTTTTGATTCTTACAGCTTGTCACAATGTCTTCGTGGAAAAAAGCAGCGAAATCTACGCAAAAAACTCATCATGAAAGACATCAACCAGAGAGCCGCAAACATCTGGGTCTTCTGGAGAAAAAGAAAGATTATATTGCTAGAGCTAGAGATTACCAAGAAAAACAGCAAACCTTGAAACTTTTGCGCAAACGTGCCCTGAATAAAAATCCAGATGAATTTTATTATCACATGATCAATTCTAAAATTAGTGGAGGTGTCCATAGAGAAAAAAGGAAACAGAAGAATCATACACCAGAGCAGATACACCTTATGGAAACACAGGATATTAAATATATTGCTTACAAGAGAAATATTGAAGCAAAGAAAATAGATAGATTCCAAAATCAATTGCACATGATAGATGTTGCAAATGAAACCAAGAACAAGCATATCTTTTTTGTAGATGATCCAACAGAAGTGAAAAACTTTGATCTTGCTAAGAGACTCGATACCCATCCAGCATTGATATCCAGACGCGTAAACAGGCCAAAATTAGATAAATTAAAAAATATGAAATTACCAAATATAGATGAGAGTAGTTTACAAAAACTTGAAGAGGATAAACATGAAATTTACAACGAATTACAGAAGAGAATTGATAGAGAAAAGCAACTTAGTGTTATACAACGAAAATTAGAAATAGAAAGAGCACTGAAGGAAAACACAATTACCAAACCAAAACTAGTAAGGAAAGGAACAAAGAATGCTGCTCCCATGTACAGATGGAACTTTGAAAGAAAACGATGATTACTATTATTATTTGTACTTAAAGTATACTTTTAATAAAATTTTAGTAAATTAACAATTCTTTAATTAATTCAGTTAACACTATAATTAATTAAATTCTGCTTGAAGTATCCTGTATTTCTTATATTAGTTATTACTTAATCGATATCCACCACTGTTGTTGGTTGACTTCCTGGTACCGTTATCACTTCTACGTCCGTCGATGTAGTCTCTTCAGTTTCCACCGCAGTTGTCATCGCCGTAGTCATCGTCATTTGAACGGTCTTGGCTGATGTCATTTCTTTAGTTCCATTCATTGTTGACATTGTTCCGTTACTTGTAGGTAACTCCGTTGATATGCTGACACAGTCGTAATTCAATTGCCACAATCTTTTTTTAGAGAAAATATCCAAGCGAAGACAAGCAGTGATCGATCTTCCAATCATATGTAAAATTTTCATTTAATGAAAATTGCATGGCATCTTTAAGAATTACATTAACAACTTGTGCCGTACCTGGGAAATTTATTGAGTTCCAGTAGATTTACGCACGCCGTTGAAAAATAACATCCTGGTACATTAGTGCAGAATTTTAATGGCTTGTAGTCTGTGATTGTACTTGCTCTTAATATATCGGAGTTCAATGTCATATCGATATTTAATCCATTCTTTTGATAAGTAAAATTAATGCAGACTGCACGGTATAAGGAAGATTTTAAAGAGAGTATTAAAACGATAATTTCAAAATGATTGGAAAGTGAGCAGAGTCGCGAAGATAAGAAATAATTAGTTGTATTACAGACTTACGATTTTTTTCAACTTTGGTGTATAAAATAACAACACTTTGACAGCAGCAGCAAGAATAAGATGTGTTGCAGGTACAATATCTTTGAAACGTTTGAATTGTCCTATAAGCCAGGAATCCTTTAGGCGCAAGAAATCCTAAACATTTCGTATTTGAAAACGAAGTGAAATTTTACTTCTATAATTGAAACAGAAAATAAATAAAGAACTGACTTTCTTCTGTAGCACCACCTATCCAATAAAAGAATAAACGTAACCAGAATGAAATCAGGACACTGTATACTCTGGAGTTCATGTTTAGAATGTTTTAATGGACCTTCTCACCACTGTACATTCGCAGTTCTACTACATGGATACACATTACGTCTCCCACAGTTATACTAACTAGCATCGACGTTTGACGTTCAACGAAACAATATTGCCTCGACTCGGTGGTTGCTCCACAGGATGTAATTATTGAGGTATAATAATAATAATACAAAAAATAGCTTTTGAATACATCTATTTATTCGTCTCTTTTCCCAGATAATGTGTCCCACATTACGATTTTCAACGATTGGCACAGTGTTTCGAACGACGCAGAGTTACTTTAGAAAAACGTAACTGAGCTCTGATAGAAATCTCCGGACGATTAATTTGCAATCGGATCGTCGCATTACGTTCTTGAGAAGAAAATACGATAAATAGCAATTGACGGCACGCAACAGCAGTAGGAATGAGTAATTGTACTATTAAGTCCTTCGCGCTTGTCACGAACAGAATCTTAGGTTTCCTCAGAAATCAAGTAAATCATCGTCATCGTCGTCATCGTCGTCGTCGTCGTAATCATAATCGCCCTCATCCTCATCATCGTCGTCACCTGGCAAGAGTTCTAGTTGACCTAGTCCACCTCCGTCTTCTGGCTTTACCAGAGCCAAGCCGTTTGCACCAAATCTAACGCAATCTAAACCGACCTGGAAATATATTCATAAAGACACGGTGAGACCTTTCGTCTTTGGCCATTAAATCCATGTTTACCTTAAATACCGTAGTATCGCTGAACTTCCCCTCCATGTTTATACACGCGTGAATATTTCTACCCTGGAAATAAATGTTATAGAACCGGACGCACGCTTTAACAAATGGAATTCGTGGCACTGGCACGCATATCGGCCGAGGATTTTTTCCTAAAGCGTGAAAGACTCGTCAATAATCTGCAAATATTTTATATTTCATACGTAACGAACATACCAGACACGGTTCTCGTGTACAAAACTCTGTCGTTCATCGAAACTTTCGCGGTGAAGCTGAATTCATCCGGATCGTACGTGACGTTCACGCACGCCTTTTGCTTCCAAGTGTCGTATAAAATTCTAGAACAACAACCGCAGACACCTCCGCCACATTGACAGGGGCCTTGTTTGTCAGCAGTTAGATTGGTGGTATTCGAGGTAGAATTTGTCACTTGTTTCAGCAATTGTTGCAATTTCTTCATGTTCCAGTCTTTTTCGTTTCTCGCGAGATCTGGCGCGCCGTTGTTCGCGGATATGTTTAACATTTCCTGCGAGTCAATGGTTCTTTCGTCAACCCGTTGCAAGGAGCTTCGAACGCAAAAAACAGCGAAGAGTATTAGCAAACAGGCAGCCCTCATTTCTCGTCTTTGACGATACGGGATTCAATCACTGCGAGAGGACATCTCTTCGTTAGTTAGAGAGTACTCTTCGTTGAGCGCTCGACACTCGACTGGTCAGTTAACGGATATCTTACTCTGACCTCGTTTTACGGAGAAATTTAGGTTCGCTCCGTATATTCATCGGTATTTCATCTTTTGTGGATCGTTGATAATCCGATTGTGGAAAAGAAGCGACGAGCCATCGGCACTCTCGGAAGATCGAGAGTGGATGCGACACTATTTTTTATGAAATATCGTTTGTCGCTTTACTCGATATACCAGATCGAAACAAATAGTAAGAAACGGAAAGAGAAACAATTTTAACAAATTTTACTGAAATTTATTCTACACTAACATAATTATATATTTTAAATTTTATAGTTAGTAACTATACAAGTAATGAATATTACTTTAATTCTACTTAACTAACTTAATTCTGTGGTTAATTCGTTTCTAGGAATCACAATTTCAATTGTCCAATTAATGCCTCTTCAGCGGGACTCAATGGCGCGTCATGAACCTCCAAATCTTGCTGTTCGAAGTTTACTTCGTCATATATTTCTGGTTCGGTCGTTTGCTGTTCCGATTGCGAAGTAATCTGATTCTGTGCCTGTTCCACATTAAAATTCCCCAAATGGACTCCGTCATTGCCGATTTTAACGCACGGAAAATAGAATGACGGAGGTTCGAAGAAGAAAAATCTAAACCCGATGCCGTTGCAAACCTTTAGATGATATTCCTGATAATGAAGGTTGATCTTAGCGCAAACTTGTAGAAAGGGGAACTGAGGTAATGGAACACATAGACGTTTTGAGGCCGCTGCAATAATTATAAATATAATGTTACAGTTCGATGAATGTAAAGAAAAAAATTGATTGGAAAAAATGCTTACAGGTAAAATGCGAGAGGAGGCTCCGTTCGTTTGCGGTTAATTCAATTCTGATCTCGTTGAGGCCAATGTCGTTGACATTTAGACATACTGGACCGTTAAAACCAAAGAAACGAACACCGACGCAACAGCTGAAACCGTCCGTTTCAAAGTCGCATAGCGAACGTTGATAGATCATTGCAGCAATCGAGTCATTTTTTCCTCCTTCCAGTATCACTCCAGTAATCGGATCGTAGTACGTAATTAACGAGTCACTTGAACTGACTAAACACACCACATATGTTAAATACATATTACGGCGGATGCACATTTAATTCGGTATAAAATACACTCTTTAGAAAAAGTTTTCGTTCGAACGCAAATATTTGAATGTAAAATCTTTGATTCAAAATTAATATCCTTGAGATACGGACTGTTGTATTTATTTGAAGTACGTGGAAAAATAAAATTAGCAATTTCAATTCATTTCGCGAATAGAAAAACTTTTTACCAAGGGTAGCAGTCTGGCGAAACAAAAAAAATATTTAAAATTTGTATTTGCGTTCGGATTAATTCTTTCTAATTTCATAATCTTCATAACATAGAAGTTATTCGATACCTTTATGAGGGTTTTTGTCATGAAACGAAGTACCGCAGATATTCTGTATCGCGAGAGATATCACAAGAACTTCGAACAATTTCGGCAGCATTTTGGCAGAAGGCCAGAAGAGAAAGGTGCGTTCTCGACTAAACGCACAGACTGATTGAGATGGGACCATGACATGATTATATACAGTTTCGTGCCTATCGATCACATACACGAAAACTTTCCACGAGTGATTCGAAGATAATTGAAATGCTTTAGGCACGTATAAGCTGATTTATTAATCTAGTAGTCGTAAATCTTATTCAATTGTTTAGTTAATCCGCTAAGCTGATAGTTTTCCGATATAAATGTAATGTAGCTTCATAGAAAATTATAAGCCACGTCGATTAATGTATTAATTATAAACTATACGTAAGCTATATAATTCTATGAACAAACAACATATGCGTGTTTCGTATGTTTTTCCTTAAAAAAGATTGGAAAGACCGTTCCAGATTTTATCTTATCTATTTCATTTAATCTACCTAATTCAATTGTATTCATATCAACCTAATCTAATTTGTCAGTAATTAAGATTAGTAATTAATTAGTAATTAAGGTTAGTAATTAAAATTGGACGCACTGTATGAGAGAATATATGTTTATTTAATAAACGAGTAATTACAGATTCAATAAATTAATTAAATAAGCATATATAAATAGATTGTCGTCTTAAATAGTATTAAATTATTTGCACAAATTCATATGGCGATTTTATATAAAAATTACATTTAAATGCAACTCTTATCTTATTCGTCACAACAACGTTCCAATAGCTAAGTTTTACACTACATATGCAGCTTCTTACTAAATTTTAATTGAAAGATCTTACACGATAATAAAATTTGTCTCGTCGTTTGTTATCTATAATACAGAAGTTATCAGTCTCTCTACAGTTTGTAACATAGCCAACAGCAATTTGTTAATTTTACAGACGTGTCCATCAATTATGAACATTGAACTTAGCTTAAGAATCGATTGCACGATGTAATATCGTCGCACGGTTTGTCTTCGATCATTCCATATATTTAATATGGAATTCTAGTCTCAGAATTTCGTTTATTCGCTATTTCTCGAATGCCTGCTTCTTGCTAAAAGTCCGGTCAAGCCTAACCCGTAGTCCGAATCATCGTCGTAAGCTTCGGACGACTGATGGTGCTTCTTCACCTTACCTCTCTTCTTTCCATTCTCTTTTTCGTCGTAAACCAACGCGCTGATCACCGCGTCTTCTTCTTCGTCGTCGTCGTCATCTAAATCTTCAATCTCAGCCTTCTCGTCTTCGTCCTCGTGATTCTCGTGTTCACTTCCAATGTTCTCATCTTCGTCCTCTTCTTCCTCGTTGTCCTTTTCGTCTTCGCTCAAAATCTCCTCGTCCTCGTCATCGTCGTCGTCATCGTCCAGACTATCCTCCAAAATATCGTCGTCGTCGTCTTCTGTGCCTTTAACCGGTTTCTTCGCGTGTTTCTTCTTTTTATTCGTCTCGTTCTCAATCGCGTTGACGCTGGAACTCGTGACGCTAGGCTTCTTCCTATTCGCATCCGTGGATGCCGTGAATTTCTTAGTCGGTGTTTTATCCGGCTTCGCGTGGGAAACTATCTTGTTCGAGACTTCAGCGACGACTGCTTCGGTCTCGTTAGCCGCTGCGTCAAGGACTGCAGATTCTTCACTCGCCTCGGCACTGCCTTCTTCGCCCGCGTTCAAGGATTCTTGACTGTCTTCGCTGCCTTGTTCCGAATCGTTCGTGGCAACGTTGTCTCCGACGTTCGAGTCAACTAGCGGCGACGTCGGTCTATTTAGAATTGGAATCGTGAACTGGAGGAGAGGCGCGACTGTAGTCACTTTGGGTTTCTTCGTCGTGGTCTCGTCTTCGCCGGTTATGATATCCAAAAGAGCCCCGAATCCGAGCACATCCTCGTCGTCGTCTTCTTCCTCGTCCTCTGTGGAAGATGTCGGCACAGAGTTGGTCAACGGTGCATCATCCTCGGCGTCGTCGTCATCCTCGTCGTCTTCGTCCGAATCCAAGCCAAAGAAATCGTCGTCCTCTTCTTGCGAGACCTCAGCTTCGACTACCGGAAGTGGTTCCGCTGGACGTAACTTTAGACCGTCGGGGCCAAATCTGCGACATTATGATTGCATAAATCTTTCCTTCGTTCTTTCTGATTGCGGAAATTATTGTTACAGATACATCGCGGAGGTGAAATAATTTTGTTTGTAAAAATGAGAAATTGCATAAAAGTTTGCAATGTAAATATAGAGAAATATACAGAAATATTATCGTTACCTAAAGCAGCTAACGCGTAAGCTAGCTTCGAGTTCCGTTGCTGATTGCAACTCCAGTCCAAGGCAGGCTTTGAAGTGATTTTTCGCGTCCCGTTTAATGGAATAAATTCGACCACAGAATTTCGTGAACCCTCCGGGTAACGGCACGCACACGGGCCTTGGATTCCTTCCTGAAAACCCATCGCGTGAAACGCGTCGTCATTCATCCGCGATTGAACCATGGTAGATGGAATCATTTAGGGAACGTGTTCCTTTATTTGTTTAATGTATGCGGGACTTTCACCTCGAACGATCACGGCGCAAATCGATCGAACGACGTTCGTGCGTTATGAATATTCGATTTTCAACATAGAATTTGGTTCGTGACAAACGAACATAGCAGTGAAATCGATTTTTTGACACTTGTGGTCCGAATGCTCGAGCCGATAAATAAAATTCGTCTTCTAAAACTGCATCGTGTGGACATTCGGTGAAAATGGGAACGCGCTTCCTGAATTCCAGCAGATTTTTAGCATCGAGCTGTTAAACGATTAACACACTTTTCATAATGACTTTTCTGCCCGTGTCATAAACTTTCAAACAGATAAATCTAGAATGTCGTGCATTGTGGCACTCGTGACATTATTTTCAAAGTCTGAAAACCACGAACGAGTACTTACCATTCACGATAGTGCTGGTAAGAATATTGTCCCCGAAGCTAAGCTGAACCGCCAAATTGTCTCCTTGCAAGTATTGCAAGGATGCACATCCTGGAACGAGTAACGTTCAAGTTATCGAAGAATATACAGATGAACGCGTTTGATTAATTGTTTTCATGGATATCTCTAGTTTTCTGGGACATTTTATATAAACCATTTACATTTGATCACTCGCAACAATGTCTGTCCAAGCAGTCTTTGGAGAAAACCACACACGACGTAAAAAAACCAACTTTTGGTATCTATTCATCGTCCCGTTTCCTTGATTGTTATGCTTTCTAACAGTTGCGTTCTACTACGTTCAACTAAATTACACAACGCTCACCTGGTCCTTGTAACTGCACCAGCGGTATGTGGAAGTCTCTGCAACAATTGCATATGTTTTCGTTGCAGGTGCAGTATCTGTTCACGTTGTCGGTCGCCTGTTTCAACGATAACGTCGATATCCCGATGTTACTCTGTTTAGAGCCGTTCACGTCCTTAATTGCTCTTTCTTCTGCTTTCTCGTCGCGTTCTATGGAATTAAGTTAGTGTCATCGCGTATTCATACGTACTTTTTCCCTCATCTACGAAGAGGAAGCGGAAGAAGATAAAATCGAGTATATTTTCTGACTCTATCTTCCACATTAAGTTAATTATACGTTCCAGATTGTTACATTTATTTAATATTCTCAAAATAATAGCCAAATTTTTCAGTTACGTTCGGTTGGATCTCTGAAACGAGTGACTTCATCTCTCATTAACTTCAATCCTTCAATAAACGTTTCCTTTCGGCAACGTGAAGCCAACCATTCACGTGAAAATTACCAGGCCGTTAGAAGAATTGACGTTAACAATGTGGAAACTCTTGAATATCATTACCGATCACTCGGCCGTAAGCGGCGAACGCGATCAGAAGGAGGATCAGCAACAGTTCGACGACCATCGACAGCCGCATCTTCGCTCCTGGTTCTGTAAGGCAAGGCACGACGAGCATGTAAGACGAGTTATTGATATTCTGCGAAGTTTACTCTCCAAATATGCACGGACACGCGCGCCTGTCCGCGAAAGTCGACCGTGCACTTGGCATTCGCTGTATTTTCCCTACTGCGACCCCGCTCAACTCGAAAGAAAGATCTCGCGCGTCGACGCATGTTAATATCATTTCGACTCGTTACGAACGCGACATCCCATCTTTCGACCAGCGTCGAAAGAGTCGACGAAATTTCAACGAGGACAGCAAACGAGCACCACCGCTTTCTGTTCGCGATTTGCGAAGCCTTTGTTCCTTTGTCCCGTTCTTTCTCGAATGGAACAACTGCCAATTATTAAGCGTATGTATCGAGGTTTATCCGCGGTGCTCGGATGAAGGAGGAAAGCTAACGGAACGCCGGCTGTCACGCAGAGCCGCCGGATGCCAGAACAATGCGCGACCACGTGTTCACGCTTGTTAACGATCTCGAACTCGGCGAAACAGAGGGTGAAACGCGCGGCTGGTCCTCGACCATGGAGATCAATCATTTCGAGCAGCAAAAACTCGCCAAGGGAAACGACGTTCACCTCTTGTTTCAGCCGACGTGCTCGTCGCGACGCGCGCTAACCTCTTGTCTGCGACCGGTTGACCTAAATCACGGTCACGGCCGGAGACGTCTCTGTCTCGAGAAGTTTACCGCTCGAATGGTACCTGAACAACTTCAGGAAGCACGCACGTGCGTGAATCGATTTTACGCGATCATGTCGCGAGGAACGATGATCGACACGCGTAGGTATCCGCTTCCGATCGATCTATTCCTCCAGACTTGTCGCGCTACCTGAGTGACAAACCTGGCGGAAAATTGAACTTTGTCGGACGAACTCGAGAGCGTTGAGTATGATTAAACAAGGAGAAACTTAAGAGTATTAAAGTCGGAGAATTAATTAAGGATCTCTGTGTTAATTAAGAATCTGACGAGAAGATACGATTGCATCAACGAGGAAACTGCAAGCGTTTCGCAGAGAGAGAGAGAGAGACAAGGAACGAAAAAATTAACAAAACTGGAGAGTTTTTTCCATTTTAAAGTTTTCACTCACCTATGCCTGTTTTCACTATGACGGTAGATAGCAGCAAACGAAAATTTCGTGCAGGAGGCAAGAGGATCGTTCGAGAAGGACCGTCTCTCTTCGTCGCACCCTTCAGCTCTTTTTTCCGACTCTTCGTCTTACGGAGGCCAATGTCTAACTGAAGATGCCGCCCAACTCCCCCCAAGGTCTCTTTAAAAGTCGGTCAAGCCACCACCACTTGCCTCGGCCGTGGCTACGATTATTAAGCATTCTAATGCGCTCTAGGTAAATAAGAGAACGATCCCCTACCAGCCAGGGGATAGCCCACCGATCGTCCAAGCTACCACAAACCGGATCATCCTGGTTCCGCCGTTGGAAATCGAAGCGGAAGTGGCTTGCCGCTTCGCCTTGGACCGATACCAGGGTCAAGTACGCTCGGACCGAATCCCACCGACCTTCCATTAAAGATTTACTCTCTCGAGTATGTGGTATCGCGATGAATCATGTTGCAACGAGGCGAGATCGCGGGATCAGGAAGGGGAAGTTGTTGTTTCTCGTTCCCGACTGAATTCCAATTTGCAACGATGGAGAGATCGATGAAAGAAAAGATCGGCGTGACGTAACGTTTATTAACCCGGCCGTGGAAGGTGTTCGTGAAATTTTTTGATTAAATTTCCAGGAGATTTTCTATTAAATTTACGTCAACGAAGACCGTCGAAAGTACTGATGAGATTTTCTATGAAATTTACGTCGAGGGAGATTGACGCGATTTAAAGCTCATTAACCTACTTTGTCGAAAGTATTCGGGAAATTTTCTATTAAATAGGAGCATCCGATTTGTTCGAATTATCCTCACCTTTTTTGCCTATAGAAAATTTTCCATTAAATTTAATAGTCGATGAGAAAAAATCTAGATTTAGTTTGTTCGAAAATCGTTTTTTTCCTTTTTCGTCTGCTTTCATCTCGGATTAACACAGCGCGAGCTCGTATATAGGTTTCAACAAGTTTGGACGCATGATACAAACCTCGATCACGACTGATCTCTAATAGCCAGACCCCACCTGGCGAAAATTTCTATCGCCATACTGTTACGCCTCAGTACGCGAGGTTGTCGCATGCATCCGCAATGAGCATACCGGAAATTCTTTATTCGTCGGACGTGCAACTCGCTTTTACCGCGTCACAATTGATTCGCATCTTTTCACCGACCTTCAAACTGGTTGTTGCCCTCGTATCCAATTGACTAGCTGCTACGACAGGCCTCGCGTCGTTTGTTCTTTATTTATAGATTTTACCTTTTCACGCAAGATTCACCGCGCAATAACGTTACGGGCCATCGTGCGTTGGCCTCGTGATATTTTCCCGCCGTCTCGTAAATACGATGACAAACGCCGGCCGATCGGATAAAATCAGCCCTCGGAGTGGGGCCGAGTCAGAAACGTGTTTCGGTGGTTGAGATGGAGCCTTTCTCCGGTTAGTGGGTCGAAGAAAGTAGTGGTCAGAAGTGGTTTGCCTTGGTTAATACTTGTCCGTTGGCACGGAGACACCACAATGGAATCCAGGCTGCCAAATGTTGCGGAAGGCCTGATAATTGTTGTCGATGATGCACGACGACCGTGCACGCACGATTCTCGGTATTTTGAGATAACGCGCGGTCCCCGGGCTTCTAAAACAAACGATTCCACGGGGTAAACAACGCGGGGATGTGGGTCATCGAGGGAAACGAGTTTTTACGTAACGTCACGGGATAATCCATTCGGGCGCTGAGGCTCCGTTTCGAAACCATAATCCAATCCGGGAGTAGCCTCGCCTGGCTTGTAAACAGGAAATGAAACAAAGTATCGATCGGCCGTTTAATAAATCATAGCAGACCGATCGTTTCGCTACCGTTTGTCTTCTTGCATCCTCCGGCCCGTGAAAATAACGACAGCCCAGAGATAAATTATATAATATTTCAGGACGTCCTTGAAAGACGACCGATCGGCGGTGATAATTGTCGCAAAGTAGCGCGTTTCGCGGAGTGTCCAAGTGGAACGACGATTCAGCCGGCTCGGGGCCAACCATGCGTACGCTTTTCCTTCTCCTTTCGTTACAAATCCATTTTCTTTTTTCTTTTTTCTTCTTTTTTTTTTTTTTCTTTCATCCGCGTGTTCGCGTGATCGATCAGAGAAAGCCAGGGGAGTATTACGAGTCAAAGAGGCACGGCCGATGAAAATATAATTGCCGGGGAAAAAGGCGGGAAAGATTCATCTTTGCAGGAGCATGGTCATCACGGTCTCGTTAATCCCGTATTACTGTCATTACGCTCGTTACGATCCAGGTTACAGGAGCAAGGAGAGAAGAAACAGGCGTCATTAGCGGACTACAAATACCTACGCGTTTACGAGAAACGTACTTACACGTGAACGTAGTATACGCAACGAGATATCCGTGATAAAACAAAATTACGAAATCCACAGAGTGGAATCTCGATTGAAATTTTTAACACGGTGTCCGTGTAAAAATCTGAATTGACACAAGCAACGACTCTCGCTGTTGCCGGGGGGATTTTCACTTTTGTTCGTTGGCAGATCCGAAGAAATCGAGGAAACGCATGAAAAGGAATCGCCGGAGCGATGAAAATTCGGGTAGAGACGGACGCCGGGGGAAAGGGAGTGGAAAAGAAATTGCTTTTACTGACGTACTCTAAACAGCATGGCGACCGTTCGAAAAGAAGAGCACCGTCGTTTTTGTCGAGGGCCCCCTCCTAATGGCCAGACCGAGCATCGCTAGATAGGACAGCCGCCGCTTAAGTTCTCCTGGTACCAGGTTGCCGAAGGAGGTCACCCGGTCACCCAGATGAGGTTCTTTGCCCGTTGTTACCTCCGCACCTCGGCCAATGGCGTGGCACCTCATCGTCGCCGTGGCGAATCCTGTCGCCAGTTTTCGTGCCGACTGCCAGCCGATCGCCGATCCGAGACCCGCGCCCGGCTTTGTGTGCCCAGATTTAAGCTGCTTCCTTCCTGGGCAGGATCTCCAGGCCTCCTCGGCGTGTGAATCATCTCTCTCGCTAGTTTCTCGTCTGGTGCCGCGAGTTTTCCACCGATCGTCCGTCGCCAGAGTCGTCGTCCCTAGCCACGAGAGAATCTTCGGAAACAAGGATCTTCGTCGTCGTCGGTGATGGCCGTCAGATTCACGATCCTGGTGCTGTTGACCATCGCGGTCGTCGTGGTGTCTTCCGCTGGACTGCTCGGTGAGCAACACGAAAATGTTTCTCGCGGTTTTCCGCGATTGGACACGCAGCGAACGAGCGGAAAATTCGTAGCGGCCGGGTTCGGCTGATTAAACGTGACGCCCGAGTAAACAAAGGTTCGACCCTCCCGCGTACCAATCGCGACCCTCTTCTCGGGGATAACTCGATTTTCGACGCGATTTCTCTCGGACCTGTCTACGTTTAATTAGTAACTTAATTTTTTTTTTTTTTTTTTTTTTTTTGCTCCTTTCGATCGACGAATTCTTTTTTCCTTGTTCAGTCGCGAACGTCGGCCAGCAACCTGTCCCAGTAACGCGAGAAAGTTTGCGGATAGACATCTTTCCGACTCATCGACGCGGCACACTTTGCGATACGCAAGTATTTACTCGCTTACTTTACATTTCTTTCGTCTCGAGAGAGGAACGGTAAGTTTTTTGGCGAAAAGCAAGGTTCGCGCGAGCTCGTCGGGATATCGAAACACGGGTGTCACGCGTCACGTTGGAGAAACGATTCGCAAACGATATTTTTCGTCGACTTTCGATCGACGACTTTCGTTTCGATCCAGTTTCTCTCGCCGAGTTTCTCTCACGAGCGCCTCCCTGTATTTTCTCCCGGCGACAGAGACGCTGCTCTCCTGGGACCTTCCGGATACCGTGGGCAGATCGACCACGCCGCAGTCCCAGTGCCTCTGTCAAACCTCCAACTGCCTGTGCTGCATCGATCTGAATCTGACGGCGACCATCGATCTGGGTGGCCCGGCGTGCATCAACGTGAAGCAAAAGGAGCAGAACGTCTCGTTGAACCTCAGCTACGGCGACAATCCCGTGCACAATGCCACCATTAAGATCGGTGAGGAATCGTCGATTCGAGATTTATATCTCGTTATCTCGAATTATCTTCCACGATATTTATAAGCGGATGTATACGCAACGGAGAAATTAGAGAAACTTCGTTGTCAATTACTCGAGAAAGATTAGTTTCGTTCTGGACGTTTTTACAGTGGACGCGTCGAACAGACCGACATGCATGAACCTCCTGTCGGACCTGGCGCAGATATGCGCGAAATTTACGTCGATGAGACAGTCGGAGGCCGGTTACGACGGTTGCCTGGTGATCGAACCCGCTCTGTTGGGCACACCGCAAGCTACTTACCACATGGGGTGCTTCAATTTCAATCAGGTGGTGCGGCAGATCGAAGCCTCTGCGTGAGTACGATCCTAAAAAGCGTTTCACGCAACGCGTGTCCCATTACCGAGAGCGCTGCACCGATATCGAAGGTGTCGTCAAATTCGTATACGATTTCCATCGTCGTGGTACGATCGCGAGCGAGATTAAGGTTTCATCGTTAATTCCCTTGCATCTCGAATTTTCTCGTAGCGCCGTCGAGACGACAGAGGCCACCGAGACCACGGAGGACGAGGACGACTCGTTGAACACCGAGGAGTTCATAGCGGCGGTGTCGGCCAGCGCGGAACAGGGGATAGCTCTCTTCTCTCAATGGCTCGGTTTGAATCTGAATCCGAAGCTAAACCTGACCAGCAGCAGGAACGGCCAAGACGCGAGCGGGCAACGTTCCACCCCATCCACCACGTCCAGGTCTGCCCGATTACTCTGGGATCAAGAAGAGAAGAACGACGAACGGTTCAAGCAACTGCTCAGTGCTCAAGACAACGTGCTGAAGGGGTCGGCGACGATCGGCCAGTCGAACGGAGCCGAAACGACGTTCGTTTATTCGAAGCCCCCGGAATTGTTCTCGTCGGAGAAGAGCTCGGACGAGAGAATGGCTCAGGACCGGATGAAAATCGTACCGCAGCACCTGGCGGTGGTGCCGAAGGAGTCGAGGAGAGGCGGAAGAGCGTACAACATTCATCAACACGTGAACGAGATCTGAAGCTCGTTGGTTTCCCAATTCGACTCGGTCGATTCGAAGGATGATAATTAAAACGTAGAGTTTAGGATATCTCACACGTAGATCGTATTCTCATGACGAGTTAGGGGCAGAATTTTATTACCGTTGCCTTCCTCTCCCTTCGTACCTCATTGCTTATTCCATTTTCCTTCAATTCTCGACGAATTCGACTAATCAACGAACGACTACGCTTCGCCATCGGGCCATCGTTCGTTCATTTTGTGGAGACTGGCCGACTCTCTCTCTCTCTCTCTCTCTCTCTCTCTCTGATCATCTCCGTCAGAATGATCTCTCGCAATTGTGATCGTTTTTTCTTCTCTCCCTCCGCGAAATTTCTTTTGCTCGAAGGATCGCTAACGCTCGCGGTTCTTCGAGGATGTACGAAACGAACCACCATCTGTAACCGTAATTGTTAACGGGGAAGAGATGAAGTAAGATACATATATATATAAAACATACGTGAATGTTTATCACAGGAGAGTGTGCAGTTAGAATGGCTGCAAGCTCATTTCCATTATGCGAACTATTTATTTATTTCTTCGATTCCGCATAGTAAGTAGAAAATACAGTAATTATCCTGCAAATAGTTCGTGTTCATGCAACAACATCGAGTTGTACTTACACATATTTATCGTCAAACAGATATATATATATACATATACGCCATCGAGCGATAAAAATTCTTGACGCGTTCATCTCTCTGATTAAAAAAATAACCGCACTGCCCCTCTAAACACGCGTCGTGTGCGACAATTTGCGTCGTTGCACGCGAGCCTCGTGGATCGTCGATTGATCGTGGAAAGACCTTCGTAGAGCATCGAACAGAATGAAGTCGAACGATTGATAACCACCGTTCTTCTGCCGAATATAATATAATATAGCATATATCGTGCACGAATCAAGCGACGCAATCATTGACAATGTAACAGGGTAGAAAATTACGAACGAATCAGATCGTTGTAATCGTTCTTGGATATGCATATGGTTAATAAAGCCAAAAAGAAACGGTTCGATAACATTCGTCTCATTCTGCCCACTGAATCCCCCGATCGATCTCGCAGTGATTTCGATGCTCGAGCACGAGCGCCATTCGTTAGGAAGACGAGGAGGAAAATTTGTTCGCCAACGCGCGATATTTCGTTCTTGACACGAAATATTGCTATCAAGCTGTACTGGAAATGTATCATATTGAAAAAGAAAACGAAAGACAAAAATATTAAGAATGAACTTCTCCACGTTGATTTTACAATATTGGGAATGTTACACGCGCCATTGCGATCTTCCGGTTTCCCACGAAGTGAATTTCAACACGCGGCATCAAATACGAATCGTACAGCAATTCAGACGCGAAACACTGTATCGATCAACTTGCTAATTTGCGCATTTACATTTATCGTTGCGAGAAGAAGCATAACCAAAGCGTGAAACGCTCGCTTTCCGACACAACGAACACCGATCGGATTCATTTCCACTGACGTCACTTTTACTCAACCGTTGATTCAACTTTTCCTTAAACATTAAAAATCGAGAGTACACGATGATGGAATGACGAAGATTAGAGAAAGATTGAAATTTATCGTTGCGCTTGAAGAATCCCGAGCCGTTTGTTTCGTTAAATTCAAGTTCCATTAAAGTATCAAAGAGTTCAAATCTTAAGTAATTTTGCAATTGGCGAATCATCAGCTCGAATTCCCCAAACAGACGCGCAATCGTGTTATTATAAAAATAATACGTTCGGGAAGCAACATCGTCCGACAAGCGATGCCTTCAAGTGCAATTTATTGATCGCTCGCGTTGGCTTCGTTACACCTTGAAAAATCGATATAAGAAATATATAATCGTATGTATATCACCATATAGATATATGTATGTGTGTGTGTATATATATATTTTTTTTTTCTTGTTTGTTTTCCCGATATCGATAGCTATATAAAACGAGAGAAAAGAGTAAAAAAGAAGAAAAGAAGAGAAGAGAAAAGAAAAGAAGAGAGGAAAGAAAAAGAATCGAAACGAAAGATATTACAGACGGACTAGATACTAATAACAATAGTAATTTCATCGCCTTGAAACAAACGTGTCTCGTTCGATATTCGTCAAAATATATATTTCTATATAATGTATATCATATACTTCTATATATATATTATATATAATATAATTCTATAGTACGTCTCCATTCTACGCGTCTCGTTCTTCTCGTAGTAAAAATATTTTTTGGGTTTCATCTTTGGGCGATCGTCGTTACTCTATGCAAAGGTAGTTAAAAAATAATTCGATCCTTGCTCGCAACAAATCGCGGAAGATTGGACGTCCCGTTAAATGCGCGTCCCCCTTCGTTCAGGCCGTTTCAGAGATCGCGGCGTTCCGAGCGTCTAGAACGTCGCTCTTCTCCTTCCTTTACGTCGTTTCTTTTTTCATTCACCCTCCCCCTCCCTCTCATTTTTCTTCTCTCGATTCGTTGACGGGTCAACGATACAGGTGCGTTCGATGTTTCGTGCTACGACAGTTTCGAGCTACGTTCCCTCCCGTGACGGCTCGCGCGTTACAAAAATAAATTGCAATCTATCAGACTACCGGCGGGCTTGGATTCTCTCCTCCTCCGGCCGTGTTTGTGCGGGTTCGATACGTCTCGACATCAAGATCGCTTTGAAAAAATAGACTTCGCTCCGATCTGGCTAAAAATCTTCGACAAAAATACACTCTCCTCGCTTGTAAAGCGTTTCCGATACGAGAAAATGTACGAAAGCTAGAGCCTGGTAACGGTGATTATTGGAAGAACGATTAGAGGTTTTCGAGATTAGATATGTTGGTACATCGAATACGAGTAGATAGTACACGATATCATAGGACTACATCGTTTTGATTTGTCGACAGCTTTGTCGTTATATTCGTCTCGCCTCTTTAATTCGAACGACGATACGATCTTTGTTACACCGTTATCTATTAAAATAGACAGGAATATCTCTCGAGAGTTCAATCCGCAAACGTTTATGCGAAGACGGGCAATCTCTCGTCTCACAGCTTTCAACAGCTTTCGTCGCGCGACGAAAGCGAATTCTTCATCAGAGTCGAGGCCTTCAAGGGCCTCGAACAACCAACGTTGTTTAAATAACGAACGTGAAACGCAACGAACCGAGTACAAGCGAAAAATGATAGCATACGCATAGCACGGAATCAACAGTGACAACGAACGACATTGCCTAAAGGAGGAAGGCATCTGGTTCAAAGATGCGAGCTACGTTGGCGCTTAAATGGAAAACAAAAAAACGTTTTCACGCGGAATGAAAGTGGAAAGAGATCAACGGTTCATTTCACTTGCTGACGAGGAGGAGCCGGACCGGCAGGTGGTAACGTCAGCGAGTCCCTTTTCTTTCTGCTGACGCGACGTCCAACGTGCAGAACCACGTCCCCAGCTTTCACGGACTTGAACTCGGCGATCGCCTCGGCGTGCGTCATACCGTGAAGAGGTTTCGAATTTATCGACAAAATTTCGTCCCCTGTAGGTGCAAAGTGTTTATATATCAGTAACAGATCTAGAATAATCAGACCAAGACGTCTGTGAGAATCGCACCTTCTTTGACGGTACCAAGATCGGCCGCCTGGCCGTTAGGGAAGACCGTCTTTACGTAGATTCCCATGTTCCCTCGAGGACTGTCTGTACCGCCGACGATACTGAAGCCGAGTCCTTTGTGTCCAGGACCCTTTAGAAATCTGGCTGTCAGTATCGTGAATGACGCGCCACCCTTGCCTGGCCTTGGTAGGGTGCAGAATCTCGACTCTTCACCCTCGCCGGCTTCGTCGATGTCTTCGAGCTCGGAGTCGGTATTCAGGCCTTCGTCCGTATCTTGCGTACCCTGATTGCGTTGAAGAGAAGCAACGGAAAAAGAAAAAAAAAAAAAAGAAAAAAATCACGAATAGCAAGTTCGATCAAAGAGAATAAGACAAGGAATCTCTCGTCGTTTGTTCACTCACTTGCCAAGTCTTCAAGCCGGAACCGGAGGAACTAGGGATATTCGCGACGCTCCTGCTGTTCATTCGTCTGGTCGTCTTCTTGCCAGGGCTCCTCTCAGTCCCCAAGCTGGACGGTCCGTCTTCTTTGTTCGTGCACGGGGAGCCAGATCCGTTCGAGTAACTGTTCACCTGTCCGCCGACTTTGAAATCGGTCATCCTCTTTCTCGGCGTCACCCTCGGTATGTGAATCTCCTCGAACGACGAGTCGGATTGATTCCTGGGCTTCGAGCTCTTTTGGAAGTGGACGTTCTCGTACGAGTGATGGTCCCTCGTCTCCGAGTTGCTTCTCGCCAGATGCCTGTCGGAATGTGGAGTGACGGACGGCGTCAGTTCCGATCTGTGGCCACGCTGGAAACGCACGTTCTCGTACGAGTGGTCCTGATGTCGGCCTGAAGCGTCGCGGTTCTCGGAATTGCTACGCTGCAACACGCCCCTGGACCTCGGGCAACAGCCGGGAGAGGAGGAGCTCGTGTACAAAACGTTCTCGTACGCGTCCCTCTGGCTGTGATCGTGACTGAGAACCGGCGAGTCGTACGCGCTGCTGCTCCGCGAGTACGTGAACGTCTTGTTGCTGTTGCTGGTCAGCGGGCTGTTGCTGCAGTTCGGTGAATTCGGCACGCTGCCCTCTGCCAGCGTCTCGAGATTGTCGTGGAACGGGTACGGCGGGAGGGAAGTCGGCTCGTCGGTGTCGTATTCCCCGTCGAACTTTTGACTACTCGAGGAGGTCAAGGGGCTGGGCACGTAGAAATTCGACGCGTTGTCCTTTTGCGAGAACACCTCGGTCACGCTCAGAGCCTTCCTCTTTCGGATGCCGGCGTTTATCTTGCTGAATTTGCTTCGTAATACGTGCTGAATGTCGGCTATACCCTTGGTGGTGCCTAAAACGGAGGTTCAGATCATTGTTTGTTACGTGTGAATGTCCTTAATGCGTCTGGCATAATGTAAATGAGAATGGGTAACGTAATTACCTGGCAATCTCAGGGAGCTTGTTTGTAACAATTTCTTCGGCGAGCTGCCCTCCTGAAGGCTCTTGGCAGCAGGCGAGGACTCCCTGCTGGCCGAACTGGACCTTATCGGTTGAATAACCCCCTGGGTCGTTCCACCTTGTATGAGAGCCTCCTGAGGTTCCGAGGTCTCCTGAACGGAACACCTCCTCCTCAGTTTCCTCCATCGTTGACTGATGCTCTTGTTCCACAAGTTCAGGTCTGTAATACAGCAGCGAGAAAACTTTGCATGACTACCAGGTGACGAGCTGCTACACACCGAGGCTCGTTAGGGAAACAGGACGGCTAAAAGTTGCCGGGAAAGAGAGAGAGAGAGAGAGAGAGAGAAGAGTTAACTCCGGCTTTCTTAATCACGGCGTTAACGACAGGAAACACTTATCTGTTGGCCGCGCGAGCTGCCGTGTACAACCTGTTGTTACTCACCGACGATAAACTTCGGATCTCGATGGAAGAAAAAGAATGGGAAGAAGATCGAGGGAAAGATGAAAGAAAATTGTATCGGCGATGATAGCTGTTATCGCGAGAACGATCGTTCACTGTGTAAAGCAGCGACGACGATATCGCGTCGATATCGGATCGGACGTCAAGCACAGCGTATATAAATTAGCAAACTTGCTCGACATTACAATTCAATATAGTCTCCATGTTGTCGTTGGATCCACGTGCGACTGCGAAAGACGATCGACGTTCGAATTCCGTTCCTTCCACCGATTGCTCGAAGGGTCATGCCCCTTCGACTTCCTCTTCCTCTTCTTGCGGTGGTGGCTTCGACGACCTTGGCGGAGGCAGGCGCATAACCAACGCCAGTCGGTTTTTCTTTTCAACGACGGAGGAAAGTCACGAAGTCATGAATAATTAATGGAGATCGACGAAGAGCATGGTCGTGAAGTCACCGAGCTTCGTAAGCGCAACGCTAATTCGACTAATCACGTTTGCAACTGCGCGTCGTTTTCTCTGCGGTTGAGGACGCGGATCCATGCTGAGGCGCGACGTGTCACGAGGACAACAACGCTGAGAATGGCGACAAGGACGACAACCACGGGGACAACGACGACGACGACCAAGAGACCGAAGAGACGAACGCAGCGCCGTTGCCCTCGGCGATCGTTGCTGACACACTGGGGCGTCGGTGGCGGCTGCACTCTCCATTATCCGCGGTTACAGTCATCTTACAAAATGCACTTTCACTTGTCGACGTATCTGCGGATGCGCCCGGTTTCGCGAGGCCTTTTTCGTTCCGCACCGAACGCCGGACGTTGCGCCTCGCGCCGTTGTGTCCCCCATAGATTACACGCGAGCGAGGACAGGATCAAGCTTCTAAGCGTTCCCCTCGTGTGCGAATAAAATACACCCAAACTGACGTATTGACGATCGAACGATAAAACTGGAAACGTTCGTCTACGAACCTCCCCTCGAATGTGTCTCGCGTTCAGCAAACCGAAATGCGCGGAACTAGCGCGCGTCGTCAGAATTCGAATTTCTCGCGTTCACGTTCGATGTTCGCCGCGGCTGAAATAACGGGAACCGGCGATTCTCGAACGTCGAACGTCGACGAGGCTGGCAAGATCGATTGTATTAACGCGGGTGTTGCTTCCGGCGTTAATGAAAATTTGCCAGAATCGGCGAGCTCCATGCAAATCAGTATCGATTTCACTGAAAACTGGGTTCCCACCTTCGAGCAGACGCGTTTATCGCAATCGTTCGACGCTCGTTCGCGATAATCTCGAAGTCAGATCCATCGACCGAAAAGCACATCCGCTTCGCGCGTTTCGACACGGCAGGCCTCGTCGCCTTCCCGCTCGCGTGTTTTCACCTTCTTCACAGCATGAACTTGGACAGCTTGTAGTCCTCCGGGTGCACGAGCATTTGCAACTCGAGGCGCAGCAGCTCGGCGTAGAAGTAGAAGAATCCAAGGATGAACGCGAGCATGCTTATCGTCGGGATGATCGACGCGTAGGATCGACAGGCCGGCGTGAGAAGAGAGAAAGGAAGCGGGGAAGAGGGCCGCGAAAAGAAACGAGAAAACTCGAGCGCGAACGACGCTCGGGGAACGAACCCGGGATTTCGAAAACCGCAGGAGTCCACACCGTACGCGGTCTCGACATGAACTGAAAGACTGGAGGTTTACGGTTAGCCGTGTGCGTAAGGCATTACGTACGTGTGCGTAACAGACTGTGTACACGTGTGTAGCTTGGTACCTGTGCATACAGGGTGACGCGAAAGAAACTATCGAGCGCGTTTCCCAACCCCTGCGGCTTTCCGTCACGACGAATTCTTGGCATAACTCCGCGATGACTCCGCCGAGGAATTCCTTTTTCCCCCTCGATACGGTTTCACGCGACAGACTGACCGTGTCTGCAAATCCCTACTCGCGATTCTTCTACCTCGAACGTCCGACTCCGATGACGAAGAGACGGCGCAGGTGCGCCGATTGTTCGCCCGATAAATAAGCCGACAAATTTCGGCTTCGATACAACGATCGAAAACTTCGTTTCTCGCGAGGCCACGCGGTACATGCACACGTTCACCGGTATCCGCAAAGTAAACGCGCAACGACCGAGACCCAAGGCTCGGTTATTTCATTTTATTTCATATTTCACGCATTCTCGTTCCACTTTAATCACGCTGGGTATCCCGCTCGTTTCCCGAGCCAGCGCGGCCCGCGCTGTTTAATTAAACCGTTCGCGAGCGAAACACGAGCAGAACCCAAACACTTTTTCCGTTCACCGTGTATGCCGCTCATTCGTTGTCCAATTGTGTACCGATTGTGGGAACCCTCGGTCGAGTGTTAGTGAACGGTTTCTCTGTTGCAGCCGCGCACGACACACGACACAAGAGGCAGAGTACCGTGTGCACGACCCGCGTGTACGCGCGCACGAGGGTAAAACGAGCGTGTGTGCAACCTATTAATGTGCATCACGGCTGCCTGCACACCCTACTCGCGTACAATTCTGCTCGCGCGCCTCATGGCCACGCCGGATTGCATTATTTTCTACAATAATGCGAATGTACGTTGTTTCGCCGAGGGGGAAGGTGGACGAACACGCGCGTGGCCACGGAGACTCGCCACTGTCCAGCGGCGTTCGCGAGTTTCGTAAATTCAAACTTCCTGCGCAAGCGATTTTCCGCGTCTCGAATCGATTTCGTAAAGCAAATTCGAGCGATCACACGTTGACGCCGATGAGGTGAGGAGAGGAGCGGAGCGAGCGGTGAACGCTCGAGTTTCAAGGTTTCGAGTACTCGCGAGTTTGCAAGAACCGCGCTGAAACAATGGATGGACGGTGTAGCATCCATCGGCTCGAGCTGACCTACATTCTGTTCGTACCTTTCTGTCTCGCGAAACGAGACGCGATAGACGAAACGCGATAAATGCGCGAAAACTCGCGATCAGTCGCACCGTGGGAAATTCAGCGGGGATGGAAGCGCGTGTCTCTGAAAAGATACGACCGACACCGTGACAGGGAGCGCGGTTGAACCGTGAAATAATTGGATTTAAAGATTTTACGATTGTCATCGGGAACTGTATGCGTTATTCCTTTGGACGAGAAATTGAAAAGTCTCGCAAATGTACGCGAGGTTGATAAACTGAGTCAGTCAAAGTACTCGACAAAATACGATAATCGTGCAAATTATTATAATTATACATTTTGATTAATTAATAATTGATCGAGGATAGGAGCAATTTCTAATGGCAACGCGTCGCGCCGTTTAAGTGATGGTAATTTACATGTAAATCGCGAGTTCGGGTCAGATCATTTCTTATCAAATATCCGCGAGAGATTCTACAACGTGAATACAGTGACTCAGCTAGTCACTCCATTGCCAGCTATTCTTATTTACATCCCGAGCGAAATTTCAACAAATAAAACGTAGTTTCCAATCAGTTATTTCTACAAACATTGTGGGATAATTGCTGGCACACAACGTGTGTACATTTTCAACTATTCAATTTTATAATAATTGACCTAGTAATCTCTGTAAACTTGCCGAATAGCAGCTGGAGAGCATTTAAATTACTTGTTCTAACGCGATGCGAAGAACGACAGTTCAGAGCAAATCTCTTCGTTATTTTTCAAATAGCCACGCTTTATTTAGGAAGAGATCTCGTTTACATAATTCTCTGTAGAGAATCTCTGTAGAGATACGAAACATATCAGACGTACAGATTTCAAGCTGTACTTGTAAGAAACGGCATGTGCGTGAGGTCAAGTTGAATGAATATTTCTCCCATTGCTCATTGTGCCTCCTAAGTACGACTATCGCTGTCGTTACCGTTTCGAATAGGCACGCAGAATTATTTAGCGTCGCTGATTTGCATGGAATTACATAAAAGAGAACAATACACGCTGAAAAATATCCAGCGTATTTTTACGACTGGAAGTGAATCGGCAAAATGCAAATATCCGTAGCGTTCTGCGACTTCCATTGAACTTTCGCCTGAATGTCTCTGTCTCCTCTTTCTTTATTTAGAAAATTACTCGTGTCTTTTTCGCAATCGACGTATGTAGACAAATACGCGATACAACGATGTTACTACATTGGTATCAAAGTCACTTCAAGAAAACGATCGTACGTAAGATACACGATATCTTGTTTGAGTCAATTTAATTTGATCTAATTTAACACACAGATGAGATCTATCAGTGTTGTACGATCTAACAAAGTTAGACAGAGAGGTAATAAATGAACTAACGACTAAGAAAGGAAAAAAGCAAGATCGGATATTGCTTAGCACTTGATGAAGACATCAAGACGATCTTACAAATCACTTACGATCGTCGCGATAGCGATTCGATTCAGGCAAAATTTCAGGGAGGCGAGATCGCAAACATTCTTCTCGCGCACGTCACGCAGAACGGAGTGGCTCGAAGAAGTTTATTCAAAGAGATGGACGCGTATGGAGCGGCAGGGAAGGGCGGGAGAAAGGTGAAGAAAGGGCGAGGAAGAGGGACAACGTTGAAAGACGGGAGAAAGACACAGAGCGAAAATAAACGGGGAGAATAGACAGTAGAACCGAGGAGGGAAAGAGTGGCCGCAGTTGGAAACGCGTAGCCTAGTGCCTGCGAGGAATGCGTAAACGGTAGAACCGTTTTGTGAACGAAGAGAGAAGGAGAATGCGCTTGGGACTCAACTGCGTTCGAGAGGCATCGATAAAGAAAGAAAAAAAAAACAGAAAATATCGAACGTCTTGCCGTCGGTTGAGCATATTTTCTTTCTTTGAAACGTTCTAAAATACAACGTACAATTTTTTAATTAGCCGACTGATGATTTCTCGATCGTTTCGCGATGATTTCGCAATTCCTCCGCGATTCTCGTTGGCTTTTCCATCGCCGATATATGCATATGCATCGACTCGAGGCTCGGAATTTCACGCGCGCGCTGGAGAGGCGTTTCCGGTCTCGCGACGCGCGACAACAGTTCTCGAGAGTTCGCGTATTTCTGGCACTTTCTGGCATCAAGGCTTGCAAGGCCAATGACGCATCGTAAGAGCGACGCTCGGCGCCCGCCGAGTTGATTAGATATCGCGTGTCGCTGCGTTAACCTCGTCGCGCATGGAACGCGTCAACATTCGACGCGCGCCATTCCACAGCGATACGTTCGATCAAACGACACCTGGCTCTTTCCATCTCATCTCTCAGTGTGTTCGCTGTTTCTCTGCGTCGATATTTTTCTAGCTTGACCCCGAGATAACTTCTCGATTCCTGCGTTCAACTCTCGCGGGACGATGATATCGGATCGGATATTGCAGTAGGAAACAGCCCCGTTAGAAAGTCCCTTGTTAAAACAGTAAAATACCGATCATCGTTGGAAATAGAACGCCGTGTAACCCGTGGAAGCCAATTATGTACTCTGTTACGCAAGCGAGTGGTTTAATTTCCAGCACAAAGGTGTTTGAAAATATCGCACAATCGACGGAATCTGTCGATGCTGTTTTTTCTTCTTTTTTTCTTTTTTTTTTTTCTCTTTTTTTTTAATTAACTCGGCTTGATGGCTCGAACAAAGAGTCGGAAGAAAATCGACGTTAAAGCGAGCGCGGAAAAGGCGACGGAAAATATCAATTTACCGTGGATATCGGCAAGATTACGAGCGACATGCTGTCTCCGCTTCCACGGTCGATCGTTGGCGACCAGTTTTGTCGACGGCGTGAATAGTTCGGAACGTGTCCGCGGAATAATCGGCTAACTGTATGCAGACAATGGCTCAGGCCACTCGGCACGCATCGTTGACTCCAATTATGCAAGGAGTTCTCAACTTGACGCCGTTACCTTGGCGATTACACGGCCGTGTTTGACCATTATCGAGCCAGTAAACGTCCTATCCTCTAAATCGATACGATTCGGTCGTTCGTAATTTCACTCGCGCAATTCTTATTTTTTCGATCGTGAAAGGAAAAGCACGAAAAATAAGACGAGATGACGTTGATTCAGTACGTACAAGGTCTTGATCGTCGTCGAATTATCATTCTTCTAGAAGCTGAAAGTATTAATGTCGGCTGGCAGTTTCGATATTAATACGGAGAAAGAAAATGGAGAGCATTGAAAGATCGGTGCGAACGTTAATGAGAAAGTAACGATAGCAACGGACTTCAAATGCAGGGTAATAAAATATCCATTATTCGAGGCTCGCGCGTGCGTGTCGCAATGCATCGAAACGGCCGCCACTGTGGGCGGACTTTTACGGAAAATCGTCGCTGATCGTCACCCGAGTTCTAGCAGTCACGTCGAAATATTTCGTTTCCGGCTCGTTTCGATGTTTCTACGCTGCGCCACGTACTGAACGTTCGTTGATTTTCTATGTGGCTCGACTAATTATCTATATGTTCAATCTTTGAGTTATAAAAAATTAATGCGTCGGAATGCTAATATACGGATCGGCGAGTTTCTTCGAGCGTGGACGAAAAAAATTGAAAGCAGGCATTTCCAATCGGAGAACCCGTAAATTATTTGTCACGCGAGGCTGATCTTTCGCGTTCTGGTTTATCTGGCGAGGAGAAGATGCGACTCTTTGAAAGAATGCAGGGATTACGTGCGACCGTGCGATGCGTGACGCAAATGCCCCCGTGTACGTCGTTTCCTGTTGTTTCTGGGCGAATTATCGCGCGGCCTTTGCAGTAGAGCGCATTCTCGCCGCGCTGTTAACGCAATTCGAAATACTTGTTCGCTGAAATATTTATGAGCGACTCTCGTCATCGAGAGTGTCGTGCGAAATGAACCGAAAGACCGCGGCGAAAAAGAGAGAGGAAAAGGAGAGGACAGGAAAAGGAAGGAAACGAAACGGAACGGAACCGAACGCGGTGTACGCGAGGCGCGCAAGAACTGTGGCTGCACGTTGCGCGTGAGCACAATGCTTTTCAAGTGGCCGCTACAATCGCGAGCGAGCCTGTAAACTGGCTGGTGTCAACGTTCGCTAAGCAAAGAACAGGATCATACGGCAGGAAGTACTATCTTTGTACACCGAATTTCAATCAGACGGAACTTGCGCCGCTCGTGGCGATGCGTCCGGTCAACGAACGATCGATCGGACGCGGTTTTCGGTAGAAACACGTCGCCGGATACCGATCGCGAGTGATTACGCCTCGGTGAATGTGCGAAAATTCTTTGAAAGTCTTAATTTTGATAAAAAAAAAAAAGAAAGAAAGAAAAGAATTGGAACTTTTAACTGAGAGAATTTTTTTTTTTTTCAATTCTTGTTTCTTTTATCATTGAAAGTAAGTAGGGTAAGCCAGAAAATCGAGCCTCTTCAGGTGCAACGCTGATGCAACGAAAATTAGCGATTGGTTGATTTGGGTCACGTGATTCGCGAGGGGGCGTGGGATAGACCTGGAGTAGGAGTGGCGTTGTCTGGTAATTTGTTTTGTATCGATTCAAATGTTTGCACATCAATAAAATTTTATGGCAAAAAAGTCAGAACAGTTGCTTCTGGGCCTTTCAGTGAGACGAATCGTGCGTACTGGGGTACGAGTCGTGCAGTTCTTTTTACTCTTGGTTCGATTTTGAAATGTGCATCTCGCCCGAGTTCGGGCAGAAACTCGAGCAGGCAAATTCTCGACTTCCTTTCACTTGCCGGTGAAAGAAACCGGTCATCAAGATTTCAAGATCCATGTCGGACACGACAATGCGTCGAGCAAGTTCCTCCGAATCGGCCGACGATGGCGAATTCGCCCTTTTGTTCCTAATGAACAAAGGATCTCCACGATCCCTCGTTCACGCGGATATTCTCTCCCGAACGGAGCACGCGATTAAGCAATTGTCCACTTTCCTTTTCGCACACCGGGTGACGCGTTATTACTCTTTGCGTGACTTGGAAGGGTTTCCAGCGAAGTTTTTAGCGAAATCGTTTCACCCGTCGTTGCGAGCGACTAGGCTGACTGTCGTCACGCGAGTCGCGCCGCGTCTCCTTCCCTATTACGAGAATTATTTTCGCCGGCTTCTTCGAATTTCGTCAATTACGCGCCGTGTCGCTGCAAGCACGACAAAAGAAATACGCTACGAGTAATAATCTCAGGGCTGGCGGTCGTCCGGGAATTAAATTATTCTATCGCGGTGGCAATTTGTTCGCCTATGGCGTAATTCGGCATGTGACGTCAATCGAGTCGCCACGGTCATGCGGGGCGCGAACTGTTCGCCCGAACAAAGAGCCCGTTGATGTTTCTTCGAAACACGGAAATCGATCGATGGAACGCTGAACGTGATAACAATGAGGGCTCGCGGTGGCGGAGCGAGTTCTTGGATTCTCGCGCACAACTTCTCTTGCAACTCGTCGAAAATCCGCGATCAAATCGTTTTAACATCTACATTGATGTCACAATTGGAACTGTATTAGACGAATCAACTTCAGGCGTTACCTTGCTAGCTTAACATACGGCAAAGAGTCAACAGTGACGACGAACACACAATGATTATCGGCAGTTTGAACTGTTACAACTTTGCAAAAGAAAATCGTGCAACGATTTACTTGGTCCCATTTTTAAGTGCAAAGTTTCTATTTCAATCGTTCTAAGTTTGTTTCTTCCAAAGATATCTTTACGGCAGCGAGTGAGAAAGTAAGAGTACTTTTATTCGCAAGAATTATAAGAATTCAAATATCCGTAAAAACATTGAACAATTGCCTTCGTAACTCGAGTTATCGTTAATTTTCTCTTTGCAACGATCCCTTAAAATTTGCTGTACGACTTCCTTTTATCATTTCATTGAACTCTGAACGTTAAGGTTAGATGAAAATGTTACAATTTCTTGTCAATCTCAAAGTTCAATAAAATGACATAGCAAGTTCTATGGGATTGTTACAGAGGAGAAACTTTAATTTTCAAAACTGTGATTTTCCAATGTTTTTACATGCATGTGAACTTTTACAATTTTTTTTCCTTTCTCTTTAGGAAAAGGAAAACATTTCCATTTTCTACATAATGTAATAAAAAATATTTCGAAAAAAGAAACAAATTCAGGGTAGTCAAAGTAGAATGAGGCCAAGTAGATTATTAGATGATTTTTTTTCACAAAATTACAACAGTCTAAAGTGATGGATAATTTTTCGTCTAAATTAATATGCGACGCAAAATGACTGCATGAAAGCAGTTTACATCTACCAGAGTAGCCATGATGATAAAATTTTTTTGAGAAAATCAAAACAGGACAATTTAACAAAATGTCGTTTATGTTTAAACTTGACGTGTTCGGTTTTGCTCATCGTAATACATGTACGTAACAGAACAAAGAGAATCGATCCCTTTCGAGATAAAAGGAAGAGAATCACCGCGGTTCACTTGCGGTTTCAACCAGAGTTGAAATAACATGATTTTTCGCGTTGATGGTACACGCCGCGTTATGGTCATCGTAGGATAACACGACCGATACATTTTCTCGCGATAACGTCTCTCTCCGGTGAAATGAAACGAGATAAACAGGCGCCTGCTGGTGAAACGCCATTCCGCTTCGATTCGATGTCAGTTGCCCCCGTAGCAACTAACGCGCATTTAATTGCTCCGCGAACAATGGCTGCTTTTTCTACCTTCCGCTGTCGTTCCATTTTCTCCGCAAATCGCACGATATTATAGTCTAATCGACTAAACAACTAATTTTCTCTTGGCCAAGATTCGAACGAGAACGACTCGGAGTTTCCTTCGAGATGTCAAGCGTTCGAATGAAGAAAAAGAAAAGAATTCTTACAAGAACGTTAACACAGACTTTCCGTAATGCTGCTTTTCATGCTCTGTTTAATGAAGGAACGTTCGTACAAAGCATACGTTCGATCGATTGGCTTGACATTATCGCACTCGAATATAAATAGCGTTTGAACTGAGGGTTTGCTATCTTCCGAATGGTCGAACAAAAGTGAGCGATTTCTGCGAAATCGCGCGGACTCTGTTTAATAGTGTCTCGAGCGAGATCTCGTCTCCCCGCGAGACGCTCGAATTCGAAACAGTATCCGAATCGTCGAAAACGTATGAAAGGTGGAAGAAGCGAAATCACTCTTCTGTCGCGTTTCTCGAATCGCGGGACGGAGTCGTTCCTCCTCGGACAGAGGAGGCTGCGAGCGTGAGAAAACTTCCCTGAATAATGGAGCACAGTGGTTGGGAGCAAAGCTCGCAGCACACGCGTGCGTCAGCGTACGCGCGCGCGTTCACCCTCGTACAGTTTGAGTGCTCGTAATTAAGTGCATAACGAGGCTTGTTTACACCGAGTCGGGTCCTCGTAATCTCCAGAGCCGCTTAGTCTGCCGTTTTAATCGGACTCTTCTCGGAACGGAATTTATGGCACGCCCAATCGTATATGCATGCGGCGAGACGCTGCGTATTCGCGCAACGGTACCGCCGATGGAATCTCTCTCTCTCTCTCTCTGTTTCGAATAATTTCCCCAAGCGGAATTGAAACGAACGACAACGATAATAAGAGAAAAAAAAGCAAAAAGGGGGAAACGCGAAAGCGGACGGTTGCACTTTGGTTGAATGTTAAACGTGTCGGTGAATTTCCACGTGAATTGAATTACGTTTTAATTAACTAGTTACGCCAGAGTTCTAAATGGAACACGTAATTTTATTAATGGTACGAGCACTGATTGCGAGATAGAGATCAGTTGGGTGTACGCAGCGTTTCAAGCATTCCGTGGCGGTGCAGGCATTCGAAACGATCGAAAGTGCGAAAATGTTAATTCGCCAGTCTGAACGCGTAATGGCACGTTCGTAAATGGCCGTACTCCTGCAACACGTTGCGGGTTGATAAAAGATTTGACATTTTCAAGCGCGGGTTATTCCAGTCGGCGTACGGTTTCAGCGTTCGTAGCAGCTAAAAGTAAAGGGAGAAAAATTCGGCGTACGGGGGCCCGTGGAAGTCTCGTGGATCGGGTAAGCGCGGTGAACACGCCAGGGTGAAAATGTCAGGCATTTACCACGGGGTTCGCCGCGGATTTCTCTCACCTTTCGGAGCTGGATACCTGTCTTTCTCCTATCCGAGCGGATAAATACTATCCGTTTGTCAGACGACGCGGAGAACATGGGGATTCTTATCGATCTGTATCGGTCCACGTTATTACGCTTCGTACAGCGATTTACTCCAACGATAATTCATTTCCAAACATATCCAAACATATATCGACAGAGAAAAACCTGGGTTAGCTCGAAACGAAAACGCGACCTATAAAAAAATCTATCGAAAAAGATATCGCGTTGTGCAAGGGCTTACGATGAAATCTCATCGAATCAAATAAAAGCGTCAAAGGCTATCGCCTCGAGTCGCTAAATCGAGAACACGATTTTCCAAGAAGAGAAATATCTCTCACCTTTGTTGTCGCAGACGTCACAAAGCACCATCTCCAGAGGTAAGAGGCTCGCGTGTGCATCCGACCGCGTGATCGCGTCCGCACTGAACGACTTGGCACGCCCGGAGGACGCTGGTCGGCACGTCGACGACAGGCCGGAACGGGACGAAGAGGAAGACGACGAGGCACGCGGCGTGCGCGTATCGACCAAGTTCGATAACGTGTAACCGGCTTTATTGGAGGAGCGCTCCTGGTTGCTGTTCGATTCCCCGGACACGTTGAACTCGCGTTTGACACGGTTAGGAAACCGCGGACGAGTACAATAAAAAGAGCGTTTAGACGAGCATCGATGCGGTTGCGCTCTGCACGTAACCGCAGCAGCAGAGGAGTTGGACGAGGATCGAAGAGAAGAGATACCGATACGAAGGGACAACTGCGAGCTGCACCACCGCGAACTGGTGTTGAAAAATGCTAGCGGTTTGACAGCTAGATTTGCACTGAAGAGTAACATCGGCCCATACGCCGGACTTACGGGAGCGCGGATCGGTCTGTGGATGGAGGGGCGAGGGAGAAGAAGCCTGCGTTTCATTGTACGCACACCATGGGCAACCATGGAGGGGTAGGAAGAGAACGCTAGATCAATATTAGGGCGTAGACTCAAGGGCAAGGGCCGTCACCGCCTCTACACGCACACGCAAACACACGCACACACAGCGATGCGTGCGGTTTGAAATGTCCGAGCATTTCCAGCATGTATGTATGTATGTATGTATGTATCTACATAGGCTGTGATGCATCGTCGATGCACGGCCGATCGATCGGCTCGTCCGTAGAATCTTTATCGAACGCGCGGCCTATTGTTCTTTCGAGATATCTGTCGCCCTTCCGGTTGATGTTTGCCGCAAGAGGAATTTGTAATCTCCGACCACGGCGAGATTGGTGGTCGGCGCACGTGCGTTTTTGCATCGCGTTTCGTTCGACCTTTACTATTTCGACCCACCGCGTGTCTATGAACTTGCGAGAAATTCATTCGGAACTAAACCAGAAGAACGAGGGAATCCTTAAAAGGTAAGAATCACAAGAGTTGTGAACGATCACAAATGTTTCGTAAACGTTTATCGCCTCGCGCGTCCCTCGCGATTATGACGCAATATGAAATGTACGCAAGACCCGTTGAATCGGCAACAACTTCTTTTGCGTAATCATTTTTACAGAGTCGCGCAAGACGAAGTAAATACCGCCGCCGTGTGTCGAAGATTGCGGATGAAAAACGTTGCTCGGCCAGGCAGTCAAATTGATCGCGTGTCACTGGACTTTTAATAAACAGGCAGATTCTTTCGTCTGAGTATGTGTACACGCACACGTAAGCGTGTTACGCGCGAGATATTCATTCATTTTGTAGGCGTGAAATCGCGTTCGACTCGAAGGACTTGAAACCGAATTGAAACATTGTAAAAAACAATATTGTTAACACGACACGCGAGAACGACGTTTCACTTGTGTTTCTTGAACACGATGACAGTTCTGTAATTTGTCGAATCGTGGGAGCGTCAAAGAAAACGAGAGAAATTCAGATTGCACGAGCTTTTACCAAAGTTTCTTTTTAAGCAAGACCAACTCACGAAAAAGTCCAAAATCGTAACGTGATAACGCGTTTTCACGAAGAAACGTCAGAAAGAACCGCCTTTTCCGTTGATGTAAGCACAGACAGAGTAAATCCGTGTGTAAAGAAGATAACCGGCAGATAAAGATTGGCCGTGTATCGAAAAGGAAAGGAAGCGAACGGTCGGTCGCCGCCCGAGACTTTCATCGTGGGATCAAAGTAAATGGCCTGTGCAGGAATCGATGCTGGAGTGGCGTGAGAATCGAGAAAATCGCCTCTAATCACTATCGCGGTATGTCAGAAGCACGTTGCACCTCTCTCGACCAACTTCAAATCTTTGAAAGCTTTTTTCGGAACGAATTAAGCGGAGAAACGAATAGCTAGTAACGCTAGAAAGCACGAACGATCGTCGCATCACAAACGGTTCACAAACATCGGGATTCAAAAGCGAAGAATCCAGCGTGTCTGCTCGTCCTCGTACGAATCCATATGTTGAGACATATGTTGTTAGGGACACGCTACCCTGACCTGCACTAGCAACACGAAGAAAGGGAGACCTACGAACGTCTAAAAATAGGGGTGCCCCGAGCTAAGGGATTAATGGCCACGTCGGTTGTAATTTTAAACACCTCGGCAAACGTTTCTAATACAATCTGTTGGCTTATAAAACGTGGCCCAACAAGCGAGGGAGGGGGTCATCGAAATGACCAGTAGATATTTCAATAAAATCTCATTTAACGCTGACACTGCGGTCGAAATTATATATTCACGAACTCGAATGCTCCCTTAGGGACAGTCAGAGAGTAATTTTAACGTCGCGAGTAAAGCGATAAAGTTTAACGAGAGCTGATCCTCGAGAACCGATTCTTTTCAATGGAAAGAGTATATTCGAACGCGTGTCTTATCCGCCAAATTCGGCACGATGATAACATTTTTCTTCTTTTTAAATGCCTTTTTTAAAAAATATCTCCGATCTAAAACTCGAGCAAACATTGACTCGCTCACCTTTTCGCTGATCCTCGCTGTCCGAATGAAGTTCGACATCGTGTAATCTCATCGACTGCACGAACCCTCTCCAATGACTTCGTGATCTTCTTTCGTGCAAATCCGACTTCAGATCGGCCATTTGTTGGTCAGACTCTTTCAACAATCCGTCGAGAATGTCCGGCCTGTCGAGCTCCTTCGGTTTCATCTTCGAGTCATCCGCGGCATTGGCAACGTTCGGAGAGTGGTTGTCGTTTGACGATGTTTCAACCTCTTTCTCCTTCGACTCGTTTTCCAGAGCGTCGTTCCTCGCAGCGTCGTCGACAATGGCGCCATTCGCGCGCGATTCGCCGCCACATCTGTTCCTCGAGTCTCTCCTTCTTCGGGCCGGAGGTCGTGGATGTACCTCCTCGGACACTGTCGGATTTTTTCCCCTCTCCGATTGCTTAGGATCCACGCTGTTCCTCTGCGACGCTTTGCTCGACACCCTGCCGTTCATCTCCTTGCCCGCTCTCAGATTCGAAGCATTCTTTGGATTATTGTATCGATCCTTCAGCGACTCCCGATTGTTCCGAGACGCCTCCAACAGCTTCTGAGCGAGTAATCTCGTTTTGTTAATTTCCGTCCCGGGTTTTCTTTCGTGTTTCTCCGTCTCGTTCTTCTTCTCGTTCGAGCACTTCACCACGGTCCTCGGCGAGCTGTCGGGACTTTGAAACATCTGTTGTATCTTGAAGATGTCCGAGCGAATTTTCGTCGTGCTGGAGAGTTCCGTCCTCTTGTTGGACGACGAGCACCTCGTTTCGTTTCTCGTTGCCACTCTGGAACACCTCTGTGCCGACGGCGTGTTCCTCAGCCTTTCCAAATCCTTCAAGTCGGCCAACATGGAGCTCTGCGTTCTGGCCGATCTGCCGGAACTGTCGACCGCGATGGTTCTCGGCCGATCCTTCTCCACCCGGCCGATCTTCTCCATCGGTATCAGAGCCGGATCGACGAACACCGTGTCTCGTATCTGACTGATGTTCCGTAGCCTCGGCGCGCCGATCTTCAAGCCGGTGGTCCTCATAATAACCTTCTCCATGGACGCGATGTCCCTTTCACGAGCCAAACGTCTTTCATCGATCAATTTAGCTTGATGAACATCGATTGCTGGCACAAACGGGCCGTGATACACCGGACTATTAACGGAGGAAGCCGCTCGTGAATTGGCCACGGGATTGCTCGGCGGCCTGCTGGTTCGCAACGGCGACATTCTGACCAGTCTCGGTGCATCTCTCGGATCGTCGGTCTGCAAACTGCCTCTGTAAACCATCGTTCTCCGTCCGGTTCTTCCGCTTCTGGTTCGCAGTCGGCTACCAGCTTTCCACGATCATTGAAAAGTCATTCTCGCGCACCTCGTGTCCCCGTCCTGGCAAACAAAGATTCGACGTATTATTAATGGACACGATCGCTCCGCCGTTGCGCAAAACGTGTGTTTTATTATATACTTGAGACGCGCGCGTATTTAAAGCAGCATGCACGGAGATCGTAGATCACCGTCTTCCGTTTCAACCGGAGGGGAAACACTCGAGTCGTGCTACGTGAATCTTCGCGCTCATTTCCGTTCCGTGGAATTCACGCGAGCGTGGCAGAGTTATTGGAAGGAGCTTATCGAAAACTCGTATCGATCGGCAGTTTTCTCGCGCTTGAGATCCCGCAATTTCCTCCGTCGTGTCCCCGTTAATCGGAACGGAATGGATCGAATGAAAATCGACGGTTCAGACACGGTCGTTTATGACTGACAAGCAAATGGTCCCGTAATGCTTTCTACGCGATTAGCTCCGCGTAACTGTTAATCGACGTAAATTACGATCGAGAGAGTCGGTTGCTCACCGCGAAGGCCCGAGAAGCCGTGCGTGGTGGGTGTCACCATGTAGGCAGTGACCCGGCCATCTTGCGACACGTACAACACCGACCACGTAGGTGTAGGCCTCGCTAATACGACAGTCAGCGGCCGTTTCAACGTCCATCTACCTGTATTTTAATCGCTCTCGACTCGTTGCATTCTAATTGCGCGAGATGGGTTGTCGGGGGTGACGGTGGACGAACGATCGGCGCGGCCGTAAATGGACGACGAGATCGATCGCACGGAACGGCTGTTACGTTTGTCCGTTCCATTACGATCGATCGTGTATCGCTTTGTCTCTGGAATGTGTTTCGATCGGCTGGCAATTGTCATGCCGGTGAATATTTCCGTTCGCTCGCGGCCCGTTATGTAACGCAACGCGTTTCGTTCTCTCTGTTCGAAGGATCTGTTCGACCATCGATTTCGAACGTATCATCGTTGCCGATGAATCTCTCGCGATTCTCCTCCGCGATTTTTCGTGCGGTTGCAAACGAGCCAACTCGGATTGGCTTCAACGTCTTTGCTGTCAACGCCATTGTAAACGATATATCGTTTCTTTACAGTTTCGAAACAACACGCGTTTGCCGCGTGTGGGTCTTTTTTCCTGCGGTTTTACGACCAGAAGAAAAAGTTTCTCGTCTCTATTCCGACGACGTTACGAGACTCGACACGAAATAACGAGACTCTCCCGAGACTCGTTCATCGGCTCCTGCGGTTTCCTACTCGATGCCGAGAGAAATCGGAGGTTTTTCGAGATCCATCCTCTCGCTTCCACGCGAGGATCTCCTTCCGGTTGGAATGAATAGCTTCGCGGAACGCGTTACGCGACAACGGCCTCCTTTGCTCCGCGCGCTTCGATCGGTAGGCAAATGCGCCTAGGTTGCTGGCAATCTGTAATTTCGTTCACGGTAACTTATTACGACCGCTTTTGCCCGCTCTATTCGTCAATTAGTCACGGTGAACGAACCGCGCTTGAAAAATATCCTCTTTCTTTTAACCGCGAGCAAAGTATCGAAGACGAAACGATCAATCGTTCTATCCGTTCGATCGGCAGAGGAAACTTCATCTCCATTTTCGTTCGGACTGTACGGACAATCGCGTATAAAATAAAGCCGGGTTCGAGTAGAATCGGCGCAATTCACGTACCATTTCCTATGCGAACAGCGTTTTACGACGCGAGGATGCTCGTTACACGTACGATCCCATAAACGTTCGCCACGTCGTAACAACCTATAACTCGCTCGTCTCCGATACGTCTTGATTGCTGCGGTTTCTGCTTCTGCTCGTTGGCGTCCTAACGACGAAGATCGGTTCTGTTCGCCTTCGCAGCCCGAAGTTAGCTCTCGTTAGCTCTGCAATAAAAGAAAAAAAGGTTCATGCATTTTCCATTAAAAGAACGCCAGGCTTTATTTCTTCGCGGCGCACGCATCCGTTCTCTTTCTCTCTCCGTTTCCCTCGTTTCTCTTCGTCGTCGCGTTTCATACCGACCTTACTCCGGAACTTTTAGCTTCGCGAGCGTCTCGAAGAAGAGCTAAACAAAGCCGAAAGAACAGCCGCAGATATTTATTTCCACCGGTCGTTGTACGATTCGCCGGCATTACGCAACGCTCTCCTACGGTTTCCAACGTTTTTCATTGTCAATTAGAGATTAATTGGCCGTGTATCGGGTAAACCGGCTCCGCAGGCCCCGGAGATAGAACGTAATTGCACGCTTGTTTTCAATAACCCTTCGTGCTTTCCCCGGTTTATCGTGGAGCAGAGATCAGAGCCCCGGTATACATATTTATGTTGAGAACTTAGCGGGTCCGTTTCCTTCGACTAGTGACAGAGCCATCCACTGGTAAACTAGACCGATCCCATGCAAGAGGATGAGAACCGACGCCGAGCACGCCAGGAAATATATGTTCTATTTTTATACCCGCGTTTGCCTGTTGATAAAGTTTCAAGGCTTCCTTGCCAGGGTGTAGATACTCGCTACCCCCACGTGACTGTGCCAAGAGGCGAGCTTTACAACGCGAATTACGAAACTGCGAATTACGAATCGTTTCGCGCAGCCAACGGGTTGGAAAGAGTGCGTCTTACCGGTTCGCAAGGACAAGACAATTTACCATCGATTATCTATACATGCACCGAGTCTCTTCTCTTACGTTCTCTCATACGATTCTAAAAACAGAAAAAAAACCGCGTCGATCCTCCAGATCCACCCTCCAACTCACCCGAATGTTTCGATCCCACGGTGGAATGGAACAGCTGCACCCGTGCACGCACCCTCGATTGGTCGGTTTTTTCTTCCTCTTCCTTACTTTTTTTTTTCTTTTTTTTTTTCGTTCTTTTTTCTAGTCTCGTCGAACAGGAGTAGACTCGGCAGTATCCACTGGTAGCCACGCAAAGCGTAACGCGTATGAAAATATAATTTTCACTCGGTATCGCGTGGTAACAACTGGCACGGAACCGTCCGCGTCCCGTGGAATTCCAATTTTTCCCGCGTCGAGAACAAACACTTTCCGAAACTGGTGGATATTTCCTGCTGCTGGTGCACGTGACCGTGGCCGAAGCCGATCTGCCCGGAGCGTGTCCGCGCGCACGATTTCCTCTTCTCCGCGGCCGGATGTGATTTGCCAGAGTCACGGGGAACGCGTGGTGCGTCGACGAAACGCTTGCAGCGGCAACAGCACCAAGTTCCTTCGTGCCGTAAGGAGCACTGAATGGGTTTGCCAGCGACGAAACATAATCGCGTTTACGGCACACAGCTGTGTAGGTACGCCACTCTTTTCCTTTCCTTTCTCGTGCGAGCCAGTGGAAGTACCGGAGGATCCCCACTACGTGCACGCGTACAGCACGAGCCTACACCCACGCGACACCCGGTATACGACCCGTGGGTAGATTACAATTGGCATTGAGGAGGGAAGGAGAGGTCAGATGCTTGCCAACTGTCAAATTTTCTTGCTCGTTCGCTAGCAAGGAACGCGCGAGGTCCTCCTTCGTACGTGATCGCATCCGTCGTTCCATCGACGATAATAATCACCTACGCTCGCGACGCGTTGGTGTACCACGCTGGTGTAATTAAGCCGTAAATGGTAAGACACGACGTGATTCCAAGATGCAACCTCACGTTTCCATGTGATCCAGATTCGAAGACATTCGCAATGTCGAGGAATCCCACGCGGTCGTCGATCCACGCACGCATACATCGCGACGCATTAATCGCAAGCAATTTCCATCATACGTGTGTATACTTAAGCGGTCGTGTTTGCGATGATGTTTTCGCCGTTGAATATCATTGACGGTGAACAAACGGTTTCCAGGCGGCAATGAGCCAATGTACGACGTTAATAACCACCCACGGTCTCGAAGGTAGTAACACACTACTCGGTAGTCGCAACACCGGATTTACGAGACGAACGGACCTGCACGACGTTATCTGGCTGCCAGTATATCTCGAATAAAGTTGTTCCCCGAGCGAACGTCGCTATTAGCGGTTTGAGCGTTCGTTTGAGCAACAAATTCTTCTGGAAGATCGACGACTTGCCAACTTGTTCGTCCTGTTTATCCGTTGCACGATAACCGCGTCAACTTACGAAAGAGTAAATCTTAATTCCGTTCGCGTCGTTACAATGGATCTGCGTACTTACGTCACCGACACTCTGCACGCAGTGCATGCAGCTTCATTTCCCCGCGGAAAACTTTCTGCGAGGCAGACCCCATGTCACCATGCGTCATTGTTCCCTCTTTGACAATAGTCATTATCGGCGGGCAGTATTGTTTCCTGGTTCGCAATCTTTTTTCCTTTTTTTTCTTTTTCATTATCGTTAAAGGCTAGGGACAGCGTAGTCTAGAGTCTAGACATCGCGCATGTGGCGCGATGATAATGGCATTCTGGACAAGCCCAGAGATGACACAACCTGCCAGCAATGGCTACCACGTGCAGCGAATAAATTCCTTTTAAAACGGAATACCATCGTTGATCGTTGATTACCATCGATCGATCGTTTCGCGGTGCAGCGCGCTCGAATCGATGATGGATTCGAGGTCGTCCGGTGCGATCGCGTCTGCGATCCAGATAGACACGCACCGCGACAATACCTCCAGCGATATCGTACGCGTCGAACGTCTGAAATTCACCTCGAATGCCCGCTGTCGCTTTCGATTAACGCGTTCCTCGTCATTTGGCGTTAGTCATCTCGGAGCCGGAGTCGATTCTGCGCGTTCTGACGCCAAGGTTATCCGGTTCTTCCGTCGGCGATAAAAAGAAACAAGGTACAGCGAGCATCGAAGATACGATCGAAGACGATGAATTAACATCTCGCGATAGATCCAGTTTCGTTACGGCGGAAACAACTCGCGTACCGATTTTGCGGTTTCGTCGATGAGCAAGTGGGCGCACCAGCGCCCTCAAAGTAAATACGAAACCTGACAGCCGCAACGATCCCTTGTACGATCCCCAGATACGATCCCCAGCTGGATTTAACGGCGAAAGATTGGCAACGAGCGCGTGGATCTTTTTTCTAACGAGGCAAAGGTCATTTCCGGCCAAACGGAAGGCGGAAACGCAGCGCGTGCTCGTCTGTATCCGGCCACCGCGTTGACTTTCAAACCAACTCGATAGCATCGAATCTACTACTACCTACGTGCGTGTAGCGTCCAAAGCTATCGATGCATCTTTGTTTAGCTGTGCCCCGACGTTCCCCTGGGAGTGCTTGCAGCGCTGTTCTATTTTCACGTACGTACGGTACCACTCGAGCGTTGCGAAACTAAAATTCGTAGCCACGCTCAAAGGACATCTTGCCCCTCTTCGAAAAGTCGTACCATCATCTGTTATTCTCACGGTTAAATGCCGTATAATTTCCACGTTCGAACACAGACGTCCCCGTTTGACAGGATTGAAGGATGAGGGTAAAGCAACGAGGAAGCCTCGTGTGTTCACCAACTAGTAGATATCGGCCGATTCACGTGGGAAGATAGTCACGTGGGTGAATTTCTCCAAAGGTCTTGGGTCAACTACATTTCGTATCTACGCGTCTTCGCGGCAAACGCGATCATCGGATAATTATCGCTGTTGCGCAATCCGCTTTTACGTAATTATCGCGGCTCGAGCTTTTTAACGATATCAAGATGTAAATAAAATCGTGATCGCTACTCTTGGTTGCTAGCTGCATCCGTCAGCTGAGATCACCGTTTCATCACGATTTGAATGTCAGAGGATTAGTGAAATTCGCTCGCAATAAAGGTTACAGAATCGTACACCTTTTATTACATAAATTAACACGGGTCTGGTTACAGCGGTGATTAACGCAGTTAATTAGGATTATGATCGAGAGGTTTATTGAGCCTCGTTGAAATGCACGTCGCGTTGGAACGATATGCGGAAATTTGCAACTAATTACTCGCGATCTGGCGATGCTACTGCTGCATAAAGCGAAAGTGATTTCGCACGTAGAATGGGAGTACATGACAAATTAACGAGACTGCCCTATTGACAGGCAGCGAACGCGCAAACATTATCGTTATATCCTCATTCTCCGTTGATTTATCTAGTCGCGATAAAATAAATCTCCTTTGTACTGCGTCGAAGAAATTTTGTTACAAGGAATCTTTGGTTGATAATTCTCTTGATAATTCTCCACGAGATCTTTCATTCGGCTCTCCTTGTTTGCTGGATCCACAACGAGCTTTTCATCGAAGAATTTCCGCCGTAAAGCAGATTTAAAACTTCTCTTGTATTTGCAGCGCCAAAAATTATGGCACGTTCTCTCGAGCATCAGCACGAGACAGCTAAAGACTATTCCGCCAGCTAGAAGGCACAAAATAGGCACGACTCCGGTCAAAGTGACAGTGACGTCTTCTTTCGTGTGAGACTTTTTAACTCCTAGAAACGAATTCTTCAATTTGGTCAGCACCCCGTTGTCTTTGAATCGTCGCAGACTGAAAAAATATTCGAGACAAACGTCGATATAATTTCAATAGATCGAATTAACGATAATGTGCAATTCAATAATATGTTGATAAAATTATACAACGGCGATGTATTTACTAATAATTCACCACTCCCGTGTACGGACTGTTTTTCCTCAAAATCAGACCTAAATTGTCGATCCTGTCCGCTTCGATGGACGAAATTACACAGGGTAATGGGCTGGCTGCTTTCTTTATCGCTTCGGATAAGTAGAATCCCACTTTTTCGTTACAAACCTGTGATCGTTAGTTATAAATTTGAAATATCCGTGAATACGTACGATGTTGAAATTTGGATCGATGTTCGACTCTACGAACCTGCGTAAAGCCCTCGTGAGCCGTCACGGGTAAATACTCTTTTTTCTTCAACAACTTTTTCAGTTTCTCGAACAAGGTAGTGTTACTAGCCTGGAATTATAGGTATCTGCTGTACTGCTTGTTCGGTATCGTTTGTTTCTCCTATCTTACAATTATCATCTCGTAATCTGCGCTGTTTTTATACGTGATCAGTTTGTACGAGCCATGATTAGCGAACTCTTCCATAGTGGTGAAGGGTAATGTGACCGTGGAGACCGTCAAAAAGCTGATCAACGATGCGGAGTAAGCGGATAAAACGATCAACGACGATAGGAAGATCGATAGGAAAGCCAATCTCAACGAGGACTCGTTTGGAAACTCTGGAAAAGAGAGCAATTTCGTGCGAAAATGTTTCATTTCGTGTGTTTGTCTCGCAGTTACCTGACAGAGCTTGTTGACAGTAAATCCCCCAAACGTGTATGTAATTGTCCGCTAGGACTTTCAACGCGACACGGCCTCTCGTTTTCATGAGAGTCAGAAAAATCGGGGTGGTCACGATTAAGCATATTATCACCGACCAAATGCCTCTTGTGAATATCTGAAAATAATCCGTTACTGCGACAGTTCACGAGTACCAACGAATTTTGATATAATATCTTTAAATGAACTTCGACCTCGATCCACTACTTTGCTACAAAAAAATAAAATAAATTCGTTGAGAAAGAAAACCTTAAAGTAGGCGGACCAGTGTATGAACGAGCCGTCGGGTTTCTTAAAGTATATTCTATTGCGGGACAAAATTAATGGGAACGTAAAGTCCACGATGTTCAGTCTGCTAGTGGTCATACTAAATTCCGCGACGCCGATGTCCGCCCTGCCCAATATCAATTCGCCTATCACTCCTGTCCATATTCCTTTATCCTCGTTCCAGCTACCGTATATCAGCACCGAGCTTGCCACTTCGACCTTAAAATTCACCGATTTACTCAGCTCTTTGATCACTGCGCCCAAGAAGTTCGTAAGAACTCCGTTCTTCAGCTCAACGAACAGGGAATCCTTGAATTCGTGTCGATCGTAAGTTTCGAAAAATAAATAAAATAAATGTCCGAGTTAATGTCGCCATTCGCACTCGTCGTGATACTTACCTCGAGGATCGACACGCGTATCGTTTGCCCAAGCAAGTTTCTCCTTCCGTACAAGGAACTGTTCGTCTCCAGTTTTATTCCTACGCTACTTTTCCAGGTAGCCAGGTTAAACGTCCTCGTTTGATTATCGGGCAGCGCGTACCATTCTCTTAGAAGCGGCTGATCGTAACAAAGCACCAGCATCTCCGCGTTGAACTTCAAATTGAACGGGTTCCCCACAGGATTTTGACAAACGTGTCTCAAGGGGTTCTCCCAATATGGCAGAAACATCACGAGCCAGACGGAAAACGAGGTATCGATCCGACTGGTGACCATCGAAAACTCGTCCATGCTCTCCTTTGTAGTGAGAATGACGACGTACAACGGACGCCTCATGTAACTTTGGAACGTCCTGGTCTCACGCGGCAGTTCGGAAAATCTTAGGCTCGTCGTCGAGATGCCTAGCTGCGAGAAAACTCGTGACCACGTGAAAGCCAAAGAAGTTTCATTGAAGTCTGAAACGATAATTGTCTGCGATCGTCTCTTAGCAACAAGAGTGAGGAAGTATGAATTTGCATTTCAAGCCGACAAATTTGAATAACAAAGTTGATTCTATTACTTTCGCGCATACGATTTTCGAGAAAATTGAGCGAAACTTACTGTCATGGCAGTTCGAAAATACGGTTATGATGCAGGACGTTTCGTAATAGTAGTGAACGTCCTTGATTAGGTGAATATATTTGTAAGCGTTATTTACGTCCACCGAGAACGTTGAGACAGACAGGAGCAGCAACACGACGATCAGTCGTGTACAAGTCATTCGTGCCATCTCACGACACGGTTTGTCCGTCGAATTACTGTCGATTCGATAACGTTATTCCGTGGATCTTCTTGAATACCGATAATGTTCTAACGGTCAACGTGTTCGCGAATTTCCAAAACAGCAAACTCGGCGATGTCCTCTTCCTTTTCCCGATGCTCGGTCGTTTCTGATGCTGACTAACTGAATAGTAAATGTGAACAGTAAACCCCGCAAGTTAGATTGGAATTTATCGAATTTACAGATCTAGAAACGGGGATAGTATCTCATTAGGGGCGTAATGGCCCGCGGTATGCATTAACCGTGCAATCGCACAGATTACGTGCAAATTGTTGCAAAGATTAACGTCGATAGAAAACGTACGCCTGTACAGGTGTGCGCATTTCGGAATATGCACGCGCTGTGATTTAGCGGACGTTCTTTATTATTGTGCTTTTAGTATCGTACTTTTGCATCGGTTTGCAACGCCAGACTTTTTTTAACTTGACAATGTGAGAAAGGAAAATGAGACGTGTTATTTCTTGGTGCCATAAATTTTTCATTATCGTGTCTTTAAATCTATTTGATTACATTCACTACTGCTGCTTTTAGTTGAAGCTAGAGAAAAAAATTCAACATCAGCGTGCTCTGACAACCTAACCTAAACCTTTGACGAACATATGTGGAAAAATTTAGATCCTTCCCTTAGATCGGGTAGTTGAAATAAGAATTCATATATCTATTGTAAAATAACTCTATGAGTAGTATTACAAGTGCTAATATAATACCGCCGAGGAAGATTATTAATACAGATACGCTGCTGTTAAATCCAACCGGCTGGAATCTGGTTTTCTCTGTGAAAGTTATTTCGGTCTTGAACCGGTTCAGTAGACCAGTGTTCAAAAGTTTCTGCATACTGCAACATTACGATGAATATTTTAAATACAAAAAAAAAAAAACAATACGCAAAACTTTTTTATTATAGTCTATCGACACTAACTAGTAATTCAAAACAGAGGTGAATTGACTGTTTTTCGGTAGAATCAGAGACAAACTGTCCACTCGGCCGACGTCTATAGAGGCGATATCGCACGGAGTGCGGAAATTCACCATTCTCCGTAGCTTTCTATTAAAACCGCTGTAATACATTAGCGAGGCATCATTGCAGATCTGAAAATATTTAAGGTAGTTAATTTTATTTAAAGCGTTATCATAAAAGCGAACTTACGTTGTAATATGCACCGTTTATATCGACTGGTAAAACATCTCTCGGCTTTAGTTTTTGCATCATGAGCTTCGAAATAGGGTCTTTCGATTTCTGGAAATCAAATTATACTTTCTACAACGTAATATTAGTAGAAACTGCATGCGCATTTTCACGCGATTCAGGAAATGGTACTTTTTCATTCGTTGTGTGTTATGTCGATCGTTCACGTTACGTCACATAACGTTCGTGACGTAATCTCTCAACGTGCAAGTAAAAGTGAAAGCATACATATCTCCATTATTGGATACAAACTTACAGTAAATATGTCGTAGTCCGAGGAAGATTTTTGAACGATTAAACTGTATGTATCATCATCGATGAACTCTTGAATCGTACGGAAGGGTACGTTATGAACACGAGCTGTTACGAAGCTTATCATAGATGCGGAATAAGCGGCAAATGTTACTATACCAGTAACGAGTACGGTGAAGTACGCCAATCTCAGCGATGAATTCTGCGGAAATTCTGCGAAAAAAAGTTCTATTAAATGCTTAATCTTTCCTTAGAAAAGAAAGAGAAATTTTAATGCAGATATTATCGATTCACCAGCTGTGATTCCTTGTTGACAGAAAATGCCCCAAACTCGAATAAATTCATGGGATATTTCCCTGATGAGATTAGTGGATTCTACTTGAGATCTAATGAAAGCCAAAACAAATAATGCAATTATGATTGTCATGAATAGAGACATCCAGAGTGTGAAACTATAAACCTAAAAAAATGTATATTTTTAAATGTACAGACGACTACATAAGTACAGTTTAGCAATATCATACGTACTTTGTAATAAGCAAACCACTTCACCGTGAGTACATCTTGTTGTTTAAAGTACAAAGATTTTCTAACGGTAATAATAGGAATCATATAATCAACGTAATCAAGTCTAATATTGGTCATCGAAAACTCGGCTATTCCGATATCTGCTTCTCCAGAAGCCACTAAGCGAACTGCTCCGTTCCACCTTTTCGTCGTCTTGTTGAAGATTCCAAACTCGAGTTCAGTAAACGCGATATCGACAGTAAAGTTCAGATAATTCTCAAGCTCGCTGATCGCTCTACTAAAATATCCGTCCAATTTATTATTTTTGACCGTGACTAATGCCGAGTTCTATGGACAAAAGTAAATTATATAAACTCTGATAATTCCATGATTCTGTAAATCATAGAGAATGGAATATTGGAATTTTTGCCTTGACAACGACAGCTCGCAGAACTTTCCCTTTCAGATCATTTCTCCTCTCGTATAGACTCAAATTGGTCAACAAACTGACAGCAGCCGTTGACGATTCCACCTGTCCCTTTGGATACCACCTCATCAAGTCGAAAGTGACGGTGTTGTTCCCATCCACGGAATACCACTCGCGAAGAATAGGATCACCGTAACACATGACCAGCATTTCAGTATCAAATAACAAATGAAATGGATTTCCCGACGGATTGTAGCAATATTTCTCGTTCATCGACTTGGTCATAAATATTACAAACCATGCAAATAAAGACATTTTCAAGGATTTCGAGTATCTTGAAAATTCGGAAACGGCTTCAGATCCAGGCAGAAAAACGATGACTAACGGTCGGAGGATACTATTTCTTTTCAGTGCATGAATATCCTTGAATGTACAACTTAGAGTTGCAATTTGCTCACGATGAAGAAGACGAGACCATGTGTGTGACACATATGCTATCTTTATGCCTAAATAATGCAACAATACGCAAATATGTCATTTTCTCGTCGTTGTCATATTACGAAACGAATTTTTTATGTGAAAATATTTGAAAATCATACCATCGAAATGTTTGTTCTCGCTAAGTGAATGCAGCAAAAAGACAGCAGAAGTCGAGTAATATGTGCGAACCCATTTTATTAAAGGAATGTAGAGTGATCCGTCAGCGTATATTGTAGCCCCCGTTAAACGAAAAAATATAGAAATAAAATTGAAATAGATAGCAAATCTCATTTTGATTGCCTCTTCTTTTCTTTCTCTTCGAAAAAGATCACAAATTGTGCATGCACATATTCAAGAAAAGTCGAAGGCGCGTAAAAGACTATGACAATCGTCGATGACTGAATTCTCGTAAGTAGAAACAAGTACTTTTATCCAAGGATGAACATCAAATATTCACGAAACATTCGCGTATACTTTTGACATGAAAAATGTAACTTCTCGAAAAGACTATGTTGGCTACGATAGTAATCTATTAAATAGGATGTAACGACGACATGAGTGATGAAACATAAAAGATAAAATGGGAACAAGATATGATATAATTAATATTTCTATTGAATCTATTAAATTCTATTAAATTAAATTATAAATGCTGGTATTATTTTCATATTCATATACCTTTCAAACTTAGTCAGTGTTAAAATTGATAAAAAGCTATAATAATGTTGATTGAGTACTTATAAATATTTATAATAAAAATACTACTTGATCAATTAATGAGAAATTATTGACTAAGTAATTAAACAATTAAGTCTCATATGTCTATCATATGTAAAGTAAATTTTAATATGTTATGTCATTAGGTAAATGATATATACCGATCTATATTCCATTAGTAAATTACATTTTAATGATTAATCCCTCTCTTCAAAAATGATTATCCACAAGCGAAACATACAAGGTGTTTCATGTAATGCGATGGACGGTTTTTCTACCATTGGACTTTGGATTACATAAGGTTAACATAGAACGTTGCTTCGAAGTGATTATTAATGAATTTGTATGATGTAGTGAAGTAAGCCACAAAATCCAAAATCTGATATATTTATTTTGTTCAAAAGTAAAATGCGACGGAAAATGTTTCAATTTCCATTATTGTAAAAGTAGCACTGTGTTAATAAAAATATAAAGTCATATCCTTTTTGAATTAGTTTTAATAATTCTTACAATATAATAAAAAGAATATATAATATTTGATCCTACCTGAGAAACATAAGACTTCGCTATTTTTGAAATTGTAATTATCGCTATTTGTTATACATTCGACATTGGTAATATCTTTTTATCAAATGGCCGCAAATGACTGCGTCATGTTGCACATCCTGTAAGTAATTTTCGTGATAATTGTATTGATGTGTAAATTTCAAACTACCTTTTGTTATACTTGTAATAATTGCAAGAATATTAGAGCATGTCAAATTATTGTTATTAGTAATATGATTAAATAAAGATGTTACAAAAACTAATGATATAAAAATGACCAAGTAGATTGTAGTTTGTTATTTGCATATTTAATTAAAAATTCAGTGCCTATTGCGCGTAACATATTAGTCGTTTTAATCTTAAATTACTTAAATATTAAATAAGTTTTTAAAAGATGAAAAATATTAAAGAATTTCGAATCATCTATTGCAATAATGTTACGAAAGTGATGATTGAAACTTAATCATTTCTATGTATGAATCATCATTCCTATGTACATACATATATCACGTGATTACCAATTTTGCATCTCATTCAAAAATGGCGCCGTTCAAATTTCAAAACAAAAATTCACTATTAATTCACATAAGAAAATTTCACAAGCATAACATTAACTTTATTTAACTTATTTTTATAAATGATTGAAATATAAGATGAAAAAAATTATTTAAATATACAGTCATAAAATCGTAGAATAGAAAACTACCGAGGTATCGGGTACGCCATTTTGTACAATCGATCCAATTCTGCAGAATAAGTTTGACAGATACGTGGGACGTGCTACCTATATAAGTATCGTAATAAAGTCATCTGGACATACGATAGCGAAACATCGCAAGAAAACTTGTGTGTCGTGCAAAATAATAGTTTTTGTGTATTTTTGCAAGTAGTGCTCATTTCATTCTCAGTTGTACAAGATAAATACAAATTCGACAATGTATAAAATATGTTTGCAAAACAAAGACTCTACCGTCGTAGCAATTCGGAAATATAATGGCCCACAGTATGTACGTTTTGACGAATTCTGTGAAAAACTCAAGTTAATATTCCCAGAATTATCTAATAAGAATTTCATCGTTTCCTGGCAAGGTAATTACGATATGTAAAAATAGTTGCATTATCTTGGTTATTTTTTAAAAACAATAAAATAGTTTAGTGCATTTATAATAATTCTCAAATGATTTTAAATGGCTAAATATCTAATTTTTAATATATATCGTAGACGCTGAAGGTGATGAAATCGTTGTATCATCTGACGAAGAATTGGAAATTGCTCAAAAAGAAATGTTTTCCCCAAAAAGATTTAATGTCAAACTTGTTTCATCTAAGCAATCAAGTTCCAAGAAGGATAATAAAGCAGTTCATTTAGGTATATGTTGCGATGGTTGTGATGGAGACATAATTGGATTTAGATATAAATGTATTCAATGCGATGACTATGATTTATGTGCACAATGTGAGAGAAAGCATGTACATTCACATCATTATATGATTCGTATGCCACAACCAATACAATGGCATCATAGTCGAAGTTTGATTCATCATTTGAGAAAAATTTTAAAAAAAAATGGTGTGCATTCCAATAAGAAACATGCTTCTAATGAAAATACATCCCATTCAGGAATTCATAGTAGCATTTCTCCTTGGTTGGAAAATTATGCACCATATTTAAATAACATTATTGATGCGGTATTAGAAACATCTATTGGTCCAGACCCTTCTAAGGTAATAAATACTAATAAACGAACAAAAACAAAGAACAAAGAAATTTTTTATTAAATTTACGAAAGTAATACAACATTATTATCATTAAAATTAATTTTAATCGTTCGTATATTTTTCAGAATCACAAGCCTGAGAAAAAAGAAGAATCTAACAATGATACACATACAAATGAAAATGATTCCAGAAAATTTCCTGGAGAAGGACGAAAATTGCTCGATGATACTAAAGACGATAAAGAATCAATATCAGATGTTGCATCAACTACTAGTCAAGGCAATTCTACTATAAAAGTAGTGGCAGATGAATGGACTATTATAGATCAAAATGATACTACTGAAATTAATCAAACATCCCCAACTTCAGTTAATGCGAATGAAACAAATATAAAACAAGTAAATTATTATAAAACATAATTTAAATTAATGCAAAGTCTGCAAGTATATACAGTTCGTAAAAATTTTATTTTTATTTTTAAAAATAATAATATATATTTTATGTTATGAGGTTCCATCTTCTTCAACTGCACCATCGGCACCGGAAGGATTTTCAACCCAAACACTATACCCTGAGTTACCAAAAGAAAAGAAGGTAATGCATCATGAGGATCCAAGAATTAACGAAGCTATTGAAATTATGTTAAAGATGGGATTCTCAAATCAAAGTGGGCTATTAACCTATTTGTTAGATGTTGAAAATGGCGACATTAATAAAGTCGTAGAGATATTACAGCCTACAAATAAGTAAACATCAAATTTAGAATTTGATGAAATTTTTCGTATGTAGTCGATGTTTCCTTTTATAAGGATGTAGGGTGTTATATTACGTAGCCGTAATATATATTATTACAAATATTACATTCCTTTTTATTTAATGTACTCTTCATATTAATAAAGTAGCATGTAGAGAACTAATGTGAATTTTTATTATAATAAAAACCTTGAATTTAAATGTTATTAATTAAATAAAAATCATAAATAAGGAAAAACAATATGAAGTAAGTATTCAGTTTCTTAATAGCAATGTTTATTAGTATGTACAATGATTTTAATATAATGGTTTACAAAGTGCCCAAAGCTGATATGGATTTTTATTGGATAATAACTCCAATTCTCTTTGTCCTTTATCACTAATGTTTTTGATCCATTTTCGATCTTTATAGTATTCTAATATAGTTTTAAATTCATCTAATGAATAATTTTCGACGCAAATGGGTAGAAACGGATCCAAAAGCTCAAATCCTTTTTTACCAAGTAAATATGTTGGATAATCAGAATCTTTCCTATCCTGCAAATGAAAAAAAAAAAAAAAATAAAAAATTTATTACAGTTTAATAATTGATAGTGGTTTTGTTGTACAATATATTATATATTATATCAATTTTTACACACTTTATTTGCTTTTTTATCCACTGTTAATATCGCAGCACCATTACACCAATTATAATCTACGCTGCTCAAGAACGTAGATGTTATTGATATCCTCTCAGGTGGTACATATGCATGATTTTCATCTTTTACGTGCGTTATGCTAGAAGTAAATGCATTAAAACCATCTATGATAACTAATGTTCTACATTTTGCTGCTGTACTGGCCATTTTAAGTTCATCCACTAAAGCATTGATAACACCACAAGCAAATTTATTTCTTTGTATTCCAAATTCAATAAGATTAGAAAGTGATTCTCCAGATTTTGTAATTTCTCTTTGGGACCACGTATATTCCTTAGTAGTCTTCAACTATAAATTAATTGCTTTAATTATATATAATAATAAAATAAACTTTAATAATTACATACGTCAAGCTGTGATAGTGCCACTTTATTTATCTCTTTAATATATTTTAACCATTTTGTTGCTGATTCAGGCAAATCTATTTTATCTGGTTCCAAAGGAGATACAACTGCATCTCTTGGATATCTGAACCAAGTTTGAACTAAATACATATAAGTAAATTTGTATGATAAATATATTCTACAAATAATTTATTATTATATAATTCAGTTCATACCCCATGGTAAATGAAGTACGAAATATCGTTTTACAATGCCATAATGAATCAACTGTAATAAAGATGTTGTTTTTCCTGCTCCTTGTATACCATCTAACAAATAGTGAAAATACTGTCGTATGTAGATAAATCATAAATTTTTTTATAGTTAGAATTAACTAAATAAACATATTAAATATGAATTGTTAAAGGATACATAAAATATATTTATTTATAGACTTTGTAAAGTCTGTTTGTTCTAAATATGATATTATTTCCACAGAAGGTCGTCTAACTAAAATACCAAGTTCTCTGAATACTTCTGTTTGCTTTCTTAATTCAAGTGTCATATTTGACATTAATGATGCTGTAATATCTGAAGGTATCGTGTAAATACGAGTTAAACAATTTTCATCGAGCTCTGCAGGGTTAGATTCCGAAATACGAAACCATGGAATATTTGTATCTGGCACGTCTTTCGTGGCAGCTGTTATTATTGTTCGCCGACCATTTCTAAGGCACATTCTACTGAATAAAGAATCTAACATAACATAAAAAAGCAATTATTAAAAATCAAAACATTTCTATGGTATAAATGTTTGTAAAATATATGTAACAGAAAGCGAATGTAATTTTTTTCTGTACAAAGTAAATTATTATTTATAAGCAGATAAACGTACAAGTATAAGACATCATGTTATTTACACAGTTTTAACTAGTGACAATTCTTTCTTCATAGATAATTACAAATTTTCAAATACGTATCCACCACATAGGTATTCAAACGCAAATACAATATTTACTAATGTAAGTAATAGTAAATACTTTGTGAATATCGATACTGAGCACTGGATTCGATAAAACGTTCTATAAAACGTTCCTATGAAAATTGATTATATATAATAATTTTGTATGTTGCTCAATTGTTTTTACATAAAAGATGTTTCATTAGGTTAATATATTTAGGAAAAAACAGATTAATAATATTTCTCTTCTGTAAACAATAATAATTTAAGCATTTAATTTTAGGGACATGTAAAATTTAAAATATTGTCATGTTACAAACATTGATTAAGAATAGAATAGATATGACATTCAATGCTTTTTTGTATTTCACGTTTGTTGGTTCCTTGTGTTTCTCGTATCACATGTGACATTTAACAAATATTCACAGCCATTTTTAGATTATATCGTTTTCAATGATTGAATTGAATATGATATGTTCATTACAGTAAATTATAATAAGCATAAAAAACATTTTGATCAGTTAGTAATTTAGAATGTGAATCTCTATATGTTGTATCTGTTCTATTCATAGTCAATGCTACAAGCATATAGTAATCATATAGCAATAATTCTAGTAAGTTGTATGAAGTAAACACAGACAATAAAATAAAAATGAATTTAGAATTATTAGGTAAATATTTGAAAAATTTATTTTTCTTCACTCAATTTTTTAACATAATAATTTCATTTTTACAGAATCATTCGGCCAGAATTATCCGGAGGTAGGATATTTTTACAAATGTAATATACTTTTTATTTCTGACTCTCACAGATATAATGTTTATAATCATTAGGAGTTTGATGGTACGTTAGATTGCATATCATTAGCAGTCACTTGTACATTTAATAAAAGAGGAACTCTTCTTGCTGTTGGCTGTAATGATGGTAGAATTGTTATTTGGGATTTTTTAACACGTGGTGTTGCCAAAATCATTAGTGCACATGTACATCCTGTTTGTTCATTGAGGTAAGTAACTTGAATTAATTTGTTATCAATTTTATATCATTGTCTTTGTCAATTAGCTGGTCTAGGAATGGACACAAATTATTAAGTGCATCTACAGATAATAATGTTTGTATATGGGATGTTTTATCTGGAGAATGTGATCAAAAATACAGATTTCCTTCTCCAATATTAAAAGTTCAGTTTCATCCAAGAAATCTTAATAAATTTCTAGTGTGTCCAATGAGACATGCAGCAGTAATGGTTGATGTTGAGGGTACGCATAGAGTTATACCTCTTGATGATGACGTATGTAACCAGTTTAATATTATTATTAAAGTTATTGCTTAATATTTTTAACATTGATATTTAATATTCATTTATTTTAGAGTGATTTAAACATAGTAGCGTCTTTTGATCGTCGAGGAGATTATGTCTATACTGGAAATGCTCGTGGTAGAATTCTAGTTCTTGATGCAGAGTCTTTAACTGTGAAAGCTTCTTATAAAATATCACAAGGCACAGCTAGTAATACAGCTGTAAAGAGCATTGAATTTGCTAGAAGAGGTTCTTGTTTCTTAGTAAATACATCGGATAGAGTAATTCGTGTATATGATAGTACTGAAGTATTGGCCTGTGGAAAAGATGGTGAACCAGAACCAATACAAAAATTGCAAGATCTTGTAAACAAAACTATGTGGAAGAAGTGTTGTTTTTCTGGAGATGGGGAGTATGTTTGTGCTGGATCTGCAAGACAGCATGCTTTGTATGTATGGGAAAAAAGTATTGGAAATTTAGTAAAAATTTTACATGGAACTAAAGGAGAATTATTACTTGATGTTGTTGTAAGTAAAATTAATCTGTAATATTTTAATAAAATAAAATGAAAAATTCCGATTTCAAATCTAATTTAAAAGCTAGATTCGACATTGGATTTGATCAGATCCTGAAAAGTTGTATTATGTCATCTCGAATCTAACTTTTTATCTGAACTTTCACAAAATTATAATGTTATTTATAATACTGCAGTGGCATCCAGTGAGACCAATCATTGCTTCTATATCATCCGGTGTTGTTTCTATTTGGGCACAAAATCAGGTTGAAAATTGGTCTGCATTTGCACCTGATTTTAAGGAATTAGATGAAAATGTTGAATATGAAGAAAGAGAAAGTGAATTTGACTTGAGTGATGAAGATAAATCTGTAGTGCAAGGTGAAGAGGCTCAAGATGAGGAGATAGAAGTAGATGTTGCGTCTATAGATAGAGTAGCTGCCTTTTGCAGTTCTGACGAAGAAATGGAAGATATTGGTTCGTTGCAGTTTTTACCAATATCACCAGATGTAGAAGATTCAGAAGATAATCAGACAACATTACATGAACCACCTATGAAAAAACATCGCTCTCATGATATTCATTTGCAAGGTGCACCAGTAGATGGTAAGATCCATGCTTGCATTTGATTAATAACAGCTTTATGCAATTTATCATTAATATTTTTCAGAAACTCATCCATTATTAAATAAAGGGAAAGATAAACCAACAACTAAAAAAGGAAGACCACGGTTGGAACATAGAAAAGGAAAGTAAACTAAATTATTTTTTATTTTGGCATAAATATTAATATAATGTAATGTATAAACTGACTGAAAACTTCACATATGTTATCAACTGCGATATTTTATAGTCATAATATATGTTATAAAATGTACTACTTCCTATGGAATGTATTTCTTACATTGTTATGCGTTTTTATATTGAAAACCCTTAAAATTTTAAAAATTATCATATATGTTAATATCAGTAATGATAATTTTCAATCGTATATGTATTTATTAAATACAAAATTAAATATATATTTTTAATGTATTTCAGAGCAATTCACGTATTAATCTTTCATATAATTTCTTTTGATTTTCGTTAATTTCGATCAACGTGTGGAGCAGTTACATATCCCGTCCTTTATACATGTTGGTATATATACATACATTTTGATATCAATGCTACCAATATTCCAGAAGTTGAAATGTAGTTAACCTGTATTTTATTGCCGAGTTATTTGAAAAAAGTTATCTAGTTGATAAATATTTTATTTTATTATGATTAACTTGTAATATATTAATGTATTAAATTTATTATAATATATTATATTTCGTTTGCAATGTCAATTTCGAGGTTATTAGAACAAACTTACAAAAGAGTATTTCACGTACAAAATAAAACAAAAAGAGGTGTACAATCTGTTAAAAATGTAATTTTAAGTGGTGGAATTATTATTATTAGTGGCATTCTTATTGTTTGGTTATCTGTGTTTCTTTACACGGCATTTTATTATGCCTATATACCAAACATCTCATATATACGACCAGTAAATTTACAGTTCAAGTAAGCTTCCCTTCACAGTTGTACGTTAATGGAAAAAAGATCATATCTTGAAGACCATTAAAATGTTATATTACGTGTAATCTAAATTTAAAGTTTGATCATATATTTCTATGTTACAGATCATGTAATGAAGAAAGAGGAATTTGTAGCTTTCCATCGGCATTTGTGCAATTAACAAATAAACAACAGGTTTTAATGGTTGGACAACCATATAAAATTAATTTGCAGTTAGAGATGCCAGAATCACCAGCTAATAAAGAACTTGGTAATTTCTGAGTCTTTGTAAATAAAAATTAAGAATAACATTTAATAAACATAATTTTTAAATAGGTATGTTCATGGTTTGTGCTGAATTACGCAGCAGAGATAGTTTTCTTGCGGGACATACATGTAGATCTACTATGTTACATTATCGTAGCACATTATTACATGCACTTACAACATTTACATTTTCACCTATGATGATTTTTGGTGCTACAGAAGAAAAACAAAATGTAGTTCTCGAATTATTTGATAATTTTGAAGAAGACCAGAGTCATCCAGTTACAATTGTTTATGTTGAAATACAATCAAGACACATTGAATTCTACTCTGCAAACATTATGATAAATGCACATTTATCAGGTCTACGTTATTTAATGTATCATTGGCCAATTTTATCTGCTATTGTTGGTATTGGCACCAATTTGTTTTTCATAGCACTTGTGTGCACTCTTTCGTATCTTCATTTTACTACCTATGAAGATTTTGAAGATGACGATTTCTATTATGAAGAAAATAGAAAAATTGGAGAAAAAGAAGAAGAAGAACGTAAAGTCACAAATGATCGTAAGTTGGTTATCATATTTTCTTTTATAAATTTAATATAATTAAATTGACTTATTTTTTAAAGAATCATCAGATACGTCATCATTGGAAGAGATTGCTGCATCTTTTATAATACCACGTACTCAAGACTATTCATCTGATGAAGAATTTCATTCCTCTCACATTGAAGTAGTAAAATAATTTACATTCCACAATGCAGAACATTTTGAAATTAATTATATAGTAACATAATGCGTGTACAGATATAGTTTGTAGCTATAAGTGAGTAAATATATAAAAAAATATTTATTTTTCTATATTTCAAATAGTTTATTTGCTTTTGTTATTATAAGTAATGTATATTAAAAGAAATGTCTTTAGCAAAATAAATATGAATAGTTTCATTTATTTTTTGATAAAATTCATGAGAATTTTCATATATTATTGTAATATCATTTTATTAGAGTATGGGATTAATTTAGCCTTAATTGAGCCTTGAATTGGATCAAGGTTTTTTGAAAATTCAAATTCTAATCCTAAATTTTAGATATCCATCCTTCAATTAGAGGATATATTTAAAATGTATCAGAATAATGCACCTTTACTCTAGCTCTACATTTGTGTATCTCGTTTATATCTCAAAAATGAATTAGATCGTATAATTTCGAGAAATCGATCATCGTTACTCGCAGACGGAAACGAATCGGAATATATTAAAATAGCTAGTTAATTTGCTGTAGTTTCGGTCTAATGGGAAAATAAAATAATGTTTAAACATGACAATTACAAATAATTTGTAATTTAAACTATAAATTTTTTTTCATTAAGGAATACATATTTATTTAGATACATTATTTGCATTATATATTTTAAATTTGATCCCGTTTGTAGTTACCAACGCCATCTTCTGAAATAAGAGGACATTTATAGACATTTTAAATTTTATCGTTTTCGAACGTATTCCAGTGCTGTGCAAAAAAGTGTAGTATAGGTTTGTGTAACATTACATTACATTCATTTCATAAAAACTTGTTCTCGTTCGACACGAAACAAGAAGTTTTCGACATCTCGTGTAAACAATATTACGGGGAATGTGGTTAAAATATTTCAATTATGTATATAGTAGGAAATTCTAATTTTTGTACACTATTGCTTTTCAAGTCATGCCAATTATTAAAACAATTTTTGAACAAATGGTTCTTTTCTAATCTTGTGCATTATATGATATGTGATAAATAGAAGCATTGATGCTTTCAGATACCTGAGGATATTTTTTCAATGTTTAATGTAATTATTTTGCATAAACATCACTATATCATAGAACAAGAAATTCGTCTTGGAGTAGATTAGGCTCTTAATCAAGAAAAATATTCCTAAAGAGTAAAGAAAGAGTCATCTTGATACCTTGGAGGAAGTTGAACTTTTTTTAGATGAGATTTACATCTATCAGAAGAAGTCCATTTTGAAACAGAGTAAGTTCCATTTCAAATATTTTTTCGAATAACGAATATATGATTTGTATTTGTGATACTAAAGATTAAAATAGTACACCCTATATATGGCATATTAAAAAGGAAAAAGTGACATCGAACGAAAGAAATCTTACGTATGTAAGTAAAGGGACGAAAGGGCTGAATGCATTTTATGCTTTTGTAAGACGTAAGCGGTGTACACACGATGCATAAATACTAAGGAACCGGTTTTCTATGTTATCCAGACTTCACTCAATACAAGAAGTATACAGTTTGCAGGTTAAGAAAAAGAGCTTAAGGGGGCAGCACGATTTTGTGGGATTGCCTTGTGTTCTTCGTGGCTCGTTACTCGAGATTCTCACAGGTGTGTGAGATTCTCATCTTCTTTTTTGTCTTCATCTCTCTTCTTTCCGTTATTTTTTCATTTTTTCTAGACTTTCGATTTACTTTGAATGAAATGTATATTCAACTCGCGTAAGAGAATAATTCGCTGGTGTGAAAATAACAATGTGTTTTCAGATTATACAACCTATTTCTCGTTATTAATTAGAGTCAATCGAATTTAGTTTGCAAGTATATTAGAGCATATGTATAGAGCATATTGGAGCAGATGCATTTTTTTAGACAATTCAAGATGGAAAATAATGGTAATAAAATAAAAATAATAGATTTTCGAGTTAGCATATAACATTGTCATCATGAAATGTATTAACATTTTAGAATTTTTATTATTGATTAACTGGTTGACAGTTTTCAAAGGAAGTATTGCGTACATTGAAATTTCGAAGCATAGAAATATTAATGGTCTAAAATTGTTCATTTGACATGTGAAAATCAAAATCTGATTGAATGTCGCGTGTTATTCGCGTTCATATTTATAACATTATTTTTTATTTTGTTGTTTAAAGCTGCAAGAAGCTATTGCGATTTTTTTTTTAATACAAAAATGTCCATCAGTGATTTATTCCTAATGAATTAAATATTGTACTAGCGTTTGGTTTATTGACTTTTCAAAACATGAAAAGCAATGATTACATGCGCAAGCATTCAATGCTATCGAGCGGGCTGACGTTTTCAATTAATGTGTGCAACATGTATGCACTGAAATTACAAATTTTATAATTTACTCGACATGTGCCGTGAAAACGGTGTCGCGAAATCGTTTGATTTTCAATAACTCGCTCGTCCGTTTCGATAACTCATATGTCGCGACTAACGTTATCGGGCATACTTTCGAATGTACTAGATTCGAATTCGATCTCAGCTCAAAAAAGATTCTTCATTTTTCGCTAGTTTTACAGGATTAAATTAAGCGCACGGAGCTTTCGAAAAAAAAATGGTTGTATTTATTCAGTTTATGTGATAAAACGATTAAGTCTTACAATAGAACAATGTTTTACTTAATTAGAGATCGATGGAAAGACGTTCTCTTCTCTCCAAATTGGTGATAATTCGATTTTCTTACCGGCAGGTCGAGAGATTGCAGTAGGCTAGAATGTTCAAGCAGGCTGGCGTAAAATAATTCATCGAAGTGGTTGCGGTTACTTCGATTGACAAAATTCTACAAAGAATCACATCGATACAAGGTACCGTTTCAGAGAAAATTATATTTCTTATCTTATCGTCTGCCTCACGTCCTTTTTTCTGTTTATTTTCTTTCCCTTGTTAATCGGCTTTAATGAAGTTATTAATTCACGTCGGCGAAACATTTCAATGTGGATGAAATAATTAGCAATCGTTAATTCGATTGTTCGCGTTTTAATTGCGGCGAACGCGGTAAAAGTTATATCGGAACCGTCGGGCTTCCGATTTCGGGGATGAAAAGCTCGTTTTTCGCGAAAATAGGAATGTTAATGAATATTATCATTTTTATCCCCGTTATCTGACTTTGAAACGATTTTGCAATTAACTCACACTGCGATAGTATTCGTATGAATCGTCGCAACTTTTTTCTCCTTCTTTCTAGAACATTGAAAATCTCGAAATGAAAATTTTAATTTGTGCGTAATTTTAAGTTTTATAGCGAGTTAATTAATAGGCGACATTCGGGCCATTGTCAGGAATATCGAAAATTTCTACAAAAATGTATTTAACCATGCTCGCGATCTATGTAAAATTTACAATAAACGCGTTCACGTTTAAAGAGCAATTTATCGCGTCCGTGTAATATTGGATTGAAATGAAAATCAAAGTTTTTGATCACAGCGATCGATCGAAATTCTTTTGCAAATTACACTTCGCGAACGAAATACATCGGTTTCTAAATTAAAGTACATGGCACGTTTTTTTGGGATCGTTTGAGTTTACGGTGCAAACAACGTTCCAATGCAACGAAGGCTAGTTGTTGAACGTGTTTGCGATTTTAGCCATCATTCGTCCCTTATTTTTCCAGTTTAATTTGTCCCTCGGTGTCAAATTGATACAAGAGGAAAATAATTGAATTTGCAATTCTTTTATTAATAGTAAATAAACTAAATTTCTATTCAATTGCATGTGACTCTTAAATATAAATACCTGTTCAATTTTATATCATAGTCTTACACATTGTACAAGGAAAATGTGTCAAATTGACATACAAGGGACGGACAAGGATCAGGAAATTTCAACTCTGCACAAGTTTGAGCTTTCACGCATTACAGAAGCTTAATTGACTTGATAAAAGCTATCGTATGGTTTATTAAATCTATACATTTTCACACATGTTGACATAAACGCTTGTATATCATATGATATATTTTCATGATACATTTCTGTGATTGTGAGAAACTTAAAACGTTTCACAAGATGTTAATTGTGATTCTCGAATCTTACGTCTTCTCGGTGTTAATTTCACTTTTAAGCTTTAAGAATTTCAGATAATTCATATCGAGACTTATAAGGTTGCAGGCAATTCAGAAGTCTTTTGTTTCCCTAACAAACTGCTATTTACACATCATTGTTCAAAGTGTCCGGTTAATTCTCCATTCTGACTATCTTGCAACGACTACTTTAGCGCGAACAATTTCCCTGTGCATACTAATATTCAAGAACGACGGTTTCTCAGAGCTGGTAAACGCGTTCCCGTTTGTTTCTCTGTAAGCCTGGGAAAGCGTTGCAGCACACAGGAAGCTGGCCAAAAGAATACCAAGTAAAAGAGTACCATAACAAGAGCCGCCCGATGGTGCGAATAGTTTCTTGTTCGGATTATTTCTCAGTTTGGCAATAGAGGTGGCAAGTTTTCTTTTTTTTTTTTTCGACTGAAACAAAAGAGCCAATAGTTTCTAAAAAACTATCTCTAGTGTCACGTGATTCGAAGGACGCCAGCCAGATGGAATTTTGCTGCATTCTCGTCGGTGCCGAATTATCGAATGTGCATCGTAACGCGTTCGGTTACAGCGTAACAGCTTTGATATGCAAATGCTTGCTTCAGTGTAGCTAAAGTTGTTCGCTCGTACCTCGAGAATTTCTGTTCCCTCGATGATTTACAATCGTCGTGAAAGGTGATTAAAAAGCCGTGGCGTTTCGTCGAGGAATATATTTAATCGACACGGTTTCTCCGACCAACGCTCGGTTAACCCGATGTTCGTATAATTTTGAAATGATTTGCGACAGAAATTCCCTGCTGCTTGGCTAAGAAGCGAATTCCCCTTTAGTTACGTAACGTTGAACGTTCCGACGATTCTTGTTCAAGATAATTTTGCCAGACATTTTCATCTTTATACAACCGAATAGCTCTAAACGATTAGTAACGAGCACGCGTAACGTTATCTCTCCATCTAACGGTCATTCGTTTCGCACTTTTAATCAGTCCACCTGCGAGCGCACAGCTACGTACCAAGTTACGAATGTGATCATTACAGTTCGTTCTCGAACGTGCACGCACCGATCGAGAATATCTAGTCGCGTAATGCTCGTGCTGTGGCAATCGCGAATCGCTTCTATCCGCGCAGTTTTCACGCGATCGTCGTTGTATATGCAGCAACGCGCCACGAAAAATAAGTAAATCCATCCACATTCCGGCGGAGGACTCCGTACCGTTCCTAACGCTCGCGCATACCGGTTTCAGTTCCAGTTCGAAGAAATTCGAAATAAAACTGGCCGATAAAACTCGTCGCGCGAATCCCGTCTCCGATCGAGCGTTGCCTGCTAGCCAATAAACGTGATAAACGTCCATCCCGGGCAACAGCTTCGCTCGACCGCGACAATTTATCTCCGTGGCCGCTGGTAATGAGGTTGTGATGTCCGTGTGTCGCGGTCCACGACATTCTCGCCGTTCACCCCGAACAAATAGCGTGACACGCCGGGGTCGTGATACGCCGCCACGAGCCACGCAACTTTCTACCATTCCCGAACCATAATTTCCCGACTATGCCGTGCGTAATATGCTCGCTTCGGTTTCAGTCGAGCCTCGGAGCGAGGCGCAGTTTCCGCCGAGTTGCCACGTTCGTATAAACGTGGGACGTTTAGGCGATGCGTTTGACCTTGTAATAAAGTTGCCAAGATATTTAGGAGATCTCGTGATCCCGACGAGACACGAACAACGAGAGACTGCATTGACGTTTTAATCAGCCTCATTGCGAAACTTCGATCGTGGGTGTCGTTTAGGCATTTACGCGACTGCGTGCATTTCTGGCGAATATTTAACTGCTGCACGGTCGAGTTCTATCTCTTCTTTGACTGTCCCTTGACGATTCTCGGGTAAAACAGTCCTGGCTGCGAGTACCTTTGTTATCGGATTACTGCGTTAATTTGTCATTTCAAAGTCGAATTCCGCCATCCTGCGATCCAATGCCGTGGTAACTTAATTGCCCGACATCGGTTAATTGAAGAAGTTTGAACCCGCATTTAAATGCATTGCCAGCTCGTTGCTGGATTAACGCTGAAGAAATGTGGAGCTAATTTTTTGCTAGATCGATATCGGGGCGGCCGGCCAAGCCAACGTCTATCCGCTGACTAATTGCTTAACACATTCTCTGCCCCACCGTCTCACCACGTGGCTTTCCGTTCGTGTCGATGTGCCTATCTTGTCCCTACGTTAGATATATTGCGTATATTATTTATTTACATTTTCCACTTGTATCCTTGATTCGTTCATTTGCATAGTAGATTTTGTACGACGTTCTTCTATGGATAAACCCGGCATCTTGTGTTCGACCTTGTTTGGTACAAGGTATCAAAGAGCGACACTCTTGCAGCGTGTATTAATTAACGATAACCATCCGCGAGTTTTAATAAACGTCATCGTGCTCTCGATGTGCTTTAGTAGATCATACGATCGTCTCGTGAAATTGCTTCCACAAAGCCCGTTAACACTTTGTTAAGGGTCTCATTAAAGATCCTTAAAATCGACGTAGCGTCGCTAATTACGGCTTAGTGTCCCAGCCTGGATAGCTTCAGGTTTCCCCGTGACGGTCGATCGGAAGCTACTTGCCGAGCGAAATCGCAGAATCGATCAGGGATTCTCAGGCACACCGTGTCACTTTGCGAAAATTCGTCGCAATAATGTATTTAGCTGCGGTCGGAAATATTAACTCGGATCGCAAACTGAATAACAGGCTAATCGTCTGGCTGGCTAAATCACTGTACGTACGCGCGGCACGAGGGTTTCCGCGAGACGGTAAACGAATTCATGTCATTTCGTGCAAGAAACGATTAATTGTCTATGCACGGAACCACCCGGAGCCGTTTGTCCGCCGTCCCAACAGCTCGACGTTCAATTGCTCGACGCCGCATTACCCGACGTCTTAACCCATTAATGTCCGTGATCATCTGACGATAATTGGCGACAGATCACGCGCCGATTTTGGCCGATAATTTTCCACGATTCCATCGATCGCGTATCGCGCAAAGATGATCAGGTTTGTACTCTCGTCTCGAGGCACGAGGTGTTGAAACGAACACGCCGATTTAAGCCCGTTAACGATAGCGACAGAATTGCGCGCGTGCGAGGGCAGCCTGATCGTTCGAAGATTGAAATAGTCCGTCTGTCTGTCGGATCATCGACCGTAACGAGGGTCAAGTGATTTTGTGTCGTGCAACCGGCAACGACCGAGCCGGTCTGCCAGGTATCGGCAAAATGTGCCCGCGTTGCTCGCTCGCGGACCATAAACTGTCGGTTAACAGGCTCGTTTCTTTCGTCTGCCGAAGAATCTGCGACGGAAGCGCAGTGACGAGGAAGAGCAATGGCATTTATTGTCGACCACGGCTACCACCGTAGGAATTCGCCGAGTAATTCGATCGAAGAAATGATAAAACTCGCAGCAACGTGCGCCTCGTTAGCTCTCGAAAACATCTGTTTTCTTCGAGTCTCTGTGGTCCCAGAGATTGAGACACTCGAAAAACCGTTCTTTTTCCTTTTTTGCCATTCATTCATTTTTTTTTCCGAACGAGCGGACCGAATTTAGCGATAGAGGTGTCGACGAGAGAGGATAGAGAATTCGCGTTGAATTTGACGTTGAAAGGATATTGCGTCGCGACGAGAAATATCAAACGCGTTGGCGCAAGGAAAAATCGATAAATCGAAGTGCTTTCGGACGTGGAAACGAGATTAAAAATAGTTTCGCGTATTGCCGCCGCTATTCCAGTCGACCGATCGTGATTCTTTCGTGGAAGAGCGGTGTTTTAAGAGCGAACGAAAAGAGAAAGGACGGCAGACAGCGAAAACGAGAACAGAGCGATCGACGAGCGTTTCGGCTCGGATATTCTTTCGGGAACATCACACGAAAGCGTGAAAAGAGCATCGAGCCAACACCTCAACCGAACGTTCTCTCCTATCAACCATCAACGGTGTTGAAGCGGCGCCGAGAACAATCCGTCTCGACGAGTTTTCGACCTTACGCTCTCGCTCTTCCTTTCTTTCTCTCGTATGCAAAAACACGCAGAATGTTTTTCCTTTGGAGATTGTTCAGTGGCCACTTTCTTTCTCTGTCCGCAACGTGGTAATGCACGAAAAGAGAAAAAGGTTGAAAAAGCAGATAAAGAGAGAGAGAGAGAGAGAGAGAGAGAGAGAGAAATGAATTGCATCACTCTTAAAAGTCGCCCGTCATGGTCGAACAGTGTTTTCTACCACGCCGGTGCGTGGTAACCAGAATCGGCTCGAGAGTATCAAAGTTGATAGGCACTGGCGCGTAAGCGTGGCCCCGGATTCCTGAACCGGTCTTGTAGCAACCACAGGGAGAGAGCCACCTCTCTTATGGCAGTCGGTTTCTGTCCCTTCACCCATCTCGAAAACCCGTTCCCTCCTATCGTGTCTCTACTTGAAGCCACACGACAGGTGCCAGCGGCGTACGGCGGGCCCAGAGAACGACCGCCTTTTATATTTATAGTGTTCGTACGGACCGTACGATCGAGGCGAGCGTGTGTTTTCGCCTGCAAGATTAGGCGGAACAATACGGTAGGGGGGTAATCTGAAAAATGCCAGGGCAAACCAAACCTCTCCCCCCCGTGGGGGGAAGAAGGACGGAGAAACGATCGTGGAACCTGTTTCTGTTTTTATCGCTGCTGGCTGCTGTTGCTTATTGGTTCAACGCCAGTGGTTCTTGCCACCTAACTCGATTCCTCAAAGTTCTGGTTAAACGCGATTGTTTACCTTGGACCACCACCTCGGTATAGGCGAACGGCATGCCACGAATGCGTGGTGGTTGCCGTCGAGATCGAGATACGGCGAAACCGAGGAACTCTGGGTATAAAATATGTTCGATAACCAGACTCTGGACAATGCGAGCGCTGGCTTGCGAAATTAGGTGAAACAAGGGTGGTCCGATTTGGATCTGAAAGGAGAAACCGTGGCGGAAAAAGCCTCTCCCCCCCTTCGCGATCTCCACGCGATCTCGAAACCAGTTTCCTCGCACAACTGGTGCACGATTGGAGGATTGCTGCGTTTGCTTGTTGGCACGTTTCGGTGATTCCCGATACGATTTTCGTTCGCTTCATTATCGTTGAATACGAGAGGAGAAAGATGCGTGTTGTGTGACCGTGAGTCGTATAAGTAGGCCTCGATGGTGTCGCCATTCGTAATGTATCAGGTGGAACGATCGAGGGACCGTGGAAAGAAAAAGTATCGTGACGCTGGTTTACCAGGGACCAGTTTGGGCCAGTGGTTCTTAAGCCACCTTAACCACTCTCGATTGGCGAGAACATCTTCTTGGCGTCTGTTTAACGGTACCAGGCGACGATTTATTACGAATAAGATCCTCGATCGCGCAGAACGATACCGGACCGAATGATCCTTTCGAGACAGAGGAATCGTTGCCGTGGCACTCCGAAACTTGGATTGGACGAAATTTCCTTTTGTAATTCGAAAACTCTGGACTCGCAAGTAGACGTAGCCAGATACCGCGTTGTAGCCAACCTTAATTTCGAATTGGAGATTCGTTCGATCAAACTTTCGCTTGCCTCGCTCGCTGTGGCCTGGAATCGTCTTGCGTTGAAGAGAAAGGAACAAGCGGCACAAGTCCGCGACGTAACATAAAACTTTGGCGGCAAGACGATCTAATAACAGATATTTAATAAAGACGAAGGCTAGTAAATAAACTGCATATTTCACGACTACGTTATTTTCGGATACTGTTTGGATTAATTACACGGAATCCTCGACGGGAAAGAGATTAAAGGTTGTGCGAGACATCGGTTTTTCAGACCTTAATCTATTGTCTGACATTCCGTGCCGTGCTGCAACGTCTTAATTAACGGAACGGAATCTTTGGCATTCCTGTGATTCATTAGTATCGTAGTCTTATCTTATTACGAAATACCTTTCGATCGGCAAGAGGCAAGAGATTGTCCTTTTGAATCGAGAGACCCACACGCCACAATTTTGGTTTTGACACGAAGAGTGACAAAGACGCGCTTGCGACCTTTAATCAGAACGATTCCACGACTAAAAGCCTGATCGCTAGTGAATCGTAACACGAAGACGTTAGATTGGCTTAACAGTTCTCGACAAGGTTACGTCCGCGGTATCGTAAATTTCGCGAAGCCGGAAGCTCGAGCAGTACGTCTCCGGTATGTCTCAATTTCGATCAGCTTTGAAGTTCGACTTCCGGGGGGTGGCTTTCGATTTTATCGATTCTCAAATCATCTATTCCCGAAACGGAATCCTTTAATCTCCAGCATTATCGGCCGGTTTAGTCATTTCGCTGCGACCGTTCGCTATCTTTCTCTTGCCCGGACGTCACGGTCGAATTAGACCGCTATTCTCCAAAATAAACGATGCAGTCAAGGATTACCCGTATTTACGAGCCGGTGATTCTCCATCGTTCGAGTTTAAACGTTCTGCCTCGTCTCTGCAGTGAAACTTAACCGTTTCCTGATGTCTCTCTTATCCCCCGATCCTTTTATCGCTCGTTTATAGCTGGATCGTTTATGGTCGGTTATGCACGGGGTTTTGTCGCATTATGCACTCTCTGAACAATAACTCCGAGTATATATATATACACTCGCGATCCGTTCGATTTCATTAACTCTCGAATCGTTAATTGTTTGCTTCCAACTTTTTTAACGTCCTGTGCATCTGCAGTTGAACGTGCTGCTTTAAATTAAATTATCGTCGTCTTGCGCCTGCCTGCAACGACAAACCAGTTAAATAAAAGAGTAATTCGCCGAGCGAGTAGTCGGTGGATCGTCCGCTCGGACGAAAAAAGAGAGAAAAATAGAGAGAGAGAGAGAGAGAGGGAGAGAAGGAGAGGAAAAGTTGGCGCGAACTAGAGGAGGAGGCTTACACGTTGGTGAAAGAAAGAATGATTTCCTCGAAGCGCGCGGCGGAAACTGATCCACGGGGATGATCGGCCATCGAAGTAAGCTTTCCCGAGGAAAGTTCGAGTAAGAAACTCAGTCAACGATGGCCGAGCCGTGTGATCGAGTTACAAGGGCGAGGCCTCTTAACCGGCGAGTCCTCGACGGCGTCATTCAACGGATATACAGCAAAGTAAACGTTTATTTAGAAGATATCATCTCCACCTTTCTCGAGTCGAGTAGACTGCCTCCGCCGCGTCGCGGAGGGATGCTCTCTCTCGCCAACATAATCTGCGCGAAAGTGTTTACCCGTGGAAACGCGATCGCAGATTGCATCTAATCTCACGCTGTATCGCACGGCTGCTACCTCGTACCACCGAGAACACTCGCTGAAAACACGCGCAAGGATTTCGAAAAATCGATGGAAAATGGAAAAACCTTGATCTTCTCGCGATTTCACAGCAGTTTGTGAAAATATTTGAACATTTGTAAAAACCATAGGTGCTACAAGATATTTCGTAGGAGTTATAAAAGTATTCAAATTACGAACAACCGTTTGTAACGTCCTCAAGATTTATTACGCGTTTAACTCCTTGCGCTGGCAACTGGTTCGCGGACCATAACGAGTGACCGAACCATTACACAATCTTTCTTTCGAACTCGTTGGTATAATATCACTAGATAGACATTACTAAGAAGTAATAAACTTATCATTTGTTTTGCTTGGGTTACATTTAAATATACTTAAAACTGAGAAAACGTTGCAAACGTTGGGGCAAAAAATTCTCGACGTGCGTGGCAAGAGGTTAAAATGGCTGTTTATACTGCCTAACGAACATTTGTTTCCTTTTAATGAAACTTGATTCAATGTTTACACAATACAGATATTTATTTACTTATTATCGTAAGAGATGAAATATATAATCAAATTCGCGATATGCGATACAACAAGTCGATACGAGCGTTCGATGTCATTCGATTTTCATTGAATTCCTGTATCTGCGCTGTGCCTCAACGTCCGATAATAATAATTAATCAACGTCTCCTTGGAGTCTCACTTTTATGACGTGTTGGTCAATGCGTTCCGAGGGAGCGTGGAAAGCCCGTAATTCAGTTGACGCGTAAACCCGATTAATCAGGAATGGCAAAGCAGCAGCGCGCTTCATCAAAATTATTTATTTAGCAGCGCGCCTCGGTCCCGTTTCGCCCTCGGCCTACGACGCTCGAAGAGGTTAATATCCTTAGGAAATTGGAATATGTTATTTAACGAGCAGCGCGCGGCATGATTAAATCTCTCTTTATTTAACCGCGCGGTGATTGAAACGAATTTTGCTTCGCGGAGCTTCTGAAACACCCGTCTTGGAACGCGGGCATAATTCATCGGGTGGTTGGTCGATTCGAAGGCAAAAACGATTTTTATCCGATTTCATGACAGCGCTCCGCGATCGAACGAACCACCTAAGTATCCATTTCATGCCGAACGAGTTAATACGCTTGGAAAATTGGAATATTATTTAATGAACTGCTGCCGGCCTAATGGGATTGCACGTAGCATAACAGCGCAATTTCGCTACTCCTGTATTCACGCTGTGCGTTGCTACATAATTGATAGAAACAGATGTAGCTGCGATGTACATCAATTTCGTGCAATTGAAAATTAATTCAACGTTGGCCAATGTGGGATTATTACTCCCCGCGCTTGAAAGTTCAGCGAAAGTGTACTTTTCCGCACTCGTTGGGTAATTATCGTTAGTCTCTTCGGACATTTTTCGGGGAAGTGCGCTGCACTCTTTTTGGAAACTTGAAATTAGTACTCACGGTTCTAAATACCTTTGGTCCGTAGCTCGGAAACGAAACGAACGGGAAAGAAAAGGGACGTTTCAGAAGAAAAGTCGCGGCAAAGTTGAGATTGTCTAGAAGTCGGCGGCCATTTCACGCGGCCGGGTTGCCGCGGAGAGAACACACGGCATAATTCTCGGTCTGAAATCAGTTGGCCGCGCCGTGGGAATGCATCGGAAAATTTGCTTAACGGCAGCTGCAACTGGAGCCGACTGGAGAAGCCCCTCGGGCCAGTGACGATTCCTCTTGACCGTAGCGAGAGACTCGGCGAGAGATATCAAAAGACATTGTTCGCTGGCTAAGCGAGAAAACCAGAGGAAACAGGCGTAGAGGTTGGAATAGCAGAGTCAAAGGGAGAAACGGTAACAAGAAGAGGAGCGAGAGAAAACAGACGTACGCGTGGCCTGCGAAGGCGAGGGTGGGACGGTACACCTGAGAGAGAAGAAACAAGAACACGAGGATGAAAATGAGGGGAGATGTAGGAGGAGAAGGAGAGAGAACGAAGAAGAAGTGGTAGTATAATGTCCCGGACGTAAAACGGGCGAGGAAACAGCGGCTGTGCTCAGCTTCGGCTCAATTAAATGATCGTCTTCTCCTCGAGGGTCTCGGAAGAGGCACCAGCCATTAATTTCGAAACATGGGGAACAAAGGGTCTACCTCGGAAATATTCTTTTTTCTCTCGTTTTCTCTTTCCCTCACTTGGACGATTTCTCTCTCTCTCTCTCTCTCTCTTTCTGTCTCTCGGTCACACTCTCTCTCCCTTTAGACGACCTCCTTGCAGCCTCCACCTTTTACCATCTCTCGACCTGCCGCCAAGAGGAGCAAGATGGCTAACGAGTGGAACGAAGACGAAGATTCCGGTGTATCCCGGCGAGGGAGAGGAGGGAGAAGAAGAAGGCAGCAAACGCCGCAACCTGCTCAGCCTGCGGCTATGTTTCTCTTTTCCTGCGGTAGCAAGAGCCTCTATCAAGCCACGCTTCTTTCTTCCATCCGGTGTCCTCGTTCCCCCTGTCTTGCCCGCGTTCGTCCTTTCGCTTCCATACCTCGACTTCTCCCGATCGTTTTATCCTTCTCGATTTACCTCTGCGTTTTCAAGATCCCACCATTGCGCCTCGACGCACAGCCGGAGAAGGCTGCCCTCACATCGAGTCGCACATTAATATTCCAGTAAAAGTACCAAGGGTCGTCTAGGCGTGGCCAACGTGTCTAGCACTGTACGTACGTATGTACGCTGGTCGACTGTCTGATCTGTTCCTTTTCGCGTTTCTTCCACCGTTTCGTTTCGTTTCGTTTCGTTTCGTTTCGTTTCGCTTCGTTTCATTCTCACGTCGTTTTCGGCTCGTCGCGGCGAGATCGACGTCGATTACCCATCTGTATCTCCGTGTTCCGATATGAAATTTTTCCCGCGAAACTGGCGCATCTGCGGAACACGCACGCTCATGGTTTAGCACGATGATCGAATTTCACCGTGCGCAGAGCCTCGAGATCTTGGAGAGAAAATTGCCAGGGCGATTGGAGATGCTTGGAAAGAAGGAAACGGCATAACCGATTGCATCGAGATTGAAAATAATCGGAGCCGATCTACGGTGTTCCGGGATTAATGAAAGTTGGCAGCAATTTTTACTAGGCTATCGTACCGTTACCGTCCCGGCGGGCGTACTGCGCGGAGGAAAGCAATCTGGGATTTTATCTTGTACACGGTTAATGAGAGGCTTCACGTAGGTGTTCCTTGCCACGAGGTAGACAGCTATTGCTACATTATGTCGAACTTTGTGCTTGATGCACATCGTTAAGACGGGCAGGATGTAATTTCAAATTTGCGACGGACCCCGTTTCGGCTATTTGCCGATGGAACATCCTGGGAAAACGTATTAGAAGTGTTCTGAATTCTCGTTTCAACGTTACGATCCTGCGCTTCGATTTCCACCGTGTCTGCCGGTTATTCGAACCGGATAACGCGCGCGCGCAGAATACGTACGGCAACGGTAGTAAATACATATATACATATAATACATGCGTATATCATGGGAATCTTTTATTTATAAGAGTGGCACGCACACACACGCTCCTCTCGACCTTTCTCTCGTACCTTTCCCGCTTTTTTCTCTCCCGTTTATTCTTTTCTTCGCTGCATCCAGCCAACGATATTCAAGATAAATCTACCGTGGTGTTTTAATTAATCACCCCGGAGATATCTTTGTTTGGGCAAGCCGGGCACGGACGCGAAGCTCGTCGCTCGGTGCCCGGTAGCCGTGCAGCAGCGAAATTTTTGCAAGAAAACGTCAAGGCAGAAGAACGTTTCTGACACATTCAAGATATACAAGGGCGAAGTTTAGAAAGGGTTTTGCGCGTTGTGCGGGGTTTTCACGACTTACGTGTCCGGTTGTTTCTCCTTTTCTGCTTTCGCCTCTACCTCGTATTTATCGTCCGGGTTACGATGCCGACACGGTATACAAGTTAACTTTAAATTAAAGCCTCCCTTAAAACCAGGGAAAACGCCAGTTAAACTCGTTCCACCGATCATAAAAACACCCGCCACACGCTATATTTCTTCGACACTGCTGGTTCGACCTGATGATATATTTCTTGCACGCCTAGTGTGTGCGTGTTATGTTCGATACCTGTTTTGTTCGCGGTGTAGCCGATCCGATTAAATATTCCAGCACGCGGGTAAAACCACCTTCCTTCGAGTAGTAGTACTATCAATTCCGTTTTGACGCGTACGTGATTCGTTTCAATCGTGCCCGATACACGGCGATACTACGTACAAAACGCAGATATTATATATCGCGAATCGTGAACGCGCATTCGGAAAGTTAATCCCAGTTAACGCCGCAAAGTTAATCCCGTACGCGTACACTGGTTGAAAATCGATGACTCAACGTTGACGCAATGATTACACGGGCAATCGTGTTAAATAACACGGAAGAAGCAAATGCGCTCGAACGTTCATTAATTGCAATCCTACACGGTTGCATTAATTTCGATGCACCAATTAAGAACGTACACGCAACTTACGTACTGTCCTGAACGGTATTACAACCGGGTATTCGCTTAGCATCCGATTAACCGCATGCCCGTGTGCCCGTGTAAACATGCACGCGTCCTCGGGGAAATTTTCTGAAAACACGCAACTTATATTTACGCCCCCAGAAAATATCTAATACCGCCGACATATCCATTTTGACGACTCCATCTTCCGTTCGTACTGGAACGTCATCGTCGGTCTACGCCAGCTATCAGTTTTAATTAAACTTTCTTTCACGCGCCCGGCTCACGAGAGCCGGTTCTCGCAAATGGTGCGTGTATTGCAACGTACAATTTGACGTTGAGCCGCGGACGAGTTCTTCGCGAATCTCCATCTCGTCCTCAAGGTTTTCCACCAGATGTTCCCCTTAGGGAAAGCGAGGCGTATCATAATGAATTAGTAGACGTCGGGAAATGATAGACTTTCATGTTCAAGGGTGGTTCGCGTTACGTACGAAACGGTACGAATGGTACGCTGGGTACGCTGGAACGGCGGGGATAAAGTGAACAATAAGGATAGAGTAGAGCGGGATAACAAAGGTATAAGAACCGGTGTTCGTGCGGAGGAAGTTTACGATACTCTGAAACAACGTGGCTTACGGCCACTAAAAAATAGATTAAATTACAGGCGACAAACCGGAAGAACGGCAATGTCGCTTGAACAGTGGCGACGCAGGCACTTTGTCGATACATACATCGGAACTTTATCCTCGAGCAAAGAGTAGAGATCGCTCCAGGAAGCTTTGGAAAAATTCGTCTCAATCTTTGCTCGTTCGCGAGAAGAAACACGGAAAAATGAAAGTAAAGTGAAAAAAGAAAAAAGAGAGAGAGAGAGAGAGAGAGAAGAGAAAAGAGAAACAGAGGACAGAGGGAAGAGGGAAAACGAGAAATGCAAGCGTGAAATGGTCGGAGATGGACGGAGGATGGAGAGAGAGATGGACAGGTAGGAAACAAATGTGATTCGCCCGGACGGGCAATTTACAGCTCGAAGAATATGGCTTGGCGTGTAAACCGCATTGAAATTCACGGCGAGCACGGAACTGTAGCGGGGTTGAACTATGGGCAAGCTGTTGCAACTTGCTGTTTTCTCTCCAACCCCTGGCCAGCTCGTTCCCCTCTTTGTTCGTGCCATCGTCCTCAAGCTGTCTCCATCTGGTTGCCATTTAATTCTCGCCCGTACGCTCCCTTCGGCATCCATTTAAAATCCCCGGGTGGTTCACCTATCAGGTGGTCTACGTTCATACCCGTGGAATTCCTACGTCGGCCCCGGAAAGACGCTACCGGAAATCGTTTGTACGCCTGCCTCGGACGCACGCCCTTCTACAGGCAAACGCAGAAGCGCTACATCGCGCTATAAACGGCGATAAAATTTTACCGCGTCTCGCATTTCCGCGATATCCGTCTTATTTACGAGCTGCGGAAAATGCGTGAAAAACGATGACCACTTTCCAACGATACTGTCCTCTCGTTCTCTCTTCAAAGTAGATTCGGAGAATCTATAATACCCGAGAATACCCTCTTCTCCTTTTCGCATACGTTTCATTTTAGAATTAGAATTAACTACTCGAAGACTTTACACAAATGTCTGGCGTGTGCTTTTAGTTAAGAGTATAGATTGGAGTCGACGTAAATGAAAGGATATACGCGACGGATATAGCAGCGTGTCTGAGCGCGGCGTACTACGAAAGGTCGCGACTACTTGTTTGTTCCACGGTGATCGCTACACCAGTTTCCGTACCACCTCGTACCGTGTAGAAAGATCGAGATCGAATCGTACGGTTCGCCGAGCATATCGACGCGATCTCTCGATCGAAGGAAATCGATTCTCTTGCTCAGAAGGAAACACGACTGAACTTCGTGGAAGAGACTCGCTGTCTCCGGTTGCGTCTCACCGTTTCGCATTCATCTACCTTGGCTTTGCACGATGATTTTCATTGCCGATCTCCCATCACTGCCGCTACACGGATTTAAATCGACGTAATTACCCAGTCTAGTTATATCCTGTATCAAATTCACGATGCATCACCCGATACACCGACGTGTATCTCCGAGTCGTTTTATATGGTGATAATAATCGGAGTAAGAGCGGCGGGGAAGATCATCTACGATTTTCATCGTCTCTCATCATCGAACCACAGGGTACCCGCGTTTTGCCACGCTGCCTGGCACAGCAGTATTGTGGATAATTAAGGACGAGCGAGAAGTATTATTATTAATCATCGTTAAATCCAGCTTAGTCGTGTTCCTAATTCCGAGTTCCCGTTAACTGGTGGTAGCTGCTGGCGTGGTCTTCGAGGCGTTTCTCCGCGAGCATTTATTCCCATGTTGATACATCGATGATACCGGCGGAGGATGTATAAGGTCGGATGTATAGGAGCCGTGTATGCACAGAAAATTCCTAGCGTGTGTACACCAGACGGACGAGTTAACTATAATGCGAGTAACGTGCTGTAACTTGGTCGTGCGTGTGTTTGTGTTTGTGTGTATATCGCTGCCAGCGTGTAAGACGCTGTAGATTTATTCGCAATTTTCTGCGATAGCGACCGTGCCTCCTCTCTTTTTGATACATTCGAGAGGAAGTCGGTAACCTCTCGAATGGAGCAGGTGCGGTGGCTCGCCTGCGTCCTCTTATATTTTGACGATTAGTTCTGGACCGAGCTTCTTCGACGCACGGAGACTGCTGTTTCAGCTCCTTTCCCTCGGACAGGGCCGCATCTTGCCACCACAAAGGTTGTATTCGCTTCGTTCCAAAGAATGAGAGTCAAATTTTCAAGTTTCTCCTTTTTTCTTCTTTTCTCTTTCATTTCCTCTCGTATCGTTTCATCGTCGAATTTTATTTCGCCGGCGAACGATAGACGGAATACAAAAGGTATCGATACGGGCCAACCATTCGAAAACGGCGGTACCATGGGATGAAACGCGCACCGTTTATTCCCCGATGCTTCTTCCTGCGTACCTTGCATAAACATCTCGCGCAGTAATATTTTACGCAGCCGCTCGTAAAGAAAGTTTATGGCCGGCCATTTTCCCGCGCCGTTCCCCTTTCTTTCTCCCGCCAGGTTGGCCAGAATCTCGTTAATGACCATACTAATTTTGACGCGAGTGCCTATTCTTGGCGCGCGTATCGCCGCGACATGCCTTTTCACTCGCGAGCCAGCCTCCCCGGGCGCGATACACGCCGTACCAAAGCGAAGAACGAACATCGTACTTGCAATTAGCAAGTTGTTATGTCAAACTCCGCAACTCCGCGAGCAACTCTGCCGAGTTTGTTAAACTCCTCGAGCTATTATACTCCCGAAAATACTCTCTGCGAGTGAAGATGTATCTTCTCGTGCGCGTAATCGTCGTTTGTCAATCGAGGAATACGAGGAATACCGTCGAAGAATGTCAAGGGAGGGACGATTTGGACTGGAAGGGAAGGACATTCCTGAGAAGAGCGAGCCTCGGTATCCGGCTGAGATCCGATCCTGGAAATCAAGACGGGCAGTCGCCTCGGCGCGGTGGTACCAAGCGACGACGTTGCTGCACAATGCATGCACTTGCCGTCGGGGAAAGGTAGACGGCCGCGACCTTGATGCGCGTGGTTCTCGCGTGCCCGAAGCTGCACGAACGACCGCGAAGTCGACCGAAGCCGGATAGGCAAGAGCGTGCCTATGTCCAGAGAAAAGTGGATGCCCAGGCCGCCAAGGGTTCTCGAGCCACACTTCTCTCTTTCCCCCCGCCTCTCCGTCCCTATCCGCCACCCTCTCTTTTTCGCTCTTCTGCCGCCCGGTTTTTCTATCTTCTCTCTCTCTCTCTCTCTCTCTTTCTCGCAAGGCTGGGCAACCTGGCGCGGCGTCGCGTCGTCATCCCTCCTCCGGGCCATCTCCTCCGAGTTCTTGCTCCAGCTCGCCGGTAAGGGGGAAGTTGCTCGTGCTTGAAGCTTCACGGAAGCTGGAACGACTATCGGGCCGCGATAGTCGAGCTCGACTAGCTGCTAGGATGGGACCGGTATTTCAACTTAACCGGCAAGTCATCCGGACCGGCAGTGTCGCTCAACCGTGGCAAAACCTTTCAGCTGCTAGCTTCGAGAATCATGCCTTGGCAGTTTCATCCGAGGAGATCGCTCTCTTTCGTTTCAAATTGCTCTCGGTACCTGAAGATACCAGCGCTCGGCAGAGCTTTTTTTTTGTTTTCCTTTCCTGCCTTCAGGAAAACGCTTGCTCCAATTAATTGTCTCGCGAGGTATCAATTACCTTCGAGCATCGATCGTTCTCCGACTTTCGAATTCTTTCGATTCGAGAGGGAAATCCCAAGCGTAAATCCCTGTACTTCGCGGAATTTTCGTCAACTGGCGATCGCTGTTCGCGAGCCAGCGTCCCTACGCGGAGGTTCTCTGCGGAAACGGGGACGAAAAAATCGGAGAGAGGGAATCGGCTGAGTGCAGCAGAATACGAACGGATGGAGAGATACGTGCCGCGGGCCGGGAGGACGACGCATTGCCGTCGGTATCATCCGGAAAATGGTCGAGAGCTTAGACATCTGATATTGACAGCGGCGAGATACCTTATCGCGGATACATCGTACGTTACGTTTCCAAGCCGAATAAGGATATCGAGGATTGCCCAAATGGAATTTCTTTCTCGTTCTTCGAGATCTCCTCTCGTTGAAGCTCGATCCGCGATCGACAAAAATACACCGCGAGGAGAAATTACATCGCGGCTCTGCCGTTGCCGGGCAAATTATCACCGCTTTTGACCTGTCCACGATCAAAGCTTCGTAATCAGCTTCGTCCTCTCTTTCTCACTCTGTCGGCGAAGGTCCGTTTCTCTATCGAATCCTCTCTATCAATTTCGTATCATTTAACTCTATCGGTGCTCCATTAACTTTTTCTCATCGCCGGCGATTAACGCTTTTTGCGTTTGTGTGTTGAACGTTCTTCCTCTATTGTATTTAGTAATTGGAAGAAGAAGCTGGACGCGAGGCTCCGTTTCGAAGAATCTCGTAACCTTTTAATAGCCGCTCGATACGTTTTCTTTCAGAAGCCCCGATTCCCGTTGCTGACACTTCCTCTTGTTTTCTTCGCGTGGTTACGGTTATAATTGACGCGGTTACCCTCACGAGGCTCTCAAGCGCACGCTTATTACCAGCGGAATGATGCAGTTTCGTTACACCGATAACTTTTATTTCTAGCTAAACTCGAAAGTGGGCGACAAGAAGCGCGCTCCGTCGCGACTTTTTTCAGTCCAGCCGTGTAATTTAATGCGTTTTATCCAGTATCCTTGTTGGAACTGATTTTTGTCGGTGCGTCACCCGACGTTTCGTGTAGAGCGAGATTGTAATTTCCTCGTACGTAATTGTAATTTGCGCGTATTGGACTATTATAACTGTCGCGAGAAAAATCCGCGGTTCCCCCGACGTATAAAATATATCGTCAAATATTTCGTTGAATAATCCTCGGGTTAACGCGTCGTAAATCCTCCGGTGTTCTTCGTCGGCGTATATTTTCCGTGCGCGATAAGACTTGAACAAGCTTCGAAAGAGGTATTTTACTTCATTTTTACCAGGGGTAAAAATATTTTAAACTAGGAGATTATCAACGAAAGTCGTATCAGAAGCTCGTAAAAAAGAGCTTAATCCAGCAAGTTATCGACCAAAAGAGTTCCTTTTAATTTATAATAAATTAGTTAAACACGGTGATTCGTTTTCGAGGAATATATCAAAAATTAAAACAAAGACGAACGACGGTGGAAATAGGCAGACACTTACGGAGATGGTTTACGCAATGAGCAACGTCCGCCGGCCTTGGTTCCCGTAGCCGCGAAGCCAGTGACACGACAGCCGTATCACGGTATCGAGGAAGGACGTCTGAAAGGACGATGTGCTTGTAAGAAGATTCGAACCAGTATACTCTCTATTTGTTCATGCAAAATCGAAAGGATGCAAGTGTGCTGTCCTTCGGAAAAGTTAGCTCCGAGCAAGCGACAATAATACTTTAATGGGACCGGTACACGCGATCTGCTCAGCCGGTTCGTGCTCTCGCAACATCCAGTCTCTCTCTCTCTCTCTCTCACTTTGCTGGATGTCCGTACCTGACTGCGACTGTTGCATCGGCAACTGCAACAGCGTCTTTTGGCGGATACATTCTAGCTTTTATCAACGTTTAATCATCGGGAAGAACTCTAGTCGAATGTCGTCAATCCATGTAAAGACATCCATGTACAACCGCGGCGAGATCGTTCCGATACCTTTTACGGAGCCAATTAACACGATCTTTGCTTAATTGGCTGACATAAAATTTTGATATTATTATTTAGAGTTGAGTCGAGGCAAACAAAAGAAAGAAAAACGAGAAAAAAGGAACGACTAAGCGTCGATCACGTGATTCTCGAGACGACGACGTTCTCTTGACGCGGGATATGTGCTACCAAGTTGCAACGAGACCATCGAGGTTGCATCACGGCTTGCGTCACTCTCTCTCTCTCTCTCTCTCTCCCTCTTTCGGTCGCAGAAAGTTACACGCCGCAGCTGCTGGTAGAGCGAAGCATCACGCTCGTCTGGCAAAGTTTCTCAGAAGATCTCGGCCATCGGAATGTCGATCAGTCTTCCATCTTGGACAACGATTTTCTTTCTTGCGGGCCGCGCGCACTTATGGACAGTATTACCAGCAGCTGTCGCGCGCGTCACGATCCATCGCGTAGCAGTCTGGCGATTTTAATTACATATTATCCTATTCTGAAATTGGAACGCGTTCCCCGATTCATAATCGCGGTTTCATTCAGCGCCAAACTTTCGTTTTCTTCGTACAAACGTGCAACTTGCACACGATGAATAGAAAAAGAGAATTCACTCCTTTTGGGGTAGGTAGTGCTCGCCTATAATAAACATGGGTCGACAAATCAAAAATTTCATAGTTATGAACGATTTTTTGTTCCGGTTAAAATGCTTGTCGAAAAGTTAGAACGCATTCGGGAATCTTTGAAAGAGTACATGATTGTTTAATAGAAGGAGGACATGTAGAAAACTTCCTGTAATAAAAAGAAAAGAAATTATAAAATAAATCGCTACTTACACACAGTAGCGATACGATAGCTCTCGAAGCGAAGAAATTCGTTTCTTTGATTGAAACAAAAAATTGGTTATAATTTTGAAGCTATGAATTTTATTCTAGAAGTTACAAACCCTGTATATCTACGTCGTATAATTGGAAAGAATTTATATAGAGTTTCCCCGCGTTCTTACATCTTACATCTCCACGATTACAAACGAGCTTCCGGTTAACAGAGATTATAATTGAGTTGCGGGAGTTTGAAAAGCTTCTGATTTTGAGGAATCGCCAGGAAGGTTGGCTGGCGATAAGGTTTTTCCAGGTGATTCGCTGGAAATACGAAGAAACAGCAGAAACGAGAAAACTTCCCGAGAAAGTTCGTTTCTTGACGAATCGCGAAGTTACAATTGATCACGCGTGACGCGGAAAGATATTGAGATTTGCGCGGTAAATTGCGATTTGAGAGGCAACAGGGGGGTTGAAATGAGACGTCTCTGCGTCTCTATAAACGTGCGATCGCGAAACGTAAATTACCGTGTATCGCGTGGATCATTGCAGAGCACTCGTCGCTGTATTTCGAATGATCAACTTTTAAATGACCTTCAAGCCGATGATCACGTCGGTGGGTATTATCCGTTGATCGTGACCTAGACCAGCGAGTCGCGAAGCGACGAGAAATCAGGTTTTCACTCGTAATCTCACGAGCGATTGCCGCCGTGGATAACACGACGACAGGTTCGTGCCAACACACTTGCTACACGCGTTGAAGGAACGTTTTTGAAATACAACGTTGGATAAAGGTTGCTCGAGGGGGTTGCTAGAGCGAGCACGCGGTACGCGCGGTTCTTTTCTACCGTTACGAGTTTCTCGCTCGTGACTCATCTAAAACCGTAACGCTGGTTAATAGCGAACGCCGGTGCGAGGCCCTCGCTCCAAGGCCTTTTATCGCCCGTTCGCCGCGACGAAAAATAAATCATTAGGTAGGGTGGAAAAGTTCCTTTGGTCCGCGGCGCTCGTGATAAAGCGTTTTGCGTCTCGGCTTTGGCGCTCGTATCGGCGGTCAATGAGGTAAGATTGAAAAGGTCTCGAACGATCGTTACTCTCGTTATCGGGCTCTTCAAATGACGCGTATCAAACGCGGCCTTTGGTTTACCGCATGGAAGACGCAGTCTCTCGACGTGACGTCGCTTCTTCTCCCCCTCGGAGAGTCAGATACGTGACGATTTCACAGCGAAGAATAATGGCGAGGAAAAACATTCGATTAAAGATTTCAAAAGGCCGGCGATCGTTCCGCCGCGACGAAAGATTGAAGGCTCGTGACACCAACGTTGAAATACAAGAGTTTTCCTTTCCGCGTACTACTATGTGTCACTCGACGAATGCATACTGGATGCAGAGGGTGCACGCACGCCCCGGCCTTACGTTGTACGTAACGCATGTAACATGCAGTTTGACGCAAAGAGCGCTCTCTCTCCCGTGTACATGAAAGTTTAATGCTCGAAAGGATAGGGTCAACTTGGAAATTTAATGACGTTTTATCCACGGCTACGCCGCCGATGTCTACAATTTTTGTAGCTCGTTCCAGCGACAGGGACGATGCTCTTTTACGATTACAGTTTCATAGACTTACGCAACCGTAATCTGACAATTTGATCGAACTAGCGTGCTTTCGTCCACTGACGAAATTGAATCGCAAATTGTGGCTCATTTGTCGCCCTAGTTTTTCAAACTGTTTTCAAACTTGCAAATAGCAGGACAAAATACAGAGAAAGAGGCGCGAAACAACGGGGGGGTGAACGAAATATCAGAACGTGTTTGCAATTTGTTTTCGCGCAGCCGAAAATATAATCTAGCGTCGTCGAATACGTTTTCAAATTTACTGGCGTACGCGAGCACGTGCGTTTGCGATCAAAAGCGTCCTCCTTTCCCCTCTTTACACCCCTCTCTCTTTTTCGCCGGTTTCATTTTTAATTTTTTTTTTTTTTTTTTTTGTTCACTTTTTCTCTTTTCGAAATATCCACGGAAATTTCATTACGTATATTGCTAAATATTCCCGCGAATTGCGCGTCCGTTTCGATCCGTTTCGGTTGTCACTTTGACGCAAATCGAAAATCCCATCCGGGGGATTAATAATGATAATAGCGACGCGCGACGCGGAACGGAAAATCGTCGCGACGCGGCGTCCCGCCCGCGTCATATATACGCACACCCGTCCGCGGCTCCTTTTTTCCGTAACTATCGCAATTTCGGCGTGTAAGTTTCAAGATAAACAAGGAACGTACAAGTAATGAGATGCTCGCAGGCATGTCGCGTCGAGCACTGACACATTCGCGTTTTCCCGTCCGCCAGCGCGGAGCATTAACTTTTCCGGGGGATTTCGAAGCTGCGGTGCGCTCGACGCAGCCTCGCTCGCGGCTCATTCGGTGGCAAGAGACAGACGTGACAGAGACAATACGTGCGAATTTCGGAGAGGTGGCGCGAGGGGGGAGGGGGAGAGCGACGGGGAAGGGAGCATCGAAACTCCTGCTGGCAAATTTCGAAAGTTTCATACTTCATATTAACGGTGGCCCGTCTGTGATTTCGGACAGCTATTTAGCGGCATCTCGCTTATGTAATTAAATTTAAGCTTCCTCATAACGCAATCAAGCTTCCTCCCTCTCTCTCTCTCTCTCTTTCTCTCTCTCTCACGTTTAAATTTCTCACGTGACACTGTCGGATCAAAAATGAAATATGCATAAACAGAAAAAAAGAGAAAAAAAAAAAATAGAAGGGAAAAAGGTCGTCGCAATTGGGTGACAGAGGGAAGAGAAAACAAAAACGTTAATTCTACAATTCAAGCGTCATCGCGGTGCGCGGCTGTCGTGGCTCATATATGCGTTTTAATTTGCCCGGTGACGGTGCGATATTCCGAAATTGGATGTTCCCTGTTGATTCGGTCGGATTGGATAGCGCAATTTTCCACGAAAAAGCTTTCTTTCATAATTGGATAGACGCGTATAAGTAGGCTCGTTGTAAATATACGTGGTTTAGCCTCGCAGAAAGGTTCCTGATTGCGACGGAACGGCAAATTGTCCGGCGTAACAATGAGGTAATACGAATTGGGCGCGGGGAGTTTCCACGACGTACGTACACTCGTCCGTTTCGATCGAACGTGTGATTAATTTTCGACACGGATGCGATATATATTTGGCTGATACGTACTCCGCGAATGATTTACCTCGCGGGCGAAGAACGAGTAAAAAGACGAGCAAATAATCGGCTTAAACGTTCAATCTCCAGCCGAATCTGCGACACGGGCCGTGTAATTTATATATTTTTGTTATTTTAACAACCGCAAATTATAATTTCCGAGTTTTACACGATGAAACTGGTAATTCGAGCCATTTAGTTTTCCAAGCCGTGGGTTTCAAGTAAATTTTAATGGATGTATTTAACATCGGGGCGAAACTAATTTAAAATTTGCCCCGTCCCGTTCGATGTTTATTCGCGTTTAATTCTTTCGCGGGCGGCGGCTCCCGCGCCCGAATTAATAATTTTCTAAAAGGCTGGATTATTCGTTTATCGTTTTGACGGAAATTCGTCAAGTTTCGTTTTAAAATCCAGATATTCGAAGGTACGCGCGAGTAAATATCCCGTCGATGAAAATTTGCTCCGCGTTTCGGAGCTACCGCCGCGTTGTATCGATTGTTAATGGCAGCAACCAGCCAGCCAACCCCGGACTCGCGAAGAAAATGTAGCCACAAATCATTCTCGCGCACTAAACTGTTTCGCTGTTGGCGTCTTTCGAATCGTGCACGCGTAATCGTCCTGTAACCGCGATTCGTGGCTTTTCGACACAATGCACTGCAACGGGGGGGGGGGGGGGGGGGAAGCCCGGAAACGTCGAGATGCGACCCGATGGGCTAACGCCGACCATCGCCGTAAAACTGGCATCGATAATGTGACCCGGTGACCGCGCACAGGAGAAATGCAAATTTGATTAAAGCCGCGGAACACAAACGTTCCACCCTCGGCTGGAAATCAGCGGAACTGAACGGTAAACGCAAACTGAAACGGGAAACCGCGAGCAATTTTTTTCCCTCTTTTTTCCCCTTCATCGCGCGTTTACACGCGAGTTTTCGTCAATTATAAACGGTCGGGTCCGTAGTTAAGCCGACGTCGGTCGTTACATCGGATTAATTTCCTCGATTTCGCGTTGTTGCGGCCATTATTGCACCGATGGGCCGGGCTGCGCTAATGAAACGGAACGAGGAGATGAGAAAGGAAAGATGGAATGCAACACATTCTTTAGAGCACGATCTAGCGCCGTTTACGCATGAGTTAGCGAATTAGTTTCTCAACGAAATCTCGCTTGAATTTTAATTGCTTAATAGAGCGAGACAGGCCGCGTAGGTTTGCTAGATTTAACCGTGCCACGTGATCGCGGCGCCATCCGCTTCTCGCAATCCTGCTTTCGCTCTTAACACGGTGGCGGATGTCTTTGAAAATGGACTCACGATCCGTGAGTCTCGAAACGGTCTGGTGGGAGGGATTTAAACGTGCCTGGAGTAAATGAAATCGCGCTGGATGCAGTTAAACGGCATTACCTGCTGATATACACCGAATATAATGGAGAGAGAACTGCAGACGTTAAGGATCCGGCAATGTTCTCTTAATTTCCCCGTGAGCTTAATCGTTCGTAGTTACGCGTAGAGGGGCCGCTCGATACACGTGCACGCGCGAGATGAAGCGAGGATTTAGGAAGTATCACGGTCACGTGAAACAATTGCGAAGGGAAACGCTCGGGGTGTCATCGATCATCCGGCGGACATTTAGTAATCAAGAGCCGTGGATAACTCGCGCCCCTTTTAAGTACACGCATTCCAATTTCCACCTGTGTTCCCCCACCGATGTTGATCCCCCCCCCGCCGCTCCTCTTGCAACGAATAATTTCTCATTGTCCTTTAATTTATTTCGACCCGATCTTTTGTCCTGTTTCGAGCGAGCGATTAATCGCCGTGCAGTAGCGCGCGACCGGCCAGCGAGAAAGAAATTGATTCGAGTCAAACTTTCGTCGTCTATCATTTTAGTTGCGGTTGTCCGCTTTAAGTTTCGGTCTCTCAATCTTACAAATTGAACGCTCTTTCCCTTCAACTTTGCGAGAGAACTCTCCTTTGTCTTTCCTGCTAAAACGCAGATTCCCGGTTATTACCGTAATATTTAGCGAATCACTCGGGGCGTTGCAACGTGATGTACGTTCAGCGTATCACGAATTCACCTTTTTCACGGGATTAACCCGCGTACGTACGGGATGATTCTACTTGAGCAGAAATATTGTCGCGTTGGTTATTATACGTATCTGTGGAATATTAATTAAAAAGAAGCTGACTGACCGGCTGGCTAGCTTTGGTAAACTAATTTGGTTTCTACCAACTATGTACTCCCTGGGCAACCTATTTGGACCTGCAAATATCTCTCGCACAACAGCCGTCAGTTCCATTTCACGCGTAAGTCCCGTGATCGCCTCCGGCAGCGAGGTTCCTCATATAGCGTAACAACTCGTAAGGCTATTAGCCAGCCTTTCAAGGAGATCGAGTCCTTTCTGCATCGAGAGTAGCTTTCGATCTAATATAAGACGAATTCCATTCGAATTTTTCCTTTTCTCCCCTCCTCCCTTATGCTGTGCGTCTGTGTGTGTGTGTGTGTGTGTGTGTGTTTTTTTTTACATTGTACCGCAATCGTGAATAAATTAGTAGGAAATAGCCGATATCTTTTCCGCTCGCTTAATCTATGCAAATAAATACGTTCGATTTCCACGCCCGTTCCGTGCGAAATAATTAGCGAAAATCATCGAGATAACGGCACTCGTCTATGTTCACTACAAATATTGCTCTTCCAACTCGAACTCGCAGTTTTTAAAATTCCACCGGGCGCATCAATCATCGAGGAATTATGTCAAGAGCAATTGGTTCCCATCAACGAGCAATACAATATATCGAGCCGACACGTACTCGTCCATGCTCTCCACGATTTTAGAAATATCCACTCCGGCTCCTCGGTCTGGTTTATCCGGGCGCCGAGCTGTGAACGAGAAAGAATCGACGATATTATGTATATATATATATATATATGTTTCGTAATAATATTTACCAACGGTAATAAGAGCAAACACAATTAGTTTCAAGCCGGGCAAACAAAATCGAGGATGGAAGAGAAGCGTTTCGCGAGAGTTTAATAAGCTAATCTAGAAGCAACTGCTCCGCAAACGGACACGCGAGAGATAAGACTCGTCAGGTCGGAGCCGCCATCGTTGGCAATCTCGCGTCTCCTCCGACGACGTTCGCCGTACTTTGCCACTCGATTGTGCCCGCGATTCATTCTCTTCCGTCGCTTCTCTTCTCTTGACGTTTGTTCCACGACGCCTCTATCTATCCGCTGTTCTTTTTCTTTTTCTTCTTTCTCCTCTCTCCTCTCTTTCTCTTTTTTTTTTTAAACGCTATTACGCGTAATGGCGCAATTTGTGTAATAGCTAAACTCCTCGACAGTTTCCGTGGCCGTTCGGCTCGGCTCGGCCACGCGAGCAACACGCGATCAGCAACCTGCCTGGACCAGTTCGAGATCTTCTAGGTAGGTCCTGGGTGGGGAAAATAACCGGCTGTGGTCTCCCCCTGTGCGTGTGATTCCACGCTCAAGGCTGTGTACGTGTCCGTTGGTTTTTTACCACGAAGGCTGCCGGGGAAACCGAGGAACGAGGCCCGAGATAAGGAGCAAGATGGTAGCAAGGAGGATGGAGAACCGTTCTCGAAGATGCCGAGAGGCTTGACCCCGCCAAGAATCTCGCATCTGCTCTGTCTTTCCCTCTTCATCCTCTGGCTCGTTTGCTTCCCGTCCCTCTCTCTGGTTGTATCGTTCCCTTCTGTCTCTATCTGGCTTAATCCACTTTGATCTTCTTCTTCTTCTTCTTCTTCTTCTTCTTCTTCTTCTTCCTCCTGTCTCTTCTCTCCAGCTCTGTCTCTCCTTTGCTCCCAACCTGATGCTGCTCAGGGACTAATTTACCGACTCCGAGTCGGTTCTACCTGCCAGCTTCGCAACGTCCGGATCGTATACGGGAACAACGTGGTACTTGCGCGCCGATGTGTCGGGGTTTGGGAGGAGGAGCTTGGATTTATGTCCCGGAGAAGTTGTAAGGTCGAAAGGGGAGTGAGAGTTTCGCGATGCTCTTTGGTAAGATTTGTTGTCGTTTTGAATGCGAGACACGCGGCTCGTATCCTGGTTAATAATAACTTCTGCGCTTCTACCAAAGATTTCTACCTGCGAATCCACTTTCTTTTCATCCTCTTTTCTCGAGAGAAAAAACAAAAAAAAGAAAGAAAGCCGTATGTACACGCGCGCGCGACGACAATCTAATTAAACGAGCAAAATCGACACGACGTTGCGTTTGTACCGATGAAAGTTTTACGTTCGTTCGCGGCTGGTCCCGGTCAAAGAAAGTGTCGTCCTCCACTTTTCAGCTTTTTCCACTCGTTGTTTCTCCGCCCTCTTTCGAGTTCTTTCCACGGGATCGCGACCGAGCACGACGGGAGAAAGTGGCGAGGAAACGAACGACGGGGGAAGAAAGAAAGAAAGAAAGAACGCGAGAAGAAAGGCAGGAGAGAGAAGGACAAGAAACGAAAAAAAAAGAAAGGAAAACTTTGTACCATTCAGGTGGTCGTACGCGTCTCCGGCCTCTGAGCTGAATAAGCGCGGCGACGACCGGCGGGAACTTCTCTTTAATTCATTAAAACTTTACGCATGACGTTTTAGATATTTATCTCGGCAACCCCTTTTATCCGCTATAACTTCGTACACTTTGAGTCTGCCTCTCAGAGGCCCGACTACGCGCTACACTTTTATTTCTGCGCCACACTTTATTTCTCTCTTCTTTCCACACCCTCTCCTCCTCTCGCGCTTCTGTGTCATTTCCCTCTCTTCTCCTTTCTCTTCCCGCTTCTATTCTACTCCCGTCCCGTTGCTTTTTCTCCCGTATCCATTTTTTGCCAGTTTATCCATTTCCATCCCTGTGCTTCTTCTCCGACCTTCTCTTTGCCACCTGCACTCCCCTCCGCCCCCCGGCTTGTAATTTCTTTTTGCGCTATCGCGTTCTCTCCTCGTCGCTGGGTGCGAGCCCCGGCGCCGTCGTTCGGCGGATTCCCAGGATTCGAGAGTGCAGCTGGACCCCGATGGCTTCTCGGACCATCGATTCGTCCGTCACTTTCGAAAGCGTCGTCGTCGTCGTCGTCGTCGTCGTCGCGCAGCCTTGGCAGGAAGGAAGAAAGGAGAGAGAGAAAGAGGAATTCTCATCGCGAGTGTATGGCAATGTTGCGTAAAAGCGGAATGAAAGTTGGCACCAAAGGGAAGCGCGAACCCGAAACAGAAACGAAAAGCACGTATCGACGTTCTGGTTGGAAATGCGATTTCTAACGACGTGATTTTATGTGCAGGGTCCGTGTTTCGCGAACAGAGAGAGAGAGAGAGAGAGAGAGAGAGAGAGAGGAAGGCGCCTCGGGTAAGCAGACAAAATCAATCTCCAAGTTCTTTAAACTGGCGCGCGCGCGGGCACAGTCGATCGCCCGATTTAGATTTAAATTTCCAGCTGATATTGTTGCCGAGGAGAACGAATTTGTCTCACGATTTTGCGGTGCTCTTTCGTGCCCGTTGTTTCTCTTTCGACCGCTGACGTGAGCCCCGTTGCACGTGGCAAAGCAGCGTCCATATTTACAGTTCCCTGCAGAGAAGGGAATACGCCTGAAATCACTTCTCCAGGGTACTTTCGATCGAAAATTCGCTCGCCTGCATTGAGATTTCATTGCGATAGTGTGGGTATTGATAGAGAGGGAGTCGGAAGAGGGTGGTTTCCTTTGTATGGAGCAAAGTAGACGACCGAGATATCCAAACATTCTTTCGTACCGTCGTACTCGAGTTTCTTTTTCACTAATGACAACTGTAATTTAACTATTTTCAACGATACATTTCCTTACGACGTGTATTTCACAAAATATTTTTCATCAAATTATTTACGTGTTACATTTATCGAAAACTGCGCGCGCGAAATATTTTCCGAAGTCCGAAATATAGCGAACAATCGTCTCGTCTCGAAGAGTTACGCTCGTAATTTTTTTCCTCCTCTCCCCAAGCGATTTTTATTTTTTTTCTTTTTTTTTTTCTTTGCCTTTAAACCGGAGGCGCACGATGTTACCGAACGATATTCGATTCGCTGAAACCAAGCCTCTAAACGAAGGACGAACGAGTTTCTTAGCCGTAACCTGCTGTTATGCTCCCGCTGAGGGCTTAGCCGGTTTTGCAGGTTGAAATTGGCTAGCCGTCCGCATTACGGTCGCCATTATGTTGCTCGTTTTGCGGCTGAGTCCGGTTGCCGGCTCGAAATCCGAGCTATGATACAGAATAACCTAGGAGACTCACCGAAAACCGAAGCCGATCTGAATAATTATATCTTTGCGCCTTGCCAACGTTTCATCTTTGCGTCGCGGGCCCTCTGTTCACTTGAAAAATTGCCTATCGATTTGCCAATCGAGAACGCGAACCGACGTTTCATATCCGCCGATAGTCGCCCTAAATGGCGAACGGAATTGAATTTCGACCATCGATAACCGAGGAGGTGTTTCGTCTCGTTGGCGTTAATGAACAGCGGCGCAGTTATTTGGCAACTGTGTTATTTGGCACGGACCTTTTTGCATACCGTGCCGACCGCGGAACGTGCGACTTTTGCCGATTTTAGGACGATTAAACCGCGCGGCGGTAGCGTAGCGTTAGTTGATAGAACGGACGATACACGAGACCGAGTTTAATAATCAGATTCGGGCTAATAATTATACGTGTTAGGCGACATACATTCTGCGTTAATATCCGGCCATCGATTGAAATTACGATGCGAAATCAACGCTAATCGATTAACGAAACGTACATACATCGTCCGGGGAACGAATCTCGGCTGCCAGGCTCATGCATCGCGTGTCTCTCCGCTTAATATCGTTGACCCCTCGCCGACAATATTATAATTACACGTTCGATTATTTTTGAACCAATTAACGCCTGGCTGCCGCCGAACGGTATCTCGGAATTCTGGTTTATGACGCGGCGATGAATCTACCTCTCGTTGACACGCAACCAGCTCTTGCGTTTCGCCTAATAAATATCCCCTTTTTTTCGACGATTGTTTAACAACATCGGACCCGCGCTTCGACCCTCCGCGATCGATCGGTGGCAACCGAGTTTACAACGACTGCGTCTGTAATCTGTATTTCACCTGTCGTTCGCTGCGTTTCGCAGTTTTCCCCCAACCGTAGTTTACGCGTGTAACATTTAAAAGTTACCGAAAATTTATTGCCGCGCGAGTATCAGTCGACTATGCGTTTTATTTACGCGGCTGAGAAACTAATTTAATTTGAATCGATATCGAGCTTGTTTACGTTGATTCGCTCTCAAATTACCAGACAGCGGAGTTGCCTCCTTAGTGGAGCAACCCCTTCAATTATTAGCCTATAAACGAGCTTGAACGAGCCGGTTTTAATATCGTGTAAATTCTTCGACGAGTATCGCGTATCGGGGAATTTGTTGTTGGTGTAGAAGGGCCAACGAAAGAGAGAGAGAGAAAGATAGATAGATAGATAGAGAGAGAGAGAGGGAGAGGAGAGGAGTGGAGACTCTCCAACAAGATTCCGCATTTCGAGTTTGAAGGCGCGCAGCGTGGCTGCGCGCGCGTGCAGACGGTTACCAAGCATTCAGCGTCGCGTCGCGGTTTCCCCGTCTGCCATGAAACGGCACGTATTCAGACTAATCGGCCTAAAAGCATTTCAAGAGTGACTCATCGTCATTGCGACTTTCGCGAGCGCTCGCGAAAAGAAGGGGGATGGAGATGCGAAAGGAAAAATAAACAGGGAGGCTCGCGCCGAGTCGCGAACACGCTAGTTTTTCCCCCGACCATTTGAAAATGAGCCCCTTGGCGACAGAGGTTCCCTCTCGCTGCGCAATATAAACCCGCCGCTCATTGATTCGCTCGAGGGTTACCTTCTTTATTCAGTTAATCACCTGGCTTTTTGTCCGCGCTCGTCGCTTATATGGGATGTTGAAGAAAAAAAAAAAAAAGAAAAATAGAGGGTAAACGAGCGAATTTGAACGAAGATCACAAGAGAGAGAAACGCTGGTGGTTTTTGATTTCGACGTCGAATTTTTATTTGACGCAAAGCTCTTTAAAAAAGAAAGAAAGTGAGGGAGAGAGAGTAACCAAGTGGGTTCCATTTCTAAAATTCTTTAAGGTTGACTCACCTCCGTAAGTTCCAGCTAACTCGCCAAAGGTCATACGTGATTCTCTCTCGCGATTCTCGTTCTACGAACTCATTAATGAACTTTGTTCTTTAAAGCGTCTTCTCGTATGGCAATTTAGGTCCGTTCTCTACCTTGGCAAAGATCTCGGAGCGACGAGCGCAAAGAAAAGCAAACACAGAGGAACGTATCCTTTCTCTATTTGCTTGACCTCTATTCCACGACGTTTCGTTGAAAGCGAAGAGTCCCCCGCAAGGAGCAGCAATCTGACCCGATCGTTCAACTTTTTTTGTTTCCAATCCGGTGACTTTCCTCGTGGTTATCGGCGTTTTCGCTTTGATTTCCTCGGAAAAAGCTTTGCAACTGTAAAAATTGTCAGTAATCGCGATTTGTCCCTCTTGAAAGCGTCGTCGAACCCGAGTGCAGCAGGAGGTAACGTAACAATTTCTTTCGATCTTGGTGACGACTGTTGCTTCGATAATGAGAGATCGAGTGAAAAGTTCGGAGAAAAAGTTCCCATTTCCCGGTAGTGAAAGGTAACTCGTTGATGATACTTTGCACATCGAATCACACAAAACACCTTCGCTTCCTGCGAATGTAACGGCGATAGGTGAGCGGATGTACGTAATGCACATGCATATACAGTTATGCGAGTCCGCGTTGTCTTGCTCGAGAAAGCCGGTACCGTTACGCGGTATAACGCGTTGAAAATGGACTTTTGCCATTTCCTTAAACGTAACGCCTGTCTACTGTATACGTCGCGAGCCTATTAGCGAGAGAATCGATAGTGTCTCCTCCGCGATGTGTTCACGTCGTTTTCAATTCCGCCTCCCGATGCTCCGTTTGTGCTATCGCAGCGTATTCTCGAATCGAACGCCGAACGTTCCCTCGTGCCGTGCTTACTCTCCGAAGTAACTTGGAGAATTGAGAAATTCAGAAACCTGTCGATCCGTTTACATTCGGTCTCGCTGAAATTCACCGTGTAATAACAGCCGGGTGACGAGGGAAATTAAGAGGGGGAGGGAGAGAGGGAAAGAGCAGGAGATTTGAATCCGTCGGACAAATCGCAACGCAAAATTTCCACCCCCGGTCCGGTGATACGCGGATCGCTTTCGTAACTACAGTAAATACAAGGGAAATTTGCATTAAGATTTACATAATCACGGTACGTACGTTTCCCTCTAGATTCAATTCGCGCCAGACAATTTCGGCGATATTCCACGTAGCACCGGGGTACCGCGAATCAGCAGTGTCGCGTCGGGAGGGGGTCGGAGCGGGGCGGAGCGCGGGGCAAGTGGAATTAATTCTTTGTGGCTGGCACATTTGCTGCGCGGAATTCGCCCGGATTACCAAGACTTTCGTCGGTGGTAAACGAACCCGCAGAGTGGACTGATCTGCCGGAGATCCGTATGCACGTGGCGTTGCATTTCATTAAAGCGGAAGGCGGTCGCGAACGGAGAAAGAAACTCAGGGGTGCGCGGAAACGGGGGTTGGGAGTGGCCCGCGTCGGTCCACGTTGCTCCAATTACCCCGGCCTCGTGAAATTCACCGGCCGTCCTCGTTAACAAAGGCCCGGGCGACGTCCACCGAGCATAATAAATTTCAATGTTTTTTCCACATAATTATAATTTGGAAACTTTTTCTATTTCGTTAGAGGGCTGTAAATTAACGTGGCGCCGGTGCCGCTCCCCTTCCGTCGTTGAGTGCTCACGCCTCGACGAGTAATCTTATCCTCCTTTTCTTACCGCCTCTGTATTACCGTTGGCGTAACGCGTTTGATAATTTTACCCCCCCACGTTGGCTCGCGAGGTGTCTTCCGGGGGTAACTTTCGATAAAAAGACTGTCGAAACGACAGCTCCGACTCTTTTATCGTTTCTCGCTCTTCTTTTTCTCTTTCTCGTCGTTTCGGCCATCATCTCGGGTCTCTCGGTCGTTTCGCCTGGTTTGCTTTAACCGCAAAGCCGCGTAAGTCCGCCGTGTTTTTTTTTCTTCTTCTTTCTTCTTCTTTCTACGCTTCTCGAAGAAACGCGCAAAGACACACGACGGACAGTCAGTTTCTTTGGCAGCAGTCGGTTTCGCGAGCACATCGGCCTTCCTTTCTTTCGAAAATATCGAGATTCACGGGTGTTTTGTTTGCTCGACAGCGAGCCAGCGCGCGCGGGGTATCGCCTGCTCGCAGCGAGGGAAACGCAGACAGCGGGATTGTTCACGCGACGAGAAAACTAGATTTTCGTGTATTTCGTTGCGAAACATTTAGCCCCGGTGCCCCTCGTACCGAGGCGGTATTTATTCGAGAACTTAATTATTCTCGCAATTACTTGCGAACTTGCACGCATGCCGGGATCGAGTGTGTTTGCCCCGCGTAAATTTACATTGTGATGCTGTTTCGAAAGTTCTTCGCGAAGATGACGGGAACTTTGCTGTTTCAGCGACGAACGTACCTGCACGTCTTGCACGAGAAATTCTAGTCGAAAGTTGCGCCCTACGTTGATTCTTTCTTTCGACGTTGTCGCGTGTCGTTGCGGTTGCGTTTGGAAGTTGGCGCGTTGCAACTCGAGAGGCACGGGAGGTTGTTGCAAATCTTTAAATATTCGGGGGAATCTTTGATTGCCACTGTCGATGGATACAAATGTACTCGAGTGTAACTTTGCCTCGATCGCCACCCGCTCGAATCAACTGCTCTCGGTTAATAAAAACCGAGTCTGGCAAGAACAGAGAGTCGCATATCGATTTTCTTGGTTCGCCATTGTCGGTTATGTACACGCAATTCTGCCCGCTGCCGGAAGATATCGTGCTGGCGCCAGAAGTACACCGAGACACACAGATTTAAATATTCATATACCTATGAAAAATGGTGGAACGCTATTTATTACGGTTCGTACCTACGGCTGGTACTGTGCGGTCAGAGTGTATGCGCGTTTTCCGCCGAGTCCTTTCTCCGTTCCGCGAGCTCCGTCTTGGTAGCGAGCGAGTTGCTCTTGTTTCGAAACAAAAACCTCGCGAGAAAAGAGACGGAGCTATTCGCCGAGTTTAAGGAATTTACTTTGAAATCCTTTTGTTTCTTGTTCTGGCGCGTCCGGGGCCAGGTCTGCCGTGTAAAGGGGACACACAAACGGGAAGCGGTGGCTTTGAAAAATGGATTCGTTCTGGCCTGGCGTTAGCGTGCGCGTATTTAAAACCACGCGTACGAGGCCACGAAGAGAGAAGACAGAGAGAGAGAGAGAAGAACATGGCGAGAGGCCATTTCAGTCGGTGTAAATCGGTTCGGGAATTTGTTGTAATTAAGTAACGAGGTGAAAACAAAGCGTTAAATATTGCCAGGCGAGGAACAAACGAAGACCGATGAGAAACGAACGAACGCCCCTTTCTTCTACGCCCCTCTCGAAAAGGCAAGACCGGATACGCTCGGTCGAGTGTGTCATTACAGAAGCTTAAAGCGAGACAAGCGAGACGAGCTTCGCCTCCGCCGTGGATGTATAGTATAACGGGAGAAAACATCTAGGTAGGAGATAATGCCTTCGCGAGTGGGTAAAACGCGTTACCGCAGACGTTTGTACGAAAAAAGAAGTTAACATCCTGTTTTTAAGAGCGGCTTTGGACGTTCTAATACCCGAGTATCCGTGGAGATTCGTGGTTATCGACGATGGTTCTTGCCGTTGGTGCGGTGCACGCGTGCACGCGCGTTCCCCGTGCCTTTCGCTAGACTTCCTGGATCCTGCTCCGATTCTAAATTCGTGCGAGCAGAGGATAGAAAGAAAGTTTCCTCCGAAAGGAACGTTCCGCAAGATACCCGAAGTCGTTCACCTTTGTTTTCTTCGAAAGCATCGGAGGAATTTGTTAATCCGCCGCCTTCTCTCGCCCGCTTCTTCTTCGGCAGGAAGGATACCGAGGAATGCCACGGCAACGCGAAATAAAACTAACGCGAAACAACGCGGTGGTTTGATCTGGTGGCGAATGACCATGGCACTCCACGGGGAAGGTGGGAAGGTGGAAGAACTTTTGGAAGAATGCTCGCTGGCTCTTTCGCTGGCTCTTTTGATTACCGATAATGCCCCGTCTGCGATAGAGGATTCGTATTCTCTCGACTTAATTGTCCGTGGCAGACGTGGGTAACCGGACGATCGGACGCGAAGATTAGACGAAAAGTATTTCTTACCTTTAACGGGCAAGCGATTTCAAGATTATCCGCGCTGTTAATTATTACCAAACGTGTTTCTGTATTATCACTGAAAGTGATTTTAGCGAGGGTAAGCCAGAAAATCGGGCCTCTTCAGGTGCAACGCTGATGCAACGAAAATTAGCGATTGGTCGATTTGGGTCACGTGACTCGGGAGGGGGCGTGGCGTAGACCTCGAGTAGGAGTGGCGTTGTCTGGTCCTGAGCGACAATCTATCAATAAAATTTTATGGCAGAAAAGTCGTCTTCATTTCCTAGTCGGAACAGTTGCTTTTGAGCCTTTCAGTGAAACGAATCGTACTGGGGTACAAGTCGTGCAGTTTTTGGTTTCACACGTTTCATCTCCCTCGAAAGTTTCGAAATATTCCCCGCCGTTCAAATGTACATCGAAATAATCGCATTTAATCGTCAAAGCGATATTAAAATCGGAAAACTAGCAAAAACGTGCTTCGTTCTGTGACTTTCACGTTTGAAATTCGCGAAATCATCGTCGTTCCCCGATTTCACGGTTGTACGAGTATTCGAAAGTTGCATCGAAATGTGAACGGTAACAAAAGCTGCAGCGACGTTTGCAACGCGCGCTTAGGTAATAAAATTCTCCTGAAACTCGAGGATTTCTTATCCCGCCCCTCCTCGTTCTCCTTGGTCTCGTCGTTCCGCATTATCCTCTCGTTTCTTCCTCTCTTCCTCGTTCGTTCCCTTCTTAAGGAGCTTACGTTCAATACAAGAATCTGGAGACTCGCGCGGTGGGAAGATTTTGCGATCGCTCCTCCTGTTTCATCGTTAAACGTTCGTCTCGCTTGCTTCGTCCTCCCTGCTCTTCGCTCCACTTTGTCTTTTGTCCTTTCTTCGAGGCCCTCGCTCATCAGCGGCTACTCTTCCCCCTCTCTGCTGTCTTTCAACCTCCTGCGCCCTCTTCGTCGATACCGAAGCGTTGTTTCAAACCGGCGCGCGCTGTCTGGTTCGTCGAAACTTTCGATGGAGTTGTTTTTATCCCCCCGTCCTGTTCTCAGACGATCATCATCCGTGACGAATCTCCGCCTTGAATTCAAGACGACACGAGAGAGGCTCGCTTAGCCTCTCTCTCTCTCGCAGGGCACGCCGCACCATGTACGGCGATGGCTCTCGATTACGAACGATCCCGTGTATCGGTGTAAGCGTTAACTTCAACCTGGCTGCTAAACGCAATTAACCGGGGTTTCCCTTGGATCTCTTCGGCTACGTGACCACAGCGATACACGCGCGTTCGAGTCGTCACGTTTGAAAATCCGTGTCTCTTTTACTTGTTGCGTGCACATACATACATACATACATACACCGACAGCGCGTGAACACCGATAGCACCGAATACAGATCCAGTCACCATGCCTCGGCGCTGTATCACGGAGGCAGCGTGACGCGAATTTCCACGTTCGCGAGTCATTTGTTATTTCAATTTATTCGCTTGTGCTACAAGCGATACTCGTAGCAGATGTCGATCTCTGTCGCTGCTTCTTCTTTCTCTTCTTTTCACGTTTCCCATCTCGCTACTTTTCACCGCGGGGAAACTTGGCGATGGTTACGCGTGTCGCGTCGCACGTATTGTTTATCCGCCGTTCGCGGACAAACCGTCCCACCGTCGAAAGTTTCAGCCGCTCGCGCTCCTCGCCGCTGGCTCTTGTATTTTCCCCAGAACAAGCGTAAAGTTTCGCCTGGCTGCGTTCTTTCTGCCTGCCCCCCCCGAGGAAAATCTTCGCGTCTGTCGTATAATTTCACGGCGCGGGAATCGATCCGAAATCTCGATCGATTCTCATCGTTGGTTGAAAAGGATCGCGCAGCTTTGAGAGAACGTCGCGATAACGCGACGAAGGGAACTCGAGTAACGAGGGTTCTCCTCCGTGCGTCACGTCCGCGTCGCGAAAGAGAAGTCGCAACCTCGTCCTCTGGTTGTTCGCGTTTGTTAATTGCGACGATCGACGGAATTACACGATCGACGAGGAGCAGGAGGACGTTTAACGGGCCGAAGGAAACAACGAAACCAATCGTTCGAGAGTTGGCAAACATTCTCCGAACTGTGAGGTTTCCTTTCGTTCAGAGGAAAACGCGAACGTTTCCGGTCGAATTTTCCATCTTCTCCTGGCGTTTACGACAGGATTGTAAATATTTTTTTAACAGTCCCTCGAATAATTCGCGGAAGTGTTTTCGCGGCTAATGGCGGTGTAAAAAGAACCTAAACCAGACAAAATCAATACCGGGACGAAAGCTGATGGAATCCCGGATTCTGTCGTGCCGTCGCTCTTTGTACTCTTTGTTCTTGCCCGAATTAAAGTCCCAATTCGTCGAAAACTGGGATTCCGGTCTCAAAACACCGCGCGGTATTGCAGTTCCGGAGCTTCGTTTATTTTTATACCGAGCAACAACAACAACAACAACAACAACAACGGGTGCGCGGTATAATATCTATTAACGTTCGATAAAGCACAACAATAGTCCCGATTGCGCGACCAATACAAATCCGTTTGTTCGTACATCAATATATACCATTCTAGCATAAATCATTCCGGCATTCTGTAACATGCCACAGCGTGGTCGATTAACGCGGCATTAATGTGGCAATTAGAATCCGATTCCTGTTATTCCAACATGTTGCAATTGACGCGTTATAGACGCATAATGGGCCGAAATTTTTTTTTCTTAAAGCCTGAACTTGCGAACGAATGACACAGACAAAAGATACTCTTGAGAACTGACAATGAGACAAATTTCAAGACTGGTGGGGAGCATCCGTAGTGTGACGTCAATGCAGCAATTCGACTGCTGATTATTACCATTTTCAGTCAATTATGCTAAAGTATTCAAAGTTACTGAATTCTCCTACAAAGCTGGAGGAAAGCTGTACTTTGTTAATTCTTGACACGATCGGTTATCGCAGCGTCGAGGTGACAGAGATCCTCAAAATCCGGACTCTCCTGAGATCGCGGCAACACTCGAGGTCACGGAGATTCCAGAAATATGCAGATCCCTTGAGGTTTCTGGGTTCTTAAATACCCAGCTGTGGTTTTGCGGAAATTCTCCGTAATATCCGCTCGCAACAAACGTGACGTGATTTGTATATCATATTCCTCACCGATTCAGACTCGTCTGTAGCGAGTTCGAGAGTTCACAACGATTCCGTATCGTGTCCTAGAAATTGACAAGTGTGGAATTTCGAGTGTAGTCTGTTGGTTGCAACGCCAGGTCAATCAAAATTGACCACCGTTCCCCTGATCACAGGGTGTCAGGTGGTCGTGATTTGCGATTTGAAAAATCTTTTGTCCGGTAATGGGAGCACTTACCGGTGGACAGGCCTTCGCGATGCTCGCGTTGAACATGCGATCGCTTTCTCGCACTCGCGCGTATAGCTCACCGAGGCTTGCAGCTAGCGAGGTCCGGACCTCGCTTCGTTGTTCGTGCGATCATTAGAGCGCCGGCTGACGTCTTATTACGCTCCTTCTGTCGTTTCCATCTACCAGTTCTGGCATATTAATGGTCTTGGCCGGTGTCATTAAGAAAACACAGACGAACGAATAGTAGCGGAGGTCTTGATTCAAGGTCGTGCAACGTCCGAGTGGTGACTCGGGGAAAAAAAGAGAGAAAGGAGCGATCGTATCGGACGATTAGACGAGAATCGTATCTCGCGGATACGTCGAATCCGCTCCGTGGGTGGCACGTCGATCCCCTCTAACGAGAAACTCTTATCAAAATGTTAAACGTCTCGCCGAGATCTTTCGGCGAGATGTGTAATTACGAGACGTTGCACGATGCTGCCGAGTGTACAATCACCGGGGGACGGGTTTGGAAACCCGCAAACGTAATTTGCGCCGCGAATGGCAATACGTTCTTCGCGTCACAGCCGTAGAAGGGCGCGTCGTTGTCCGTTCCTTTACGTCTTCAACGGCGTCGCGTTCAGCTCCTTTCTTTCCTTTTAACGAATCCGCGCGTTGACGATTATTAACAGTCGTTGCGAATCCTTGAAGAAATAACTCCAATAACTCAATAACACGGCCGCGAATGGAAAATCTTGGTCCGTATTTCCATTTCGAGCGGCGCTCCCGACGTACCGTTAACGTGTTAAAAAGCAAGCTGCCGGTCGGAGCTTTCCGCGTTTCGCTCGCGGAAACGACGAGAGCGATTTTTGTTTCCACCGATGGCGGCGGAAGTGGAGGAGAGCAGCGGTGTTTTCAATGTTCATGCAGATACCGTACATGCATACGTCGGTACGTACACGCGGTGTTATACCTTGACAATTTGAGCCGTTATTCGATACAAACTGCATCGGATATTCTGGAATTTTGCTCGGCCGTTGCGCGATATGCATGAGGAACACGATATCCTTGTAATGGTATTTGCTCGAATGAGAATCACCCTATGGCAAGGGAGAGAAAACTAGGAACGACAACGAATGTGCCCGAGCTGCTGCGTCTACGGTTCGTCGAAGCGAAGCTCTTTCGCCTCTAATTTGTCTTTCGGTGTTGCCATCCCTCTGGCGACAACGTTGCAACGCTCGAACTCTAAACTACATTATACTGATCTTATTAACAATCAGATACATTTCGCATTCCGTGTCGCGATCCGCCTCCTCCTCGCCTCCCCCTCGCCATCTCCTCGCCTCCTCCTCGCCTCCTCCTCGCCTCTTCCGCGTCGCCGCCGCCTCTCGTCTCGCTGCCAACGAAAACCGTGTAACATTTAAATGTAGCGTTTCGCTGCGCGGATATCGCCTAGCCGTTCTTTCATCGTCGAATCTCTTTTTCGTTTCGCGTTGATATACCGGCGCACAGCGGTGGTTTCGCGCGAGCTGGCAAAGGGTTTCTGTTCGTCGTATCTTAATCGTTCTTTCGAATCGAAAGTGTTCGAGCGAGTGCCCATGTGCACGGACACAGGTACTTTTCGAAACGCCAAAGATACAACGGGAGAACGCCATTGCCAGAAGAGGGGTCGGTTGGGGGGGGGAATAATTGCAACGCGCTCGGTATTATTATAAACGCGACAATAATTTTCTCGAAATTGGTTAGATTACCGTGGTTGAAATAAAACTCGGTTTTCCTTTTCTTGCTTTCCAAACGTGTCCTCCTCCTCCGTTTCTTCGTTCGTCGCTCGAGCGGAAACTAATTCCAAGGATATCGCGGAATTATGTCTCGGATGAAGTTGCGCGAGATTTTAAGCGAGAGTGGGGAGTAACGAAAAAACAGGGTAACAGCTGTGATTTTCGCATACGTCAGCTCGTTACACTGGAATATGCTAAAACGTTCGTATTTGTTGAATCGGTTTGTTTCACGCAATAGCGGCTCGTTGCTTTGCAAACACCCTGTCCGTCAAACAACGCCGCCTCTTTCACGGGAGAAATTATCGGCAAAGTAAGTAACTCTCTGCTCCTTCTCCCCGGCGACGGAGGCCAAATAAAATTGTTTAGAAATTCCTCCGTTGTTCCGCACGCTTGCCCCACGTTCAATTACCGGTGCCAATTACAGTTGCCGAGGATAATTACTATAGTCTCGCGACCGAGAAGAGTTTCTGGTCGGGCTGCTCCTCCATTCCGGACAGAAGATCCTTTTAACGAATTGTCAGCTGTATAATTCCTCGAATGTACGGAAAACTATATCATCCCATCCAGGGAGAGAGGGAGAAAGGGAGAGGAGGTTATACTATTCACGATATCCCGAGAGAATATTATCAGTAGTTACATCGCGTCGTCACGCGAATGCGGCTGCATAGTTCGGTCCAGTTATTTCAGGAAAATCACGCGGAATTATCCGGGACCATTAGAAACCGTTTATTCGAGGCCGATATTATTCGCCACTCCGCGGCGAGGCAATAATAATGGCTCGGAACTGCGTGCATCCGGCGTTGTCGACGTCAACGCGGCGTGAAATCGGCGACACGTGGAAAAAATCCGCGGAGAAAAACAAAAAAAAAAAAAGAAGAAGAAAAAGGAAAAAAGGAGGAAAAAGAAAGTAAAAGGAGAAAGAAAGAGTACGTTAGACGGCAATCTGAAACGTCGATGTGAGACATTGGAATGCAAATTGCAGATAGGTCGAGCGTGGTGGATACACCGAACGGGATACGTATCGAGCCCGGGGACCGATAAAAATTGCAGTCTGACGATCGGAGTCGAGATACCGTGGCAAGGGAGAAAATTTCTCCGACGAAGTTTTCTCCTCTCGTGCCAGTGATCTTACGTGAAGCATGTTTCACGGGTATAACGACAGCAAAAGAGAAAACTGCTGCAACTCCCGCGGAAACTCGTCCGCCCGCTTATCGACTGCCATACATTTTTGAACTCGCACGGGAACCCCGCCGACTGCGATCTTCGAATCCTCCTTACATTGACCACTTCTATAAAGCTTTGTCGTTTCAATTTCCCGCGGCCAGCTTCTGCTCGTCTTCTCATCGTCCGATGACTGGAAAATCATCCTCGGCTCGTTCTCCCGTCTCGGTTTAAAAAAGTAATTTTTAGTTTCAACTCGGGTTCCGACTCCGGGCTCCTTCGAGATGTGTCCGATCGTGTCGAATTTTAGCTTGATTAGCAGAATAATCGCGACAAATTGGGGATTACGCGCGGCATAATCTCCTCAGCAGATAAATATGATAAATATTTCACGGCTATCTCGTCTTGTTGACTCTTTGCGCATCGTTACGACGGACCGGAGGCGGACACCGTTCGCGTTTGTTCGCCGATCCGGATTCCACGGGTCCTACAGACCGTATTTACGTAGTCTCTTTATTGCGCATACACGCGGACCGGAAATCCGGGGAAACTTTCATCGCATCGTCGTAACAAATACTGGGCGGCATGTACGTATATATTTATTTATACATGTTTGACCAAGATTTTTCCACGAATTTGCTCGAGTTTCCATTCGTTCGTGCTGGACGAACTTAAAGTTGGACCGGCACTAGAAAATGTCCAACGAGGGAGAAAGTTCGCGTCACATCGATTATCTTTGATTCGTTTACCTTACAGCTTGTTACCTCTCTCTTTCCCGCCCTTTTCCCCTTTTTTCTCCCGTTCTTCTTTCCTCGAGGAGCTTAACGCGATTAAGTTTCACGGTTGTAAATTACACGCGAGCGAACAACGTTTCTTTGATTAAGGAATTCGCCCAAGGGATTTAGCGAGTCGTGAGGAAACAGGGAGAGATGCGGGGGAGCAAACCGAGCGGAGAAAATTAATGTAGCCGGCGAAATCACGAAGAAATAAATTAGGATGGCGGGGGGATATTGGACGGGGGTAACATGATCTTGTGATTTTAGGAATAATAAATTCCGATATCTTTACGGGCGGGCGTAAATTTAATAGATAACAGAGTCGGTCGCGTCTTAACTTCCTATCATCCAAACGCTGGCTCTCTCTCTCTCTCTTTCTCTGCGAATGTGTCTATCGGATGTTCGGCGAAACTACTCCGATTCGCCGAGCTCGCTCGCTGTATCGTAACTTTCTGGGTTGTCCGTACCTGCAGGAACGTATCGCGGTGATGTTCCACCGTCCCTGCGTCACGCGGAATACGCGTCAAAACGCCTTTAAAGATCTCGGAGCCGAAGCCAGTTTCTCCGGTCGTATCTCGCGCTCGATCTTTCTTAATCCTGCAGCCGAACGGAGCAATTAGTATCCACCAATATCCTGTAATTACCGTGTTTCTCAATGACTCGATTTATTCGTTTATACGCTTTTCTTTTTTTTACTGTCTGACTGTTTGACTCTCGTTTTCTTTTTGAGATTCTTCGTCAATTTTTTCCCGAACGTATGTTCTTCGTTTCACGAAAGAGAAGAAAGAGTACAAAAATGGTAATTTTACGGTGGTAATTTAACGTTGGACGTGGCTGGCAATTCTGCGGGGAAGGTGCTTCGAAAGTCGTCCACAGGGATCTGGAAGACGACGAAGAAACCCACCCACGTGTAGACGAGTCGTCGAATCGCGAGCCACGTTCCGAAGCAACTCTTTCTTTCGATACCGTTCGGGTATTATCGCGACCGTGTGATCTGCAACGAGACACACGCTCTGTGTTCTTCCCGGTGATCTTCCGCGGGCACGCCGCGTCGAGACGACGCGTGTACCTTTGCAATTGCGCACAGACAAATCGCTAAGAACAGGGTAGCGAGATTAATGACAAGTCTCGTTCGCGATGCGATCAAACGCCTCGCACGAGCACTCTCCGCGGGTATTTAACAATTTGCAAACACCGGTTATTACCGGCGTTTTTCAAAACGGTGGAAATCCGCTTGAAATTAACCGAATTACCCCCCCGCTATTAAACAACAATAATTGCAAAGCACCTGTGCTGGCGCGTAAATCAGTTTGGCGGACGTTCATTGTACGATTGCTCGTGCACGAAAGCGTTTTTACGTACCTCCGCGTGGTTAGTCCATTTTATTAACGCGTAATGCGAAAGGCCGGCCCATGCTGCAATAACGTTTCGGTGCTTTTCCATTTCACCCGCGCTCCGTGAAATTTCTCCTCGTTCTCCTCGTCGAGCACGGAGAAAGAGAAATCAAATTGCCTCGCTATCTCTTCGAAAACATTATGTTTACGACCGCGATATCATCGCTGGACGGAGGACTCTGACACCGATCATCGTTCAGACATCACCGCGTGTTCTGACCGCGTTACGACACGCGTCCGTGCCAACGACCATCGACCAGAAATTATCCGACCTGTGAAATTATGAGCAGAACCTAGGCTGCGCATCAACAGAGCCGGTTATTTCCTCGGCGTGCGCGACCACAATTTACATTCTTCTTTCAGCCCGCTGCTCGCCACGATCGTGTTGATCACGATCAATCGTACACTCGGTGTATATTGCGTAAACACACGGAGGAGAGTCGAATGGTAAAGGTAATGGTAGCGGTGGATGGCCAGGGGAACGGGTGAAAGCCGCTTGAAAGGAGGATGGCTGTTGCTGAGGTGCAGAGGGAGCGGGCCAAAGGAGGTACGAGACGAAAGAAGAGAAGAGACAGGGAACAGCAGCAGCAGCAGCAGCAGCAGCAGCATCAACGGCAGCAGCAGCAGCAGCAGCAGCAGCAGCAGGAGCAGCAGCATCACTGGAGGAGAGAAGCTACAGCAGAGGGGCGATAGGATGTTGCGCACCTGCTTACCTCCAGGCGGCATGATACTTCTTGTCTAAGCTATTCCCGCTCCGTTCACCTCTTCCTTCTTTAGCCTTCTGCTCGAAAGTCGACTCTCCTCCGCGATCGAGCAGCAACGCAAGCTCCCCGCTCGTTCTGATCTGGTTACGCAGATATAGAACCTGGCAAGGATCGCGCGCGGCGACGTTGTTGTCCCAGACATTAGCACGATGTTGAACCAAGTATAAAATATAAAGAACGAAGTATCAAAACTGTACGTGGTGGTCTGCTCGGAATGCGCGATGACACCTGCCACAGGTACCGGTTCTCCGCGCGAACGCGACAACGCGGTCGTCCTCGAAGTGACACTTTTGTGTCCTGATTTTCGATTAAAATAACCCGTCTTCGGTTCGACTTCTCGAAGGTACTCGCGGCGATGCGTTGCGGAGGTTTCCTGTGGGAGTCGAATGGAATATAATGGAATACAATGGTCACGGCGGATGTTTCACAGAGCATGGAAATGGGAATTTTAATTCTCAAATTTCGACAGCTTTGATTACGACAAATAAAAATTCGGTGATTTCTATCTGTGTCTCGTTACGGAGTAGTAAATTTTTCATACGTTGAAAATATTTTTTCCCCTTTTTTTTTTCTTTTTTTTTTTTTTTTTGTTTTTGCTGCAAATTTAGCGTATATATCTCGCCGTTCTAGCGAAATGGCAACGCACTAGAATCACGATATCAATATGTAATATATCAATATGTGTTCACGGAATGCCCAAAGGCAACTGCCGATGTGTGCTATCAGATTTACGGATCGTATAAAAACTCAAACGGTAGAAAACCGTTGCTAAATGCTATGTCAATTTGTAAAGACTTTATATAACGACGAAATTGACGCGCGAAATGTGCTCCTCTCGCGATGCGTTCGCGACCGAAAAAAGAATTGAAAAGAGACAAAACCGGTAACCCTGCGAACAGTGGAAAATCGGATAAAAAAATTGGCAATTGCAATTGTACTCTTCTTTGAAAATGACGTCCTTGCCGGACGATTAACGTTCCTTTTGAAGGGAGAGAGATGGAAGGACGAATGCGTTTATAGGATGGCGTTTCGTCTCGGAGTCACTGCCTAGACTCATCATCGGTGGGGGCTAGACGCTTGTTGTAACTATCTGCGCTAAGGCTGGGCTCGGTCACCCATCCGCAGGGGTTCCGCACACCTGCTCGCTTAACATCGAAGATCGGTAGGCGCACAGCCAATTGCGGCTTGTGCTAGTCAGTGTTCGAAACTCGTAGTCGAGGAATCCTAGGCCGCTACACTTTCAACGAATACTTAAATCCCGCGTTGAACGTTGAAGACGTAAGCGAAGACGCAAGCAATCGATCGTCGAGCAAAATCGGCCGCGTGCAAGAAGCAACGACAATACAGCCGACGCACGCGGCAAAGTACACGGCGCGGATTTCAAGTAAAAACTCGCCCCGAGAAATAGACGAAATGATACACGGAACTCGGCAATCATCCGACCTGATGCACCAGTGCGTTGTACACGTTGCTGCAGGATGAGCTAATAAGCGGTATTAGATCGTTCGCTTCGTGGATATAAATCATTGGATCTCAACGAAATCGCAGACTCAGTGGCGAAGCTTGGTAATTTCTGCCGGTGTCTCGATCCAAGGAATTAATCGATCGTCGTAATCGTCGGCTGTGCTTGGATCAGCGGTGAATCGGTCTTGCGCTCGCGTCAACGTTTGTTCGACTTTTGGTTAAGTTTCCTTTAATCGTTCGGGTGGTCTCGCACGATGTTTGACGATGATTGACGGCGATTAACAACGCAACGTGTTAAAGTTTATTAAAGTCGCGCGTCCATTACAGACTGAAGATTAGAATTTCCTAATTTCGCGTCGATTTATAGCTTCCACTTTGGTACGAGCTCCGTCACCATTGCTCAACGAAGCGATATCGCGGGACGTATTATTAAATAACAAATCGCGAAGCGAGAACAAAATGATGGATCGCGTTCCAGCCTTTTGGTTCTTTTTTTCAAAATTACTCGTGACGCGCGGCTGTCGAAATTCGGGATCCGCGAAGGATGATTTTAACGTCAATATTAATTTCGAATCAGCAACGGAACCGGTAAATTCGGGTATCGGTGGAAATAGAAACGTGATTCCAATTTTTCTGCCGATGGGTGTCATTTGAAACAGAAACACGTCCGCGTATCGCCTCGTTCGTCCGCAGAGACATGCGTAGTTACACTCACACCGGCTCGCTCGCTTATTCATTCAGTTTTTCGTTTCGTCTGATTGACAGGATGATCGTGGCCAGGTGAAATTACGAGTTACGTGATGTCGAAGGAGCGGACGACCGCGTCAACATCAAAGGAAGTGACGTTACAAGTTCTAGCTAACCGGTAAGTAATTGAAAGCTTCGAGGATTCCTTCTTTACGTTTTGCGTGAAATTATATCGTCGTCCTTGAACCTAGTAGACGCAGGCATGATTTATCGAAAAACTGGTTGATACGTATCATACTGGATATTTTTCTATTTCTCTCTTGTACTCGCAACGAGTATGATGCTAACGCGAAATTTTACAAGTATTTTGCAAGTATCAAAAGCGAGACATCGAGAGAGATAAAATTTAAAGGAGGATATGGTTTCGTTATGTCGTACGTGGACAGAAGTAATTGGAAATTTATTTCGTCTCCATCACGAGACAAGCGTGACATATGCTTGTACGTATATTATATTTATTCGGTTTTAATTGACCCAGTGGAATATTTCACGAATGGTATTCGATAGTCACGATCGAGCAACGAACCAACAAACTCTCAGGAAGCAAGAAACGCCGGACTCTTCGGTATTTAACATTCCGCGTTCAGAGCGAGTTTTGACAGATTAGCAAACACCTCACGCGTTCGCGGTGCCAATTTCGTAGCTAAGAGCGAGCCTTTAGACGCCCGGCAATGAATTTTTATCGTCTTAACGCCAGTCATTTGTTCCACCTTGAACGTGAAATGGTAATGCTTAATCTCACTAAAAATTCAACCGCAGTCGGTTCACGTAGAGATCCTTTTCTAGAAAGGATATTTAAATGTATTACCGTGGCAGCGGCGCGGCGACGGCGACGGCGGCGGCGGCGGCGACGGCGTCGGCGTCGGGGCGAGCTCGTGAGAAAATTTCTAAAAATTTCTCCTTATTTGCGCGGCCGCGAGAGAAACGCGAGAGAAAATTATTCACCCTCCTTTATCCATCTTGTCGCGCGCCGGAGGAGGAAGAAGACGAAGCTTCTTACGTTATCGTATCAAGCAGCCTATGTTCTTTGTCCTGCAACGAGATCGTTCAGACGAATCTTAAATAAGATTAGCATGTTTCCTTCCCCTTTTGCTCTGTCTTCTCTCGAGGCTCCTCCTCCTCCCAAGGATTTCCACGTTGTCGGCGAAATTTCTCTTTCCGTTCCAGTTGCCTGCGTTTTCTTGCCTCTGTTTTTCTTTTTCCTCTTCTCGCAGAGTTACATCTCTCAAAGGACGGATGCTTCTTGGCATTGATATTCTTTCTCCCAGCTCGGTACATTGTTACGGAACAATCGATGAAACTTTGCGATTTTTCCCCTTTCGCGGCGAGATCATCGGGCGGGAGAGAACTGTGGAACAAGTCGCGAGAAGAAAGGGTTCGGGAGACGAAAGTTTCACGAGTCAAAGTAAACGACGAACTTTCGCGGTGTGTTTAATTAGGCTCGTCGAGGAGAATTTTGGAGCGCGAACGGTCGTAACGTCGCGTGAGTGTGCGTGAGCGAAAAAAAGGGCAAAAAGGATCCCGTCAGATCTTTCGCGCAGTAACGGGTCGGCATTCCCGTTGCGAGGATGGAATTCATACCGGTCACGATGCACCTCCAAGATTTTCACTTTACGGTTTGCTCGTCGTTTTCTACCCTCTCTTTGCCAAGCCCTTTCCCCTCGATTTCCTCCTTTTTCTCTCCCCAAGTTTCTTTCCTCGCTCTCCCGAGCTTTCTCCCAGCTCTGTGGTCGTTCACGCCGCGAGTTTGCCTCGCCATTATATCCCGGCCTCCTTCCCGCGACGAAAACCGCGTGTCAAAGCGAAACAAACGATAACCAACGTCGCTTCGATAACCGCGTCGAGATGAAGAGAGCGGAGCGCAACGTTTGTAGACAGGGCTAGTAGCCCTGTGAACTCGTAAGTCACCCTTCTAATTTCGTTTGCCTCCGAGAGACTCCAGCCTGCCATCCTCGCGTTAAGAGGAAGATTTATCGACTGGCTCGTGAATAGGGGGCGGTCGGGAACCGTCTTTACGAAAGTGCCAGGCTACCGAAAATCTTGCACGGAGATACCGAGTCGAGGCGCGATCGATTTTCCCCGGATGTCAGCGCGATTAGAATTTTGTCCGAGACTATGAAAAGCTGAAGAAGGAGGCCCCCGGTTATCGGGGGTCGGTTAACGAGCACCGTTTCAAGTCCGCCGGGCTCGTTTAAGCGTGCGGGTTAATGGAATTAGTTCGCTGCGGCGAGAGCACCGCAGTTTTACACGCCGATAATTGAAAGGATTAATTATGTTTAGCCTATCGATTTCCCATCGATCCGCGAAATCGCTTGTGCAGCGACTCGCACATTTTACCTCCGTATGTTTTTCGGCGTGTTCCTCCCGCTCTCTCCTTCCTTTTGCTCCCTTCCATCTCGCGAGAAAAGCTCCATTTCCACAGCGAGTCATTAAACATTCCTTTTTTCATATCCATCTTCGATTGAATATTTTATGAGGCCTTTTTAAAGGTGATTCAGAGAATCCCTGATGAAGCCCGGGGAAAAAGTTTCCCCGTCCCTTTTCGATCCTCGTTACCTCCATTTTCCGTCCGTCCCTGCCACGTCGCTCGAATTCGTGCTTTGTATCGCGAACGAAGTGCGAGGCCGGGGAGGGGGGGGGAGGGAGGGGGCTCGTTCCGACGGAAACTTTTCGTCGCCGCTTTATTCCGGCCTGCCTGTTAGCGCTCGCCGGGTGATAATTATTGAATTACCAACTGTATCAACACCGGCGGCCGTTCTCGCAATCGGCCATGAATATATACGTTCACATTTATTGGAATTTGAATGGCCCGCCCCGGCGATAATGCACATACGCGTTCGATTATGAGTTTACTGTTATAGCCGCGGGTTCGTGCGAGTTGCATTAATCAATGCGTACAATGGGCACGAAAGGCACGTGAGGTGCCCATTCGGAGCAAATCGAACGAAGAGATGGAAAGAAAGTTTGAACGATACGTAAAGTATAATAGAAAATTGTGTAATCAATATCGTTTGTTCGAATTCGAATTTTGCTTGATGAAGGGGTTTCTCGCCGGGAGAAAAATATGTGTAATTTCCAACTTTTAAATATTCTGCGATTCTCGTTCAAAGAAGCCAAGAATTCGAGTGCCGGTCTTGTTTTTTTTCTTTATCACTGAAAGTGACTTTAGCGGAGGTAAGCCAGAGAATCGGGCCTCTTCAGTTGCAACGCTGATGCAACGAAAATTAGCGATTGGTCGATTTGGGTCACGTGATTCGTGAGGGGGCGTGGGGTAGACCTCGAGTAGGAGTGGCGTTGTCTGGTACTGAGCGATCGCTGTACCGTAATTTGTTTTCTATCGATTCAAATGTTTGCACATCGATAAAATTTTATGGCAAAAAAGTCGGAACAGTTGCTTCTGGGTCTTTCAGTGAGACGAATCGTACTGCAGTACAAGTGCAGTTTTATAATATCTTTTTTTTTTTTTAATTCTCAGACTCGACGGAACAGAGCGATGTTTGAAATTTTTGATCCGGATCGGTTCGTTTCGACGAGCGTCATTAAGACATCTTGTACGGTAGATTTAATTAATCGGACGACCTTTCATTCCCGACTCGTCGATTCGCTTTGAATGTTTGCCCGATGAAAAGAACTTGGCTCGGAAAAAGAGCGACCGCAAATTACGCTGTAGAGGAAAGAACGTTTCACGGGATACAAAATACACGTAATACATCACAGATTCGGAGCGGATTCGTTTTTCGACAAATGTCGCCGATTCACTTCTGCGGGCTACACTTAATTAATCAAACGTACGAACGATTTTTCACCCTTCCCCTTCGCTTTGAATTTCGGGTTCTTAATGAGAAAACCTTTACGGAAAGCACGCCAAATAGTTTTCGCTTCACCGGGACACAAACAAAAAAAAAAAAAAAAAAAAAAAAGAGAAAAAAACTTACGAAGGAGAACAAATTCGTTCTCCATCTTGCGCGCCGTGATTTAATTAATCAAACGGACGAACGACTTTTTTCGTTCCCTTTCCGCGATTCGAGCGATCGATTTTGGGCGACGCTCGAAAAACATCGTGCATCGACACGTTCGCGTTATTTTTCTCAAGAGACTAGAAAACCGCTCGTCGGCCACAAATTATCCATCAGTCGCAGACAGCCCCTCGGCGAAAATTGATTTATTTCGATGGGCGAGGCTCTCGATCGGTGATAAAAGATAAAAGTTTAGCCGAGTCGCGTCAATCTGTCCCCGCGTGTGTGAACACTTTCCTGGCAATTTACGGCCTCGAATGCGTCGAATGCCTGAATATTTCGAAGAACGGCCGTAAACCCGTTTTGTGGAAACGTTCTTTAAAGAGCATCGACGAGCGGGTTTGACGCTCGTTTCGAAAACCGGTTTCCGCGCGCGAAATCGCGCTCGACATTTTGACCGAACGAAACGATCGATCTTATCGAGAAAAGTATTTCGTTTCCACGCAAATTAGACAACCGGGCTGAAAATGAACACGCCACTTCACGCGAGAAATTGGAGAAAAATTAAAATGCCCGTTGCGATTTCATCGTATCCGAATCCGAATTTCGTTCGTGTTGTAAAGAACACCGAGGCGAGAAACTGGTTTTCCAGGTGTTAGGTTTGCGCAGCTAACTATCGCAACGCTGTAATCACCGTTGAGTTCAAAGATTATCGTCCTTTCATTTCCGTCCCTTCGAGCTAATCAACGATGTGCAAGCTACAGGTATAGGCTGCGGAATAGTGAAAGGAACGAAAATACGGTTGGAAAAAATGGGGGCGGGGGGAGGAGACTCGCGGCAAGAACAAAATCGCTTGAAAATTTCCGCCGAGCCGGATGTTACGTTCGCGTTTTATACACAATCTCGGCTGAATGATCGACCGCCGGGGTTAATTATAATTCACAAGCGTTAAGCTGATCATTATGGTTGTAATTATAATTGATACCGTGGCAATGATCATTAGGGGACGAGGGGGGACGAGTCCGCAAGTTCGCAGAAGTGCACGCCGGAACGGAATACCATTAGATCGAAGAATATAGAGTTCGAAAGAAACGGCGTGCGCGAACTGATTGAGAATTTGCTGCCGGTGAAAAATCGCCCGACAACAACCATGAGATCGCGGTGAATTTTATGGAGCGACCGATGCGCGTTTTATAACCGGTTAGAAAGACTTATATTTACCGCGGTTAATCAATTTTCTTCGCTCGCGGTTTCGCGATGGCTTCCACCGGGGTATTCTCGTTAAGAATATTAAATTATATACAATAAATTCGCTCTTTAAAACAGCAAGTCATTAAATCACTGTCAAATTTCCCGCCGCGCGACGTGTAATTAACCAGCCCCGCGCGAAAAGTCTTGGAGCGTGTTGGTTGATTTATTTCGGGAAAGCGGCAGTCGAACAACGCTCGCGTCGAACGTTTAAAAGATTGGCGATTTCTCGAGTATCTGACTAACATTGAAAAGTATACAAGAAATTAGCATCTCGTAGCTAAGACGGAGCACGTCGATATTCGATGCCGTAAAAAAAAACTGCTGTCGGTTTTGTCCGAGGATTCGTCCGCCATTGAGCAGCGTTTGCTTCCGCTTTATAATGAATAAAATTTTTATCGCATGTCGCATCATGCGAAAATAAATATTGAACGTACGGAGAGATAGGAAAAGAGTGAAGGTGGACAGCCGCGCATGAAGCTTGTCGGCAAATATTTGTTATTTATTCGCATGGTTTTTATACGGAAATTGACAGTGTATTGCAAATCGAGGTCCCGCTATTTGCCGGATACCCGGCCCCGGGGTTTCCTCTGACGGAATTTTCATCCGATTAAAAAGCGGCTGTCAAAGCGCAGGTTATCTGTCCCATCCAGTTTGCAACTAGATGAAATTTCAACTACAATTGCGAAGTCTCGGAATGGCGAAAGAACTCGAACGCTGCTGCACATTCTACTTGAAGTAGTTCGCGCTGCTGAATCCTCTTTATTTGCGATGTGATGCTGATAGATTCTTACCGGCAAAGTAGTAAAGATCGATGGGATAACATACGTACACGTGTGACGTAATTTTGAAAAAAATAAGCTCGAACGCGAAAGCTGCGCACGTTCGTGTACCGTGTCGTTAAAGCTCGATAAACCCACTTAAATTTCTTGCTTATCGTCGAGTGTAATTACAGTCTTCCAGATACAGAGACGCGACAAGCATCAAGATCCAAATGTCACAGAAAGCAGCTCGTGCTCTGACAGTTCATTTTATTAATTGATTTCCAGAGAACTCGTGATTTCACAGAGAGATAATTACACGTAACACAGAATCCATTAAAGTGGTAACGCTTACGATAAAGCCAATTTCCATTTGAGAAAAAATATTGACGTAATACCGAGGCTATCGTGCCGCGAGATTATAGTTATCGGAATATCATTGTGATTAACGAGATATCAGGTAGAAGCTTAATTTATTGTGACTCGAGGGGATCGTTAGTAAGACTACCTCGAGAAGAAAATACGAGCAAAGTGTCGGTGAAAAAGATCGATGCCGTGCTGAAATTTTCGCGAGGAATCAGACATCGTTCGGTAGATCAGACATTTTCATTCAAACCCACGAAGTTTTCTGTGCTTCGCAAACTGTCACGCGGAGCACCGGATAGAGAACGGTGGGGAAGGGGGGGAAAAAAAGCTGATAAAACGTATCATCGATGACGTGATCGATGCGAAACGTTCGGCGGTGTCTCGAACGACAAGCACAATACTACAGCGTGAAACGCTGGCGAAAGAAAAGATCCGGGAGAGCGTGGAGTGCTCTGCTCGGATGGAAAATGGATTTTTCGTGGCACCGGAAATAACACTGCGAATCGATTGACGTCTCGATCGAGCGTGCGACGTGGCACGTTCGCGAGACGCACATATACACGCTCGTACATACATACGTACGTATCGCGTAGGTATAATACTTGCGCGAATGGATCTGGCGAGGGTGGCGGCGAAGGGGCAGAGGGAGGGCTAGATCGAGGTCATGAAAGCGAGATAATGAGGAAGGAGGTCGCGCGGTTTACTCGAACCGCAGTAGGATGCCTTGCCACTCGCGTAGAAGCCACCACCTGTCGCGATAGCGAAAGGCCGGGTCGTAAGGGCAAACGGACTGCGCGAGAGGAAGGGAAGAAGCGTGCGAGATCGGCGTGGTGGAGAAGGGCGAAGAGAAACGCGACGGCAAGGGTTGAAAACGGCGAGCATTGTATAAATGAAATTTCGCCGGAGTCTCTCTTTCTACATTCTGCCGGGATTCACGAGCTTCGACGTTGGAGAGAGGTTTTCGGATTTTTGCGTCTTCCCGGGCAAGACAGCGCAGAAAAACCTCGTATCGGTAGCAATTTCGATCGATGCACTCGTGTAAATAGTCCGGTTGTCGAGAGAGTGGAACGGTCGCCGGATGAGAGGCTGTTTTCCGGTACAAAGGTACAAAGAAACGTTCGACGAGGCGGCAACGGTGATACAGTCTGGCAAATTTAACGACTCGCGCGCGATAACGATTATTGTAATGACAACAGGGTACGGCGTTGCATTGCCGCGTCAGTTGCATTCGCCAAGAATGGCAAGAATAACGAAGCAACGTCCAGTTCCAGTTGGTTGACTATTACGCCGCCGGTTTAATAGAATCTACCGGTTCCTGCTCCAATAGGCATTTACGTTACGGTCGTCCTCCGTTGGCTATTTCTTGTTCAACTTTTGCAAAAATCCGCCATCGAGACTCTTTGTACGTACGCGCGAATTATTTCGTACCTTTAGCTTTCGCAGCTTTAGCTGCCACGTGAAACTGAAATCGCGGGCCCCGATCGGAAGAGCAATCGCTAATGCAGTCACGCGAGCCGCTCGTCGATAAAATCCGACCGAAAATTCTCACCTCGAGGACGACTTTTCAATTAAAACCACTTCGGGATGGGGGGTTCTTCCCCCCTTCTCGCCCAGGTTTCGCCACTCGCCGCGAAGTGAATGAGGTCGCCAAGGGGCGGGGGGAAATCGTAACGCGAAAATTGCTCGTAGTATTCTCGCCGGTGGAAGAGCGAGAAGCAGCACCGTCCACGATGAAATTGCGGCGCATAGCGTGCATCCTAAATATTTACCCGGCTCTTGCTGTTACGTCGTGCAAATATGTCGTTTGCGACCGAGAAAACACGCACGTCTGCCGTAGCGACGGCCTGTCGCCGCTACGCTCGTGGCGAGCTTGATGGCTGCTCGAGTGGCTTGTCCAAAGCCCGAAGGTGCAAATAGCTCGTCTTCCGACTTCCAGCCGACGACAGCTTAGCAAGGGTAACTGTTTTCAGTTACGGCGGTGGTCACTTGTTCCTCGGTTAGGAACTAATGAGATCGGCCGCGTTAACTCCGGCCACCATGACTGTTAATACCGAGCTTGACATCGTTAGCGGAATCGTCGATGAAATCCTCCCTCCTTGTCTTTTCGCACCGAAAGCCGCGACCGTGCGAAAAACCCAGCAAACGTTTGAACAAACCAACAACCACTTGTTCTCGACTAGCGTGAATCGGTTGACAAGTGTCGCCGATGCCTCCGGGATCGATATTTCTCTGCTGTTAATAAGCACCTATTGTCGAGGAAAATATACGGGAGTTTCGATCGTTTCGAAGAATTTAAGAAGAAATGGAACATCCGAGTTGATTGTTGGTGTTGGAACAACTTTGCATGTTAATTTACAGGAAACGATAACAGAGCCACAATTTTAAACATTGATTTGCAAATAATATTTGCGGCTTGATATTGATTCACGATCTCGCTACATCCGTTCCACCAAAAGTACGTGATTTTATTTCTCAAATACGATCGATCCGTTCGAGAATTTTGATTATACCAGAAACTATATTTTGTAATTAGCTGTTTTTGTTTGCCACAATACTGAAATAGTCATTCGCATTAATTAGCCACGTTACCGTCTTCATTAGCTTAGCTTAGTTTCAAATGCGATGAAAGATTATCGTCGTAGAAGCGCTTGAGCGAATATCTCATAGACTATCGCAAAGAGGGGAGAACATATACGCGATAGATCATTCCCAATTATCACGGTTCGCATTACACGAATATCACTCGTGTCGAAGCTGCATTTTATCAACGAACGGCCAATTAATTGTCAATTAATTTCAATAAGTTTGTTACAAATTCGAGCGTCGAAGGTGATTCGATCCAGTCGTCGAGTGAAAGTTCGGACAGTCCGCGTTCGAAGGTAGATCGGTTTCGTGATATCTCTCGATCTCTTTCAATAATTTATTTCCATTAAAGCAATAACTCTACGATTTATAATCTCTCCGAGCAAACTATATCTCGCCGAGCTATTCCTCCATTCGCGTGACAATAGGTCACGAAGTTCGTTCGAATAATGGCCAAAGACCAAGAGAGAGAGAGAGAGAGAGAGAGAGAGAATGGGGAGGGAAGAGAATTCAAACTAAGGAGCAGCTTCGATCGAGGACCGAACTTTGTTCGAGCGTGCCACGATCTTTTTGAAAAAAATCATCCCTTTGATCCAGTCGCACGTTGGAATTTTCGAGCTCGCCTCTTCGACGAGCTGCGTTCCCCTCCCTCGGAATCGTGCAATCAACGAAGACGATCCTTCAACGTCGACCGGCGGGGATGACTTGCCCGATAATACAACGATCCGACTTTGAGCGGCTTAAAGATTATTTCGAAAACACGGGGGCAGACTCCGTTTGAATCTGTTCAGAACGGGACTCTCTCTCTCTCGGTTTTTCCCTCTCCCCCGATCCCGATCCCGATCCCGATCCCGATCCGATCCGCAAAAGTCCGAACTTCCGAGGTGCTCGCGTACCGTAACGAAAGCCTTTAACACTGATGGCGTGACATCGGGAAGTTCCCCCCTCTATAGGAAATTCGAACGGTTACTTTGAGGGATATCTCCAAGCAGGGGCGACTTCGGGGGAGCTTAGGTCAACGGCCGAATTAATGTGCAAACTTCAACATAATAGTTGCTCCTCTCGAGGGTCTTAACTATCGAGTGGTTCCCTAAACTCCTTCGGACAAGTTCATTAATTGCTCGACCACGTTACATCGCGTTTTTTGTTCTTCCGTATCGTTCGAGAATAATTCCCGATCGTCGCGATCGGCCGCCGCCTGGCGCAATTTCGTCGACTGTCGACATTTTTCATTCGTCGAATTAACGATTCAGCAGCGGCCGATCAATTTCCGAGAGTCGTCGAGGACGCGATTATTTCCTTCCTTTCCTCTTCCCTCTGCCATCTCGATCGGCAGACCGTTCTCAATCGATCGAGATCGCGTAGCACTCGTCTCGCCGTTTCTCATCCCGTCCGTCGACTCGGCTCGGCTCGGCTCGGCTCGGCTCCTGCGCGATAGTCAATCCTCGCGAATTAATTTCGAAAATTGGCGAACACGGCAACACGAATTACGATCGAGTGGTCGAGCACCAACAAAGGAATTCCTCGCGATCGGGGTTAATTACGCGAGCGTTCGTTCGTCGGAAATAAATTACCGCGAATCACATCGTAGGATTCCACGGAAAATTCGTGCGGTCTTGGCGGAATGCCGGGAAGAATCACGCGTCCCTTCCCCGAATTTCGAAATTTCGCGCGCGTCCTAATCGCAGTGACTTTCTCGCCGTGTGTACGATCGACGGCCTGTGTTGTCGCGCTGTTCATCCTCATTAATCGCTCAAACACATATGAATGGAGGGAGGTGGTCCCCGAGGCTCGCGCGATCCATCGAGACGAGCACGGTCGACTGCGCACTCTGGTCGCTCGTGAATTAATAAAGGTCAGAAATAGTGAACAGAAATTACGCGCGTAATTTTCACGGTAATTATGTAAAACACAATGGGTTTTGTCGGCCGGGCGCTGGCGTTTGTTGCTCGGCAGAATGAACCAGGAACGATTCGTTCGCTGGCGAAATCAATTAGGCGGGGACAATGGCCGACGACGCGCGACGATCGTCGTTGCGCATTTGCAAATTGTTTATTATGTATAAATCCGAATTAATGGGCGATTGGTCGTATGCATCGATTGGTTCTATCAATCTGCCCAGGCTACCAAGACCGTTTAAACGCGTCTCCGAGCGGGCCGTGTGTGCGGCAGTTTCGTCGACTACTTCGACGTCGATACGTGCGATTTATACACACGAGGATAATTTCGTTTCTTCAGTTTATCGACAATTGCATCGACTTTTTCGTTTCGCACGCCTCTCGAGCGAACGGCAGTTTTTGCCTCTCTCTTTCTCTCTCTCTTTGTGCAGTTTTCACGTATCAAAAAACAGCCTGTAAACGTTAACCCCTTGGCTACGATAGACTTTGTATCACAACCTACACTGAGAACGACGAAATTTTTCGTCAGCGTACATTTTTCAGAAAGTACATTGAAATAACCAAACACTCACTACTTGCGCTACCTTAAACCAATATTATTATCACTGAAAGTGATTTTAGCTGGGGTAACTCAGAATGCAACGAAAATTAGCGATTGGTTGATTTGGGTCACGTGATTCGTGAGGGGCGTGGAGTAGACTCGAGTAGGAGTGGCGTTGTCTGGTGCTAGCGATGCGATCGCGCCTGTAATTTGTTTTGTATCGATTCAAATGTATCAATGCGTATCGATAAAATTTTATGGCAAAAGAGTCGTCTTCGTTTCCTAGTCGGAACAGTTGCTTTTGGGTCTTTTAGTGAGACGAATCGTACTGGGGTAGTGCAGTTTATTTATTCGTATTCTGTACTGAATTGTTGGTGCACGCACTAAAAATTTAACAGTATTTAACTTTAAGCTTTGTTTCATGATGTATCTAATGGTAAGGTATGGTAAAATTCGAAACATGGCTTAAAACGTAATCCTACGTCGCATTTCTTGCATTCGTAATGTGTCTCCCTTGTTCCGTTTTGTTTTCTACACACTACACATTTGTGATTAATTCATTACCACTTAATACCTTTTCATTCGAAGGATATTAAACGAAATAACTGTGAAATAATACACGATTAACGGAAGAATTGTTGAATTAGAATTCACTTGCGTGTGATTCAATATTTCTTTGTTGCAATTGTCAATAACATTTGCCGGACGCTTATAGAAGAGTGGTTGAACCGCTCGTTTCGAGGCTACTCGGAAAAGCGGCTCGTTTCATAAGGTTCTCGCTGTCGCGGAACTTCCCGATCTCCGTTTCTTGATTAACGCGTCGCTGATATAATTCGCCATTCAACAAGTCCAATATTCGACGGTCAAACGCGATCTCGAATCAGCGCGAACGCGACTGTATCGCGTGTCCGACAATAGCGCGGGCTAAATTAGGTACAGCTGCTCCGTATAGCCTCCGTGCGATAGGTAGATAGCGGATGAAATAATCCTCCGTGTCTACGATAGCTTTGTCGAGAGTCAGACACAAGGCTGGCTTTCATCCACCGTTCCAATGCCCTATGATTAGCTAGACAAAAGTAACTCGCCGTCCCGGCCGGATGAATCGAGGTCAACGCTCGAAACGTGGTCGCGTTATCGCGTTAACCCCAGACAAAAATCACGCGCCGATCTTTTCGCTCTTCGTTTCATCCTGTTCCTCTTTTATTTCGTTTAGCGCGCGTCAAACGCGAATAAACACGCTCGGCGACTCTGCTTCGCGAAAAATCAATTTACATTCAATGTTCAATATCCCCCCTCCCTCCCTCCCCCCACCCTTGTATTAAATGGACGCGGCGTTGCCAGTTTTTGGACGAGCAATCGGCGACTCTTTTTTGAAACGACGGCTCGTAAAATACCTAACGGTGTCGGGGAGACCGGTGAAAATTATTTAGAGCAGCCAGGGCAGTCCGGTGATTTCCTGTTCGTTTCGCGTCGCGTCAGGCCGAAATGAAAACAGACCGATGGACGCGAAAATAAATTATCAACGATTGCGGCGGCTCTTTGTTCGTTCGAAACGAGCGGCCGTTCGTTATTACGGGCGTGAAGAGTAATCGACGGTTAACGCGAAGATAAGATGTTAAGCGATGGCGATGAGGGCAAGATGGGTGGAAGATTGGGAAGGAGGAAAGTTCGAGAGTTGTTCCGAGGCGGCAGCGAAACGCCCCGCTGATGTATGAACGTTCCGGGGGCCCGTCGATACTTATTATCGGACGATTTTCATTTTCAATCGGTGCTGGAATCAACCGAAATGACGCGTTAAACAAGGGTAGCCGAGTTAACGAGTTCTTAATGAAGTTCCGACGAATAATACAGTTAATCTCGGGCCGCTCTCTCGGCGTGCATTGTAATTCAACGCTATTCAATATATCCGGGCTCGCGTGCAAATTTCAACCGGAATTACAATTTTTTCAGGCTCGCGAATGCGTTCTGCTTTCCGATTCGACGTGTGTGTGTGTGTGTGTGTGTGTGTGTGTGTGTGTGTGCGACGCGGATTCTCTGTTAACTGTTTAATTTGCCCGGTTTTTGGTTACGGGTATACATCGTATCGAGTCGTTCTCGCGTAGAGCCATTCGTCTTCTTCGGCTCGCGTGTTTTTCTGCTGTCTTCTTCTTTTTTTTTTTTTCTTTTTATTTGTGGGAACCGGACGAGTGTGTCAGTCGCAACGAGGCGACGACGCGACGGTGTCCGGCGTCGAAGAGCTGGGAGAAAAATGAAAATCAGTATTCCGAGGGCACTCAAGTGCGTGAGACACGTGGAGGGGAAGGGGTGTCAGCATCGACGCATTCGGCGCCGTCGACACGTTTTGTTCGCCGGCCCCGTGTCAGCCCAGTCAATTAACGTGCCCCCGTCTTTCTATTTTATTTCCGTTTGGTTTTGTTTTTGCGCCCCCGCTGCGCCACCGCCACGCACTATCTCCACCTACGAGCTCCTCTCGGGCTCTTGTCGCGGCCGCTCCTAGTCTCTTTCGCGCACGCGGTTCGCAGCAGCTCGCATTTTGTTTTGATCACGTCACACCGCCAGGGCGTGTACGGATTGTCGGCTTCCCTCGGGATACACGACGCAGCTTTTAATTGCGCTCCCAATTAGTGCACGCGCCCGATCAAGAAGCACTCCACCTGCAGAGCTGTGTTCCCAACGAAACACGTGTCCAATTATCAACTCTCACGATCCCCCAATCATCGGGGATCTCATGGTCTATGGGTCTTGCTCCGTTTTAATCCGGAGCCTCCTACGACCTACGTTTCCCGTGCAATTCGCCTCCGCGCGTTTTAATCGCGTTCTTCTCTCACGATTTCTCCTTTTCTCTCTTTTCTTCTTCGAACTTTTCGATCTCGCGACTAACAGGCGAATTTCGTATCGCACACTTGTCTCTGTTGGTTCATTTTGCGGGAATCTGCGGAGCCGCTTGACAACAAGCTGGTAATTACTTACGTTTCGCAAGGCGAGAACGTTCATCGCCGATCCCGGTGTTAACTGCATTAATCCGCCGATCCGCTCAAAGGACAGAGGGACTCTTTTTTTTATTTCCGTTCCCCTTAACGAGTAGCAACCCGATCCTCCTTCCATCGTAGGAAACGTCTCGATATCGTTTATCGACGCTGCTCCCGATACCTCTTAACCGAATATCCCTGAAAATGTGAAGAGATATTATCGCTGAAAGTGATTTTAGCGAGGGTAACCCAGAAAATCGGGCCTCTTCAGGTGCAACGCCGATGCAACGAAAATTAGCGATTGGTTGATTCGGGTCACGTGATTCGTGAGGGGGCGTGGAGTAGACCTCGAATAGGAGTGGCGATCGCGCCTGTAATTTTTTTCGTATCGATAAAATTTTATGGAAAAACAGTCGGAACAGTTGCTTCTGGGCCTTTCTGTGAAACGAATCGTACTGGGGTACAAGTCGTGCAGTTTTTTTTTCTTCTTCTTTCAGCAAACGTGCAATGGCGCTCTCGTGCTCGCCGTTCTCAGCGGGATTAAGCGAATCGACACGTGGATACAGGGCGAACCGTCGTGTTAAATTTTATTCCGGTAACATTCCTTCCGGTTCGTAAATTTCCCTCGGAGACTTTGTCATGCATCGTGCCGCGCGTCCTCCGCCGCATAACTCCGCGATCCCTTCCAAAGGAGGATTCTCTTGTATCGTAATGGACAATCGATGGGATACAAGAACGCTCCCGGGACGCTGTAAATTCGAGTTAGCGAGCGTTCACTAATTTTTTCTCCGTTCAACTGCACGTGTAACGACCGATCGTCGCGCGATCACGGCACAGACGCATGAACATCTCGTTTTATTCTCCCGCGGTACAGCCATGAGTACAGCGGCGGCGCGAATTCAACGAAATTCCTGCTGCTTAGAGAGAATTGCAAGTACCAGGTGCTATAGCGGCGAACGCTATTCCGTAAAGCACACGCACCTGTAAACGAACAAGCACCAGACGCGAAGCTTAATAAACGCGAAGTTTGCCGGCGTCGCACCGTTTCCCAGCGGTGCGTGTCGCCGTACGGTAACTCGAAAGCTCGCCGGTCGAAATAAAAATATTTCATAGTATTACGCGCGTGGGCTATACGCTGGCTACTCGCTAGAGCGTATTATACCGCTACGTAGTCGCAGCTACTCTTCGATTAACCGGCGGAAATATCTCAGCCGGAGGAAAAATAATGGCTCGGCGAGGAGGCGCAAAAAATTCTCCAACGATGCGCGGATTTCGCGTTTAAAGCAGAGTATCAAAAAAAAAAGAAAAAAAAAAAAAAGAAAGAAAAGGAAGAATTTCGTGACTTTTGGTTGTTGTATTTTGACGGTACGTAGTAGGTACGTTCGTAGCGCGGATTTTCTCGACCGCTATCGAAAGGTATTTCGGGAATCGCCGGGTAACGGGTTAATTGCTGCCGCGAAATTGACGTGGAACGTGTCGCCGTCGCGTTGCACGCGACAACGACATCGACGTGGTACTTTATTAACGCCTAAGTCCAATGAGACGCGGTGCACCGAATTCGCTTACCGGTGCATTATTGAACGCGTTGCTCCAACTATAACCGCCAGGCGTATAAACTAACGTATCGGCTTAATTAAAACTTGCTTTGTATTCATCGGTTTCGCCTCGCTCGTCGGTTCTTCGATCGACTATTAAAGACAAACAACCGCGGCACCGGCAACTTTTTGTCTCGCGTTACGCTCCCAACGGATCGAAGCTCCTCTTCCCTCTCGTCCCACCGAATTCATTCATTGCTTCCCCTTTCGCCAACTTTTTTTTCCCCAACAACGGTAACTACGAGGACGTATATCTCTTATCGAGTGCTCGAGCTCGAGGAAGAAACGTTAAATCCCCGACTCGCGTTTGAATCCTTTCCCTCGTTCTTTCCTACATTTTAGACTTTTTCCTTTATCTCGAACGAGTTTTTTTCGTACTCTCTCTCTCTCTCTCTCCCTTTCTCTCTCTTCTGAAAGAGCATATGGACGAATATGGACGAGACAAAAACGAGAAAGAAGAGGATCGCAAGGTTGGTCGCTACGACCATACCGAGTATACTAACTAGCCCGCTCATTATCGCGTATGAGACGACGGGTAACATCGGCCGTAGGACGTAGGACAGTGCTAGCTTCGCGACGGGGGTGGCAGAGTGGAATGGCAGGGTATAGAGCAGCAGGGACGCCAGGATGACATTAACAAATGACTGCATGGCTGAGCTTCTGCCGCCCATTCCCCTTCCGTCACCCCTGCCTGCTGCAGCAACCCCTCTAGCTGATTTGTTCTCTCTCTCTTTCTCTCTCTCTCTTCCTCTATCTCCTTCTCTCGGTTCAACCCCTGCGACCGGGCCTCCGCAGCTTAACCGAGCCGGGACCGCGTATTCGCGAAATCTGGGCAAACTTTTGTCATAAATAAAGGGTAAACAACGCCGTCTGCCCCCCGCGCCTGTAACTCCCCGCCGCTCCAGCCTCGTAAGTCACTCCGCCGCCCTCTTTGCGTCGTTCGCCTTTCTGACTTCTTCCTTTCAGCCGCGATACCACTCGACGAACTTCCGCCGCTCTCGAAAGGCTCGGAAGGTGCGAGTTCCAGGTCGCGTCTAGATATCGTTTAATTGATACGATTCTCACGATCCTTGCTCCCTCCCGTTCCCGTGCACTTTATTTTTCTTTTTTTCTCTTGTTCCCTCTGTGTTACTCCGAAGCAAGAATCTCTCGAATCTCTCTTCTTCTCTTGGCTTTCACAGCGGAAATGTAAACGTAACAATGTGACTTTGAACGAATCGACGATTCCAGTTCTGGAATTGACGTAAGAATCGGATCTGTCGCTCTATCCTCGTCTTATCGAGAATGAAGATTTCGCGATTACACGCGGCAAATCTACGCGAGCGTGCGGCGACGTCCACTCGACGAACGAAAACAAGGGCCGTGACGAGCCACGACGGATAGGCCGGAGGGAGCGGCAGTAACAGGGAGCACGGACGCGTGAGAATGCTCAGCGAGGTCGTTTAATCGCGACGTTCTCGTTGCTCTGGCAATCCCTCGAAATCATCGGGTCGTAAAGGAATAATAGGAAGGACAAAGGAAAAATAGGTACTTCTCGATGCTCGAGCAAAAAACGGTATCCGGGAATGGAAGAAGACTGAACGCGATGCTTATCTGGTCGTCGTCGGTCGGGATAATGATTCGATGTTCAACAGGGCTGACGAGACAATTCTCGATCTAGGAATGGTTCTACAGAGGGAGAAATAGAGAAATAGAGAGAGAGAGAGAGAGAGAGCACGGTATGTCGCACAGGACGGTGCCGGTGAATGAAAAAGCACGGGGGAAACTGTAGCTCGCGCGGGGTGGCGGCCAGAAAAAGCCGACTTTCGAGTCTGTTACGTTGTGTCGCGTCACTTTGGCGGATTAATTCCTGGCCGTCAGACAAATAAACTCGGTCTCAATGCACCGGGATCTTCCGTCCGCATTGAGGAGTCTATGCAGATTAATTGAAGTGTAGTAGTCGAGGCAGCGTCGTAATCACGCCGGGCAAAGGGGATGACGAGGATGAATTTGAAGAAAAAGGGGGAGGGGGGAGCTTGCCGGAGATTAATTGAAACGCTCTTGCCTCGGTACGGCGCGGCGATCATTGCGGAAACGACGTTACTTCTCTCGGCCGAGGAACCTGGCGTCCATTTCTACCTTTCTCTCTCTCTCTCTCTCTATTTCTCTCTCTTTCGTTGTTCGACTTTGACCGATCACGCGAGTTATTAAGAATATAATGCGCTCGCGATCTAAATGGGAACCGAGGGATTCGCCGCTGTTAATTCCCCGCACTCCGTGCAACCTCTTATTAGCGGAGAGTGGCTATTGTGCTTCGATCGTCGTTTCCTTTTCTTTTTTTTCTTTTTTTTTTTGTTTCATCGACAGTAAGAAAGTATATATATATATATATACAGTAAGAAAGTATATGTAATGCTTTACGTTCGACTCTCTGTCGCTGGTCGGGGACACCTCGAGAGAGGCTCTCCCGTCGTTTCTGATACACGATGGATTGTATATCTGGGAGCACGCTCGAGTCCCAGGAAAGGAAAACAGGTGGAAGTTCAAGTTGCACACAATTAAGACGGATTGTTCGATCGTCGTCCACGACGGTACAATCGTAATTTCGTTGTCGACGTCCCTCCTCTCCCCCCGATGTTTTGACGGTCGATCGCGTTCATTTTGTTGAGTGCTCGAGTACGCTCAAATCGGTTGAAAACTCGTCCGGGTTGCATTTATCGGAGAGACATGGGCCCGGGACACGGGCTGGAGAAAACCGAGGTAATCTGGAAATGGAAGTCTCCAAATATAATAAATATCTTCACGGCGGCGTATCCCCCGATCATTTCACGACATTGGAACGCGGGATTATGGGTCGTTCACACCGTGCCGTCGAGTTTTGGCCACAAAAGAAAGTTTCTCGACGAATTCATTTCAATTGACGATCAGACAAGATTCGTACACACCTCGCGTTTTAAACGATCACCGGTTGCAACCTCGTCGGTTGTCAGTCGTCGAACGATACGTTCTCTGCTCTCTATTCACGTCGTACAGTACGAAATTTCAAGAACGAAAAATGCGAAGTTTGTCGTCTTGATATATTGGACGTTTTACGGCAGATCGAGTACCATTCTCCTCCACCGTGGCGTAAACCTAACTCTCAGTCTCTAATTCAATAACAGGAGAAATCTGGGGCGTATTAATAATCGCAGCGACCCAAACTCTTGAAGGATCAATTTTTCCCCATCCTCTGGAGAGAGGCGTCGCACCTGCGATCCCTCTCTCGAAACTTTTCCCCGGATAATGCTTTTACCGTGTCGAAAGGCTGAGGGGTTGGAAAAATAGCTTCGAGACGCGGACGAGCAGTATTAGTCTACACGTGCGACATTTATCGCGGCGGATGAAGCGCGTTCCTTCCGTCCCGCGAAATCGCTTGTCCTTCTTTTCTTTCTTTCCGCTCCCGGTCCGGCAATTTTTTCCCCATTAATTTCACCGTCTTTCCTCTCGCGTATGCGGTTAACGGGTGGCTCGTAAAATCAAGGACGGAAGCGGAGGGGGAAGCAAGAGGGAAAAGAGACGCGTTTCGTCGCGTTTTGCGGTCCGTGCGGCCATTGTGCGGTCGCATGGACCCGGGTACTTCTGACAGCAGGTCTTTCAAATTCATAACGCTTTTCCAATAGTCCACGAATGACGTGCCATCGCGAGGGTCTCTTCCTCTGTCGTTCGCTTGCTTTCCTCTTCCATTTGCGCCAACGACGCTCGGCCGAATGTGAGCCGCTTTCGAAAGGGGACGACAAATTAGACGGCAATTTGCACCTTCATGGTCCTACTTGCGGTTTGAACGCCAGAGGCGTTCGGAGGATTTCCAAATGAATATGGCATTGAAACGGTCCCCCCTCCCGGCTGATAGTAGGATTTCCTCTCTTTCGGAATACCGTACGTGTCCGTATGTGCGTGTGTGTGTGTGTGTGTATCGTCGAATCGTATTACGAAGCGAACCGATCGACGCGTAGCTAGATATACATCTACTTTTCGCGCGGTTAAACGCGATTCCGTTCGCGCCGAAACGACCGAGTATTTATATTGAAATACCGTAAATTCCGGTTGCGTTACCCCTCGCGGAGGGTGGTTTCGAAATTCAGATTTATTAATTCGTGGCCGTTCCTTTTTTCCTCCCCCATCTCCCGCGCGCACTCTTGCCTGTTTCGCATAAAAATTTCGCCGAGATTTATGAAGCCCGGGTAGGCACAAATTGCCCTCGGGGATCGAGGAATGTTCCTCTGATAGAAGATTCCTCGTTTCGAGGGAAGTCCCTATTTGCGCGGGTCGTAGGTCGAAGCCCTAAGAACGACGATCCTGCGGTGAAAAATGAGGCTTCCCGTGGCCGCTGCCTGCCGCTCCAACGAGCTTCTTTCTTTTACACGCACACACACACACACACACACACTCTCTCTCTCTGTGTGTCTCTCTCTCTCTCTCTCTCTCTCTCTCTCTCTCTCTCTATCTGCCGTCCCATTACGATCTTTGTATTTCCAGCCGTATCGTCTCAATCGCCGCGCCTGTTTATCGATGAAAAACACCTTGCTCGCGGGGGAAAATATTTGACGAGCAAACGCGGCGATCAAGTCGCTCGCGGTGTTTGCACGAATCGACGACAAATACAATTTATAATCGGTGGCTCGCTGAGTGGCCGCGCGACGCGGTTCATTCCAGTTGAAAACACGAATCGATAGGATTCGGCTGAGAATTCCATTCTAACGAAGAACTCGAAAATAAAACCGCGTACGAGCATCTTCTCTCAACGTCCCCCCCCCAATTAAGCTTTCTCGTCTCGTCCCGAAGATGAATCTCGCCGACTATCTCGCGTTTCGTATCGGCCGTTCTTTTCTTTTTGCCCCTTCTTCCTTTTCCTCTCGTTTTACGATTTATCGAAGATAATTAATTAACAAGGATCGGCGGCGAACGATCGATTCCGACCGAGCAGAGACGGAGGGACAACGAGACTCGTCAAAGACGAGCGGGACTCGCATCGAAAGTTTACTCTTTCGAAAATAACTCGCTCTCGGGAGGCAGGGATTTCAATTTTCCCCGAGACTTTCGTCGTCGAACTTGCGAGAAGCGATCGGGAAACGAGGAAAAAGTACTTAAAGATCATGTCGCGAGAATAGCGGCGACGATTGTGGGAAAAGTTGCGCGGGATTAATTTACGACGGGAGGAAGATGGGTTTGTAGCGATATCACTGGCGAGATCAATTAACGGAGTGAACCCGACTTGATTCGCAAGGGAAGATCCTGTCCGTTTTCTTCTTCTTTCTTTTCCTTCTTCCTTTTTTTTTTCTTCTTCTCCTTCGTCTTCTTTTCTTCCCTTCGGCGTTCCTCGGCTTCGCCTCGCCAGCTGTTGCGAGTCGAAGGGGTCGGTCGGGCAACGTCATATACTCGACTTTTTCTGCGATATTGCGATCGATGACACGAGCGACTGAAAAGGAAAAAGAGGCGAAGGATGAACGCGCAGGAGGTGCGGACAAGAGGGGCAGAGACGGAGAAGGAGCGGGAGAGAGCGAGAGGGAGGGGGATGCTTTCACGGTGAAAACAGAAGAGAAATAGGAGCGGAGAAGTAACCGGGTGAATTCAACGTACCATGCGATATCCGATCATACTGATTCAGTGTTTCCATCAGGATGGAAACCGGGGAGAAGGTTATCGCGGTGATAAAGTTCGCGAGAGGTCAGGGGAATTTCTAGCCACTTGTCCCCGGACCGTCTCTTTCGCACTCTTTGAGAAAGATGGCGGAAAAAATATATCCGCGCGACGGAGGAGGGAAGATTTCGAGAAAGTGAACGCTCGCTGGATACGCCCGGGGAACGCTGATTTATACCGAGCGGGGATCTCTCGTAGGAACGGCAGGTCGGTGGATACGTTCATCCTTAGAATTATGGGATCTTTGGCAAACTGCCTCTTTTTAAAAAAAGGATCGTTCAACACGGTGGTGTGGAACACGGCGCGAGCACGGTTATTTCGAGCTGCGGCACGAAGCGATGCGCGGTGCGTTCCGTCGAATCGCGGATAATCGTCGTCACGGTAATAACTGGCGCGATATTAACGAACCGTGTATCTCGCCGGACGAGGCGACAGGAAACCGACGGAGCGATCGAAGGCCGAACGTTTACCTTCCGTGAGCTCTCCCTCGGCCGCTTGTAGCCCCAGCCGAACTCTCGAAAATCTTGCTGTTTGACTTTGATATCAGCCTCGCGCCGGCCACCGATCTCCTCGGTCGAAACTCCGCGCAAAGTGAATTGACACTCGCCCGTGAACTGACAAACCCTCGCAAGCTGGGGAACAATCGCAAAGAACGACACGATACTCGGCGACACGTCGTGCAAACGCGGCAGAGAAAGTTTTCGGCAAGTCTCCGGGACTTTTCAGGTGTTGCTACAAGGTGAAGGAATACACTCGCCATCTTGTGTCGAGGACAGTGTCGGACAGTGTCGCGACTGGTGTCGATCATGTGCCTCTGTATATATTTCCTTGGCACTCGAAGAACCATCCACATGGAGTTTTGGAAAATGAATAAACATGGATCTTTTCTGGATTTTGTGTGAATGTATAAGAAGCTTGATGGCTCGATTCTTTTTTAAATCAAGAATATCAAACTGATATCGATTTCCTGTTTGAGTACCGACGATATACAATGGCAAGGTGGACGAACGAACTGAGTGATTTGATCTCATTTGCAATTCTAGGCCTTTTGTAAGATCGACTCTACCGTGTCTTTCCCGATCACGTGATTTGCCAAAAGACATCATTGGGCAAGATCAGTTCCATAAAGTGTCTCTCACATTGCGTTGATTGGCCCTGCCAAAATCCTCTACAAAGTAGAACCTTCAAATCGAGGAGACCGCAACGATGTTTGAAGATGGAAAACGAGATTACCTTAAGCGGAGAAGCGCGGACAAGCGCGTGCCCGGCGGGGTAACCGTTCACCTGGACGGAGGCGGAGGTCCTTCGGGCTTGTACGTTCCGGTTAAAACTGATTTTAATTAGAAAGGCCGCGCACCGGGCGTTTTAGTGCGTTTTTACCTTCCATTTTAAACCGGTTGGCTGGAAAATGCATTTCGCGTCATTAAATGCACAACGCCGCTGTCGCTTTCGCTTTTAGCGGAAAGCCCGCACGGGGGTACACGAGTAGAAAGCATTTCGTCCCTCGTATCTGGCCAGACCGCGCGTGCTTTCTCATTTTTACATTATCGTCCGCCAGCCGTGCGCCCGACGTTTTTTTTTTTTTACTCCGTCAGCCGAGCGTCGAGCCACCCACCTCCGCGGCTCGCTCGCCTTTCCTCCCGCGACGAGGTCAAGCTGCGGGAAAAGACAGAGTCTCGCCGTGGATTCGTAAATAAGTGTCTCGCTTGTTAAATCTTCGTCGTCTGTTTCTTTTTTGGTTTTCTTTCGCTGTTCTTGTTGTTTCTCTCGCGACTAACGACTTCGCCGCGCGACGATAAAAGAAAAGGGAAAAGTAACGACGAAAGTTGGTAACGAAAAGTGACTTGTCGCACGGTAGACGCGTAAAGTGAGATCGAGTCACCCGAGTTTCCCAATCTTTTGATCGCAATTGACAATTTGACGAATTACGAAAACGGATCGCTTAACCTCGACTGACTGTGAGTGAGAAATATCCTTTTTTTTTAATCACTGAAAGTGATTTTAGCGGGGATAACTCAGAATAATCGGGCCTCTTTAGGTGCAACGCTGTAATATGCAACGAAAATTAGCGATTGGTTGGTTTGGGTCACGTGATTCGCGAGGGGGCGTGGAGTAGACCTCGAGTAGGAGTGGCGTTGTCTGGTACTGAGCGATCGCTGTACTGTAATTTGTTTTGTATCGATTCAAATGTTTGCATATCGATAAAATTTTATGGCAAAAGAGTCGTCTTCATTTCCTAGTCAGAACAGTTGCTTCTGAGCCTTTCAGTGAGACGAATCGTAGTGCACTCGTCGTGCAGTTTTTTTTTTTTCTCTTTTCACCCTTTTTTCCCTATTTTGGAGTACCAGGTCGTGGAACGAACAGGCGATGGCGTCGGTGGTATGCACGCTACGTCGGGACGGTGGCTGTTCAATTTTTACTGGTGAATCAGCGGAGAATATAGGTTTCCCTTGATGCGACTCTCTCGGCCGATGCATCGGCGACTTATCCCGAGCTGAGAGCTGAATGCTCGTAAAACGAAAGGGTTACACATTGGCAACGACAAAACCGCCTTATACACATCGGCGACGTCACCGTAAACTGGTTTTCCACGGAGGCGTGCGCGCAGCCCTGTGGCCGCGATGTATCGGAATCACCGCGGCATTACGAGACCCAGCTGCGATCCCTGTCCTTTCATCGACTCCCTCTTCCTTTATGTTTTTTCCTCTGCGAGAGGAATTCGTAATAACTCGTCGAATAGTTCCGGGGAAACTGGGTCAACCTTTCCACCGTGCGGAATCACGGCGTGGAAAGTTCGTACAATAGGCGGGCGTAAAACTTACAAGCAAATATCTCGTACGGGCGGAACGACCCGTGCTTTTTCTCCCAAGAAGAGGAATTTAATTTCCGTGGCCGGGAGGCCGGCGCGGGACCGGTCCGTGGCCGATGCGTGAGTTACGGTTATTCTCGTAATCACGAGATCGTTCAGCGAAATGAAAAATGGACGTTGCACGTCGACGGGAAATGGCGGTTGCCGCGGAATCGCGAGAGCGAGGGAAATCGCAAGGGGGAAAGACACGGTGAGTCGTGTTTCTTTTTTTCACGTTTCTCTCGTGCGAAAGCAATTTTAAAATTCAATACCATACTGTAAACCAATCGCGTATTTTCGAAATTGACTCTTCCGTTAAATTCAAACTCTTTCTGGAAATATTGATTCTGAAATGTTCGGCGTTATATGCGTTGGTTTTCTCTTTTTACGCAGAGCTTTATGGATTTGTGATCCATAATTGGCAAATAACGTCGGAACTCTCGAAGGTTAACGATATCGTAACTCGTCCGTCGTATATTCTTTTTTTCTCCTGTAATCTTCGCGCAGATGCTGGCTTCGAGTTACGTCCGATCGATCGACAATTTCGAACGAAATTCGATTAAATTTCGCCCGTTAAAGACGAATAACAGATTGGACCTCTTGAAGGTATCGTTGCAAGGAAGTCGTCGCGACGGACAGGCTCGTAAAATCGTGCGTTCCCGTAATTCCAGGAGGCATATCGCGCTCGTTTGAGGTCAAGCCCTTAAGCTCGCCGCGCGGCTTAAATCGTTCTACAAGGCTGCGAGCTACGTTCGAGAAGAGGCTGCGAGCGACAACGAGACCGCTGGGCGCACTCGTTTTCGCCAGCAATTTTCCCCGGGCTTTATCGCCATTATCCATAAACGGCATTAACGAAATTACTCGAAAAAAAAGAAAAAAAAAAAAAGAGAAAACGTACGGACGTTTTAAAACGTTCCTAGGGTCTCCGGGTAATTTTCTTTTCATCGCGGGCACCGAGCGTGAGCGAAAGAGCGACTGCCCCGATCGAATTGTTGCCGCGGTTTAAATCAAAACCCAGAGCGGGCGAGGTTCTTTTTCAACCAGATGCACAAAAGTCCGCAAGACGAAAGGGAAGGAAGGAAGGAAGGAAGGAAGGAAAGAAGGAAGGAAGGGAAAACCGGTTAAAAAACAGACACCGGCCGAGAAATTTCCACGGCTTATCTTGACCCGTTCTCCGCCCAGTCTCGCATTCAAGGCTGGTGCACAAGACTCGTGCTGCGCTGAATATCCGCGGTTCTCGTTCTTAGGCGGCGCTTTGTTTTTCACGAACGCAGGAACAAAAGTGGGCCACGGCAGCCACGACAAGGCTGAACGCCATCTCGCCCGAATGCGGCCGTACACTTCTCCGCGAACGTCATTGTTTTCGGCTTCCGGATGATAGTCAGGCGTCCCGACGAATTTCTCCCCGTTTTTTGTTCGCCCTCGTTTTCCCGTCGTCTCTCGTCGTCCGCAGCTGGAAAATTCTCCCGTTGTAAACGAGTTTGGCCATCGATCGCTGGCTGGTTTATCAGTCGCGCGGCGCGCCCGCAGTGACGCGTACGCCTCGTTCGACGAGTCCCACGTGAACGAATTTCCTCTCCCATTCGAGATCGATTCGACGTCCTCCGGTCGATTTCGTTCGATCGTTTGCCCGAATTCTCGCTGGTCTCTGGTAGGAAGGGAGAAAGAGAATCGTGCGACAATCGCGGATAAATATGGGGAAAGTAACACAGAATTTTAAACTCACTGGTTTATAATAAAGAGTTTATTGATATTTGAGTAATTGAGGAAACTGAACGGCGATGACTCGCTACTCTCTCTCCGAAAATCTTACTCTCTGTTTTCAACACTAGAACTGCCGACGATTACAGCATAAAATTTCCATCAGAGACACTGAAGTCAAAAAAATAGTGAAACTTTGTGATACGAAAAATTATCGAAATCTTTAAAAATACGCTGTTTTACATCTATAAGGTGTGTAACAAAAATTATAAAATAAGGACAACTAAACAAACAGCCCCAAGTCGACAATCGCATCAAACACGCAGCAGTTGCCTCCCTTTTGGGCCGCGCGGGAAGAAATTCTGAACAATGAGACCCCCGCGCCCCACGCTGATAATAATGGATAATAACGCGTTAACGTTACGCAGCGAGTCGTCTCGATCGCACGATGCACGTTACGAGGCACGTACGCAACAGGGCTGGGCGACGACTGGGAGCCGTCGTACAATCAGGCTGAAACGACGTTCCACGTGGATAGCCCAGATCGCTTTGTGCCCGGTCATAATTGATTTCTAGTCACGTGCCTGAAAAACACGGTCCCGTGGCCCGACAACCGATCGCGTATTCTTGCAAAAGCAATTTTCATCGCTCTTCCCCTCGCGAGCCGGTCACCGGGTTCGCGAATTGCCCTCTCGTCCCTCCTCGCTTTATTTATTTCATTGTTCGCCGGCCTTTCACGTACACAATGAATCTCCGACTGCTAGCCTATTTCCGGTCGGCTTTGTACGACGGTCAGCTGCAAATATCATTGACAAATCTCGTCCGCGCCGCGCGCCGTCTCCCAAATCCCGAATTCGCCGCGCTTTTTTCGCGTGTCCGCTCGTTTTGCCTCGTTGTCACGTTTAACCGGGAAAATCGTGACTGTTTTGTTTTTACTCCTCTCTTTTTCCTCCTTTTCTCTTTTCTTTTCTTTTTTTTTCTTTTTTTTTCTTGTTTAAAATTCGTGCGGCGCCCGACACGTTTCGTCTCACGTTTCCTTTTTCTCGAAACAGATGTCAAACATTTGCGAGAAAGTTATCTCTGACTTTCGTAGACGCTCCGGACATGTAGACTGCGCAGCGGTATCGAAGATCTACACAGTCGCAGGCGGATAGTATCGGATCGTTTGGGAAAGTTTATGGCGCGTTTGACAGTCGATACATGTACGTACTGTACGTTCGACGGCAGCGGGAAAGATATAATCGAGGGGAAATGCTGAGTTACCCTCTCGCTCGAAAATGGAAGCGCGCGAAATTGATTAATTATGGAGGTTTCGTTCTTCGAGCAGTCGCGAAGAGCAAGAAAAGCAAAAGAATGTTCAATTTCATTCGCCGGGTGGAACATACTCGTTCGTTTCTGTTTGCTCTGCCTTTTCTTTTTTTTTTTTTTCTTTATTAATTACGAAATATTAAACGCCAAAAACTGACGTTCGATTCTCATTTGGAGAACAGTTATGTGTTGTGTTATAATTAAAAAACTGCACGACTTATACTCGTCTCACTGAAAGGCCCAGAAGCAACTGTTCTGACTAGAAAATCAAGACGATTTTTTTGCCATAAAATTTTATCGATGTGCAAACATTTGAATCGATACAAAACAAATTACAGGCTCTCCTACTTGAGGTCTACGCCACGCCTCCTCGCGAATCACGTGATCAACCCAAATCAACCAATCGCTAATTTTCGTTGCATCAGCGTTGCACCCGATTTTCTGGGTTACCCCCACTAAAATCACTTTCAGTGATAAAAAAAGAAGAAATTAATCCAGTTGATTTATTAGATTTAAACGTGGCTTGTTCGTCAACGAAGGATCGAGCCAATTGAGCTCCATTCTGAGTGAATCGAAACTAAAATTATAAATAATGTAAAATATAATAACGTACATGTAGTAAAATTATACTTTACAGTTTCACAAAACTATTTATTTGAACAAGACGAGACTTTCGCTCCGGAATTTGTACATGTAAAAATATTACAGTACTGGATTGTGCTTGCCACAATGGCAAACTATTCGTACTTTGGCTCCTGGTCGAATTAGGGCGACTCGTACGTGACTAATTTCTAACAAGAGCGCGTAGAGAAAGTAGCAGTTGTACGAAATAGCGGAAAGTCCGGCGAACGATTTCGACGAACATTATAATTGAGAAGCGGCATTCTCGACTCCTACCCTCTCTAATCGTGGGGGATTATAACCCCTATTGCGAGGATGGAATCTCGAGGAATACCCGTCTTTGTTACGGCGAACTATAATTCAACGGGAGCTTTTCGACCAGCCCTCTCGATAATTTAATTTGTCGCTATGCAGGATGGTGTTATTTGCCGGGTGACAATGCAATTTGTTGTCGAGGTCGGGGAAAACGGGGCCGGGGGCGTGCGGATAGACCTTTTCACCGAGAGGTATGAACGCTGAACTGTAAGACACCTCCTCCGCAGTCAGCGAACCATTCTCGCTCTCGGTATAATACCGTTCGTATTTACCTATTCGGCGTCGTCGGCGTCGTCGGCGTCGCAGTCAGCATCTTAGGGCCGCGAACGCGTCGACGCGGTGGCCCGGGCAATAATAAGAAATTGATAGTAAAGGAGGCATAATTCCGAGTATACCGGCACTCGGCCCCCATGAATTTTTCATGAATTCCAAGGCTGTATATATGCAAATCGGGGCTATTTTCACGATTCCGAATGCCTTAAACGGTTTAAATATACGACTGGGAATAGACGCGACGGTAGAACGTAACACGGTTTGCCTCTCGAGGCCATTAAGTTTTCACTTAACCCTGGCTTTCTTCCCATTACCTTGTGTCACAACGCGGCCCAAATTACGCGTCCCATTGTCTCGCCCCCGTGGCTTCTTTCGTTCGACTGTGACCACCGTCGAGCTTTCCAGATAATTGAGCGCCACGGTTCTCTCCCCACGGTTACGCTACGTTTGGAAATAGCACACTCCAGGTTCGTACACCTGCTCTCCTGCAAGATGTGATAATTGCTTCCAATTGTCGAGGAAACGAATTGATCGGTAACGATTTTGCGAGACAACGACGCAGATCTGCATAAAACTGTCGTTTGAAAGTTTATCGTTGATTTCTCTCTCTCTCTTTTTTTCTTAAATCTCTTTTGCGCGTAAAATAATCGAGATGTAAAAAAAGTGGAGTCGATGAGTTTGGCTTCAAGAGGAACACGTCGGCACTATTGGGCATTGTTGAAATAGTCGCAGTGTACAGAGTGTACAGGGTGCACGTGAATGAAGAAATTCTGAGCAATGAGACTTTCTCACCCCACATAACATTTCCTAAACGTTTATTACATTTATCGGGGGTGTACGTTTCGCGCAGTAAACAAGTTATTCGATTTTGTTGGAATCAAGTTGGATCCAAATTGAACAGTCTTGCGGTCAGGTGGAGGAGGAAGGTTCCCTCGGATGGTTACATTATACGCGGACGGTTTTTACGTTCGATCGGGCGATGATCGTGCAGCGTGTTGAAAATTCGTGTCGAGTTGCAGTTTCGAGACTCTGGTAACGTTAGACGAATCCTGTTATGATGGAACATCGGCAACAGGATATCCTGCCGTCCGTAGCCAGTCTTCCATCAAGTCGACAAAAGTTTACTTATCGCGAACAGCCGAGATAAAAGCGCGGAATTGGCTGCGTGTGAATCGTGAAACGCGTTGTCGGCTGACGTGCATGCACCTAAAACGTTGACGACGTTTATAAGGCACCTCGATGCATCTCGCATCTCGTGTACGGAATGCGAGAAAACTCGTCTGGTTTTTATTGGTAGTAAAGTCAGCGGCGGTGGGGAGAAGAAACAGACGGAGGAGAACTTTTAATAAATAGATCACAGGAACGTGGTTATCGACTCTAAAGAAAGTCGACGGTACAATAAAATTCACATTAAAGGAAAAACACAAAACAGACACAAAGGATCCTCGGACCTTTTGGGAACTGTAAAATCCCTAGAAGGAATAAGGGTGTTACCTAAAGACCATAAGTGTCACTCGGAAGTAGTGACGGAAATGGAACAAACTGCAACTGCTTTTGAACAAACGTCGAATTGTATAATTGTACATATCAGTAGCGGCCTAGGATTCCTCAACTACGAGTTTCGAACACTGACTAGCACAAGTCGCAAGTCGAGATCCTGCCGATTTCCGACGTTAAGCAAAGCAGTGTATGGAACCCCGATAGGATGGGTGATCGGGCCAGCCTAGCGGGTAGTACAACAACAAGCGTCTGGTCAACAACTCGAGTAATTCACTCGACGTGCAATTTGTTTAATCAAAGGACGCCTACAAAAACCGAGAGGAATGACACAAATGACGAAGAGAGGGGGGGGGGGAAGGAAGAAAAAACTGAGAAACTTCTGAGATGTCGGCAGGCTGTGTGGGAGGAAGTGATTCGGCCAGGTGGGACGTAATTAGGACAGAGATCGTAAAGTTTTTTGCTGCGAGCAACGCGTAGGGGTCGCGTACACGAGCCCGCTCGTTTTATTTCCGCCGCGAACGGCGTTTGGACCGCGGCGAGACGAGCAAAACAGCTGAATAGCATGATCAAGCGTTGCTCGGTGCATTCGGCTCACGTGGTATTGATTAAAGGGCCCTCTTTGAACTCTTTCACCCGGTGTTCTTCTCTTCCTCGATGTGCCCTCTACCTCCCAACCTCCCTCCCTCCCTCGTCTCCCGCTCGGAATTCCCGAAAACCTTTTTACCCGTTGCTCGTGTATCGCGAAATCTGCGGTTTCGAAGGTAACAGTTTGGAAGGCGGCGTGCATACCCCGAAAACCGTAGAGCGTCGGTTATTTGGCCCGGCAAATAGCGGTACAGATTTAAACGTTTCCCTCTGACGTAGGGGAATCGTGATCGCGTGCAGTACGTAGGATCACCGTAATTTTCGGATTTTCTGTTCCTCCGAGGTATTCACCGGGCCGGCCAGGACGAGATGCCTCGTCCGAACTCGGGCCGTAGCTTCTTACCTTTTGAATCGTATGAAAAATCGATCCTCCCGAGGGACCCTCTCGAGTGAAATAACAAAACGACCGATCGTTCGCTGAGCGCGTCTCGCGCGTGATAAAAGATCCGTTGGATAAATAAAACCGGAGCCGGCGAGAGCGCGAAGGTATCCTGGAGATACACTCTGGTCCAAATCGATCGGAAATACATACATACCGCAGCGAAGGGGAGAAGGTTCGCCCGCGGCGCGAACCGCCTCTCTCTCTCTCTTTCTCTCTCTTTCTCTCGAGATACTAACTGCAAGATCCATAAACGCAGCGATGATCTCCTTAAGGTGTTGCGCAAACCGAGAAATCTGCGCCGGATGGAGGGTAGGATTTTAGAAGGGGTGGCTCGGTCGCAGGTTGAACGCCGGCACCGATTAGAGTAAGCGATCCCAGAGGATTCCTAAACTCCCACCGAGTCGTGCCCCGACCTCCCAATCTTGTTCACAGGCTGACATTAAAACTTCCACGAACGCCGGGGCGCGTCTGTTTTCAGAACGTCCTCCCATTGTCGGGACGGACCGCTCCCGTTCTCCCGATTTTCATCTCTCTCTCCTCTAGCTAAAATCGGCTCACGTACCTTCGCGACGAGGATTAGTCCTCCCGATCCGATATTTTTCTGAAATATTTGTCCTTCGGTCTATATCGCAGCGATACCTCGAGCGTCGCTCGCCGATATCCGCCGGAAAGTTTTCATCGCGTAGTTACCGCGTTCACCAGACGGCAGATTTATCCGGTTGTTGCTGCGTTTCCAGCGTCTTTACGATCGACCACCGCAGTTCGCTTTACTGCGTTACAGTGTTAGAGCAACCTCGCTCAGCTGGCAGCAGGGGTTGCTTTTCGCGGAGAACACGAGGTGAAAAAATATTTGGTCAGGATTTTTTCTGGAATTGATTAATTACTTTGGAAGGAAGCGTTGGCTCTGCGCGATCTGCGAAAGTTTGCTCGACCAGGGGTTACCGCGCGTAATTCGTTCGTCGAATCGCATCGGGTCTGCGGGATAATCGACGATTCGTGCGATTCGATGACCGAGAGTTCAGCGAACCTCTTCACGGTTTCCGGGGAAGGGATCACGGGGTCTTCCGCGCATGCAGAAGGACGCGAGTGCGGTCTGCGAGGCCTGCGGTCTTTTTCACTTTGAGCCGGTACATAATTCGCGGCGTGCTTTTCATCCCTTCGAAGAAATCTCCTTTCTCGCGGCGTGCGAGTATTTCAAACACGCGCGCGCGCGCCGCGTGTGTGTGTGTGTGTTACGTCTGCCGGTATGCAAATTACTTTGCCGAATGAAAGTTTTATTCGACGTTTCGCAGTTCGTCAGTGATGTACGACCTCGAATTTAGTTTTTTAATTTCGTCGACGCGGCGGCGTCGCGCGCTTCAGCTCGTGTGTTCCCGTAACGCGCGTACGTCGAGCTGCGAAATGCTAAATGGGCAACTAGTTTCCCCTCGCGTTGTTAATGCTCGGAGAGAACTTCTTCGGCAGTCGCTGTTCAGGAACCGAGTAATTATCATCCGTTTCGGGGAACGGAATGCTCCAAAGTCTCCCATTGCAAGAATTAGCTCAACGACGTGAAGAATACGACTTCTCTCTGATTTTCGACTGTTGAAAATTCAACTTTGCGAGCTTCCTTCCGGGGAAAAGGTAGTCGAGATGGCGAGGGAGGTTTCGCAGATTATAGATATTTTTCAGAACACGTAGGTTCTCGACTGGTGCTCGCGCGATGACGTTAACGACGTTGCGCTCTTAGCGCGACGTTAAGCTGCTGATTAAAACTTTCGAAAGTACGGCCGAACGTCCGCCAATGTTGCGCGGTGAAAAATAATCGCAAAGGGGGTTCGCTCGCGCGAATAATCGAAGCCAGCGCCTCGGCGCCGTTTGTCCGAGGGAACCGCGAAAAACACGGCAGAGAACTTCTCTCCTCCGGAATTCAATTTTGCCGACGTATCTCCGTAGCTACGGCGCGAAATCGTCGGAACGAGATTCTTTTCTCTCTCGATGCAATCAGCCGCGTACGTGTTTGTAACTTGCCGCGCGAAGGATTCCTTTCTTCTCCTTTCTTCTTTGTCCTTGAACGCGGCACGCGAAATGTGTATCGCGATGTGCGTCGCCTCCTCCAGGAAAAACAGTGGGAACCGCTTTTGCGCGAAGGACGACGTCGAGAGAGAGGCGAGAGCCTCCGAAAAGCAAAACAAACGTTTTCGCAATCACACAGCCTTTGTGACGGAGCGCGAGCGTTCTCTCGTACGAGACGCGGGGAACTAGGGCGCACCCCGAGAATTCGTTTATTCGATAGAGAATTGCAAGGAACCGAGGCACGGCGCCGAGCGAAGTACGAGCGGTTCAACAACACGGAGAGGGGGTTGAGAAAAGGGAACACTCGGTGGGAACGAGTTTTTCCCCGGTTAGCGGAAAGAAATATCATTCACGAGGACTTTATGAATGGAAACACAGAGGTTCGCCGGTCTAATAGGATTCCGTATCGGATCCGTCTGTAAGCTTCGAATATTTCTTTTCGCGGATCGAGCGACTTTGACGACACCGACGCGCGAATGGAACAGAGAGAGGGAGGCAAGTCGCAGAAACGTAGCCGGAAACAGCTTTTGTCGGTATGAAAACCTCGCTGTCAGAGGGAAAACGGCGAATATTTATGCACTGCCGCTAATATTTCACGCGGCACCGCTCTTCCCTCCCTGCGGCGTCATTAATAACAAAATACTTTCCGATTATTTCGCGATATTATTCGCGAACGAGTCCTATAAATAATACATGCACCGGCGACGGGTAGGTGTATGGCGACGTAACAAAGGGCCAGAGAAAATACAGAACGGTTAATTTATGGGGCTGAATTTCGCTACCAACCCCCCTCCTCTCCCCCGATCCGCGACGATGGTCCTCCAACGACGACGAAAGGATCCGTTGACGGTTTTTCAAATTTTCCAATTTTTTTTTTTTTTTCTATCTTATTATTAACGTTGCGACCACTGTTCTCGTTGTCTTTGCTCTCTCTCTCTCTCTCTTTCTTTCTCCTCGCTCCCCTCACCGCGATGATTTATATTTTACATTCCGTGTTTGCCCCGATTCGATTAATTAAAACGAAATCGTTCGCATGTATTTAATTGTAATCACGGCGTAGCGGAGAATTCCGGGAGCGGTGTTGTAACGTGCCGTTGAATAAATCAATATTCCGATATCGTTTTCACACAAAGGAAGTAAACGATGAAAGGTTTACGATGGCCATTGTATTTGCCATTTGGTAAATGGGGAATAGGACAATATTATGTATCCTGCTCCGTTTGTTATTACGAAGGGTCCCGCGGATAGGAGAACGTAAACGCGAACACCAGCGGGCATTGGTCGCGAAATATTATTTAAATCGGACTGACGATTCCGAGATGATCCAAAGTGTTTCGGGGCTGTTATTAAATTACGCGCGAAAGCGGTTTGTAACTTTGCAATAGCCGAAATTACCTTTATTACCCGTCTCTGCTTGCCAACAGCTTGGAAACGACATCTCTCTCTCTCTCTCTCTCTCTCACTCTCTCTCTGTGGTAGCGATATCTACGAAACGTTGTTACACGATCGTTGATTGTACACGGTTCTGCACTTGCCTTTAATTCCTTTCTACCTGTGGGAGAGAGAGGGAGAGAGAGAGAGAAACCACTTTCGCGTCACGATTAATTTTTACACGTCAAACGATTCTAACGATTCGGGGGCGCGGCGGGGGCCGATCCGATACACAGCTATATGCCCGACGTAATGAAACGCGAATCAAATTGTCTATGACGCGGGGAGTTTCGCCCAAGAACGAGAACTGGCGGCGACCGGGGAAACGAGGGGAAAGGAGAGAAAGCTCGTTTGAAAAGATCGCTCAGCGATCGGTAATTACGGCCGTGCACGTCGGGCAAAAACCTATCTTTAATCGCGCCGATTCTCGTCAGTTAATTGCCAGCCAATCGCGGGATTACCTTTCTATGGAAAGTATAATCGAAGCGTCGAGGGCCGATGCACGATCGAACCGCCGCGCTGGCAGCCAACAAAAGGTGACCATTTTCGTGCTCCGATTCTTTTTCCTGTATTGGCTCTCTCTCGGATAGAGGCCAGATAGATCGCGTGTTCCATCCGTTGGAAAACGTAAATCGCGAGAGCGAGTGCAACACACGCCTGCAATGATATTTCGTTGGGTTCGCGACGTGGTTCCAGACGCGGAAAATTTCATCGCCTGCTGCACGCGATAATTGCACGCTAACCTGCATTAATATTAATTTCCAGAGGAAACGCGCCGTTGTGGCTGTCGTCGCACGTCGTGCATCGGTCGCTGTATTGGCCGCTATCTCAGATGAAACGTCCGTCGACTAATTTCCCAAAGTGGCGCCGATTGAAAACGGCACGCGAAGGCAGGGGGGGGGCGGGGGCGGGGGGACGAAAGGATTCGACGTCGCGCAGAATCCGATGGCATCGACGACGAGACGACGCGAAGAAACGAAACGATTTCTGGCCCCCTCGAAGAGATATCATCTCGTTTCGAGGGAAGACGGGACGACGGGACGACGAGGTACACGCCGCGTGTGTGCCGTTCGACGCGTTTATATCGATCGTGACGGCGAAATGACACGTCGGTGAAATCCCCCATAAAGAAACGACAGCGTGAAATTTCGAGCGTAAATTATCAGTAAACGCCTCTATAGAAAGCCGGGCCGGGGGGCGAGAATGACGTTGAAAATCAATTGAAGCGGTTCATAAATTTCAAGCGTCGCGTATGCACGTACGCATTGTGCGCGCGAATTTTGCGATACGAGGAAAATACCGCATGTCGCGAGTGCGTGTTTTCTGCATTGAGCCCGGCGTTAATTTTATTTTGCTAACGCGTTAAATCGCGGACGCGAAACAATTTTAATGAAGACGAATATTATTCGCGGTAAATTGGAATATTCGAGCCCCCTTTGGCTCTACGCGGATACGCCGCCGGCCCGCGAGTAACACAACGGCCATGTTGGATTCCGCGCAAAGGAATAACACTCGTGCCTTCGAGAGGATTTATTCACGTTGCGACCCGAGTAGTCGAGGATGATGTTGCTTCTTCCTGATGGGAAAGAGTGTTCTCGGCGTGTCTTTTTATAATTTGTAAATCGCACTGGAATAACTGTTCGTAGGGCACTAGGGGACAAAGAGACCAACGTTATCATTCAGTAGTTCATTCAGATCATTCAACAGTCGTTTCGTCTGCACTTTTTTAACAAATTAAATGTTATCGAGCATTTCGCAAGATATGCTCACCTCGCGGTGTAACGACTGGCGATTGTACCAAAGTTGCTCGATTGATCAAAGTAGCGGAGAACAATCCACGCAATCCGAGAACGTGCTCCACGATCGAAACTCGATGAACGGTCTAGAGTGTGGAACAATCGGACGCCGCGCGTTGCAGCAAGTCAGATATCAGCGCTCGGTGACACTCGGTGGCGTAAAAAGACACCAGGCAACGAGAAAGACGGTCGTTAATTATCCGCGCTTTGGAACCAGGTCGTTCTCACGTCGGATTCCAGCCAACGCTCTCCCGTTATATCGTTGTAAATAGTCGAGTACCGACGATGGAAACGGGAAAGGCCGAACGAACGAACGAACGAACGAACGAACGAATGGGGAAACCTGTTCGCGAGAGGGAGTTCGCAGACTGGAGAGGAGGAAAGGGAAGGGAAGGGAAGGGAAGGGGTCAGAGTTCTCGCGAGTAGCGGGCTCTCTCCGGTTATCCGGCTTTCCGGTAACAGGCTTTATAATTAATTCTATTGTTCGCGCCAACCTCTTCGTACATACACGCGTATACGTACATCTATACACAGAGACGTACGTACGTACGTACGTACGTATATAGGGCAATGCCAACAATTACGAAGGACGATCGTCGACCGCCTTGGCGTTTCCTTTACGTGTTCTAATACCGTTAATCACGTAACGCTACCAAAGCTCGATTGGCTGGATCGCGCGTTCCCGCACGGAGTTTCGCGCTGAATCGAGCATCGTCCGGTGCCGTGTCGCCCGTGATCGCCATTTCGCGTTCAGGAAACATTTTCGTTCAAACCACACCGGAAATGATCGCGTCCCGGTGCTATTACGAGAAGCGAGGGGCGCGGATCGACCGGTCGCACACCGACGGTACACACGGTTTCGCCGTGCACGTGTGTGTGTGCCCGTGCGCGTTGCGGTTCCAAATTGATGGCACGATTGAATCGAAGATTTTACTGGATTGGAATTAAGATGAGAATCGAGCAAAATTCAGACGGACGTTTCACTCTCCGCGTGGAAAATGGAATTTCGAAACTTGTCAAATTACGCAGTTTTTCGTCCGAGACATTAACGCGGGAATTAACGGAACGGATCGATCCCCGTTTGAACGGAAAGAATCTCTGCTCGCGTCTAGCTCGAATCGGACGAGTCTTTCATTATTCTCGAGTTTCGTTTTATTTCGGAATCCACGCCGCGCTCCGGCTTTAGCGTTACCTGCGCGTACACCTATCGGGCGGTCTGATCGGATCTTGGAAACAATTCCAGAGTGGAGAAGCGCGGCTGCGAGTGAAACAAATTTTCGCAGACGATACGTCGGACGTGAATTTTCATCGTTATCGCTCGATCGCTGGAGCGCGGAAATACGAGGAAGAACGGGCGGAACGTGGGCACGATATCTCGTCCGCAAACTTTTCTCGTCCGATTGCCGTCGCTATTACGATCATTGCCGCTTCCGTCGCTCTTATTTCTCCTCGGAATCCCGTTTCAGAGTCTCTTTTATCCAATCTAGCGGAGCGCGTCTCGAAAATCCCTCCGTTTATACAGTCGCTCGAACCGAGCACACCTCTCTTCTTTTTCCCTCTTCTTCTTCCGGCTTTTCTCACGCTGTGTCTGTATCCATCGACGCGACGCTGCGTTCGTTCTGTGCGAGATCCTGGCGCGGTCTGGGACCGGAGGCAAGCTTCTTAACGGAGTTTTCGCAAGAATCTCGTAAACGGTGGCGGGTTTTCCAAGCCAGGCGGCGAGCAATGGGAAAACACGCACGTCCGAAACGGTGGAGGGGGGAGGGAAGTGGCAGCTTGAAGAATGGCGTGTTACGATGTCCGTAAGGAGAGGGATGCTCGAGAGGGTAAATGGACGGCAGCGTTGGAAGCTTCAGGCAGAAGCAGCAGGGATGCTACGGGAAGTGAGAGAGAGAGAGAGAGACTCGGACCAAGGGAGAGAAGAAAGGCAGAAGAGCGAGCGAGAGAGAGAGGTTCAGGCAAGAGGATGTGGAAGCTTCGTTCGCAAAGGAATGATGTATGATCTATCCGTGCCACGCTCCGCGGTGGCGAGATTTTCAACCCCTTCATCTTCGCGAAAGGCTTGTGCCGTGGCCAGCCATCGCACACCGCGCGAATTGATGGCGACGCTTCTCGTAAAAATGGCTCTGAGTGTATCCCCGTGCAAAAATCTATCCGCCCCTCCCCCTCTACTCGATACACCTGCGCGTCGTCCGTACTGTCAGCCAATTCGGCCGATTCGTAACCTTGACAGCTATCTGTATCTCCATCTGCACTCCGCTACGTTGCGTTTGAAATGTATATATTTCGATGTTTGTACACGGTGGACTTTTGTAGAAAATGTCAGGAATATCGCGACTACTGTTTTCACGTCACGCGATTTTTCGTACAATGCGCCAAATAATAAAATACAGGAATTAAATTGCATTCAAAAGTTATTCCTTTTTCGTAATTGTTTCGTTTCCTGGCGTAACGCCACTCTCCCGCGTGAAATTTTTATGAAATTTTATTACGTATAATAACAGTTTAATAACAGTTGACAGAAAACGTAGAAAATGAAACTTGGTTTGGCAGCAATCGTTCAAAATGTGTCTTTGATCATTATTTGCGTCGTGCGAGAAAAATTCGCGAATAACGCCTACTATATATATAGTTACCTCGTGTACACGTACGTACTTTGCACGGAAGAGATAAACCGCGAGTGAAAGATTAGCTACTTATTAATTGGTGTTTACGCGAGAGCGGAGCGTCAAGGGGTTAACCGTGTTGCGATGTGCGCGCAATTCGCGGGTTCAAGATGCGAGGAAATGGCGGAAGAAACGCGCTATTTATTACCGGTGATGAGAGAGAGAGAGAGAGTGAGAGCGTTCATTAAGGTTGCACAGCACGGGCAGCCGGGGCGGCTGAAAAAGGTAATTACGCGGCAACAATTTCATTAGCCCGGGCGAAAGCCGGGTCCTCCATAAAATTTGTCTGGACGCTTTCGACCGCGACATTCGCCGGTATCGTTTGACGCGGCTCGCTTACTTATATTTTCCGCGGCGCTTAATTTGATAACTAATGCCGCGTGGGGTTTCGACGAATCGCGCGGGCGGCCGGACGTCGGCCGGTTTGCACGCGGGGAATTTTGCCGGTTCGCTAGCCCGTTCGCCCGTTGTCAGCCTGGATACACCATTAAAATGTGTAATTGAACCGGTTACTCTAGATGCATTGCGGCTTTCTAACGAACCGCGTTGCATCAACTAATCGGTGCGCACCGTTCCCTGTGTTTTATCCCAGTTATTTTGCATTTGAGAGATTTCGCATCGTAACGAGAAATACGCCCGCCAACCTGTTCCAATCGACGAGTTTTTAATTGCATATTTTCGCCTCCTCTCCACCAGTCGCGCCGCGTTACAGGCTGGCCCGTACAGGCTGGCCCGTACGCGCACACACAATCGAGAGGGAACATTCGAGTTACAACGAATTCGTTATTCCAACGTAGCCGATGCATTAACTCGGTACCTTTTCGAAAATTAAACGCGACGCGCCGTGTATCGCGGCGGACCGTGCGAATCGGCCTATTTTTAACGCGGCAAACGACAGAGTTTTCCACGGACCACGCGTCGCGGGTCAGAGCGGCCACGGCTCGGAAAGCCACGCTTTTTAATTGTTTCGAGTCCCAGGGCCGCCGTAAAAGCCGTGCCAGTTAATCATACTTGATTAGTCCGTTTGTTCCCGAGATGTCCGTCAGTCGATACTGCGCGAGCCGCGCGGCCGCTGGCCCATAAATTCCAAAGGGAATAAACGTGTCAGCATATTATATGGTTGTCCCGCTGGCTGAGAAAGTCGTTCTCTTTTTTTTTTTTTTTTTTTTTTTTTTTAACGTTGACCTCGCGGAACTGACGATTCTTTTTTTTTTTTCAATTTAATGGACAAATAACGAGTCGTAATGAAGTTCCCTGCGTCGAGCTCGCGTGAAAATAATAGCGTCCCTGGCGGGATGCCACGCTGCCGCGGCAACTTCCAACCTGTCGGTCCTCCGTGTGCGTGCGTCCGTGTGTGTGTTTCCACGTATTTCAAAAAGTAAAAGTTCCACCGGTGGCGCGCGGCTACGTATCGGTGACCGTTTGCCCCGGATTTATTTCGCTTTTCTCGGCGTTGCGTGCGGCGATCTGCGTTCGAAACTCACCGATTGCCGGTACTCGCGAGACGAAGCTTCAAGAGTGGACGTAGAGCGACGTAACGAGAAAGTAGGAAGAGAGAAAGAGGATAGGCACCGCGATGATGAACGCGAGATTTGAATTTTCGCGGCTCGTGGATGAACGATCAACGAGAACAACGGGGGTGGGGGGGAAGAACAAACACCGATGAGAGGAAAAGAGAGAGAAGAAAGAAAAAAAAGGGGGTGAAAGGGGGCTCGTGAATGCGCACAAAGAGACAGACGGTATCAGCACAAAGCTTCAAATCTTCAGGCCATCGTGAATGAGTCTTTGGAGGGACGAGAAAATGGAATATAACCCTTTGTGCGAAACGCGACGTCGTCGGTGTCTCCATTCGCACGGGATTTGCGTGGTACATACAGCTAACATAATACGGCAAGATTGTAGATACAAGGTACCTACCTGTAGGTAGGTTGGCAGAACGTGTGGCGTATACCCGGCGGAAGGGTAGTTGGCGAGAGACGGGGGTGTGTTGAGTGGTGGTAGTCGTGGAAGTCGGGATAGCGGGTGTCGAACGGGGACACGGGGGAGAGGGAGGTTAGAGTGGTCACAAGCGTAGGACAAGCAACGATGGCACAGAGGTAATGGAATCAGGTGCCGCGTGCCGTGAATCGTATACGCGTTCCTAGGGGTTCTCATTTACAGACGATAGTTGTGCCTCTTGGCCGGATCGAAAGGCCCCCACCGTCTAATTATCTCTCTTACCGGGAGAGTAGCTACCACGCTCGATTAAAGAAGGAGCTTTGCCTCTAACTCTCGGTTAATAACGTTCGAGTTGGTTCGATCGCCACGATTTCACCGCTTTAATTAAGAAGCCAGTCGACGCGAGTTGATAATCTCGCGTTGTTCCGAGGGCGTCCCCCTTTCAGGTTTGCACCCGTGCATCGCCCGCGGGCACCGGATGTCTCGCGAACGCCGCGGCGCACAAGTTTTCGCAAGACACGTCGGATATTACCAGCGACGTCACGTGCTCGCTTGAATTTTTTAAACGGCACAAATTCCCCCTCTTTCGCCTTTCGCCTTTTCTGTTCGATATCGCGCAATTCCGCCGGCGATAACCTACTTTCTCCAACGATAATCGGCGATGCGTTTTTCCCTCTCTTTCTCTCTCTCTCTCTCTCGCAATCAGCGACAAAAGAACTTTGACATTCGACGACGTATTGAAATCTTCAGGAGAGAGAGAGAGAGGGAGAGAGGGAGAGAGAGTGACGAGCTCTTTACGAGAGCTGTCGCGGTTAAAACGCCGCGCCTAGAACGTCAAGTCTACTGTGAAACGCGATCGTGCGTTCGCTAAGTGCACTCGCTAGTTTGCGCCGCCGCTATTTCAATGACGATTCGACCGCGTGGAAACGTATCGCGGAGCGCACGATCGAGTCATTCACGTCGAACACGCCCGCCGAGAGATCACTCGTCCCCGCTTTCGACCGTTACTTATCCGTGGACGTTCGAAAACTCCCGCGAATTTGTTTCGCTCGAAAAATCTAAACCTCGCGCCCCCTCCTATTCAACATTTTTCAAATAATGCTCCGCCGTTCTCTCGGAATAATAAAATTGTCCTCCTCGACAGCGTCGGAGCGTTGACCCACCTCGTAAACTCGACTTTCGAACGTGGCTTTCGTTTATGGAGCGTATTATAGGAAAGTAACGTTAAACCGCGACTTTTGGAAAACTCAAAACGTGCGTGGCATCTCGCGACGACGACCACGGCTATGAAGAGAACTCGCCTGTATCTGGAACGCATTATCGGAAAGCGCGTTGTTCGTTTCAAAGCGTTTGTCGCGTTCCTGGACTCTCGGGCGCCGCGCAATAGGAAGCGAAACTTTGCGAGGTAACGAGGGGGGTTCTTTAAACTTTAAGATACGATTCCGCGGCGCGAAATCCTTCGAGCGGTCGCCTTCTCACGTTCTCGGGTCGCCACCACGGATGAAAAACTGTCGTACCGCGATATTGGATGCTATATAGACGCGGTATATCGCGTTGCTGGCCGCGTTACAAAGGAAAACAAGATTTTCATCGCCGGGGCTCGTGCATGCCTTTTGGATATTTCGATGGTGAAATATTCAACGATGGAAAGCCGCGATATAGAAATAGGGGAGATAGAAAGAAAGGGGGGGGAGGGGAGAGGGGGACGGAGGAAAACCCGTATCGTCGCTCGGTTCGAGGGAAATTCGTCGTTTAACGGGGGCCGTTTTATCGGCGAATCATTTAATAGAGCAGAATTTATCATTCGCGCGGGCAAAGGTGCACGGGGAACCGGAAAGCTCCGAATACCCAGATGGGTTTTGTTGGACGGTTTCCTGTCGGAAGCCCGAAAGTTTCTGGCTTTAAATTTCAGCTAGCCGTTCCGGGCCAGGCCGAATGTTTCGGGATTTGTAGCTTCTCCCCCTCTCCTCCTCCTCCCCCGCCCCCCGCTCTGTCCTCTGCGCGACAACGATTCGCGTCACACCGGCCAACTTTACAACGGCGGAACTTTATAATATAAAATAATATTTTTTATTAGCGGCGGCGTGTCGCCGTTTTTACTCGGCACGCCGGAGCCGGCTGCGCGTTTCCGTCCGTTTCAGCTTTCGCTCGTTCCCCAGTGTTCGTCGTCGTGTTCTTCCCTCTTTGTTTTTTTTTTTCTTTCCTTCCCGTTCTTTTTCTTTTTTCGTCCTCTCTTCAGCTCTCTCTCTCTCTCTCCAGCAGCTGATTTTCGAAGCAGCGCGGAAAGTTTCGAGCCGCGACCCGCAGCCACCCGGTGTGCCACGCGGCGGCGGGGGAGGTCGTCGAAACTGGCAAGCGAGCAGAAAGCTCGAACCAGCCAGCGGTACGCGTCCCGCATTATTCAATGAAACGCGAATTGAAATGACCCGACCGATCTTTGGTCTGTGTTTCGAGTCACAAGTTGCACGATGAAGTCAGTGAGCGTGCAACGCGAAGCGCGCCGCGCGGCCGCAATTTCCGTGTCATTGACATTATTCCCGGCGAAGACTGTAAATACAGGCGATCGATATTCGACCTATCCAAACTCAGCCGCGAAACTGAATTTATCGAAACCCGTCGGTTAACCCGGTCCTTCCGCTCAGATCCTCCCCCCTCCCCCTCGTCATTTCCTTCCCGCCTACGTTCGTACATTCTTCTTTCGGGAGGATCCTTTACGACCGTTCCGCGGCACAAGTTAACTTTACGACCGTTCCGCGGCACAAGTTAAATTACGTACAGTCTTCCTCTTCGTCTCCTTCGATTCTGCATGCTCGGATATTTTCGGTCGACCGAGTCACTTTTTCCGTTCCCCTCGGCGAGGAGTTTTCTCGCGTCATTTGGTATTCTCGGGCGTCTCGTCTCCCTGTCTCGCGACCGAAAAACCGAAAAACCCGGCGATTCGTTCCTAATTCCGAACTCGGCTTCTCTCTCTCTCTCTCTCTCTCTCTATCTCTCGCCTTCGATACGACGAAACTCGCCTTTCCTCTCTTAAAGAGGCGTTTTCGCCACCGTCTGATCGTACTTTGCGAAACCAAGTATCGGATTCTCGGCGTTACATTTTTTAAAGAAGAAAACTACCTCCAAGTAGTTGCTGACCTTTCACCCCCTTCTGGCGATATTCGCGCGACCGAACGAATTCGCGCAAGTCGAGTGCGACGAGGGTACGACGCGGAGGAGCGATCGTAACGTGGGAATTATTATCTCATCGGGTCGTTGACAGGGGTCCCCGTCAACGTCCAAAGACGTTCCGGCCGCTTCGATGAAGCGAGAACCGCGCTTCGCCTCGCCCCCCCGCTGTAATCTGTCCCGCTTCTCCCTTTCAACCCTCCCGACACCTCGAATTTCCCTTCTTTCCCTTTCGTTCTCTCTCGCCGGAACCTCTCTAACCTGCATCTTTCATCTGTCTCTCGGATTTAGCCGCGCAGCTTCTCAAACAATGTTCACCCCCGATGTGAATGCGTGCTCGTTCGCTCGAGCTCCATTTCCACGTTTGATAATCTTAGGATAATCCCGGGCCATATCTCGGGACGCTCGAGGAATTTTCGATTAAGGGTTTTCACCGGGAATCACGTCATTGTTCTCGTCTGGCTCGTTCTTTTCTCTTTCTTTCTCTCTCTCTTTTTTTTGCGGATTCGTCGACGCGTGTGACATCGAAATCGAGAGAGTACCAGGCGAGCGAAAACTGGGACGCAGCGAACGAAAAGGAAAATCGATGTCACGCGGAAAGCGTAATCAAGAGTTTCCACGCAACGAGTGGAAGGGGGAGGGAGGAGGCGAAATCTTTTTTATTTCTTACGGGCTGTTTGTTTCTCGTGGAGATATCGACGCGACCTTCTTCTTCGCGGCCGGCTTCTCGATCCTCCGTCTGATCGAGCGGCGCATCCGCTGCTCTTGGTTTTTCATCTGACGTCAGGGTGATCCGCCTGGAGGCACGGTCAACTAGAATTCCCCGGTACCTCTCTTTTTCTTAACGTTTTCTCTGCCACGCCTCGCTGCTCTCCTTTTCCCCCGTCGAGTATAATGCACGTCGAGTTAATTGGACGAGGCGGCCTCATCGTGACTGCGTTCAGGCCACTTCCACGGCCAGTCGCGGCGAGTCACGATCCTTAAACGCGTTACTATCCCCCGCTGGTAATGGAGCCGGTCGAACCGATTAAACGACGCTCCGCGTTTAGCGAAAATTGTAGACAGCTTCAATTCGACGTTACGCGTTCGATCTCTGATGTACGCTGGCTAATTACAAGGTGCTTAGTGTCGTCGTTATCCAAAATCCCCTAAACGTTCGAACGTACACGTTGGACTTACACGTGAACGTAAACTTGAAATTTAAATCCGAGAACATCGACCGACTCCTATCCGAGAATTATTTTCGTTTGTCTAAACTATAAATTTCCTTATTATTTTCGTTTGCTTAACCGATAAGTTAATTCCGCTCGCAACATCGTATTTGTTCTTCCAGTGACAGAAATACAATCTGCTCTCGGTATTATGTGAATTTAACTGAGTCGCGGTCCCTCTTTTATTCATCAATCACCTTCTTGTTTTAAATGGAACGAGACATTGTAGCGCGATTTTCGATTCCAAGTACTCGATAGGAACAAGCCTCTCCTCGCTTGGAATTGGATTATCGACGATCAAAATAAGACTTCACAGTTAAATTTCTTTTTCTATTTCCATCGTTCCGAAAAGACACGCTCTTAATGAAACAGCTTCTTTCATAAAATATTAACGTTGATAAAATAATTATCGGATAAAATAATCCAACGCTTTCCGTCGTTTTTTATTATTCAGACAAATCAGCGGAAATTAGAGTTGAATAGTTAATCGAAAGCTTCAAAGTTTCCACCAAATTCAAATGCAAAAAGTATTGTAAAGTTATTTTCAGTCTCGCGCGATAAGAAATTCACCGATCGAGTACGATATCTTTGATTTTCAAATATGAATCTACGTATAATTTATGAATTTCTCAATCTAAAGACTTACGAATGATGAAAGAAGATTAAAGATAAAGAAGAAAAAGGGAAAAATCGAATCGAAAGCGACTGAAAGCTTCTACCGCGATTAATCTCAATTTTGGAGCTTCCATAAACGCATCGAGACTTTCAGCTGCAGTTGATCGTTGTTCTCGATGCAGTAGTTGTCTGTCTTCGCGAGACAGTTGGAGATGCTTCGACGAGAAAACGAGCCGGACAGAAATTGCCGAGCGGTGGGACGGGGGGAGGGGGTCGAGCTCGAAGATCGTCGAAATCAACCAAGGTTTTACCGGCTCGTAAAACGTAGGGGAAATAAATTGGCTTTTAACGCGGCATGGTGAAATTCCCCGGCTTCGGCGCGCGAATCGAGTTCGCGACCGCGCGCCAGGCCGCAAATTTGTTTTCGCGAGTTCGCTTAGCGAATCTTTCCTATCTGTTGCGTTTCGCGCCGCGCGACTTTCTCCTTCTTCTTCTTTCGTTAACAAGCTGCCGCCGTCCGTGCGGCAGTAAAAACTTGCGCCGTTCCGTGAATCGTTTCCCATCGGGACGATCCCGCCGGGCAATCATCGTCGAGAAATTGTGTCGTTCGTTGTGTTCTCACGGCCACACACGGATTAAGTTATTCCGACTGGCGTGGTAGTGGGTTTCACCTCGGCTGGGAAACGACACTGTTATTATTATGCATCTCGTCACACGTACTTGCCACTCGGCGCGATAAACTTCTTTCGCGTCGACGGAATTTGCAAACGTTCGCCGATTCATTTGTACAATCTTACTCGTACGTAATTCGCGGCAGAATTTCGTTCATCTCTGCAACGTCGAATCCTCAAAATATAGGATACGTATACATACATTCACGAATGAAATTTCATTCGACAGGAATTTCGTGCGGATGCGCTCTTGATAATTCCATTGTAACGTTATTCTGTAGCGAACGGTAACTTTTGTTTTCCTCATTTAATATTATACGCACGTATATATATATAATGATAGTATAAAATATATAATATAATACAACAATAGTATAATATATATATTATTATTATAACGATATATTTATAACAATAGAGGTTTCAGTTGGGTTTGTTTTGATTTACCGACCACCAAAATAAAAAGAAACATAACAACACACGTACGTATATCGGGATGTAAATTCGTACGTTCGTAGAATCGAATGTGATTTCCTTTGGCGATAGCTTTCAGGTTACGATTAAACGCGCAGCTGTGCATTTTCAACGAAACGTGTCGAGCAGGTTTTGGACGCGGACAATATTCTATTTACGTGATTATTCGTCGTGTCGCGAGTGCACGTAAACCCCCCGTCCCCCCTCCCCCGTCCTCCTTCCCAACCGCGGGGTTGGTTCCTTTATTTCTCAGAAAAATCGTATTAGCCGCGGGCTGTTCCAATAACAAGCTGACGAGCTATCGGTCAAAGAGAGGTCGTGCCGGAATTTTATTCAGAGAGCTTTTTCTCTTTCGGTTTTCCCTCGCTCCGGTGCTGTCCGGCCGCAATGGAAGCAAACTGGCCTTGTGGATTCTGACGGTGGGTCGTCAGTGTGACAATACGCGCCGTTGTTACATTCGCTAAAGTATTGAGCGAACGTGTTTACATAGGTAGATCTCGTAAGCGTTGGATATCAGCCGTCAGGCGTCCGCGTGCAAAATTGCTTCGTGACGTGTTTGTCGTTTCGTTCGCTGTGGCTTCTGTATGTGTATGTATGTGTGTGTGTGTGTGCGTGTGCGTGTGTGTATGCGCGAACCACGGCGAAATCACGTCAACGTGAGGGTTCGTCGATAGGGTGCGCGAGCCAACAGAGGCAGAGGGGGGAAACGCGTGTTTCACTGGGCTGGCGGTGAAATGCTCTATGGAAAACGAGTCGACGATCCTTCTGTTCGAAGCCTTCGATCCATCCACCTGACCTGCTCCAATCGTCGTTCCAGGCAAGACGTACGTACATTCCCCCGACACACGTGTCGGTTATGTACCCCGTTTGTAGAGCGATATAAACCGCGCGAGACACTGTTGACCCGATCTGGTTCGCCGATATTTCGGGATGGAGCGGTAAGGCTGTTTGCTAACGTGCTGCAACGACGGCACGACTCCTCGAAAGGTGCTTGTATCATCGGTGTTGCGTGTTGTGTTTGCTCGTACCGCGTGGCGAATGTCAAAAGAAGGAGGAATCTGTGTCGTCTTGAGTCTCAACTTAATAACCCTTACGAACGGAAGGGATACAACGCGGCGTGCACACACGATGTACGATGCAAGCGCAGACGGTTCGTTAGCCCGTTCCCCCGGTTGGATAGATACACGACGCGTTCAGCCTCGTCCATCATCGAGTCCCGATGGCAGTCGAGGAATACATTATCGACGATGCAATCTGCCAGCGGTTAAGACAGATATATTGGGACGGGAGGGTAGCCCGTCCATCTATCCGTAGATTGAAATCTTCGTTGACGAAAATTGCCGCGCGGAAGCTACCTACGATCAGGTTTATTGAAACGCTCGCGTGTTTGGAGACCCGACGTTTGCGCCGCCGCCGCCGCCGCCGCGCCGATCCCCGCGAGATTGCCGCCGATTAAGTTGTTATCCGCGCCGGGACGTATTTACTAGGTAGCGACTACGGATCTTTTCTATCGGCCAGGAAACCATTAAGACGGATCAGTGCGTACATTCAACCTCCGCGTGTGTGCGAGGAACAAAATTGCAGAGCGTACGAGCTGCCAAGTGTCTAACTAACGAACCTGCCGTACGTACGTGTTGCATTGCCCGTTTACGAACTTGATATCGATAACGACGCTCGGGTCATCGGACGATACGCTCGTGCAGCGATATCGCACGTCTTTTCCCAATCGAGGCTTATTATCGCGTCGACGTCGATACGCGTGTTAATTCGCCGGTCTCGTAGCTCGCGCAGGGAAACGGGCATTCGCGAGCGACGTCCATTGAAGCACGTCGCTTAAATGGGCTGGATGTTTCGCTTATTTAAGCGGACGTCCTGCCTTCTGTTCGGGCTGCTTCTTCTTCTTCCGCTTGCTTCTGCTTTTTGCACCTGCGCGTTTTCTATAAGCCACGTCGCTTCGAGAGAGAGCCCCCCCCCCCTCCCTTCCCCCCTGTATTTTTAATACAGTCGCGTCGAATCAATAGAGCAGCGCTCGCGAGAATAGTTCTCGTTCAATTAATGATGTATTCGATTACAAAGTACGTACGAAGCCCAGACATTCGAATAGTCATTCGTTAATTAAACTCTGCGTGCAAATTTTGGATAAAACGCGAAATCGCCTTACACCCGTTAATCACACGCACGTAAAAGGATCAAAGAATCCGCGAAGCAAAACGAATCGAGAAACAGAAAGCATCGTTTGTTTAATTGCTGGCGCACTCGCCATTTCGTGGATATTATTTTCGCAGAGTTCTCAGAGCGCCCAGAGAGAGCTACTCTTTCATTCGCGAAACGCACACTTTTAAAACACACACACACAGCTTAACGAAGGGGTTAATTGCCGCGTTCTATTTTTGTTTTAAACGGCCATCGTAGCCAATCAAACCGCCGAGCATCAACCAGCAAAGGATCAGCCATTATAAACCCAGCCCCATCGCTTGTTCTTTGGTACTCCGGGATATAAGACATAATTAACCACGACGAAGTAACTTACCGAGAGGGCGTCCTTTGAATTTTCAATTACGCCCTCCTCGTGGTACCTCGTCGCCGGTCGTTTATGACACAAGGCGACGCCGCGAGCGAACCAACCACCCCCGTTTCAACCCCGCGTTGAAAACGCGACAGACGTTTTTACGCTTTCACCGAGTTGCACACCCCGTGTAACTCACTTACCCTCGAAGGACGACGACGACGACGACGACGAGGAGGAACTCGGTGTCAAGCTTGGTCGGCTACCAGGTTCACCGCAAGATAGTTTCCGATTCTGACGTGCGGCTTCGCTCGCGATAGACCGAACACGCGCGAAACCTCTCGTTCCTTCGTCGTTTTCACGCCGGAAGCCCGGGACGTCGACGGCGGAAAAGGGGGAAAAAGCGATTGTCGTCGTTGAAAATCGAGGTCACCGCGAGTCACAGCCACGGGTGTAATTGAGAGAGAAACACGCGTCACGATAGAAGGGAGCGTGTTCGATTAATCGAATTAGTTGGAGTAGCTTGTTGTCAAAATACACCGCAAATCGTGGCCCGGCACCGGCGTAAACGCGCGCCCCCGTCGCGTTTATTTTCCAGTTACTGTTCGTATCGACATTTCTGCTTCAATCAACGCTTCGGATGTTCGATTTTCGCGCGATTGACCGTGCCGTTGTTTCGCGACAAAGATATACATACCTCTGTCTGTGTATGTACGGGGCTCGGATAGTGTCCGCCTCCGAGGTCGAGGGGGAATTGGAAAGTATTTAAGGGAAGGAGGGCGACTGTAATGTGGTTATGTACCACAATATGTACTGCTACAAGTGGTATTGGATTTGAAGTTTGAAAGGCTTCGCGATTCTCGTACGTACGTTCAGGACACGTGCGCGATATGAACTTCGATACGGGGCGCGAATCGGGAAACAAATTTTCGCTATTATTAAATTGAATTTTTCGCTATTGTCATTTTATAACAGTTGCGACTTTCTAAGAATACCCTCAACTAAACTTTGCTTGTCATTCAGGTTTTTACAATCACAGATACGATTGTACATAATACGCGATAACAATATTCTTGTATAAAAGTTATATTTTTAAGAATCCTCTCTTACGTTTCGCACAACACACGGTAAATATTCATAGTAAATATTCGGGTTTTCTCGTGGAAAAGTTAGATTTTGTTAACGCGGGAGGAAGATGAGGTTCTGCGACACGTCTGGGGGAGCAGATGTTGCGCGAAAGTTGTCAACGTTGCGGGGAATGAAAATCGGATCGACAGAGAGAGGGAGAGGGCCAAGTCGGAGAAATCGAACAGCCATTCGACGCCGGAAAGAGGCGAGGTTATCACCGGGCGCGCGATTATCGAGCGATCGAAATACGAGCGACCGTTGATTTACATCGATCGTCGTAACGCGGTCGTAAATCCATCTGCTATCGTCGTCCAGCCCGGGCACCGGATTAATTCGCAGGTTCGTTGTTTCGTACAAAGACGCGAGAAGCGCGCAAAGGTGCGATTAGAACGGGACTTAACGCCAGCGTCGATGTTATTAAAGTTATCTCGCGCGCCGTTATCGCTCGCCGCGGAACGTGTAATCCCGCCGATAAACCGGTCTTCAGTTCGAAACTGGCAGAGGGAAGGGAAGAAAGGAGAAGAAAAAGACAGAGAGAGAGAGAGAGAGAAAAGGTGGATCAGGGAGGTGAGCAGCGTGGCTGTTGCAATAAGTAAATGGAGGGAGCCAAGATCAAATTGACTCGGAGGAATTTCCGATTCTCCGGCGGCAAACAACGTTTGAGGGGATTTTAAAGACACCCCGCGACAGACGTCGAACGCAATAATTCCGTGTACTTTTCTCGATCCTCTGTCTAAAGCCTCGGCGACGAATCAATCGCTTTAGAGTTCATTTCCTCGAACCGACCCGATCTTCCGCGCTCAATTTCCGAACGCTTGACGCGCGAGTCGAGCGAAAGCAGATCAACGCAGAGCTTCCTCGTCTTCTCCAGGCGTCTTTGTTCGCGTCTTTGACGTTACGTACGTACACACGCTCGCGGTTATTCCCATTACTTTACGCTGCTCGGTCCACTCGTCGTCGGCAAACACGATTCCATCGAGTTTGAACAGCCGATTTTTTTACGCAAACGTTCAAAGTAGGTCAGTGTGTATAAAGTTTTTCTCTTTTTCTTTCTCTCTTTGCTGGCGATTGAAAAAAAAAAATGTAGAGAGAGAGAGAGAGGGGCGAGTCTCCGAGTTGAATCAGCTGTTCAAGCTGAACGTCTGGGTCGTCGATTCGGTCGAGCATCCGTCCCTTCTCAACTAAAGCCCTTCGTTCGTAATTAATTCATCGGTGGTGGAAAGATTAAAATTTATAATCGGCGTGGCCAACAGCCGGGTATCGTTAAAATTGCACGTCCATTTCCCGATGAAACTCGCTGAAACACAATCGAAAGCCTGGTGCAACATTGATTAATAGACACTTTGATCAAAATAATTAAGCCACCGCGTCTCTCCGTAAATACAACAGTTTTCACGTTAGAGTCGTACAATTCGATTCTTTCCGCTTAATAATTCACGTCCCATTGGCTGCGAATTTGGTTTCCGCGTCTGAATTTATAAACGCCGAATACGCGTTAAGTGAATAATTTCTCGTTGCTTCGAAGCGATTCTCGATGGAGAAGTACCTTTTTTCCCCCGCACTAGAGGGAAACTCTAAGCTGACGTTTTCTCTTTTCTTTTTTTCTCGAAAAAGAAAAAAGTTTTTTGCTTCACGCGCGGCGATTCCGAATTTTCAAACGGCGTGTATTTACCTTTCCTATTTGTTTATTTGCGCCGTCGGTTTATTTTGAAAAATTTTTCCCTATCGTCGCTCGGCGGAACGGTATGGAAATGCTCAACTTTAGTTATCAATATCGTATAAATCCTCTCATCGGAATGGAGATACGGGGTTTATTTGGTTTGTCGAGTTGTACGAACCGGCTCGTTAAAAAATTCGGCTGTGCACACACTCTCCCCGTGGAACCACCTACGTCGTCGCTTGTTTCAACAATAATTAAGTCGTGCACGGGGAAGAACCCCGTTTTTCCTTGGCCGTCGGAGGAGTCGGCTAGCCGTAAAAACGAGCCACGTTTCCGTTCCGGGTACCGGGCGTAACGAGGCAACGAGAAAGGCACGCAGCAACGAGAAAAAGCAACGCGTCCGAGAACGATTCTTACGAACGATTTTGCGGGTGTTTCGTCGGCCGCGATTTTCGCGGCACCGATCGCGGCTTTCCTGGTCGCGGTGATAAAATGAACTTTCATTTATTTTTCATTTCTTACCGATTGGTTTTCCAATTTCGAGCGGTGCGCGTGCAACGTGACAAGTGGATCAGCGGTTATCGCTATTATTTTTCTATCCCGTCAGTCGAGATTCATTTTGCAGATTTATTTATTTATTTTTTTTTTTTTTTTGTTTTTTAAATATTCGCTCGCTCTGTTTAATATCCGCGCTTTGCCGTCGAAATTGCAAAAAACAACGACGAGCTCGAGGTATCTCTCCCCTCGCGGTGGATATTAATTTTTCCATCTCTGTTAATTGTTTAGAATTTTTTTTTTTTTTTTCACCACTGCGATAAAATCCATCAAGAGCCTCGTCGGCAAATCGTTTTCATCTCGCGCGTATCCGTGTTTGCAACGAGAAGAGGACAGGCAGGTATTAGAAGAGACACGTGCCTCGTTGAGAATCCACGACGCGGCGGGGCAACGAAATCGATCAGGCAGGCTAATGCGAAAGTTGCGATACACCTCGAAATATTTTCCCCCGTGTTGACGCGCGGAGAGTTGACAAAACTTTGCCTCGAACGCTTCTCGGGGCGGCAACTTTTGCGGCGGGTATCTCGCGCGTGTTCGCGAGCACGTGTACGGGCAGGGAGCGGCAACTCGTTATCGTCGTCGAGAAATTTATAGGAATTTAAAAAGTTTAATCTTTCCTAAACGGTCCCGTTCGACAAACGCGTTTCCTCGCGAGCGGGACGAGAGCGTGTGCGCGCTCGTATTCCACGAGGGAATTATCCGGCAAGTATTTCCGAACGAGCGAAGAATGTTTCGTAATAAAATATGGTCTCTTTGATAAATTCCGCTGCGAGGGAGCAGACACGCTCAGGGAATCGTATTCGACGCGCGGATCGTAAAAGCGAAACTGACTGGAAGAAACTGTTACGCGAGTCGATTTCGTTTTCACTCGCCGCTGTGAAAAATCTGTTTCCGCTCGAACGTCCTGCTGCAATTACGAGAATTCGTGACTGAAATTGGCTGTGATTGAAAAATAAATCGATAGTTGGAAATTACACGTGTAGCTAAATGTACGTTGGAAATTCATCGATACGATGATTTTAAAACAGAAACAGAGTCCCGTTTCGTTTCGAAGGATTTTCGAAAATTGCGAGAAGAAACGAAACTTTCTCGCCGACAATCAAACGTCGCGATTAATGATGCTCGGCGAGCTTGCGAGGCGAATCGCGCGCCAGCGAGCGAGATTCCAAAGTGACATCAAAGAAATCCACGAGAAAGTGAAAATTGGAGGAGAACCGGAAACGGTCGGGGAGCCGCCGGAGCGCGCCGGTTTACGCGTTACCGGTCCCCTTCAGCCGGAGAGTTGGCGAAGTGTCGTGACGCAAAAGGGAGGATTTGAATGTTAAGGATGCTCCGGGCGAGATTAGCGAAATCTCGGAGCCAAACTGTACAACGATTTCGGCTCTTAGCAGGCGCCGGTAATCTACGGGCAAGTCCGCAAGAAGAGGCCGGAGAAGACTACGAGAAGAGGAGAAGACTCTTTGCGCTCTGGGAAGTCCAACTAAGTTTCAAACTAAGTTAGTAACGTAGATCCTATTAACTAGTAGGGTAATATGGGCCAAGAGTCTTATCGCGGAAATTATCTTCGCCTTATACGATTCTTTTTTAAACTCCTCTTCTTAAGTCTCTCTCGCCCCTCTCTGTCCCCCTCTTTCTCTATTTTTCGCCTTCTTTCCTAGTCTCTGGAAGCAACGAAACTTCCCGAGAGCAAAGTGGATACTTTGGTATCGCTATTTCCACTTTTCAGTATTTTTTCTCGCGCCACTGACACCCTACTAGCTAGGTAATTGCGAGAATAGAAAGCGTCGTCCTTCTTCCGTCCTTCTCCCACGCGCAGTTCGAGTTTCGACCAAAGTTGGCGAAAAAATCGCGAGGGAGAGCCGGGAAATTGACTGAGACGTCGTTGCTCATAATTCCGTTTCCTGACGTTTATATTAAAAATTACACCCCGTTTGTACTCCGGCGACGCGGCGACCTCTTTTTCGTCCCGCGAGTTACGAAGGAGGAAGAATTTTACTTGCTCTCGGGGCTCGAAGCAAGAATACGGAATGGCATTAAATCCGTTTCTCTGTCGGGATTGAATAAGCAATTTGTCGCGGGTTTCCTACGCGAACCCACCCCCCCCCCCCTCCGGAGGGAGAGACATCTGTCCCGTCCGCGAGATTTTTAACTCGCGTTCGAAAACGTACGAGAGCCGGATGATGTAATTGGAAAATCCTGGAACGAGGCGATAGTTATGACAGCCTGATGGCGGTTAACTTGACTAACGAAGATCCGGCTTCTCTGGTTTCGTGGATTATTAATTAAAGCGAGCTTTGTCGGCGGGACAAAGTTACGGGACAGCTCGGGCTGTCCGTTTCGCTCGCTCGTATATTTTATCGATATTCTTGGTAATTCGGTCGAAACGACCGAGAGAAAGAAGGGAGGGGGGAAAAAAAACCATCGACTATGTTAGTTCGCCGGCTCTTTGCGATCCAACGGAACGAGGGTTTTCCAATCTTCGGCCAATTAAGGACTCGATTGCCTCGCGGTTTAGCCAGCGAGCTCCGGCGATCCTCGTTTTCGCGTTTTCAACTTCTAAGAGAGACGACGTTAATCGATGGCGTACGATAATAGAATATTCTGGAAACGGTTGGAACCGCGCTCGCTCGGCTCGATGAGTCGGAGTTTCTCGATTAATTCGCCGTTCGAATTCGCGTTCCTCGAGACCGCGAGACACACAGTGTCGCGCGTACATGTATACGTATATATTGTACGTACATTGCAGTATGTGCGTATCGTCGTGCGTTCGAGCGAGTCGAGCTAGTGAAAAGCAAGTTTTTCAGGAAACTTGCCCCGTGGCCGATGATAAATTCCGCCCGTTCTTCGGGGCTTCGTACTTTTGTGCGCGTTGGCTGCACAGGGGTCAGGACGATTCCGGTTGTCAGGTTGAATTCATGGTGACGCAGGTGGCGAGCGAAAAAAGTGAATTTTCGGCGTGACATCGGTTATTCCGGTCGTGGCTCCGACGACATAAATCGCAAGCCACCGACTGCCGAGCAATCAATACCAAGTGTCTGCACGCGTGTATACGCGTCCGTGTCTACTACGTGGCTGGGTTACGCGCGCGCGTGTGTGTGTGTGTGTGCGCGCGAATCGTTCGACAATGAGACCTGCGGATCCCCGGAGATACGACCGACGGGGCAGAATGTAACCGGCAAGTCCGTCATCTTCGACGATCCAGCACGTCGCTGGATACTCGCGGACCGATCGATGCACACGACCTGCTGACATCAGCCAGACGATCCGTACGATTGCAAACAGAGCCGGAGAGAATTACGTACAGAGATGGAAATGCGTAATTCGCACGTTCTCGAGAGAGAGAGAGAGAGAGAGAGAGAGAGAGAGAGAGAGAGATGTTATTCCTGAATGCGGCGGCCAAACGTCGAAACAGATTTACGAACGATCGAAGCGTCTGGCGAGCTCGTTTCTCCCCTTCAGTCGTCGTTTCCCCCTTTCGTTAGCCTCCGCGAATCGTTTGGGAGAAAATCGTCGTTTGGAGAACTTCCCTTCTTATACACCGGCGCGGTTTCTTCTTTCTCTGACACGCACCGACTGCCAGGCCCGACGTCTCCGACACTCGAGCACAGAAACGCTGTGGCGGCACTCGCCACCCTAGCTCGCCGCTCTTTCCACCAGCCCTTTTCACCAACCCTCTGTGTTCACCGAGCCTCTCTCCTCGCTCCGAGACCCTTCACATCCAGCATCGTCGACGCCGTTACCACGACTAACACTCCTCTTCTCTTCTCCTCTCCCCCCCTCCTCCCCTAACACCCTAGGACTCGCTGCTAGTCGCTGCTAGTCATTTCAGGGGCGACCACTCGCGCTATCGAGCACGGTTGAAGCACGTCTGGAACCTCGCGTCCGACGTCTGCGACGTTTTTTGCGATTGCATCGAGAGAAAGTAGAAACCGTTCCCCTCTCTTTCTCCGACTTTCCTCCTTTCCTCTCTGTCCTTCCTGCACTCTCTCGCCCTCTCGCGCCGGAAAACGCCTGGAGCACGCGGCTAAACGCGACACGGTAAACGTCGAGGGCAACCTCGGTTGCTGATGGGGTGTCGAGAGTCGCCGGGCTGTTTCGTAATTGGGAGATTATTAAACTGCCACGCTCGTCCGGCACAATACGTATCATTTTCTCCACTCTTCTTCTTCTTCTTCTTCTTTTTTCTCTCGCGCCATTTCTTCTCAGAAATGGCCCGGAGGAACGGCCCAACGAGCGACGTTGCATTTCGTTAATTGAAACGCGCGAGGAACGTCGTCAATCCGGAGAGACGGAGGTGTCGCGGTGAGGTGAACGCGAACAGGTAGTTGAACGTTGATTCCGTAAGAGCGAGTCCGCTCGAGGCCCGTTTTTTAATCGAGACGAACTCGCGTCACCTCGCGACGAACGAGATCTTGGGGATCCCGCTCGCGAATTACACGTCGACCGTGTAATTTCATTCGGCGATTCGGCGACTCGCCACGGTCGAAACGAGGAAAGTCTTTTCGCACTCGCGTTCGAGTTTTTTTTATCACTAAAGGTGATTTTAGCTTCAGGTGCGACGCTGATGCAACGAAAATTAGCGATTGGTCGATTTGGGTCACGTGATTCGCGAGGGGGCGTGGCGTTGTCTGGTACTAAGCGATCGCGCCTGTAATTTGTTTTCTATCGATTCAAATGTTTGCGTATCGATACAATTTTATGGCAAAAAAGTCTTCGTTTCCTAGTCGGAACAGTTGCTTCTGGACCTTTCGGTGAGACGAATCATACTGGGTAGAAGTCGTGCAGATTTTTGATTAGCTCCGGGCCGACACTGGCGGACACGCTCGGCGCGTGAACGTTATCAAAACCGTCGTGAAATAGCTGTTTGACTCTCGTCGCCGAGGCTCGTAGTTTATTCTCGCTAAAAGCACTTTCCGCTAATCCGTTCCACCATCGTAAGCTTTTTCGTTTACGCGGCCGGCCATCGAACGAAAGCTCTTCGACCTTTTAATGTGGCTTATTTTACAAGCGAGCGCGAGCGCGAGCGCGAACGCTCGCTTTGGAAATCCGCTTTCCGCGAAATCAGCGTTTAAAGCGTTCGCATCGCGTCGTTCCATGATCCCGAGCGTTTAGCGCCGTACAATTGGATGATAAAATTCTTCCCTCGTCTATTTTCTCTCCCTTCCGCTCTGGCGTTTTTCAAACGAGCTTCCCTCGTCAAAGGACGCGCGCCACAGTCGAAAGAGCACTGTGTCGAGTGTATTTCTTCAATCGACCATCGAATGGCGACTCCAAAAGGGGATGGATGGTGGGGAGAACGCGCTTCGTCACACCGACGAGAAAGGAATCCCAGCGAAGGAAGGAAAACGCTGTCGGTTTTTCAAGATCCACTCGTCAGCCTCTTCGTCGAGACCCTTTTACATCCACTCATCTCCGGGGCGGTGGTAGTCTTTGCCAGTCCGTTTCACGGACGAGAACCCGGTCCTCGAAACCGAACCCTCGTGTACATGCATATATATATATATATATATATATATACGTATACATATACATACATATATATATATATATATATATATATATATATATATAGATTTGCGCGATTGTGCCGCTACGCGGAAGTCACTCTTCGTTATTACCCGTAGGATTTCAAACCGTCGCGTGGAAGAACCGCGTATGGTGGACCACTTGGAGAGAGAGAATGTGAGGGAATAGGGCAGAGAACGGTAGACTGGTGTATAGACGATGGGATAAAAAAAGAGAGAGGAGGGACGGTTGTCTGTTACGCGAGAGTCGTTGGAAAAGTTCGGGACCCCGCGTAATCCAGCGGGTGTTCGCCGAATGGCGTAATCGGGACTCGTTTGAATTTAAAATGCTCCCTCTCTCTCTCTACCGGCGAATGTTTTTCCCCTCTTTCCGGGAAAAGGACGCTAAAAGGACCAACGACCTATTTGCGAGGGGGAAGAGAATCCGGATCGTAGAAACCTGCTGAAGCTTCCGACGTACTGTTCCGCGCCAGCGCTATCTCTCCTCATCGCTATTAAAGTAACCACCGGTTACAAGCGGCGCGATTTGAATACCAGGATACGTTTGAAAGTTTACACCGCGAAAGTAGGTGCCTCCGAAAGCGGGACAAAGAGATACCGCGAGGAGGAAACGCCGCTTCCCGTGGGGTGACCGCTCGCCGGGCTGGTGAAAAAGTTATGGAACGAAAACAACGTCGATCGATTTCGTGGTACTATCGGGGCGAGATCGAGGCATCGATATGATTGCAATTTGCATCTAAATTGCGTCCCTTTTTTCTCTCTCTCTCTCTCTCTCTCTCTCTGACGCTTTTTGAGGAATACGTTACGAATTTTTCCGCGCGCGGGCCAACTATTCCGCCACAGCCGAGAGTTCCGCATGTTCGTTAACGCGACACCGTTGCGTTTCGTACTTTGAGAGTGAGCAGCGTGTGTTTCCCGAGTACATCGATTACGGCCGATCGAAAATGAAAGCTCGTTCGTTGAAATATGTGTGTCTCGAGAGAAATTAACGTGACGATTTCATATCGCCAAAACGCGTTAGCTTAAATATTCTCGCCCCTCGAAGTGCTTCCCCGATGCGTGACCGACGAGATTCTTCCTCTTCTTACGTTCTAAGGGTATAATTAAAAATTATACCCTTCATAGTTTCACGGAACTATTTATTCGAACAAGACAAGACTTCCACTCTGCAACTTCTGGCTTACATTGCTTTGCCGCAATGCTGAACTATTTCTTGTTTTCCTATTTGTACCTTGATTCCTTGGGACGGCGAAGAATCGAGGGAGATATGTTAAACTTGCCCAATACTGTTTCGTAAACGAAAACCACAGCTCTTTGTCACTTAGTTGGTGACAAAGTTTAGTTGACCCCGAACTATCGAACGGGACGCATCGTCGTCGCGCGTCTGTGCTCGGTAGTATTTATGCCAAAGCAACTCCGATCACTGGACCCTACTCTTCGAATCTGTTGTTCCTTTCGCGTGTGCGTGGTTCCAGGGTGCATTGGAAGGCTGCTCCGAGACATCCACGTTGTGGATCAGCCGCGTTCGCGTCGCAATTTCATGTTATTCGATTTCCAACAAGGTCGCCGATAGAAGCCGATCGAGGTTGCTTTTCTACGGTTCGCCTTGTGTTTTGATGCGTATGGTAGTGGTGTGTTGCAACAATTATATACTTGCCGTGTTAATTCAAAGGGGCGTGTCGAAAGGTAATCTCGACGAACGTCATTGGAAATTTTCGACGATTTTCAGTACTTAACGAGGAGGCGTCGGTTTCGTACACGTGTGACGTATATAAACAGTGCGGTCAAGGCTTTGTCAACTATTTTCGTGCTACGACTCTTGGCGAAGGTTACAGGTACGTCGATTTTTCGTCGTGGAAACTTCGAAGTTTAATACGTGGAGCTCTTTGAAATTTAATTATTGTTCAATTAGTGCATCGAAGTGAGAGAAGTTTATATTGGCAAAATTTGAAATCGATCCCAGAGTGTGGAGTAGAAAATGTACGTAAAAACTGTAATTCGCTCGTGTGTTGACGTATAATGTTCAAATACTTTCACGAGCCACCGCGTGTTACGTGGACCAATTTATGTTTTATAAAGACCTCCTGGAAGAAAATTGCATCGAAATTCCACTTAATTACGTAACAGAAATTCGCTTTTGAAACACTTGAGATAGAGTATTATCGACGTAATTTCTACACCAAGCCGCCGCGCATCGTGCTATTAAGCGTCACTTTGAGACCGTTGAACGTAAATTCCTCGAGCTCATTTTTCATAGATCGACCCGTTATACGAACGGAGCGTCACCTGAACGCGATGGCGTTTCGACGAGAGAGACTTAATACGTTGTGCCACGCGTATCATAGACACATCGCGACCACGTTTTCCCCCCCGCCTCTGTACATTTTATCAATATCTCTTTCGTGTTTTCCACCTCGTAGCCGATCTTTTCGCGTGTTTTCTCGCAAAGTTTCTTCCGTAAAGAAATCGGTTACGACTTTCGAGACGAGTAAGTCACGGAAGCCGCCCCTGGTAAAAATCCGATTTGGGCTGGATTGGTTCTCGACACAGCTGTTCTCGCGACGCGAGCCACGTTCAGGCTCCGTTTCTGGAAAATTCGCAGAGGTTCCCTTGCCATCTGCGAGCAAACTTGCCGGGGGAGAGAAGGAAAAGGGCCCGAGGGTGGCTCGCGGGCGAGCGAGAGCCGGAGGCTTGGTTAACTCGTCCGAGGTCAGCCCCTTTTCTCTGCAAAAGACAACCCTTCGATAAATCCGCCACGAAAGACCTTTGACTTAACGCCGGTGTTAGCCGGCCGGGAGTCAGTGTACAGTCAACGCGAAAATCCAACCCCTGCGGCCCTGTCTAGACGCTTGCCCCTCTATTATTGATCCTGCCGCGGCAATGGGATGAAAATCCCATTGACGTAAAGCGTCGAATTTGTGGGAATTCCTGACACGATGGATAGAGCAGACGAGGCCGCAGGATTTCAACAAATTCCGCGGCTTCTCGTCCACGCAACGCCATCCCCCTCGCATCTGCCGCCGCAGATGTTCCGCGTTTGCGTTCATATATTTATCCCTTTTATTTATTCGTTTGTTTGCTCTGCCCTATCTGTTTCTAGCCGACGGCCAGTAGTTTCCTTTGGCCAGCGAGCGAGAAGAGTCCCGAGGAGGACTTTGCGTGCACGTGGACCAGCCCCAATCTCCCGATGATCGCCTCGAGCATCGTCCTCCTCCCGGCTTGCGAATTTCACCCGGGGCGGTGAAAGATCGCCGGACTTGCAGTTGACGAGATGCAATCTCCTGATGGAATTTCGAGAGCGGAGTTCGAGGTAAGGCAAACCAGTCTTTCTTTTATCCACGGATTACGAGAAAGATCACCTGTTCGACGCGTTCCTCGAAACGACCTCGGGCGGGATAGGAACTTACCACCGGGGGCTTGCTTTACGATTATTGCCCGCTTCGGATCGCCGCCGTCGGCCCCGCCGTTTGTTAGCTGCTTTACCATGGCAAACGATACTAGCCTGCGATTCTTCCTGACGCGAAATACAACTATAATGGTTCGACCTTTCCTTTCCTTTTTTTTTCTTTTTTTATCACTGAAAGTGATTTTAGCGGGGGTAACCCAGAAAATCGGATGCAACGCTGATGCAACGAAAATTAGCGATTGGTTGATTTGGGTCACGTGACTCGCGAGGGGGCGTGGCGTAGACCTCGAGTAGGAGAGCCTGTAATTTGTTTTGCATCGATTCAAGTCGTGCAGTTTTTTTTTTTTGTCGCCCGAATCTCCACTTGACGTTACCTTGAAAGAAACAACATGCCCCTCTGCACCGTCGTTCGATAAATTTTAAGGCGGCGACGTCTCCGTGCAACAATGGAGCCTCCCGGATTTCTTGCTCTCGGAAAGAAACGCGAGAAAGTTCTCGAATTCGTTTCGAACTTGGGGTTTTGGAATGGTGGACGAAACGCTTGCCGCATCGCGTGCGCACACGTCCGTTTAATCCCCGAGGCGTGTCGCGCTCTCGTCCGATTTTCGACCGGACTGGAGTATATATTTTCTTGAAATATATAGTCCGGTGAAACGGAGCAACGGTTGTTGGCCATTATCGTCCCGGCTATTACGGTCGGGCAAGTTGTCGGGGCTAATCGACGCCTCCTCGTCGCAGCGGACGATCGTTTTGTAGCGGTGGTGGCGCGTCCGGAACAGCGGTGGGCACGGCGAAATCGCGCGTACACGCGCTGGAGGAGAGGAGAGAGGAGGAGAGGAGAGATTTGTTTCGAAAGGTCGGTTGACACGGCGACCGCCGCCACCCCGTTGGGGAAATGGGATCTCGATTGAATGGAAATGACGTTCGTAGCAGAGACACGTGTACGCCGCGCGGAATGCACGTGAATAGTACTAATCGGTGTCTATAGCAAGCGACCGCGGCCCCTACGTGTTCCCTTCGTGGAGTGTTAATTTCGGGAACAACATTCGGCATGCCCTTACACCTTGTCCTACAGCTACTAAAGCCTGCTTGATAACGATAATGCCGCCGGTTTTCGACAGTAATACGATTTCACTGATAACCGTGCATTATGCATTTCCATCCGCGTTTGTAATCCGCTGTTTGTCTTCAACGGTGTTCAACTTCAACGGTTTGGCGCTTTCTGGCCGTTGGATTAGGATCACGCGCCAGTGGCGAGTCGTTCGTCGAGCAGGTACGTAACAGTCGGTTTCAGATTGAAGAACGTCTCCGCAGATACGCGTAATGGAATTTACGCACTTGTAATTCTGAAGAGGTTGCAATAGTGGTCGTGTACAAGATCTTTTGTCGATTTTGAGGAAAAGGTTCCACAGTACAAATCGGAAAGAGTATATAGGTATATAAACGCGGCAAAAAGAGTGGAAAGTATAATTCAGTGCAATAGTATTACACCTAGTATTGCAATTGGTATAACATAGCCTTACAGCCAGCACTGCAACGTTTCTAAAACTGTAAAGTATGATTTTTTAAATTATACTCTTGCGACGTTTCGAACGATTCACCAAAGAACGACAATAATAGAAAACGTGTCGAATCAAAACGGAATCGGTGTTAAATTTTACTTGTCTCGTTGACTTGAAGAGAAGAATACGGACGTTCTCCCGATAGCAAAAAGAAGGTTCGTTGTATTTCTGAACTATCGACTCGCGAGATATTTCTCGGAAATTCGGAGCATATTTCTGTCTCACACACACACACACACACACACACACACACACACACAATACGTACGTGCATGCATAAAGAGTTACATGGCGACGAGAGTTTGGCGTCTCCGTGCCTTCGAAGGACATCCACGGCTGGCTGCACATTCTCGAACGACACTTTGGGGAAAACAACCTCGACGTCCCGCGTGTTTCCTTCATAAATCAGCCCGATAATTCTTTCGACGCCACGTTTTTCCTCCACCGTCTCGAACAGCCTTGGTAAAATTCCTCGAATGTCTGAGCCATTGTAATCGAAGGCCGTTGGACGTTAAACGGGCAAGCAGAACTTTCGAACCGGGGCGGGAAGGGGCTTTCGATACTTGCCGAAGAATTCCGAGTCCCGGGGCGCAGTGGCTCGACTCGAACCGAAGATCGAGATCGGGTGCTCGATCAATTTCTAAAGCTTTTTGTCGAAGCCAGCGAGACGACGCGACGTCGTTGAAAAAAAAAAAAAAAAAAAAAAAGAAACGCGACTCGCGATAAACGCGGTAAACTCGACCTCGGTCAGAGAACTGTCTCTGACTTTTGGGAACTTTGTCGGGTTCGAAAGTTGCCTACTCGATAGAACGCACGCTCGAACGACGTTCTTTTTTTTTTCCCCTCTTTAAAGAGGGAGGTTCGGAAGGCATTTGCAATTTCGCCGAACGAATTATCCGAATTGTTAGAGAAATCGGACGAGAGCGGAGAGGAGGCCGCCCTCTCGCTATTTAAACGCGCGTTCTCGCGCGAGAAGCCTAATTCGTCGACCGAAGACGCTCACCCGCCGCCCCCTCGAGGCTCGGTTTCTCGGGCGGGCGTGTTATCGAGTTGCGGTTAACACGCACAGACAATGTAACGCAGTTAGCAACGTCAATATTAATTTGTGCCGATGTGCAATTTGATTACGGCGCCCGGTGATGCTCGGTTAACACGCTATAATAGCAGGTTGCGTTAACATCCACGCCTGGTCGCGAGATTTCTGCTTGCCGACAGCCGACGAGAACTGCGGCGTATTTGTAGTTTTTAACCTGACCAGGGGGCCAGTTCGCTGTTTGCGTCGTTTTCTCGGCCTGTCTGCTAGCGACACACGATCCGCGAGTCGCGAAGGATCCTCTCTGGATTCTCTGGATTCTCTGGGACAGCCGAGTCGATCGCGAGCTGAAAAAGGAAACGATCGACGAAAACTTTCCAGCGTTGACGCGCGAGGAAAAGGTAGGGGGATCGTTCTCATCGATACTCGAGCCCGCGCTACCCTCGGTAACACTCTCTCTCTCTCTCTCTTTCTCTCTCTCGGTGTCCTCGCTTTGATTTCGTTTCGCGGTCGGAGATGTGCCAGAGGGATGAGAGGTTTTCCTCGAACGCGTCGAGGCGCCAGGAGCTCGTTGCAAGGCAGCGAGGAAGCTACGTGTACGTTAAAATTCACTTAGCCGCGACTCGCACGTTATGTAATTCGCACGATTTCGCCCGGCTTCGCCCCGTCTCGGCCGAGCATCCTTCCTCGCCGTCTTAGCGGCCGCTCGTTAAACATTCTTCGCGCGTCCCCGCGTCACGTACTCCGCTCGCTATCTTTCCCGATGCGTCCGCGGAACACTTTCCGAGCGAGATTCCTTGTAAAACACCAGCCCAGCCGTTCGTTCCTTTCTTCGTCCTCTTCGCCGCCGTTCTCTCCCTTTTATCTTGCGGCTCCGCTCTCTGTTTGAACGGATCCCCTCGCTCTCTCTGGTTTAGCCAAGAGCGGCGCGTACCGGAGACGTGGCATCGGTAAATAGGCTGATCAAACTGTGAGAAAAACCGGGAAAATTCACGCCGGGGGAGGAGAAGAGGAGGGGAAATCAATCGTCGCGAACGTGAAATAAAACCTTGTCCGACCACTGAGAGCATCGCGAAATTTAGAAAACGGTCGTAATTTTGCGTTCGACGCTGTGAAAAAAGTCGGTAGTGCAATAAAATTCACATTGAAAGAAAGACACAAGGAATCACCGGACCTTATAAGAATCCCTGGAAGAAATAAGAGTGCTATCTGAAGACTATGAATGACACTGGTGCAATCTATCGAAGGAGTCGGAGAACGCTACGAGCTGTAGCTCGAATTGTACAAGCGTATAATTGTATAATTATATATTTTTTGCGATGAAATTCACATTGAAGGGAAGACACGAAGGATCCTCGGACCTTCTAGGAGCTGTAAAATCCCTAGAAAGGATCTGAAGATCACAAGTGACACTCTATACGAAGCTGTCGAACGAGTTGGACAAACTCGAACAAACATCGATCTATATGTAATTGTATTCTCTGCACACGCCGATCACACTCGTTTCAGAAACGAGCCGCCCGTCGATCGAGGGCCGGATAAATCCGTATCTTTCTATTTTTCTCGTCCACTTTCGATCCTCTCGTCGATATTTTTTCAAACACCGTCAAACCATGTCAGAATAAACACGGCGAACGCAGGAACGGTCTAGAGGTTTCTACGTAACGTGGGTGATGAACGCGTTTTCGAAAACCAGGACGCAGCTGTTACGGGTGTCGCGTTACACCGAAAATCTTTCACGTTTCGGAGGTCTTGTCCGACCTGCCTCCGATCGCCACGAAGCGCGTACACGACCGACAGCGAGAGACGGAGAGAGAAGGATCGACGAGAAGAAGTGAAAAAAAAGAACGAAAAAAAAAAAAGAGCGAGGCGTTTTCCCAAAGCGAGATTTTCGCCTGTCCCCGGGTAAACTCCCCCCGTTTAATGCCCTTATCTAAATGCTAACTACTTTTAATCTCGGCCAGTTTCCACGAAGGGCGAAACTACGAAGGCCGGATATTGGCTTCGTACCGGTAACCAACGGTTCTCACGCAACTGCGGTTTCACACGATATTGGAAACTGGCATAAACCCGTAAAGGAACCGGCCATAGCTGCGCGGATACACGTTCGTATCGGGGCAGCTCGCTGTTAAACAATGCAAACGGACTGCTTCCAATTGAGCGGAAGCCGCCGGGAAAAATTGATTTATTCAGGATGAACGATTTATCGGCGATGCCGGGGCTTCTAGACGTACACAGACACGCACACACACACACACACACACACACACAGACACTCGGAACAGAGACACACGCCGCTTTCACCGGGCTGTGTTTCGCGTGTTCTTCACGTTCGTATGAATTCGTCTGTCTCGCGGGGAATTTACGCAGCGTTGCGCCGCTCCCGGATAATTTACACGACCGCTGTTGTAATTTTCTCTCGAATATATCCGCGAAGAAGTATCGCTCGTCGTTGACTGACAGCAGGACGCTTTGGAATCGCGGCCTGTAAGAGGGCCGTCCGACACGATCGATAACGACGTTTTTCAACTTTTTCCGAAATTATTTGAGAGTAATTTTGACAATATTGGCTCGGTGCTAACACTGACAACGAGTGGTTGGTCCCTCTCTCTTTGATTTGCCATAAACGAAAATATAAAAAAGACTCTCCTCCTTTTTCCATCGTCAACCAAACTCGAGACGTTGCAACGTCATCCCTTGACCACGAAGCATCGCTTGCAACGCAGAATGAACCCTCTTGAAATTGCAATCAGAGTATATCGGCCGTTTCTGGAACGAAGTGCCATTACAAGCGCGACCGGCGCTTTGTTCGTAAAAATTCGCGGGGCCACGGAACTTGGACAGGTGCCAGGATTAATTATCGAGGGACATTATCGCCGAGGCGGAAAGAAGTCGCGGACGTTTAGCCGGGATATTGCGCGGGGCTGTTTAATGGCGGAATAACGCAACGTTTCGTTGGCCGGGTTGTTATCCCGATCGAGGGGGGAGGCGGGGGGGGGGGCGACGCGTCAGCTACTTCATCCCTGACGGATTTTTAATTATACGTCGTAATGAAGCATCGGGTGTGCAACGCGAAACAAGAGCCGGCACAAAGACACCGGTGTAACACGAGGAGTAGGATGCGTAAAAATTTTTCGAGCCACGCGAGGACAAAGAGATCCTCGCGCGGAGATTTTGCTCGCAGGGTAGAATTTCACGTTTCACCGGCTTTATCCGACGATTGTGATTCACCGTTCCCGAGCGCTCTCGATGATAAGGTTGAGCTAATTACGGAGAGTTTATCGTCACATCGCGTTAGCGGCGTAAAATACGAAAGAAACGGACTCGCGTTATCTTATCGGGGGGAGGTAAATTTGCCGCGAGTTTCTTTCGCTTTCATCCGAGATTCTACTAACGTTGCCCAGTTACTCGCATCTTCCCGGCCATCGCGTAACAGAGTAAGAATCGCGTTAACAATTAATTGCTACTCTTTTCTCGCGTCAACGGTGGGACATTAATTAACGTCTCTTCTCCGACGAGAGATTTAAACATCTCGATAAATGCAGCGTGCACACCGGAGAACCAGCCGGTTCTCTCGTATTAATTTCGCGGACTGATCCAAAGAACCTAACGTGGGTGTTCCCATTAATACGGCGGATAATACGAACGTCTGCCGCGATCGATATTATCAAGATTATCGAGTCAATAACGTCGAGGCAGCGGTCTTTCTCGGTTCGTTGCGATGCATTGCTGCGATGATTCTGCGATTTCAATTTGTCCGTCGCGCGTCTATCGCCCCACGGTGGAACACCCATGAAGCCTCTCTCTGGGAGAGAGCCCGTCGAAGCGACGGAGAGAGAGAGAAAGAGTTGGGTAAGTCGGTTTTGCCACCCGAAGCCATTTATATTCGGTCGACGCCAATGTCGAAAAGAAACAAGTTCGATCGTTGGCTAGAGCGGAACACGGCTCGGGGCCATAATTCTCGGGTGTCCCTCGTGACGTTTCCACGTCCGTACGCAGAAATAGCAGTTCGGCTAAGTTCACGGCCGTCGTAGCTATCGTCTTTGCCCAGACCTATCCTTACGCGAAGTTTAAACGGTGCGCGATACTCGTCGGCGACGGGCGAATCGCATTTAACTTTCTCGACCGCGCGTATACATATGTATATGTAAGTGCGTATGTATGTAAGGCTGAAAGAAACGTACTCACACGCATCCGAGTGTAGAACACGTGTGTTGGCACAAACACGAAGCGGAGTTCATCTTCTGGCTCGAGGAACATCGTCACATCCGTCGCATCTGTGCATCACCATTCACTTTTTCCTTTTTTTTTCTCTTCTCTCTCTCTCTCTCTCTCTCTGTCTTTCTCTCTGTCTTCTTTTTTCGGGGTCCTTTCCTCTTCCCTTGTCTCGCACCCTGCCCACTTACCGCCACATGACGCCCTTCTTCCCGTGCCACGACCCCCTGCCCTTAAACGTCCCATCGGCGCATGGATGTACAGGCCCGTACAAAAGAGACGCTGCCGCCACTACTCGACATTGAAAGGAGCTGCCAATAAAGGAGAAAGGACACGGTTCTGCGAGCCCTTGCTCGCGCCCTCGCGGTGTTAATGCTTTTTATGGAGCTCGACGCGTCTACCAGCCTCCCGTTGCACCTGCAATAATGCACTCTCAATGGGGGGATTCACGGTCCCGCTTTTCTCTTCTCTTCTCTTCTCTACCCTTCCCTTTTTTTCGCCAAGAATACATCCCGTTCCCTTTCCCGTTGCGTTGCCGCGCTCCCATTTCGGGGCCGCGTACTCGCGTACACCTACTCTCCTCTTTTCGTTTTAATATATAACGCGCGCTTCCACGCCGGCGAAAAATCTCCTCTTTTCCAGACGCCGCGATTTATCCTCGCCAGAGACACGACGGGTCTCCGCAACGGGTTAATCAGCGGCGGCGGACGCGCGTTCAATTCCCAAGGTTCTCACCGCGCCGATAGATTTATCGCGCATTCGCGCACTCCTTTGCCGAGTATCTTCTTTTTTAACCAGCCAATAACAGAGTGGACTGTTGGACTTCTCCTTCTCGTCGCTCTCGCGTATTTCGAACAACGGTAAATCGACGCGAATTAAGCGACGCGGGCCCCCATTAGAAATACGTTCTCATTTGATACGTCCTTCGTTGATTTATCCCACGTTGATTAGGAATTTCACGCCGGCGACTTTATCTGGCAATTACTCTTTGTTACCGAGGCGAGTATTTCACTCGGGGGCCCGGCCGGAGGTTTCAAGCGGCCGCGATAAATAGCGGGCGAAATGAAAAAGCGCGAAAGTTTGACGACACGGTTAGCTCGCTGCTACCTTTGAAAGTAAGTTAGCACGAACAGGGTATAGAGGAGGCAGAGTGCGGCGGGCAGAAATTTTAACAGGCCGGCAACCCGGTAGACATCCGCTTTCATGAAAATGAATACGCGCGACGTCCATTCGCTGTGAACGCGCGGCGAGCCTTCAGCTTTCAGCCTGTATTCGATTTATTTACATTACCCGGACTTGTACATAAATTTGTCCATTTTCGTTCTCTCTCTCTCTCTCTCTCTCTTTTTTTCTCCCCGTCGTCCTCTCTGTTCTTTCCTTCTTTTTTCGCGTTCGTGTTTCCTCCCTTTTTTCTTCTTCTTTTTATTTCGTCGCATCGTAAATGATGTATCGCGTAAACGTCAGTCCGCGAGCGACGCGTAGACACACGGAGAGCGAAATATAAGCACGATATTGTTTCCCCTTCGACACGGGGGCAGTTTAATATTTCAACGACGCAACTAGTAGTAGGCGCCTCGTTCCCTGCAAATGAATTCGTCGGTCTCTCGACGCGATCCGGAACACTGGTTTAAATTTTAACCGACCCAACTCCCTCTCTCTATCTTTCTCCTTTTGCTCCTCCACTTCTCTCTTCGTGTTTTTCCAAAGCTCTCGCGCTTTATTTCGTTCGAGCTGCCAAGCAGAGTGGAGATCAAATGGGGAAAAAAAATGGAACAAATGAAGGAAAAAGGGAATCGGTGGATCGCCTTTGATAGCGATTTCTCGCTTCCGTGGATCTCCCCCTTCCACGGAGAGCCTTCGTTTCCTCTATAACGCGTTCCCTGCACGTTCCAGCCGCAGCGTGTCGCGGGCTTCGCTATCGGATAATTCGACTTTTTGATTTCTCCTCGGCCTTTTATTCCCTGTACGGGCGCGCAATTAGCCGCCGATATCCTTCTCGTGTTGTTCTCTCCGATCGTCGTTACTTTTTCGATTACTTTCGGGATTTCGACGAGGTGATAATTTCTGGAACATCGGCCGAGGATCGGGGGGGAGGAAAAGAAAAGGGCACTGTGGCGAAAAGCTTCGAGGAAACGTATAGAAAATATTACACCAGCGTAAAAATAACGGCGCAATATCGCGGCTCAGCAACCGCTTGATGTTTTAACAGAACATCTAGTAGATGTCCAGCCGCACGAGAATGAATGCGCAACCCTGCTGGCAACTGCCGAGGCCATGAAGAGCACGCTGTTTCGTGCCAGTTCATGGCACTTTTTGCACCGACCGTTGCCCTCGCCGTTGGCTCCGTACGAACGATCAACCACGCCAGCTCGAATCGTCGTAAACGCTAGTTATGCCATTACGTTTATTAGTATTTTTACCATCGTCGTTGTTGCCACCGGTGACGTCTTTCTCGTTCTACAAACTGAGTTACTCCTACTTGCAATTTCTTTCTTTCTTTCTTTTTTTTTTTCTTTAATCGCGAAAAATTTACGAATACCAACCCGGTTGTAAAATTAGAAGAGAGATCGTTCTGCTCCGAGTTTTGAAAAGTTTGCTCACATTCTGTCTTGCGTTATCACATTCTATATAAGGTTTAAATGCGCGGAAAGTCTGACTCGTTCACTTAGCAGGCGCGACGGCGCGGGGCTATCCTCTCCCCTTTAAATACTCTAACATTCATCTCTCTCGGAGAGCAGTGCTCTTAGTACTCAGTCACCGTCAACAGCAGTTAGTTGGCGTCAGAAATTCGTCAGGTTGACTTAGCCTTCGAACTTTGCCGTAACCCTCGTTATCGGACGACGCTGTTCCTGAAACATACTTTCTTATTACAATGTAAATTGCCTTCTCTCGTGCCCGATCAACAAGTCCCCAAGAAAGTTCTCGCGTTGCCACTTTGAACTTTTTAACTCGTCTCCGCCGAGCACGCGCGTGTGTGGAAATTTATCCGACGCGAGAGGGTTAACACGGAATCAGAAATGAATTTCTCTTTCCGGGACTCTCTCTCTCTCTCTCCTTTTAAAATTTCAACTATTTCGCCCGTGTCGGTTGATTGAAAATTTCGCTCGTTCTCTTTTCACATTTTTTTTTTTTTCCTTTTTTTCTTTCACATTGATGTTCATTATTTCACGGCAGCAACTTTTCCACGTTGTTAAAATTCTTTCGCATGAAATCGAATTCTTCCCGCGTCGAATGAATTTATTCTTTACCGACAGTCGGAAGAATCGCAAACGAAAGAAAATACTTTTCCCGCATTTTTTCGTCTCGGCGTTGATGAACCGAAATAACAGAAATTTTCAAGAGTAAATGCATCAATTTTTCATTTCAGACCTTGCAGAGAAGAATGTTTTGGAATCCCGACTTTGAATCGAGATAAATTTTGAATGTAGGAGCTTAATGATTCAGTCTGCTCGACTTTTAAATCTCTCGCGTGTGTTTGAGCTCAAATCGACGTAGGTCAGACTGGTTTCAAGACTATAATTTATAAATTATTCATTTAAATAATAAATAGATACGTATACATATACAATTATTTTAACAGATCGGTGTTTTAAATTTAGAATTTAAATTGATGGCGCATCTTTTCTTCTTCCGCTACCTTCTTATCAATCAGAAAATTAATAATCGCATTAAACGAAAGTCGACGAAATAACTATACTAAATATACAAGAGTAACCCATCTGTCTTCTCAAAAATTTCCGCTACTTTGTCCTCGACTGAATCAGTCATAAACGTATCAAAATTACTCCTCTCGCATTGATTCCCTCTCCCGTCGATGAAACCGCTCGAGCTTTCAAGGGTACGTACGGCTTTCCGGTGGAATTCGGGGAGAGAAACACGCGTTCGTTGGGGAATGAAATTAACTGCTCGCGTAAGGGAAGAACCGCTTTGGTACGGCGCGGATTCAAAAGGGGCGCGCGAGGAACGATCGAGCGTCGGCGTCGTCGCGTGACAGTGGCAAGCGAAATCGCGGCGTCGACATTTTCCGTGACAGGGCTGGCAGAAAAAATTTGCCGAGGAAGCTCGTTACTTTCGTTTCCGCGCAGCCAACCTCCCCCTTCCCCCGCTCCTTTGCCTTGTTTCCTTCGCGCTCTTGAACAAGCCAGGCCGAAAATAATTCTCCCGATTCTCAGTCGCTCTACGGTGCCTCTTCCTGCTCTCTACTCCTCGAGAAAAAAAAAGAAATTTCCTCGAACGAAATTATTGGATCGAGTCGAACGAAAATAGCCAACGATAAAGCAAATTCCGAAGAAGGAATTGTTTCGCGACGACGCGGAATTCCGGGGTGGTTGAAAGCGTTCTTTCAGCGCGACGTTGGCCCCCCGAGCCGTTACTGTCTCCGCGAAAAATGGTATTTGCGAAAAGGGAGCGTGGAGAAGCGAGACGTGGAGAGCGGCGGAGGGAGGCGGAAGAAACGGGCGGAGGCGCAGAAAAGAGAGAAAGCGGTCGTTACGAGCGTAATAATGGAACAGTCAACTAGCGGTACGTATCAAATGTGGCTGAGCGCGAAATGAAAACGAGGAACGAGACAGGGGAGGATAAAGTACTCGAAGCTCGGCCGGGAAACGACTTTATCCAGCGTTACATGCGAGAGCGATGTCGCGCTGTTTATTACATTTTGAATACAAAGTGAAACAAATTGCCGCGGCGCGCTACACGATGTTATCGATCCTCCCGGCCCGGTCGCGAGTGCTTCGCGCACTCGTTCGCTCGTGAATAAAATAAAAACGCGCGCGGCCGACTTTTCGGCGCCGGCATCGGCGCGGTGGCGAAGTTTCGTTGGACGGGTTCGGGAGATCGTTCCGCAAAAGCTGCGAAAAAAGAAACGAACGCGAGCCGTCGGGGACAGGGTGAGAAACAAAAGGAGAAAAAAGATACGCGTGTCTTTCGTTCGACATTCTCGATGATCGATGGGCTCTTGACAGATCTTTCGATTGGACGAAGCACGTGTACACACGTACGTGAAAATGTCAACGAAAATCGCAGAGAAGTCGAGCGATCGGCGATTAAGTCCACGTGCAAACGAGTTTCAGCTTCTCGATCTCGTTCATCTCTGCAAGTACGACTACTCGCGGTTACATTGATTTTTAAGCCGATCGAGTCGGATCTTGACGGCGCGTCTCGAGTAAACGGGCAACAGCGACACGCTGGCGGAACCGGTTGAAAACGAACCGTCATCTGGATCTGTTGATAAAATCGAACACGAGACAATTTTTTGGTTTTTCCCTTTTCTCTACCCTATCGCTCTTTGCCTATCCCCTCGACTCGACTCGACTCGACTCGACTCGACTCGACTCAACTTTCTCAAGGACTTCTGCGAAGAGAGAGAGAGAGGGAGAGAAAGAGAGAGAAATAGAAGGATAAAGGGACGCGATGGATACGAAGGATGGGGAAGCTGGAGGGTGAAGAACGAGCAAGTACATAGAAAGGAAGAAGGGAGAGGGCGCAATTAATCTCGAGGCTGAAGTTTTTTTGGTGCAAGTCGGTCAACTAACCGGGCCGGGCAAAAGGGCTCCCTTTGTTTTAGCCAGAAAATAATAAAAAGGGGTAATGGTCCAACAGGGTGAGCGTTGGCTCCGTACCGAGTGCCAGCCCTGTCAGTTGTACGCCATCCACCGCCATCCACCGCCGCTGCCGCCGCCGCCGCCGCCGCCGCCGCTTGTGCTCCCCCATTCTCAAATCCCTCGTTGTCTCGTTTTTCTTCTCCTTCTTCCTCTCGTTCCCTCTCCTCCTCCTTCTCCTCTTCTTCATCTTCTTCTCACCGTTTGCCTCGCTTCTTTTTCAATGCCCCTTCCCTCGCGCCTTGCGCTCGGTATTACCGTCCCGGCCTATTTTATACACTCTGTATATTTATCCGGCTTTCTCGCTCAGCCAAGACGCTGACTGTCGCCGCCGCCGTGAGTTTTATTGTCCCGGCGTTCGGCAACGTCGCAACGCGGCGAAAAACGAAGGGATTGGAGGAGGGGGGAGTGGGGGGGGGTTTGGTAGAAGACGCACGACTCGGCGTCTCGGTGAATACATCTCGGTGGAACAAACGGCTGGAGTACAGGCTGGTTCGCGTTTCCCTTGAAAAACCGCTTGAAAGATTCCGCTCGTCGATCGCTCGCAGAGCCAGCTCCTCTGCCCCATTATACCGTACACACGGAAAGGCATCGAGCCTCGAGTTTCGTACGTGTACGTCGTTTCGCGATTACGACGTCTGACAGTTCTCTCGTACAATCGCGGGATGAAATTGTTTCCCGAAATAACGGGCGATAATTCGAAAATATTTGCGCAATTATCGGCAGCGGTGGCGTCGCGTTCGAGTTACCCGATCGCGTTAATCCAGCCACGGATTAATGCGTGGAAGCCAACCCGAGGAGGAGGGCGATTGCAACTCGAAACGTCCGAAACTCCGTTCAATTTCAATTATCGATCACGGAATCGTACGCCGAGCTTTTCGCAGTCTCGGCCCGTGCGCCCCTTTATCCTTCGCTGCTCGTGTCCCCCTCTCCCCTTTTCTCAACCCCTTTTCTGGACCCCGATCCAGGCCGGCCTCTCACTCGTAGTTTCATATTGCTCGTGTGTGTTCGAAACTAACCAGCGACTGCTGGCCGCAATATAATTTGCTTAATTCTCGCGGCGCACCGGCAACGAGCTAACTTACGTCTCAGGTGTAACGACCTAACGATAACTCGGTTTCCACCGGTGCAGGAGGGAGGGAGCGCGTCGCGACTGGTCAGCTTCGGCCAACTCGACTATCTGATAAGGCTCTCGCGGTGCGGTTTCGCGAGTGGATCGCAATGGGATTGTTCGCGCAGGTGTTGGTGAAGGCGCGTTCACGCGCGACACAAGCGCGCCGAGTTGCTCGTCGGTTGAATGGTAAAGAGAATAATACGGCGAACGTCGCGCGGAAAAGAGAGGGAGATTCGCATTTGTGAGCGTGTGTTTCCAAAGCGAGGCAATTTCTAATTGTTGGCCTTTGATAAGTCATCGTCGCTCCGATTAACGTAAGCATCGCGTAGAAAGAGTTTGCTCCAAGAAATAAAAATATTTCGATCAGGCTACTCTCACTGAACAGTGGTCATTTTGCGTCAGTATTCTTAACAATTGAAGAAAATACAATTGCTTCACTATAGCGACCGTGAGTTGTTTGATTCGCGGTTCGTTATAGAAAAATCGAAATATTAAAGTTGTGATACAAAATTGCGATATGAGAAATATTGCAATAGAAAGAGACCACTCTAAAAAAAAAATATCGATCAGAGTACTCTGACTAAACAGTGATCACTTTGCGTCAGGAAACGTATTCCTAATTCAACTCCTAATTTAAAGAAAACACAATTGTTTCGCTATAGCGACCGTGAGTTCTTTACTATTCGCGGTTCGTTATAGAAAAATCGAAATATCAAAGTTGTGATACAAAATATTGCGATATGTGTCACGGTAGAAAGAGACCACTCTAAAAAAAAAATATCGATCAGGGTACTCTGACTAAACAGTGATCACTTTGCGTCAGGAAACATATTCCTAATTCAACTCCTAATTTAAAGAAAACACAATTGTTTCGCTATAGCGATCGTCAATTGTCCACGGTTTGCGATTCGCAATAGTGACTTATTAAAAGTACAGCAAGGTACGAGAGTTCCACAAGAGTATCTTTTCACTGCTCAACTGAACTCACTTTATCGAATATCGGGCTTTTTGTACAGAGTGCTATCTCGAAGTTTCACAGAAGTTCCAGATAAATTTGTTCACGTGATAAACGCGACCGTGTCGTCGCGGAATAAAATTGACCGACGCAGATCGCTAAACTCCGACAACGATTTTTGCGAACGTTGCGTGCGTCGACCCGTGGCGCCGAGTTTAACAACGGCGATGTCAATTACGGAAGAAAACTGAAGAAAATAAAATAACGGGAAGTGTGTTGCAATTTCGGTTGTTAAGAATCAAGCGAAGCAAATTGTACATAAATTAAAATAAGTACTAGTTGTTGTGGTTTCTTGTGAATTCCCACAATATATTTATTAATAAATATATAATTATATTTAATACAATTAATAAAGGAGGAAGCCTTCGCAGACTTGTGGAACGAAAGGAAAAATAACGATGATTTCTCGCTATTGCGATGAACTTCTTCGCTCCATGAACACGTTTCGCCCCAAGGGGTGAAAAATCTCCACGACGTGGTTCGGTCCCCGATACTTCCACGATACCGCGGTCGAGGCTGGTTTCGATAGCTCGTCGTATCGAAGATTAACTCGAAAGTTGCCTAACAGGATCCTACGGCGAGGGTTGACGTTGTTGTCGGACCAGATTTGGTTCGGGCGATCGCCGGTCCTGACTAACTTATCTACCACCATCTTCGATCTCCAAGGTCGTGACGCGCCGCACGTCGCATAATTTTCGAGCGACGAGAAGAGATGATTTGAAGCGAGTTCTGTCGCGGCGGTGGTTTGAAATTCGGAGGTCTCCACCTGGATGGACGTAATTTTAAAAATCGTCGGCGAGAGGTGCGGCGGGAGTGGGAAATTGGACCGGGCGACGAGAGAAGGGCGAAAACGAGCGTCGGGGTTGGATTTACGTTCTTTCGCGTCACGGTTAAAAGGAGGGTGGCGGGTCTGTTTAAACGGCACCGCGGCTGGATGGAGCGGCCAATAGAGAGCCGCGCGATACGGCGAGAAAAAGAACGATACGTAAATATCGTTCTCGCGTGGCGCGGCGCTCCCTTCCTCTCGCATCTTTCATGGAAATTCCAGCGGCGATGGAAATTGAAAGGCCGCGAACAGTTTATGCTTTAACTTTGATACAATGCGTCTATATTTAAGCTGCCCCGTACCGTGTCAATTACCAAGTTAAATTGCCTCGTTCGTGCTTCGCGGTGGATTATTTACTTTTTCCTCTTTTCTTTAATCACTTAACCCGTCGCGCCGCGGCGACGAACGTGAGAACGTGGCTCCGACGGATCCCGGGGTCGGCTAAGACGGATTAATTACCAAAGACGCTCTGTAACGAGTCTTTGAAAACGTCGAAGGGAACGAGTCCCGACGTGGAAACGAAGAATCACCGGGCGTCGAGCAAAAGAGAGAAACAGAGAGAAAGAGAGAGGAAGAGAGAGAGAAGAAAGAAGAAGGGTGGAATTCGTGCGAGGCAGCAGAGAAAGAAAGAAAGAAAGAGGGAGGTAGCAGAGCGAGAGGAAGGAAACGAAAAGCCCAGACTTTGTTCGCGGCATTCAAAGCTCCTGCCGGAACATTGGAATCCTCGGAGCTCGTCCAAGGAACAACAGCCGGAGACGGGACTGGTTGAATTCGTTTAATTACCCTCATTATCCGTTTTAGCTTTGTTCGATTGAAACGAGGCTTAGGCCACGCTTCGTCTGCGGAACATTGTCGCGGACGGTAATTATACATCGGCCTCCCCCGCGATTCGCCCCGACCCCCTTCGTCCCGAAACGGAACGCGAAAGTTTCCCTCTGGTTGCCGGGCTGGCCGCTTTGGCGAGCGAAAAATGAAACGAAATGAGCCGAAATCGCGGAATATCTCGCGGATAAAAATTTCCGAGCGTCAAATTAATTTCAAACAGCCCGGATATATACGTGCGCGTGTATGTGTATGTATATTGAAACGTTATCGTTAAATTCATCGAGGCGCGGCTGGTTCGTAAACACACACAACGGACGCGGGCGCCGCGCCGCGCCGCGGCGTTTTTAATAATGGAAATAAAATGCGGGGGTAATATACTGATTGCCGGATTGATGAAGTGTAGCTGAAATAAATGAAAATGGAATTGGAAAATTAACAGTTTGTAATTTAAGCAAATGGAGATGCGAGATCGCTCTCTGCTGGTGGAAGTTCATCAATCGCCGACTCATGCGAGAAGAAAGAGGGGATATTTTTCTCTCAAAATGTTTCGCCATTATCCGAGTAAGTCGATATTCGGTCGTTTTGAACGCAGAGAGAGAGAGAGGAAAGCGATCGTTTCTCCGCGACGAGGACCCTAAAACCCACCGTAGGGTGGAAAGTGGCTGGCTTTGCCGCTGATTTCTTCCGAAACGAACACGTTTTCCTTTTGTTCTTTTCAAACGTCGATACAGACTTTCGCGCGATGACGTTGCCGAGTGAGTCAACTGCGGATAGAATATCGTTATTAGCGACCGGCAGAAATAAGCGTCGTTCGATGCGGAGGAAGAGGAATACTCACCCTCGGCGTGAGTCACGATCCCGCCGCCAGCCGTTAATTCGTCGAGAGGTTCCGCTAGAAAAAAAAAAACTGCGAAATAATTACCCTGCGAATAATTACCGATCGTTTAAACTCGAGCGAAGGACGAGAACAAGCATCGTGCGTCGAATAACAATCGTGGGGGTTTGTTTTTACCAATTTCTCGATTTCCCTACCTCCCTCCCTCCCCGCCTGTAACTCGGCCGGTTCGCTGTCTAGTTGGTAATCTTGTTAATTAATGGAAACGTTACGTATCCCTTGAACCGTGCGGTATCGACGTCGATACGGTAGCCACGCTACGAAATTACATTCCGCGGATTTTCAAAAGCCTTCAGTTTGTAATACAAATTAATATCGCTGGGTAAATAGCGAACGCACGGGGAAACAGCGTTTAAAAGGCACGAAGCGCAGCGGCTGATTAGCCCCGGCAAAGCGGTATTATGAAATCAGTTCGATTCGTTCGTCGATTCGCGCCCGATATTCTATTCCAGCCGATTCACCAAACGTGAAAGCGTTCGCTTTCAACCGGAAACTACCCAACTTTTCACCCAACATCAAGGAAACTATTAACCTTTCCCTTCGTATCGGCAAACGATCAAAACAATCGTTAAAACGAACGTTCGCGAAATTCGCCAATTTCCATCGGCGAGTTTCCGAGCAATTTGTTCTTAACACAAGGGTTAACACGCGCCAGCCAGAGTGGCAGAGAGGGCGATGCATCGCCATCCGCGATTCTCTCTGTTTCTCTCCGCAACGATTCGATATCGACGAAACGGCATGCGTGAAACGAAAACGACGCGAAGCGTCGGCTGTCGCTCTGACTCATTACTTTGGCCCGCGTGTAACGTTAATGGGGGCCGACAGAAGGAGGCGAGTTGCGGACAACGTACGCGAAACGGCGGGTGTAATCACTTACGCCTCCGCGTTCGCTGGATGGTGGCTCGCCTCCGAGACGAGGGTTAGCCAGGGGTGAGACACAACGGAACGAGGAGGGGTGAGTCAGAGGCGCTCGTGCTGTCACGCGCGTGACGTGTTGCGCGATTACCATAGCGAAACCTCACGTTTGCTGTGCAGTCGACGGAGGAGGAAGGTGACACGCGACACATTTTCGAAGGTCGCGCGATATATGCGTGTGTGTGTGTGTGTGTACGTTTGCCTTTTCGTGTTTCCAGACAAGCCGAGGAAAGGGTGGTTAGGTTAATTGGGGGGGTGGCGAACACGTGCGATGGACGAAGCGAGTCACCTGGTTGCTGAACTTATCCTTTCGTCGTTGAACAGTCGTCCCGTCACACGTACGCGTGTGTCTGGTCAATTTCGAAATCGTCTCTCGTGGTCGACGGATAATACGTGGTTTTATTAATCGGACGATCAACGCTTTGATCAATGTTGGCCGTGTTAGCACGACGCACACGTTCGTTGCCGTCCGACAATTCACGTTCGAAATTGTATTTAAATACTTATTAGTCGCGCAGCTTTCGATTCTTCGATCGCGTTGACGCTAAACCGTGCGATTTGTTTATCACATTCTGCCGGGTAAACTTTATCTTCCCCGAACGGGTCGCCCGTGTCGGTTAAATTACGCGCTCACGCGTTTGCGATCCTTCCTTTACAAATTTGCATATGTATGCATGTATACGTCTCTTCCTCCTTCTCCCCCTTTTTTCCTCTTTTCTTTTTGCCCCCCCCCCCTTTTTTTTTCCTTTTCATATCCTCGTTTCACTTATCGACAAACCTTTAATCACGCGAGCGCGATACAAGGGAAATTACAAGGCCGAGCCTTCGAGATAGCATCGAAGCTAAATATTTGAGGAGAAACAACTCGCAGTCCGCTGTTTGTCCACGATGTTTGAAATAGATTTAAATTGTCACGATTCGAAAGGCACGAAGACCTCACCCCTTCGAAGATCCTCTTCCGTCTTTTCGTTCCTACCTTTAATCTCTCGTTGCGTGCCACCAATCGCCACGCGTTGTATAAATATTAAAAAAGAAGCGAGTAAACTCCGTGAGCTATGTATCGAACAGCGGGATGGCGCGCACGAATAGGCGGCAGTATATTTAGTACGTAGTCGTTATATTCCGGTTAACGCGGTAAATGTCGTTAAGCAAAGCTGCTGGCTGCACGTGCTCCATAGACCTGGGCCAGATTGTCGGAGGACGTCGATTGAATCGATGGCGAATCGATATTCCAATGGCGTTGTCGGTGGCGTTGTCGAAGGGAGGGAAGGAGCTTCTTTCGTATCGTTCCTATAACTCGAGTCGAGAGAGAGAGAGAGAGAGAGAGAGGGGGGTGAACTCTTCGGAGATGAATCTCGCGGTCCCAGAGGCGTGCGTGGTCCAAGATTTATTAACGCTGCAAACTGTGCCCGTGAAATTTAACGGTGCCGCGTTCAATCGACGAATAGAAGTTCTTGAAATATGTGTACCTCGAAATACCGGTTGCCGTGAATTATTATTTCTTTTTTATCACTGAAATCGGGTCTCTTCAGGTGCAACGCTAGTGCAACGAAAATTAGCGATTGGTTGATTTGGGTCACGTGGTTCGCGAGGGGGCGTGGCGTAAACCTCGAGTGGGAGTGGCATTGTCTGGTACTGAACGATCGCGTCTGTAATTTGTTTTGTTTGCATTCAATACAATTTTATGGCAAAAAAGTCAGAACAGTTGCTTCTGGGCCTTTCAGTGAGACGAATCGTACCGAGGTACAAGTCGTTCAGTTTTTTTCTATTAATCCTTTAGAGTTCCTTCTCGCGTTCCTGATGCGATTGTCGCAGTGAAAAAAACCACACTTGAGACTGTTTGTCTAGTCGTTCTAATCTTAAGATACGGTTGTGTACGTGTGTGATGTGCGTACAAAGGCAAAGGTTTCAAAAGTTAATTTCTGGATAGAGAGTAGAGAATTATGATAGCGTGCAGGTCTTGAGAAAGTTAATATTACTTGTTATACTGCTCGTACAAAGTAGAAACTATTTATTACAAACCACGTGAGTTTAATTTCTACATTCTTTCGATAAGTTTCGAATAGAAAAAGGGACGTATGTTTACTAGATGGAGAACTCCGAAGTCAAGACCACACATATTGTCGTCCACTCGCGTATGCCAAGCCTGTTTTTCGATAAGAAGATACCTTCGATAATCTAGAAACAGTTGTTGTTGCTAGGCAAATGCGAATGGCTAGGACGAACCAACCAGTTCGTACAAAACAGGCTCGCAAGCGGCCAAGCGAGTAGAATCTCCGTCGTTGATAAGGGATGAGTAGTATCATTAATCAAGTGAAATCTACGTCAGTAGATAAGGGAGAATTTCCAATTGTTATCAAAGTATTTTATAGTCACTAGTGAAGAGTAGATTCTCCGTCATTCAGACGAGACTTGTGCATGACTCACTGCGATTAAAGTTATACAAGCATAAAGTTTCGTCATTGGATATCTATCGAGTCAAACTCGACCATATGTGCGTGTAATTAGTACAGCCACGAGTCCTCTTTTTCCATTTCGCGTCATCCCCCTTTCGCCCGACTGTCCTGTGTGATTTGCGTCGTTTTCACACCGTTGATCGAATCAATTTGCCACGCGTCGCGTGTGTGTCCCGTGTTTATTAAGCAGCCTCGTCGGGCATTTGCATGAAAATGTTGAGGGAGAAAAAAAAAAAAAGATCCAAATTGGCCGAATTATCTGCGGGCACGATCTGGCCGGTCCGTCGTGGTCCGCCTCGCAATTACTCCGCAGCCCGGTAATGCGTTTCCGCTGGCCGCGTGACTAGCCGGCGAAAAACTACGCTTCCGACCGGAAGAACACGGTAGAAGACGAATGGAGAAAAAGGACGGGAGAGAGATAGGTGGATAAAAGAATCTGGAGAACTCGCGAGAAATACGGCCGGTCGCGGGAAGTACCTCTGCTGCCTGACAAATTTCGCTCGAAATTTAAAACACCGTGTTGCGATTTGCCTACGATCCTTCTTCCTCTTGAATTACCAAATCAGCGTTCCGTTATTATCTCGATTTTCTTCTTTTCGGCGGCGACATCCTCTTGCCATTTCGGGGGGGGGTTGCAGCTGTCGGTCGGTCGCGTTTCGATCAATATTCAGGAGGAGTAGCTGCGGCCGTAAATCAGTATCCACTCGGTGCACCAAGTCGCGTTCGATCTTGGAAATTGGTTAACCGCCCATTCCAAAAAGCCAGAAGCCAACCGCCGATAAGTCGGTTTGGGCCGCGCGCGCAACACGTTTCAAACACCAGCCTCCCTGACTTTCATATTTTATTTCAATGGGGAATAGAAACGGTGGCTAATGCGTCCAGCCCCATTGGCTGTTGCGCGCGATAAGATATCTCCTGTCCTCTCGACGATACGAGCCTGTTGACGTTCCGTTCCACGTTTCGTTGTACGCGCGACAGTAACCATCCCGCCTGTGAACGAGCTCGCGCGAACGGACGACGATTGACTCGTTTCATGGCCGCCGTTACGATCAATTAATAAACGCGTGCACGGCTTCTCCGAAATAAATTAATCGTTTAAAGGCCCGTTGGCCGGGGCCAGTATCTTTGAATTTATTTCGAAGTAACATCGATCGCGACGGTCGAGAAAAAAAGAGAGAAAGAACGTCACGCGCGATGACACTGTTCACGCGGTCGGCGACCGGCTTCGAAAATTCGTTCGACGCGAGGCAAACAAGCGTTGTAACGATACACGCGTGTTTGAACTGCAGCAAATTAAAACATGTTTACCGAGTCCTGATTCGCTATTTGTTTTATTGATTCCATTTTATTTTATTTCCCTCGTTCCTCCTTCTCTTCTTTTTTCTCTTTCTTTCTTGCTCTCGCTCGCGCCTCATCGACCGTACAATTTTTTTCACGGTTTTTCGACCCTTTTGCTCTTGCTTAGTCGCGTTTTTGATTCGCCGGGTGTTACGTCTGTTTTGCGACATCGTGTTGTGAAAGTTCGACATCAGTTCTGAAAACGTCGCGTGTGGCGATACGTTTCAACGTTTTTCCAATTATCGTAATTGTAAGTTACAGCGATAATTTGATTAATCGATTCATTAATTAATGAGCTTCGATGTTCAGCGGCACCGTTTTTAACATTTGTCGCACGCAGTGATTACAGGAGAGGAATATTTTCCTCGATTTCGTGTTGCCGCTTTTGTGTAAAGCGAGAATACTCTCATACGCTGGAAACAGTGAAAATTGACAAAGTTTGGAAGATTCAGATATTCTCGAGAAATACTAAATACCAAAACTAATACGCGAGAAACGCTCGAAATGATCCAGAATAATCGTCGGGCCGAAAAGAACGGGTAGACGCGTTAATAATCGGGAACCGATGGTATTTCAATCTCCGCGCGGCAGCACGGCAAAATGGCGAGAGAATTTCGCCGCGGCTTTTCGGGGATTTGTCGGGGATCTAAGGCGCGCGACTTCCAATCTCTTCGTTTCGTCGGCTGGAACAACGTATTTCCCCCGCGTGGCGTGTATTCACGCGCATATTCGAGAAAAATGAAAAACGCTCGCGCGACATTGGCTACGCCCTGACGTGTCTCCCCGTGTGCATCGGCAAATATCCGCGAATCTCCGACCTCTCATCCCCTCCGCCCCCTGGCTTCCACCTGGAAGTCATTCGCGTTGCCAGCTGCGGGGAGAGAAATCCGGGAAAAAGTCAAGTGTCTCGTCTCGAAGATTATACTCTTACGTGTTCGTGTCGAGCGGAGGGAAATTCGGTGAAAAACACGGCGAGAAACCTCGGCGCGTGTCGTTAACAGTTTGCTCAGGCAGAGACGAGAGAAAGAGAAAGAGAGAGAGAGAGAGAGAGAGAGAGAGAGAGAGAGAGGGTGCTGTTCGATCTTCTCCGTTGATGCGGCCTAGGCATCCCTCGTGATGGATTGATCCAGAGGGGTGAAGGGCGGGATAATGGACGAACGGCTGTCTAAATTTCCAGACTGACAGAATTCACGTATTTACAGGGACCGTACGTACAACGTAATAGCGGACGTCGGTGCAGGTGCGTCTCGGATACGCGCCGTCCTTCGCGGTAAAATCAGAATTTGCCGCGAGGATTAACCGTGCTCCGCGCGGTCCTCGAATCTCTCCTGTCCCAATCTCCCTTGCCCTCGTGTTTTGTTTCGGCGAACAATGCTCTGGGAATATTTTAGTATGGAATCAAAGAGAGAGAGAGAGAAAATACTCTACGGAATGGTTGGGACAAAAAGATGGGTAGAGATACTGAAACTTATCTTTTTACAGTGTCTCGCAGTGGGCCGAATCATTTTTAAATAACTCTCGTCTCATAAAAGATACATAGAAATGAAGTTTGACGTGGATATTTATAAAAAATATTCCTTTATACACATGTGTGTGATATGTTTCACGTTTGTTTAATTGCTGTTTCATTCATTTTATAAGCAAATTTGACAAATTGTTTACTTCATAGTCTATTCACTGTATTGTCGAACTAATTTAACTAATCGCATGTCGGATAAAACTCCTCGAACGACGTGAAAGGTACGAAAGATACGAAAAATAAGAGGATAAAGAGGAAAATCGTAACGATACCTCGTCTGATATTCACCGCGGGTCTGACGGACTTTTTTGTCAGTCAGAAGAGCACCGTAAGCTTGAAAATATTTTAATGAACCTGGAAACCTGGTTCTCTCGTCTTGTAATTTTGATCGGAACGACGCAAAAGCAGCGTAAAAGCACCGCGCGGAAGTAGCAACGTTACGAGAGAAAGAAAAAGAAATCGAATTCGCAGGATCGGCAATCCGTTTCGTAAATAACACTCGCAGCGACCGCGAGCTGTTTGACGAGTTTATCAGTGACACGCCTCCGGACGTTTTGCCTTTGGAGTTGCTAATAGATCCGAAAGCGAAATGCTCCGTCGTTTCCACGATTAAGCACCCGTTGGCGGTGTTCCTCCAGAGCCGCGTTGCCAGGAGCGAATCGTCTCGAGGGCGACGCCATTTGGCTCGTTACGATCGCTCTCTCGCGGGATGGCCGCGTCTCCAGACCACGTTTCTTCGCCATCTGCGGCGAGATCGTTTGACATACGCGTCAGTGTCAAGTATTCCGAACGAAGAGTTCACGCTCTGCTTCGTTTTATTCGTAGCTCCGCGCGTTTCGCGACGACGACTCCTCCCTCGTTGAATTTCGCGGAATCGGCGATCGATCTCGGTTGTCTCAGCCAGTGTCTCCAGCCAGTGCAACATTGACGAATCGTACGACGCTCGTGGTCGGGCCAACGAGTGACTAACCAATTTTATAATCGACTCGTTTGTCAATCGACGCGGAGCCGTTTCGAGCAAAGTGATCCCAATCGACTGTGAATCGAGATCGCGTCGAACTTGATCGCGAAACAACGACGGACGACCTTGTTTCACGCGAAAACAAAAGTGAATAATGGAGAAGCTTCCACTGCCCCGTCCGTTCCACCATTTCGCTACGGTGGACTTTGATACGTACCGCGCGTAGCATACGGTAGAAGTTCAACCGCGACCTACACCGAGAACGACGAAATTTTTCCGTCAGCCTGCATTTTTTATAGAGTCCTTTGAAATAATTAAAACACCGAATTGCACTACGTTCGACCAATGTTATTTATTCATTCGTATTCTGCATTGAATCGTTTTACCTTTAACCTTTACTTCTGGTAAAGTGTAGTACAATTCGAAACACGAGTGTATTGTAATATATATGTAATCCTCGTCTTGCATTCGTAATGCGTCCCCCTTCTTCTGTTGTGTTTTCCACACGCTATACGTTCGCGCCTTGCATTTTTTCGAATTCCTATACTGGGTGGCCACTGGAAAACTGAAGGATTTGAAAAAATCATAATCTGTTCATTTACATTCTTTTTTATTTTCTTTTTCTGTAGATTATAGAAAAAATCCATTAATTATATTTCCAAATAAAATAATAAAAAATTTAAAAAACACGTGTTTATAAAAAAAAGTAATTCTCGTTTCATATCTTTCAGTCTTTTTTGTGAGTTGTAGAAAAAAATCCATTAATTATATTTCCAAATAGAACAATAAAAAATTTAAAAAACACGCGTTTGTAAAAGTTATTTTCGTTTCATATCTTTCAGTGACCACCCCGTATTGCGTTTACGTATGCAGAGGGAAAATGCCTTTGCATGAAACGAAAAGGCTATCAGTACTTTTATCTTTCGATTTTCACGCACATGTTCCACTTGAGCGGCATTTTTGTAAAATTCGCTCCATTAAATATAAATGTGGGCGCCGTTTGTTTGATTTAGCGGTCATAGGCGTCTGTCGTTTCAGCAGACCTCGGAAGCAAATTTTAAAATTGTCTTTAGGCGCCAACCGTGGCCAATGAGAGGTTAATGAGAGGTTAATCTCGTTCTTCTTATCCCGTGGCGGATAAACGACACAACCACGAACGAAGACCGTGTCGATTTATTCTGAAACGGAAACGCGAATTGATCGTCGTCGAGCGAGACGTCCAAGTTCCCGATACTCTCCGCCGATTTTTCATCGACGCTCTCCCGCTTTCCCGATTTACCCCGACTGTTTTTGCGGCTATCGTTTCGTCATTAGCACCGCCGCGTCTGTTCGAAACATTCTCTCTGCTACTCAGCAACAGCTCGTTGCCTGTCCCGTCCCTCGGACGTACGAAAAATTTTCCGTTCGAACCTTTTCCCTCCCCCGCGTTCCTCTTGCTCGTCGAGAGGGACGGGAAAAGGTCAGAGAAACTAACCGACAGACGTTGATTGTCCTCGCGCGAGCCCGAAATTCGATTTCCCCGCTCCTTCCGTTTCCACGGCCCCTAACTGCGCGTCGGCATCGTTAATTGATCCATTTACGATCGGTGACGTCCGATCGAAGTGCAGTTCGAGCGACGATGCTCGCCACGATGGAAATATTGTCCGTTCGATCCGTGTATCACGGAGACCGCGATCTTCCGCGTGTAACTCGTCCGATGAAGGCCTGTCGATGAAGGTGGAAACGAATGACGGACAAGTGCTGCACTTTCGCGGAATACCGGGGAATTTTGAAACAGAAATCAGATATTTCGCGACGAGGAAGACTAATTTTTATCTATACTCGTCATTCGAGGAAAGTAATTACAATTTGTTACTTGAATTAAATTTTTTATTTAATTTCGTCGTAAATATAAAACACTTTTGTCAATTTTTGAATGTTTCCGAATATTTTGTGACCAGACTCGACTAGTTCTTTTTACATCGTTTCTAAATATTTTTATGCTATTAATATCGATTATTGTCAATTAGTATTAACCGAGTTAAACAATAAAATTATTGATTTTCCAAAATAAAAACTAGTGCTATTTCCTTGTAATTCAATTCAATTTTAAAGTAGCTGCACATATTCTGTGTTCGAGCTCTGTAATCGTCATCTCGTCGTTTCTGACGACTTGTAAAAGCGGCTAAGACGTTAATTTAATTTCTAATTTTATTACTCAATTTGCGTAAAGCAAAAACGAGCAACAGTGCAAAAAAAGTAAATAGGAAATTAATAGACCAACCTTCATACGTTAAAGAATTTATTCTATAAAAATAGTAGGCGTAGAGTGCGACGAATAACGAATGTCAGATTATCCCGCAAGATGTGCGAGATGGCCGAGTTGATTCGTGCGAGTCGTTCCGAATTCTCTGGAGGCGAGGCGTTAGTCTAATCTTATCTACACTAATTGGCCTCTCCCGTGGGACTTCTTTGGTCAGTTGTTCGGATCGAGTACATCCTCAGAAATGGAAATACCGAACGATACCATCTCCTTTGAAGCGCTATGGGCTTTGTCTCTATCTCCAAGGTGATCTGAATATCTGAAAAAGGAGGAATCGCTTTGAAACTCCGTTCCACGCGCTGGCTCGCGAAAGTATTCGTGTCACGCAGAACTTTCTGACATTTCATTAGCGCGAAAGTATTCCAACAAAATTGTGGGAATTTGTTCCAAATACAACAGACGTGGCTGCGTTTCACGGTTTTGTCGTTCGTGGTTTTTAATCCAAGTTGAACTTCGTGTCGTTTGATAATACTTTCACGCGAGTACGTAAATTTCATTAAGTGAAACGCTGCCATTTCACGACATTCCGAACTTTAAAGTTTTGCATAAAATTTAGCACGAAGGTATGAGAGTTTCATTATTTTATTTTCCTTAGTTTTGAAACTTTTACTGTATTTATAAAAAGTTTCAACTATTTCAACACTTACTCGACGTATGGTAGCTTGGGAGCCAGACAATTTTAACAAATACAAAGGTATTCTATCTGTCTTATAAAAAATTATGTTGATCACTAGTCTAGAAACTTTTACTGTATTTATAGAAAATTTGATCTATTTCAACGCGTACTCGGCGTATCGTAGCCTGGGAGCCAGACAATTCTAACAAATATAAAAGTATTCTATCTTATAAAAAATTATGTTGATTAGTTGGTTTAGAAATTTTTACTGTATTTATTTATTAAAATTTAAACTATTTCAACACGTACTCGGCGTATGGTAGCTTGGGAGCCAGACAATTTTAACAAATACAAAGGTATTCTATCTGCCTTATAAAAAATTATGTTGATCGCTAGTTTAGAAACTTTTACTTTTATTTATAAAAAATTTAAACTATTTCAACACGCACTCGACGTATCGTAGCTTGGGAAGCCTGTTGAAGAGTTTCTTAAACTCTCTGTTTCAAGAAAACTCCAATGTCGTACGTTTGCGTGGAAACAGAGTCGAACCAGAAATATCCGACTTGTTTGACGTGGATCGCACGCGGGCGGTATCCGTCGGGCGCAATTTACCGCAGTATCGATACCTACGGATGCGATAAGCGATGATACGCGCAATGTGTGCGCGCAAACACACGGGCTGGATCCATTCGGGGACGTATAACGGCCGCGTTTACGGCTCGTTATTTCGCTGCGTCGTCGCGGCGCGTATATTTCGCGCGTATTTCGAAAACCATATCCCCCGGTGTGTCGCGCGAAATGCAATACGCGCTGCCTGTTTATAGCGCCCGCGAAGCATCGACTCTCTTCCCTTTAGTCGGCTGTTTTGCTTACATTTTCAATCTTCGTCGCGCGTGGAAATACGATCCGCGGTTTCTCATCCTTGCAGCTCGTGTCTTCGAGCTCGGCTCCGCCGCCGCGTCTTCTTTCACTCACCTCGAGAGAGAATACGTAATTTTCTCCGATTCCAACCTTTCTTTTTCTTTTTTTTTTTTTTGCCAGTGATCGCGCGCATTGTACCGCGTTCACGAGCGTTCTCGAACGATTCGCATCTATTGATGCCGAGTGAACAAAAGTTCGATAGTACAGTGAGATTTCGCGTTGATGACAAATGCGAGAGTTTTTCGGAGATTCGAGCAAAAGTGAACGATTTTATCGAATACGAAGAAAGCAAAATCTATACTGTCTATATCGTCTTTGTGGACTAATTTAAATGAAAAAATTGTCAAAACATTAAGCGGTTTGTAACTTTGTCAGGAAAGATCATGTAACTATCTACTTAGTTTTATTTTCAGACGTAAAGCCGACTTTGTTTTTCTTCCCCGTGAAAAGATATTTTCACACGTACCTATGTAGCGAATGGAAGAATACTTTTTTCTTCAAAGAAAAAAAGTTGTAAAAGCATTGAAACGTTTCATCACGGTCGTCCGAAGATTGAAGTTTCCCATTCACAACTCTTTTGAAACCTACTTAAAAGTACGATTTTCTTTTCATCATTTTATTGAACTGTAGATGTCGGAGTTAAGCAACAGAAATTCGTCGTCTATCCTGAACATTTAATAAAATTGCAAAAGGAAATCATGTAGCAAGTTTCAAGGAAAAATTTCAATTTTCCATACGAGAGTGAATCAAATTACGAAAAGAGATGTTTCAAGTGTCTTTGCAGATGTTTGAATTTCTACAATTTTTGAGAAAAGTAATGTTCGCGATGCAGAAATGTCTTTGGAAGAAACGAACCTAAGACAGTCGAAAGTAGAAGCTTCAAAATGCGGCTAAGCAGATTCCCGTGAGATTTTCTTTCACAAAGTTGCAGCGATTCAGTTTTCGCAGTTTTGCTGTATTTTTATTTATTTATTTATTCTCGCACACTCGAACATTTTCCATCACGCACTTGCAATTCCTTTTTACGTCTCAACAGCAACGCAGGAACCCAAGAACAAGATCGCAACATTTCTTTCTCATTTGAGTGAGAATAAATGCGCTTTCCGCCAATCGCCATGTCCAATTCCTAAATAAAGCTGCAACTTTCGCAAGCAGCGAGGAACAATGAATCGCGAAAAGGCGGTATAAATTTTCACGACATTTTTTCGCTAACAGCGCGCGTAACGAGCGTCCTTTCGGTCGTGTTTTTCCTTCGAGCTAATTGAATCGTTCGCCGTTAACCGCCACGGGCCACCAGCTTCCGCAATAACATTTGTTTAACGCAACGCCGCCGGCCCGTGGCCGTAAATCTTGTTTTACCTCGTGAACAAAAGACGCGAACGGGTCGGTCGATCAACGGCTGGAAATTCCGTGCCGAAACGTTTCGCGCTTTTACGACGCCGGAGCAGGGCGGTAGAAACTCGTTGGCCCGGCTCGTTTACCGTTCACCGGATTACTGGGTCCGTAAATGTTCTCGGGCCGCCGCTTAACGGCTAGATCCCGGCTGTATTTAAGCCCATAGGATATTACTCGGTTCGGTGGAACGCTAATTACGACCACCGTGTCCGCGGTAATTAGAATTTACTTTCTTTCTAAGGGTGCCACGGCTTCGGGTCGCGTAATTCGTACTCCCTATCTCTCTCTCTCGCTCTCGCTCTCTCCCTTTCTGCGTCTCGTTTCACGGAAACTCGCCTCTCGACGAAAGCACACCGCTGAAAACGCGGCATTATTTCGTAGATTAAGCGGTAACGCGAGAAGGCAGGAACGCGAACGCGAGCGCCGTGGCGGCGCGGCCGCGGTAACGCGAGCTCGAAAACCCGGCAAGTTTCGCCGGATTTTCGCGACTCGAGGGAAGGAAAAAGGGGGTCACAGCCCCCGGGAAAGGGATCTTGGAGTTTTTAATTCCGGGATAATTGTCTCTCCGGGGTCTGCGGCTAGCTCGCGACGAGCGATCCCCGCTCTCCGCCAACGCCGCTACGGTGAAACCAGCCGTCTCGATTGTTAAAGTTTCCGGCCCGGCCGGAAACCGGCAACCGGGAACCGGCAAACACCGGGGGGGGAGTGAAAACGAAACTCCAGACAAACCCGGGGATATCGGGTCCGTTTAATCCTCGTGCAAAGCGTTTCGCAAAAATATTAAACAACTCGGCGCGGCTCAGCGCCGAGTTGGTATTGTCGTTTGGCAGGGCCATCGCGGAGACAAACGTGTTTGCCCTTTGCAACGGAAACACACGGTCTCGGTGTTTGGAGGAGCGCCGGGCGCCGTTCCAATCCAGTTGATTCTCGTCGGAATTCCTCCGTGGGATTAGAAATTCCCCCTCACTCCGGCGAAACCATCCGCGCCCCCCTCCCGCGCCCTTTATCCGCGACGAAACGAAGTTTTGGAATCGCGAGAGCTTTCAAGTTGGCCAACTTTCCCGGCGATCGACGCCGACTTCTCGCGCCCGCAACCCGGGGGGGCGGGGGACTCGGTCGCTTTGAAATTCGACGCGGAGATCCCGCGGCTGACCTTGTTCCCCGCCAGCCATCCTTCCTTTCCCCGATTGCTTTTTGAATGTTTTCGTGGGGAGAATCCGACCGCCGGTTATTTACTGTCGCCAGTTGGGGAGGAACGCACACCGGGGGGAACCACGAGCGGGAAGACTAAGCTCAAGGGTGGCCAAAATCGTTGGTTCCGTCGAACACGCTTCGCGCGTTCGATATTACTTTTACTTTCAAACTGACGATTCCTCAGGAATCAATTCCACCTCGAAAGAGCTCGCTTTCTAAGATCTCTCTTTCCACGATCGGTCGATTTCGCACGAGCGTTTCAGGAATGTCAAACAAACCGCGCCGCGATTTACAGTCCAGTCCAATGATAGAACCGGTGTTGAAATACCACTCAATCAGACGCGGGCGCTTATTTTCGAACGGTGGGTTTCATCGCGTTTCGCTCGTAAATAAATGCGCAGTCCGCGAAGGATCGACAGCGCCGAACGTCGATTCCTCTCTCTCGTCGCGAAGAAAGGGGCTTGCCCGTTCGGGGCGAGAAAGAAGAGTAAAAGAGGCGTCGGGTTAAACGGGAATTCCGGCGAAAAGCAGCTGATCGACCCGACGAGACCGGTCGGGATGTCGGAGCGTCTGGCCCGGCTATTTTCGGAGCTCTCTCGCAGCTCGAGGGGAGAGAGAGAGGAAACGCGACGCGAGCCCGAACGTCTCACGGATTTCCGGACGGTGGAGACCGTTCGACGGAAATAAAGCCGACCGACCGACTGCGAGAGGGTGCGCTCCTCTGGATACGCCGCGGCGTACGTGATGTCCTTTACGTGAGTCGCAGCTAGAAAAAGCCACGCCGCGACGTGCTACGTACGCGCGCTTCTCGCATTTGTTATCGTTCGAGGCCTCGAGCTCTCGTCGCCGTTCGTTTCGCTCTCCTCCCGAAACGCGAGCGCGTGCCTATTTTCGAAACGTGGCGAGATTTGCGTCGCACCCTCCCCACGCGCGGCTAACTCGGACGAAATTGAGACTCCCGCCTGCGATCAGGCGGCGAGATTTCGACGGAAGCCGTCTGTTAGCGCGAGAACGTTGCAAACGTTCTCGACCTCTGAGTCATCGTCCAGTGCGCGTTTCTTTTCGACGTGTTCTTGCAAAGAACCATTCCAGACCAGATGGAATAACTTTCCACTTGCTCGATCAGGGAAATCAACAGACTGAGAGAGTGTGGCTCGCGCGCAGCGAGGAAATTTCTACGTGGTGGGGAGATGGACGCTGTGGTGGGGGTAGCGCTAGCGGTCAGCAAAGTGGGGGCAAGGACCTGCGGGCCGCCAGTTGGCCACCTCTGTTCTGTTCTCAGAACTGAAAAATGCTTGGAAGGAATAAGGGTGCTGCCCGAAGACTATAAATGACGAACGAACCAGTCGGATGAACTGCAGCGCTTTTGAATATACGTTTTGAATTGTACAATGTAATTGTACAATTACACATTCTTTGCATTCTTTTGACAATTTTCGATCAAGGCGATCGTCTGTTTCTTGATATTACCTCGGAGAAACGTCTGGAACGGTTGGCATTGCCAGGCAAATGTAATTGGCTAGGACGAACTAGCCAGTTCGTACAAAACAGACTGGCGGGCGAATCCGGAAAGTTTTCATCGAGTGATCATCGAGACAGAATTTCAAAGGTTTTCATCAAGTAATTATCGAGGTAGAATCTCCGTCGTCGAGTAAAGTGGTCTCTTGAATAAACAAGTGAAATTTATCACATCGCGATTGGACGAGACTAGAATACAGTCCACTGCTATTGAAGTTGAAATCTCATTTCTGAATACCCGTAAAGTCAAACTCGACCGTGTACCGGATATCTGATATATTTACCTTTGTAACAAAAAATCGGATGGCAGAGAAAGAATTCGCGCAAGACTGAATCCCTTAATTGAACCTCGCACGATAAACAAACCGAACTTTTAAAAAAAAAATTGTTTGTTTCGCGGGAAAATAAAATTTTCTGGAGGTACACAAATAGAGAGAGAGAGTGGAATTTTTCGTGACCAATTTGGAATAACTGGAAATTTCGTTGTATATCTGTCGTCGCGTCTACGGAGTTTCGCGTGAAGTTTACTGCGAAAACCTATCGCGCGTGTAGATATCGTAGAAAACATTTTGAAATGATTTCATTAGCACCGTACAGCGGGACACGATAATTACATTTGTGACGAAGTGTACCATTGTATTAATTAGATTTAGTGTATTCAGCGCGATCATATTTAACACCAGTTATGTGTTCAAGATGATTACGTTTTATCAAATACGTACGAGATGTATGTTTGCGGTAGACCTCGTGTGCACCAAGTACGTACACATTTTCAGATTTACGTCAAACTTTGTCAACGTAATTAATTAATTACACACATTTTTAACGACGTAATTGTAATTAATTAACTAGTATCGGTCGATTGTAACATCCAATCAGTAATGTTATCGCGATGTTCGTATCACGGTCGTTTCCAATCGCAGAACAACGACGTCGAAATATTTTAGTTTGGCTGTTTGAAAAATTTTCGATCGCGCACGGAGAGGTTGCGTCAATAAGGCGTGTTTTGCATCGCGATATCGCGGCGGTGAGATAACAGCGAAATAAAACGGAATATATATATATATATATATATAAAAATACGCGATGCAAAACGCTGCGAGTGAAACGAAAAATTACACGGGAACGAAGGAACAAAAAATTGAACAAATAGCGTCGGGTTGATACAACACGTCCGGGCAATCTTCTTCCGCTCCTCTTCTTCCTCGCGCGCTTCCCCGATACAGATCCGGCGAGAACTTTCGCGAACAAGCGCCGGTTGAAATAATTCGCCAACATCCTCTCTCTGTATCGATTGAACAACCAGCAACCCGACTGGTACCACTCGCTAATTCATAGGAGGACGGTCGAGTCGCGATGGAGAATTCTTCTCGGAGGTATAATTAACCGACCTTGACTGACGGAATCGAAATAACTCGATCCAACTCGTTCGTTGACTCCTCTGAGCAGCTGCAACACTCGTCCGTGCATACGTTTTCACGGCTACGTTTACGCACCGTATCCGTGTCGGTGGGTTCTCGAATAAAATTATCCCGCATTAAAGTAAAATATCACGAGGATTCGATTTATCGCATTATCGGTTATTTAACTTTTTTTTTTTTTTCTGTCAACATCGCGCCGTTTAAAGTCGTTCGACGATATTACGTTACACCGAGAGAGTCGGCCCGTCGAGGAATTATATCGATCGTTCGAAATGAATATTACAAACACCAGAGTTCGTCGATCGAGACGGACAAAAAAAAAAGAAAAAAGGAAAAATAGGAGGGAGAGGAGCGAGGAAAAAGTCGACAGAATAAACGAAACTCTCGTCGAGACGATTTCATCTGTTGAAACTCGCGCGGATCTTTCGATTCCCGTGGATCGAGGCGGGCAGACCTATTGAAATCTCGATTGCCCGTTAACGTAATCAACAAACGGGACAACCGATCCGGCTGTTTGCAATTGTCGCGATAACGTATCTGGCCGGTCCTGTAATATCGGTGGGCGTTCTCCGCGCGGTTCGTGCGCTGACTCTTCCCTTTCTCGCTTTCTCCCCCCCTGTTCGTTCGTCTCTGTTCATCCGGAAAGAGGCGCCACCCTCGGAAAATCTGCCGGTGACAGGCGGTCCCCGATCGCTTCACTCGTAATTAAATGACACGCGTGCTCCCTCGCGCGGGTTGGAAATTCGCCTCGCGACGCGTCGCGCGAATTAATCGCGGAATCGGAGGCCTCGGGCTCGAGGTGGCCTCGGTTGATTTTGCAGGACTCGATGATCCCGAGACCTACCGGCTACCGACAAACGACTCGAGTGGCGAACGGCAATCGACTTAATGGCGCGCTAGTGACTCGAGGCGTAACCTTCTTACGCGCTCGTCTCGGGCGAAAACGTATCTTCTCGAGATTAAACGGACGATCACCGCGGATCGAGCTAATAGTTTCAGACTTTCAGACGCTCCTGTGGGAATCGCTCGCGCGGCCTTTCAAAGAGCGACTCGCCTCTCGCGATTTCTTGCCGCGCAACTTGGTTGGAATCGCGCAGTCGTACGCGAGAGGTCGAGGCGCCCGCCATTCCGCTTGGATTACGATTTGAGGAACGCGTCGCGAGGCGAGGCGAGGCATTTTATTGCCGCTGACGTGACAAATTCTCAACTCGACACGCGGAAACTCGTAAGAACTCGCGGCAAGTTTCCAGCGATCGACCGGTTCGCCGTCGTCGCGTACGTCGGTGACGCGAATCGTCGATTTGTCTGTCGGTTATGTAAAAAACGTCGCCCCATTATACGCAGTCGGCGATCGATTAACCTATTTCCAGCGTGGCGGGACGTACCAACGTCGGGGGAAAAACAGCGAAAACGCAGCCCTTGCCGTTTTTTTAAAGGACGAAACAGACCGACGTACACCGGGGCTGTGCGCGATATCGATAATCCTTCTCGCGCGCGGGGTTCGTTGTATTTTTTAAAATTGAAACTGTGTCGCGATTTAAAAGGATTACGATGTAAAAATAATTTGAAAATGGAACGGCTGCACGGTGCGACGGCCGCGTGGAAAGCGGGCCGGGATCCACTTCGGGCGCAAGGCAGCGCGGGAAGTATCGGTAAACGGATGCGACAGATCAGTGATCGAAAAAAAGGGAGAGAGAAATTTCTCTTCCACGGGACAAATAAATAAACGGTTGGATGCCGCGTTAATCCGAATTTCAGGATTTTCGCGAAACCGACGTATCCGCGATGTTTATTTCCGTCTCTCTCTCTCTCTCTCTCTCTCTGTCGAAATACGTCAATTCGTTGACAGAGTGTCATTTGTTAAAGCCGAAGATAAGTTTTCGACTTTATCTGATCGATTTTTCGTACGTAAAGGGGACAGTCCATTTCGAAACTGCTACGTTGATGCTACTTTTTTCATCGTTCCACCCATAATTTGTGTCATTTTCGAACTTGTTTCTCAAAGCTCCCGAAGAGAGCTGTGCTACATGCTTCAAACTCTTTACGAAACAAACTCTTTAATCTCAATCTATTTTGTTATTTATTCTCAATTTAATTTATTTATCTTCCTCGCAATTTTTTTTTAACTCGTTCAAAGTTTATTCGCGAAGGATACTACGCTGGATATAAATTTCAATACTACGTATACTTTTGCGTACACAGAAGTACAACCCGGTGGATGATCTTGCCCGAGAGGATGATCTTCCGAGCAATTATAAGAACGATCTCCAACGTCTCTACTCCGGTAATTCAGGTTCACAGAGATCGTCCCGAATACCGACGAATTTAATCACGCTCCCTCTTTGCGCCTGGCAGTCCGAAATTTCTGGCAGATGCATTAAAACGCCTATCCGCCCTCGCGAGAGTAACGCGAGGGCGGAATACCAAGTGCGCCATACCGGCCAGAAGTAGCAAGAAAAAAAAAAAAAAAAAAAAGAAAGAAAGAGAAGAGAAGGGAGAGGAGGACGAGCAGGAGGAGCAGGAAGGATGGACAAAGTTTATCGTCCGACAAACGACACGGACTTCGCGCCGACGAAAATATCCCGGAGCGGAGGAATTCGTTACCGCGAGCGGCGTCGTCTCCTACTCTCGCGCTTTTTCCCCACCTCTGTGTGCGGCGGCCGTTGGTTTTGAGCGACCCTCCGGTCCTCTTTGATCCACGCTTTCCGGTACCTTCCTCCCACTCCCGCCGAATTACTCGCGTTCGGCAAAAATACTCGACACTGCCGGCGAATTCAAAGAATCGTCTCTCTCCCTCTTTACCGACTACTTTCATTCGCGGACGATGGTTCGCATTTGCTCGCTGAAGTTCGTTTCGAATTCAGAGCGTTCGCGAGGGTGTCGCGATCCACGCGAGCGAGGGGAAGATTAGGAGACGGGAGCCGTGAGAGTCCAATAAGGCGGAGTCATCCGTCAAAACGGATGTTTACCGGCGCCACGTGTCCGCGAGACGTTCCTCGATCGAGCGTACAGCCTCCTCCGGTGCCAGGGAAGATTCGTTAGACGTCTAGGCATCCCTGGGGAATTCCTTCGATCGGAGGAATCCGCCGGCAGGTCGGCGAAGAGCGATAGGAATTTCGTGTTATCGAGCCGTTTGTTCGTCCTTGCGTGAATTAAACGCGCGGGAGTTATTAGCAGCCTTTCGGCGTTGAGGCGATTGATCGCGAGAGACAACACTGGCGGCGAGAATCACGAGCCAAGAAGAAGCGGAGGAGAGGTCCGGAAGCTGTGGGCGGAAAAGAACGAATGGTTCGTCGAAAGTCGGCTGTTCGTGCAGGGACGAAGATAATTTTAGACCCATCCTTCCTTTCCGCGGTTCCCCCACAGCTACTTTTTCCGATCTTCGCATCCGGCTTGTCCACGAACACTTGCGGAGGTATCGTTGACGATCGTTCGACGCTGAGCGTTTCACGACGACTTTAACCGTAGTAACGAGTTTATTATACGCGCAGTTCTTCGGGTATTATTCGCTTCCCGACAGTTTTTTCAACTTGTTGCTTAAAGAATTTCGTTCCTTTCTTGCACGAACCGATGTTCCGGGCATTTTTTGGGATTCCACGTCGTTGCGAGAGGTAAAACTACATTCGAAGTATTTTGAAGGGGGGCAGCGAAAAAGACGATAGTCTCGCCCAAGAATGCTGGAGCACTTCCCGTTCGAGATCCCGAGCAGCTCACTTTTGTTAAGTTTTCGTTGTATCTGCTCGTCTTCGGCAGTCTTCGATATTAAAACTTTCGTCTTTAAAGCTTTAGAGTAAAGGCGGTAGTATTTTTTCGTGTTTTTCACAATTTCCTAGTTTCGCTCCAACCAACCTTCGATCCCACAAAATTTATTTATCGTAGGATAACGTTATTGCAAATTTCGAAGAATATCGTCATTATTTTGACAAATATATAGGCAAATATGCAGACAATAATATTCAAACAGATCGATAGACAACAACACAACACTGCAAATTGTACTCAATCCTTTCGCAGCTTCGTCAAAAGTGTACACGTCGATCGAATCATTTTCAGAGTCCCTAAATCCGTTTTGAGAAATAGAATCTTGTTTAAATTGGTCCAACATTTTGACAAGGGCCTAGAATGTTTATTTTAAACAAACTTTAATTTTTCCCAACCCGAACCTGACCTCAAATTTTTAAGAGATTAACAGTTGTACCTATAGACGATCTTTATTTCAATAATTTCTCATCGTCTTAAATATTCTATCGTCGAGTGGAAAAAAAAATAGGAAAAGTATATTCTACATTTTCAACATATTCGGCATTCGTAATGAAATTGGCGTTAATGCCACTTAGAGTCCACTTGTACGAGCAGGGACAGCAATGCGCAACGACTGCAAAGAGGAAAGACATTCAAAGTAACAGTCGACGAGCGTCGGTAACGCCAGGACCCTCCACTTTGCAGTCCGAGGATCCACTTGAACCGTCCGTCTTATTAAAACGATCCCGAGCAATCCGACACGGTTGCAACAGCCGAGGAACCTTAAAAAGTTAGACCGATTACCGTATCTTTGCTGTACCGATTCAAACTTTCGCGTAACTTCCATCGCGTGCCAGCGGGATTTTAACCTACCGACCAGTTCCCAAGGACTCGCGAGTTTCCCCCCTCCCCCCCAAAAAAAAATTCGAAGGTGGCCAAAGTTTGATTGCACGAAATCCTTCTTCCGTGTGCCTCTACGCTTCCAACCTCCTTCGCTCGTTCATGTTCGTTCATCCCTCGAAGACGTTGTCGAGGTCCTCGGCGCTTATATTTCACGCGTTTTCGTCGTGTCGCAGCGACAAAGTTCGCTTCTGCCCTGGTTGATCCCCCCCCCCCCCTGGTGGGGGGATGAGGCTGTAACCGGGGCGACAAAAGATGGATTCCGACAGCCGGGCGATGAACTTCCGAAAAGGCGGGCGAGGAACGCGTAACGAGCGCGTGTCGCGTCGGTATTTACGAGACAGCGTCGATCGTTCCCGGGGTTTCGCGACTATTCTCCCGGAATTTCGGCCTTTCCGAAGGCGTGGAACGCCGAGTGTCCCGAGAATTGGCGAAGACGCGCGCTGTTCGAATCGTCGAACGGGGCGATATTTTTAAGTAGGAATCTCTCGCTCGGCGCTGGTCTCGGGTCGCGAGGAGGTCGCGAGGACGATTGTGCGCGTTTCGAGAAGGCGAGAGAGGGCAAACGTTCTTGTTAAAGCATCCGCAGAGACTCGTGGAAGAGGCGTTTAGCATCCACGTCTGTTGTAGCATCGTCGTTCCACCTCGGCGACGATTATTCTCCTGCGACGCGCGCCAACCTCGGCAAAGGCGGCCGGAGGACCGCGGTTATTCAGAACCCGACGCAATTATGACCTCTCGTGATTTATTACGAACGTACACCGACCGCGCTTGATCCTCCGCCTGTCTTTGCCGGACTTTCAGAAATTTACACGTTTCGTACCTTTCGCGCATATTAACGCGTCTCTTGATACGCTTCGTCCGTTTTGCGCCACCGTTTGTCCGCTCTGCTAACCGACGACGGGATTCTACATACGTGGCCAAGAGAAATCGAGTCAAACAGAGAAAGAGAGAGAAAGAGAGAGAGAGAGAAGAAACATTGCGCAAGAGATCACGTAAAGTGAGATTACATCGCACGCTGGATTACGGATTAATTTCCAAGTAATCGGCGAGCACTAATCGGTGGAGTGTTTCGAGCAATTTTCGAGGTGTCCGTTTGAACGCGGCTCGATTAGGTGTCGTCGAAAACCAGTGCAAGTGGTATAGCAATCTCCCTCGGTTGGTTTTCGTCGCACGGTCCGAGTCAACGAGCGGTATCTACGTAACGGTACAATTACGATCGCAAACGCGGGCCGTAACTCGTCCGCTTACCTCCGCTCTATCATTGCCAAGATCTCCGCCGGTGTGCTATTCAGGTGGTCCGACGCGGCGGGACGAGTGGCACCGACGACGGTTCCGTATTGTTGGCCGCGTTTGTCCACGCGCTGCAACGGGAACCGAGCGAACGCGCGAGGACGTCCTTGCATCCTCAGAGAGAAAGAGAATGGTTGTCCGAATTCGCCGAAGCAATTACTCCGGAGACGCTAGCGTCGAGGCACGAAGATGAATTTCGCGCGGCTTCTTTCAACAGGTTGCCCCTTACACGGGCAAAAACTCGATTGTACGTCCGTGGGAGGCCGGGGAACGAACGAACTTGGTCGCTTTGGATTAGACGAGAGGCGCGGCGCGCGGTGGATAGCCAGCGGATAGAGTAAATCTCTGTGGTGGGGCGAGTCGCGCGACCCGCGAGCAAAAACCCACCCCTAATTAACGCGAGTGAATCACGCCATCGGTCGGTCGGCGGCGTTTGATCGCGCGTTTCCCCCCCGGCCCCCCGCCACTGGTTCTTTTACGGTCGATAACGCGTAGCGAACAAGTCCCACAAGTGCTTCCGGCGACGATGTTGCCTCGCCTCGCCTCGCCTCGTCTCGCCTCGTCTCACCGGTTCGCCGGTACAAAACGTGTACAAACCGCGAAGCACGAAGAAGACGGACAGAGACGTTGAGAGCCACTGATTCTCCCAGACCCGGGTTGATTAACGACGCGACTCCTTTCTCAACGCCGTTTCCGCGATTCGGGGCCGGAGGAACGGATTAAGATCGCTAATCGGTTTTGATGCACGATAAATCGTCCGGTTAGCCCTTGTCCACCACCGGTTCGCTCTCCCCGGTTTGTTTTCCCCGAGCTGGCTGCCGCGGCTCGTTCCACCACCGTGATTCAGAACGAATTGCCGTGTCCAACCCTTAACCCGACGGACCGCCGATCGGGGAAACAATCTGTTTCCATTTTCCTCGCCGTTTTCCTCGGTACCGATGTAACCGCCTGCTTAGAGTCCGATCGATAACGATCAGTTTCTTCTTTCGAGCACGTCGAACCGTTTGAAAGATATTCGTCGGACCCGTCCGTTTAATTGCCCGAGGTTTTACGATCGAATTTGCACAAACCAGGAGAGTCACAGGATCCCAACGAGTGACGTTTTACTGCGTTTTGCAACGATGGCGAAATACGACGGGCCCCCGGTGATTTACGTCAACCTCCAGCAGGAATATTACTCTTTACTCTACTTTAGTATCGCAAACTAGATCGTCGCCAGCGTCGTGTAGGCCGAGACGTTTTGCCAAAGCAGAGAGAATCGAGCGGGTAAAGTTTGAAAATCTCGAATCGCGATAGCTTGTTTGCGAGCGTTTGAAACGGTCTCGGTGTATACCGGACTCGGATTCCAGCGGTCGTAAAATACCCTGTGTCCCCAGAGGGTTGGAGAGGGCGAAGAAGATCGATACCACGATGGCTAATTAAGGAGGAAAGCCGACGGCACCGGTTCAATATTTATACTTGTTTGGTAGCACGCAGCCAAGCCAGCCGGAAAGAAAAGAAGAAGAGAAACCAGAGGGACGAGAATAAAAAGGAAAATGGAATCTCTCGTTAATGTGACTCGCATGTCCATTTTTCTTTCCCTTTGCAGTCATTTGTATTTTATTTTTCGTCGTCGTTTGTACACACACACACACACACACACATACACACATACACGTACACGCATGTATCGCACGTCGCGCTCTTTTCACCGGCAATCCTAACGAAGTTAATAGCTCTATTTACGCGACGCTTGAAGTTATTTCAATACGCATACTGCACGGGCAATCAGGACGCGCGTTTTATACCGCGAAAACTCATTTCACCCGTGTCCCACGGTGGTAACATTGTTTCGTTTATTAGTGGATCAATGCCACGCGCAATATCGCCAGATTTTGCCATGGCAGTCGCCGCGACTGCTACGGAAATGCAATTAATTCGTCTCTTTCGCTCTTTCGCGTATTGTCACGAAACGTTGTCGCGTTGCCCACGATCGAAAGCTCGTTCCTAAATGAACGGTGTAGTGCCACGGTGCTTTCCATCCCTCTCTTCCCCCCCCCCCCCCCTCTCTCTCTCTCGTTCTGTTATCGCTGTTGTTATTCTTTTTATCATTTTTCTCATTCACTAGCGTCCCTTCTCTCTCTCTCTCTCTCTCTCTTTTGTTTTTCATCGTTTTGTTTTCAACTGTGTGTATTTTTTTCGCCCCTCCCCCCGCCCCTCCTTTTTCGTTCATTTCACCGACCGTTTTAATGGACTTTCGATTCTAATTGAAGCTCGCTTACTCGCGCGAGCCCACGAAACACCGTAAATGCTTATAAAATTTCAATTAATCGAGCGGACGACGGCGAACTTTCCGATTTCCGGTAATGCGATTACCAGACTGCGCTCCAATTATCGTCGTTAAGAGACAAGCTACTTTCGCCGCGATGGCCCGTGATATCTTTCACCGCGGATCCTTTCGCGTAACGAGTTTCCACGCAACACGTAGACAACAGTCGTTTCTGTGTTACAGAGACAAAGAACCAGCCGCGGTTGTTGCATACGAACTACACTAGCTGCACTAGAGAGAGAGAGAGAGAGAGGATTTCGTGATGGATCCAGCGGAGATCCAATCGTCAACGTGCGAGCGTTACAGTTTCAGGTAAGCTCCTCGTCATCCCGCAGCGGGACGAGTTTCTGAATTTGCAAATTACGGCCCGTCCAAGTATCTGACGACCGGGTTTCCGAGCCTTCGTATTATTTACGTTTCGCACGCGAGTGCCTGGTGCCACTTTCGAAACGAGATCTACGAGGTAGATCGCGTGGCGCCAATTCGTTGCAAGAATTGCCCTTTTTCTTTTTATCGCTGAAAGTGATTTTAGCGGGGGTAACCCAGAAAATTGGACCTCTTCAGGTGCAACGCTGTAATATGCAACGAAAATTAGCGATTGGTTGACTTGAGTCACGTGATTTGCGAGGGGGCGTGGGCTAGACCTCGAGTAGGAGTGGCGTGGTCTTGTTTTCTATCGATTCAGATCTTTGCGTATCAATAAAATTTTATGGCAAAAAAATCGTCTTCATTTACTAGTTGGAACAGTTGCTTTTCGTCTGATCCACGTATATAACGAAATTAATTCTTTCTATTTGGCCTGAACTCTGTTTATCCGAGCATCTGTTTCTGACAAAGCTTATATAACGCGCGAAACGGAACAAGACTAAACGCTGCAACAACTAAAAAAATTTGGGTCTAATTATTACATTCCGAATTTCCACTGCCTTCTGTGACATTTTGCCGCTCGTTTCTCGAGTCTCTTCGATCCACTCAAATGTCACCCACTTTGAAAGATTAATGTTAGGACCACTTGTCGTCCCGAAATATCACGCTTCGTCTAAATTTTTCCCACGATGATCTCTCTGTCTCCGATCTGAAGTTAAAGTCTCTCCTCCCGAGAGATAACGATCTCCAATCTCAAACCACGTCATAAACCTACGCTTAAACGTGCTCGCCAAGTTACGGATGGTCGTTGCATCCTCGCGTTTTTGTTTTTTGTTCTACTTTTCCCCTTTTCCTCTCGACAATCGTTCGTGGATACTTGGCGTAAGTTCGGTTATTAGTTTGGTACTGGGAGGGGGCACGGTGGAAAAATTGATCGATCGACGGAGGGCACGAAGAAAAATGTGATTAATGGTCGGGGGGTGATGACGTATAGGTGATGATGGAAGTTGCCGCGCGCGCGCGTGTGGCTTTTTCGAAGGACACGGGCTTACCACCTGGTGGCCGGATCTAGATTACTTCCAGAGGATATAGGTACTTACCGCGCTGGGGAGCGACGAGTTTACCGCAAGCGCTTAAAACGCCGTCCGGCGAGGTTTAATGCATGCACGGACACGTGTCTTCCGTAAAGCACCGAATCGGATCAAAGCTGCTGAAACAATTCGTCGAGGCGTTTCCTCGAAACGAGGATTGGTACGACGCGACCTCGCGGCTAAAAGTTCCCGATCGATGGACAGAGTATGAAGGACGAGGTCACTCTCTCGCAGCGATCGCTTTCAGTCTTTTAATCTGTTTGCAGATTATTTTCATTAACTGGGACGTTTGTGAATTAACTGGGAATTGCGAGCGCGGAAACGCAGCGTCGTCCTCCGCGCCAATTACCCTCCGAAATTTCTGTTCACCACTTCGGAAAATTGCCAGGCGTTTTTAATTCAGCTTTTTTTTTTCTTTTTTTTTTTTTTTTTTTTTTTTTTTTTTGACGGCGACGGCTTGCGTTCGATAGGTGGCTCGTGTATTGTTATTTCGCACCTGGTGGCGATATTTAAAGAGTGGCTTGTTCAGGCACAGCTAGCTGAATCACAAACACGTGGCGATTATTTGTATAAAATATTTGAACTGCGGGATTCAATCGGTGCCCGTTTAAACAGCTCGCGCCCGTTTCAACAACGAGATCTTTCCATCGTCCCGGGCGATCCGCCCTCTGACGTGAAAATCATCGTTACACTTCGTCGAGTTCGCTCGTCCATCGTCGATCGAGCTTCACGTACGTACGTGGTGTGAAGCGGATGTGGCGCACTTCGATAAAGCCGTGAAAACAAACGACAATCCGGACTCGTTGAGAGAGAGAGAGAGAGAGAAAGAGAAAAAAAAAGAAAAAGAGAGAGATAAATTTTCGCCAGCGATTTTTGCAATTAGCTCAGGCCCAGTGCCCGTTCGTTAACCAGTTCGGGTAAAGTACAGCGGAGAACTCTCGGGGTGAATTACGTCGTTGCCGGTTGGTCCCGGCGATCTTTAACCGAGTCTCCTCCAAGAGGCGCGAGAAAAGACGCCGTTTAATTCGCTCTACAAATTAACCTTTCTTGCCTCGGTAAATTCGTAATTAGAACGCCCGTTACGTTAGGGGCGACGTTCGAGCGACGAATGGAAACGAGGTGCGGTCCGCGCGCCTTGCGGACGGAGAGGAGAGCGTGCCGATGACCCCACGCGTCTCGAGGATCCTTCTTCGATCGAGGGATCTTCTTCTTCGAGGGGACGAGCAAGAGAGGAAGGAAAGGAGAAACGTCGCTGCCAACGCTCGCGCACGGGGCCGTTGTAATGTACAAACGGAGGAGTTACGGGAGTGTCGGGCGCCGTTTCGGGCGCCGTTTCGGCCGCTCTGAATTTCCATTTAAACTCCTAATTAATTTTCATCGCTCATACGGCCTGAGCTCGCCGGTATTTATTAGATGGTTACGCGCGACGCCCCGTTTTGTTTCTCCCGAGCCAGCCGTATTTCGCGAATCGTAAATAAAATTCGTCGCGCGATATTACCGCGTAAACGGGCTGGCGCTCGCCCGGCCATTAGTATTCTTTCGGATTACGGAAATTCTCCCCCGTTTCCGGTGTGTTTCTCAACTTACGGGCCCCACGGGGATGATGGCCAACCTTCTGGTTAATGGCGAGGGATAGCTTCCTCAGTTGGCGTTTTAACGAATTGTGACACGTGCACTTTAAACCTACCGACACTTTATGTATATCTATTGTCACCTATCGTGATTGGTCAAAATAATCGGTCCTTAAAATAAGTAATATTTTTTACAAAATATGAACCTAGATGATAATGAATTTGATATCGGCAACAGTTTCAGAACTTTCTTCTCTTCTGTCTTGTAGAAGATATATGAGATAAACACATGTACAAATACCCGCGTGCTCTCTAATAAAAGTAGTCAGGGATCAATTATTGTCTTCAAACACGTCGTTAAGATTCTACGGACATCATTCGGAGATTGCTGTCGAATATTTTATTTTCGCGTCTGTTACAAACGTGACACCATCATCGTTCGTCACGCTGAAGATAAGAAGAAAACAGATAACGCGGCGGTAGGAATCTCGCCACGCACCAGGAATCGGCAATGAATATTCAAGCTGATTATTTTGCAGTTATTCATCGGTGAAGTTCGACAGACGAGACTACCGGCAAGTTAGTTACAGTGGCGCGGTTAAGAAGTTTGTCGCGGTTGCCAACCACCGGCGCGTCCTTTCCCCCCTCTCCCCACTTTCCTCCGTTGGTGGCAAACGAAGCTGAGATTTAGACAGCCTAGCGGAACCGCTTCATTTATCTCGATTTAATATCGCAACAACGCGATCCGGCGCCAATGGCCGGCTTACGCCGGGATTTCCAACGAGCGTCAGCACCTCGAAAGTTTTTCGACTGGATGGAAGCACGTTCTATTTTCGATTATCGATTGGAATTTTTATAGCTTTGCCGAAGTCGCTTCGAACACGTGTCGAGACGTCATTTGATAATATTTAAAAAAAAGTCGATCGTATTTTAATTCAAGCGAATTTTACAGAGGTACCGTTCTCAATGTGTGTCGATTTTCGACTAGAATGTTCCTGTTTTTATCACCAAAAGTGATTTTAGCGGGGGTAAGCCAGAAAATCGAGCCTCTTCAGGTGCAACGCTGATGCAACGAAAATTAGCGATTGGTCGGTTTGGGTCACGTGATTCGTGAGGGGGCGTGGCGTAGACCTCGAGTAGGAGTGGCGTTGTCTGACTCAAATGTTTGCATATCGATAAAATTTTATGGTAAAAAGTCGTCTTCATTTCCTAGTGAAAACAGTTGCTTCTGGGCCTTTCAGTGCGACGAATCGTACTGGGGTACAAGTCGTGCAGTTTTTTTTTTTTTATTCTTATATGATCGAGCGAATACTCGTCACTGAATACTACTCATGCACAAAAGACTAGAAACGTGCTTTTTCGTTTGTATCGGTACGTGAATGCGTATGAGGCACGTCGATCGACAGAGGCTACGAAGACAGGGGTGCGACGAGCACGCGAAACGAGGAGGAGCGTTCGACTTTTATCGCGGAACGAGGCAGCCAGGCGTATCGGTGCAGTTTCGATGTTAAATTCAGAGGCCAGAGGGACGAGATGCACTCGAGACGTCTCCAAGGTGGAGACTAAAGTTTCTCTTGGCTCCGAGGAGACCCTTCTTCCCTTTGAACTCGCTCACCGAGAGTAAATCATGGATTTAGCGCATGGGCGTAGGAGCTGTCGCCGACTGGCTAACCGGTTCAAACTATGAAATAGTGGCCTTTCCTCTTTCTGTTCTTTCTCCAACGTACGCGTTGCCCTCTCCCTTTCTTTTTCCTCTTTTCTCTTTCGAGGCGATTAACGAAGCAACGAGCACCCGGGGTACTCGTTCGTATCTCGCGCAAACTGGCTTACGTCGCTCGGCTCCGGAGGAGGAAGAAAAACGTCGAGAACGAGTGCGAGCGGGAGAGATAATTCCGCGCGCGTTTTTTTTCGCGAAATTCCCGGCGGAAATTTCATTTTCCCGCCAGTTTCGTGGAACTCGACCCGCCGCGACGAGTGTTGCCGCGGCGTCTCGCTTCGTTTGGAGAAGTTTGAGGCAACGAGAATTGAAAAAGTTGCGGCCTGTCTCCGCGGCCTGTCGCGAGGCTGCGAGGGATTTTAATAATTCGCGAGGCCGACGGCGAGAGGACGGGCCAGGTAAAACGGAAAGTGAACGAAAGAACCGTTCCAGATGCGGCGAGTCTGGAATAGAAAGAAATCAAAAGTTAGCGGACGCGCCAACCCTCTCTGCCAACCGTCTTCCATTTTCCCGGCGTGACGCGCGAAACAAGCGGCGAATCGTCTCTGCACGAGTTCGGAAACTACGTGGCGATGAAAGAATTCGCGTTTCCGGGATATATACGTGCTGTCCTGGCCTGTTGTAAATATACAAGAAACTAAAAAAAAAAAGAAAAAAAAGGGAGAGAGAGAGAGAGAGAGAGAGAGAAAACAAGAGAACGACCAGAGAGAGGAAAAAAACTACAAAAAGGAGAGAACGATGGACGAGTTTCGACGAGTAATTGATGTATCTATTCGCTTGGATAGACCCGTTCAAAGTGCTTGATATCGTAGAGCGGTGACCGACGCATCGCGAAAATTCAATTGGTCTCGCGTTTCCGAATCGCCATCGCTAGTATTTACTGAAAAACAAAAGCGAAAGAAGAGAATGGAAAAATACAATCAATAAAGAAAACAAAAAAGTCTATATATATATATATATATATATATATATATATATATAGACTTTATATATTTTAATAAATATAATATATTAGATATAATAATAATATAATATATATATAAAGATTATGTATTTATACATATACATAAAGAACGCAAAGTCACTGAAAGATACGAAATTTCGTCTCTTGTCTTTTCGAAAACGTCTACGGCGGGGCCGAGGTATGCGCGCCGGTAACAAGCGACGTAAATCAGCGGGAAAATTTTGTATCGCGCGCTTTTGTCCAGCGGCTGGCTGGGAGATACCCGGCCGAGACAGAGAGCATCGACGTTATCCCCGAAGAGGCAAATCGATTCGATCCGAACAGGGAGAAGTCGGGCGAACCCGGTCGACTGTGAAAGCTTCCGTTCGCTTTCGATCGGCGTTCTTTTTTGTTTGAAACTTCCCGCTCGGTCGTCTCTCTTTCTCTTCTTTCTCATTTGCCCCCCTCTCGTACCTATTCTCCTATTTTCGCCCGCCGTGTTCAAGCATCCGGCCCACATCTACTCTATCTTTCTCTTTATCCAAGAATAGCTTGGCTTCCATAATCACCGCGTGGAAAGAATACATGAGAGAGGAGAGTAATTCTTGCTCCGTGAAGAGTCGCATCGCGATATATATATATATATATATATATTCATCCTTTCGACTTTCTCTCTCTGGCTCTCCTTCTTCCATCTCTTTGGCACCGGTTCTCCTCCTCCGGGTTCTTCCGCTCGCAACCTCACCCCCGTCGCGCGTTCGCCCCCTCTTTCTGGCTGCAGTCCACTGTTTGTCACCGCAGTTTCTCCGGTTAGCATTGTGCTCGCTCCTCTGCTTCTTCGTCCTTCTCTCTCTCTCTCTTTTCTCTCCCCATCTCGGCACGATAGTCGCCGTCGTTCCTTCGTTCCCTCCGTCGTCTGCGTTACGTTCCTCGTTACGCCTCTGTCGTTCCTCGCCCGATTCCCCGAGTATTTTTGGACGCGAACCCGAAGAAACGGTTCAACGACCCCATTCGTCCCCCGAACTGGGACGCGTACGTATGCGCCGACTGACGAGCACCGAGGGTAAATCGTGATTGATCGTCGTTTTACCAACCACGTCGTTTTCGTCACGTTTCTCTCCCCCTTAACGAGGCCTTGATACGATTCCTTGGCTTCTCGCGCGCTTGACTCTGCTCTCGCCCCCTCGCTTCGACGTCTGTGTCGCTTCGTCGAAGCGACGAGAAATGATCGCTCGACTCCGGTCTCTGCTAATTAGACAGAAGTCACCGTTACCTGCCGATTAGTGTTCTCCGATCGACGCAGATAATCTCCTTTCATCTTCTCTGCGATCGAGAAAGTCGTTGCGGAAGAATATTCTCGCTTTGATTGATTTATCTATCTACGATACGGAACGAAATCCAGCAAGGGCAGTCTAACAAGCGGGGCAAGCGGAACAGAATCTGACAGAAAATGTGGAAAATCAACGAGTTGGTGACTAACCGCGGGAGGAGCAGAAAGTGGGAAATTAACTTAGCTATTGCAAACTCGATCGAATTGGAAACTAGTTCCGTCCAAAGTCGCATTCTTCCGCTTTTAATTCGACTCTTGCGCGAGTGGAAAGAATCTGAATGGGCTTTCTTTCGAGTTCGACACTTTCGTTCCAAGAGGAACGAAAGCTTCCTTTGATTTCTCTACTTTCTGCGTATCGCTGAACGCGGCGGTTTCAGTTGCTCGCTTCTGAACATTCAGACGGCTGAAAAAAAGACAAAAGGAAAGAAAAGAGAGAGAGAGAGAGAGAGAGAGAGAGAGAGAACGTGGGAATAAAACGTGGAGAAATTGCGAAATCACCGGCGTCCACGAAACCGTCAGAAGTTAGACAGGCATCGCGGAATTACATCCAACTTGGGTTTGGAAAAGCTGGGGAAATCTGCTCGTGGCATATTTTACGCGATTCTTCCGGACACGTGGCGTTTTCTAAATTTTCGCTCGTCACGTAACCGATAAATATCGCCGGTTCTCTCTAAATATCGTTCGACGATGACCGCTCCACAGAAAGAAAAGGAAAACGGAAAGAACAGTTCGCTCGTTCCTCTCACGTTACGTATTTGCCATTTGCTTTCTGCGCGTTCGAAATACACTTTGTCGATTAAAATAAAATTATCCTCCGACTGTGACGTTAACGTTCCCCGCGAGATCGTGCCTCTCATCGTCGAATCATCCGCGTCTATCATTGCCATCCGAGTGATTTCTCAGATATATTTGACCGCCACTCGACTCAGTCCCGAATGTCTTTCGAATCGAGAGCCATTTTCGAGTAAAAATTCTCGACGTAGACGAGCGAGATCAGATTCGTTTCGAAAATCAAAATCTATATTCGGCTTTGCCGCAGAATCGTACACTTCGATACAGGAAATGAAATTGACGTCACCGGTCGTTCTCCAGCGACGCTGATGTGCCTAAAAATACGAGTTACAATTTCTTAATTAAGTCTCAGTAACTGTCGCCTCGTCCTTCTGTTCCTGCGATAATAAATAGCTCCTTGGATCAGTCAATCAACGAATATTTCGAAATTCAATCTCGATTCTCGCATGGTAGAGCCATGTTTATTCCTGTAATCTGCACCTGATCAGCTTCGAAGAAAATGACATTTTAGAAAATTACACATGTCAGTTTGGCGGCGAAAATACCAAAATCGCAGAAAAGTCAGGTCATGTAATGAAAACGACAAAAGTGATTTTCGAAAATAATGGAATAATCATGATTTTCCGAATTGCGATAATTACCGCAGAAGTTACATATTCAGGAGAAACTGCAGAGAGTTATATCTGAGTGATACATTTTTGAACGCTGATCGGTTGGATATTAAAGGTTAAATTGCCTCGAATCGAATTATGCTTATTTTGGTCTGAGGTAACGTTAGCCCTACTTCTTAATATTAGAACTGAACAAAATGATCAAAATCACTAATTGATAACATTCGTCTAGATCTTACATAGATAAGAAACATGATGTATTTTTAGAGACTTGAAAGATTCCTCGTAAAATAAAATTTCGTGATTTTGTTTCAATATCTCTGACAAAAATTTTATGCTGTACTTGTCGACAGTTATAGCGTCGATACTTGTAACAAAGCTGTTTCATTTACTCGTCTCTCTACGAGCAGAAATATTCAAAGAGTCCCGGTTCGAATCCTTGAAAAAAAGAATGTTCCCCGCAGCATAGTAAATCGACAAATTGCGACACGAGCGTGGAGACGTTTCTTGGTGAGTCGGTGGCCACCGATCGCGAGACAATCGCGAAACGTGCTGGTCAGGTTTATCGATCTCGCATCAAATTAATGTTGACAGGGGGGAGAGGGGGGGAGGCAAGCGTAATCTCGCGCATGAAGTCGACGGGCAGCGACCGGGCCGACGTTCGCCTCTGCCTCTCTGTCTCTTTTCCGTCGGGAATAGCGGTACGTAATTCCGGGTCTGCACGCGTTTCGGACAAATTGACCCCATAGTTTAATGGCGCGCCGAGTTTCGAGTAGTTGCGCCGCGGCGGATAATGGAGTTGTCCCGGGCTATATTCGAATGATAATATTCGAAAAGGCGGCCGGGCCTCTGCCTTCTATTTCGAATTCGCGAGCGGAAATGGGTCGTGGCGGAACCGCTCCGTTGCCGCGCCATCGTCGATGGCGAAACGGAACGTAAATGACTCGTATAATCGGATCCGCCGTTAATTCGCGGTGCCTGAAAGCAAGGATAACAAGGTGGCCTGACCGGCCACCGGATTACCGTACGCGCGTCTATGCAATCTTTCCCTCCCGTTCGATCTCGCTTTCCAAACGTCTAGTGCGATCGAGAAGATGGCTCGAAAAGAGAGAGAGAGAGATAAAAAACTGAACGACTTGTATCCCAGTACGATTCGTTTCACTGAAAGGCCCAGAAGCAACTGTTCCGACTTTTTTGCCATAAAATTGTATTGATACGCAAACGTTTGAATCGATAGAAAACAAATTACAGGCGCGATCGCTCAGTACCAGACGACGCCACTCCTACTCAAGGTCTACGCCACGCCCCCTCGCGAATCACGTGACCCAAATCAACCAATCGCTAATTTTCGTTGCATCAGCGTTGCACCTGAAGAGGCCCGATTTTCTTGGTCACCCCCGCTAAAATCACTTTCAGTGATAATAAATTTTCGCCCCGTTCCTACGAAACGAAGGAATCAAGAGACAACGAAGGTGGCGTAGAAATAAAGCAGTTAAGACCGGTGTTTGTGAATTCGAATCGAACGATAGTTCGCAAAGCCGCGATTCGCTTCGCTACGCTCGTGATACGTGGAATCGTACGTGTACGTTTACATGCGCGAACGGGAGAGAAAAAAGAGGAGAATAGCCGAGTAGCCTGTTTGTCGTCGAACGCACGATGCTTGACTCTCTATAATCGCGATCGGTCCAGGAACTTGTGTGTTTCGCGGCTATCGGTGGCTATCGATCGCCAAGTCTACGAAATAAGAGAGAGAGAGAGAGAGAGAGATGATCGTGATTGAGAGATGCCTCAATAACGTGCAAGAAACAAAAGTAACAGAGCTTAACGAGCAGATAAGAAATTGGATAAGAAACGTTGCGAAGAGCAAAGAGAGAGAACGTAAAGCGAATGCGTGCACGCGTGGGCGAGCATCGGCGAAAAGGGAACGAGCCGTGTTAATCGGGCCGTCTATTAATTCAACTACTGCTTGTCGCTCGATAGATATAGACGCAAACTCTTGAACTTTCGTTGCTAATTACTCGGCAACTTTCGATAACTTTGATTATCCTTTTGAATAATTCCATTAAAACCTGGCAACTCGTCCCTCCCATGGTTAATGCATACGCGTTTCGCCTCGTAAACGAATCGTATACGACCGTCGTTACGTTCGCTATCGTCCGGATAAGCTGTTATTAAACTCGAACGACGCTGACGAACGCTGCTAAAATCCGCGCGCTGAAACCCGTATCTTCTGCTTGTTAGACAACCGCTTTAGCCAATTAAGCTCTCTGCCGAACTCGCTCTGCGAAATTCCTTCGGAACAAACAGCGGACAATTTCAGACATCGACTGGCACAAACTTTATTCGAATCGGTTACGAATCGATACGAGAGATAGATAGAGAGAGAGAGAGAGAGCTCTTTAAAGCCTGCTGGTTACGCTTTAACACGCCTCGCACGGCTTATCCAAACTCGGCTGATCTCCGATTTAACATCGTCGTCTCGCCCTTTCCGTCGCATTTCTCCCCTCCCCCCCCGGTCTCGTTTGTTCCCCTGTTTAGTTTAATGGCCAGGAGATAACGATTCGACGCGGAATATATCAGGCAAATTAGTTTTCGCGGAAACGCGAGCTCGTTCGGCTTCCCCTTCAGGGGATTAACACAACGGTCAAGTTCTGCCGCCCGACGTGCACGCGCGGAGAGCCGGCGATGACGACGCGCGTACGCCCATGCGCGCACGCAGTTCCAGCTCCTCTTCCCGGACGAGACTCGGTCTGCTTCGACTACGCGCCGAAAAAGAACTCTTTGGAATTTCGATAACGAACGCGGGTCACGCGACCGCCGGCATGCACGCAACAACGAGGGTGGCGCGAATTTCAGGTGAAACCACACTCTCGTCCGCTTCCCTGGATCTTCTCTCTTCGGGAATAACGGTGATCCTCGACAAAAGAGCCACGCTTCTCTCTCTCTCTCTCTCTCTCTCTCGATATACCCGCGCCTCGAATTTCTGGCATTACGGTATCGAATTGCAGCTTTCGTAGCCGAGGCTTTGATCCGGCGTAATCATTTTTCCCTTCTCCTCCCCCCTCTTACCTTTTTCCTCTCTTTTTTTTTTCTCCCTTTCATCCTTCCGGCTGTTCCTTTTTTTTCACCCTTTTTCTCTCTTGTTTCGCTGGGCTATCACAAGAGAGAATCCGGCAATACAGGTGTTCACGGACGCTTATTAATAGGCGAACATCGGGGATGGAGAGAGAGAGAGAGAGAGAGAGAGAGGAAAAAGGAAAGGACACGCCGTTGTGTCCTACTAAAAGAATTCATTAACGCGATACCAGCGCGGCGATGCCCGATCAAAAAGTGGCCGACCTTCCCTTCAAAACTCGCGGTTAAACTTGTTATCCAACCGTGGCCCCTGTTGCGCCACGTGCACCGATATCCCACCGCGAATTATTAACTTTTTCGCCTGCTTTGGCATGCCCAAACTTTCGATCCCGTGGCTCCTCTCGGCTCCCACCGCTCCCTTTTCATTTACGCTGCGCCCGTTCACGATCTCCACGTCCCTCCAGCATCCAGGGCCTTTGAATTGGTAATTTATTCCTCGGCCGTCTAACGATCTATCCGCCGAAACGATGTACAACAATGGGCAGCTGAATCAAGAAGTGGAAAGAAATTTCGTTTCGATTCGCGCGGGTGAAGGGGGTGGTAAAAGAGCAAGGTAAAACTGCAAATAGAGTGTGGCAGGGATAATTGCTCTCGTGATGTCACGGCATTTATCAAATCCACTCCCCGAGGTTTGCTCGAACCCCTTCCAACCGACCACCCCGACGAGAACAAACCCAAGGCTTTCCTTCGCCTTCAACCGACCACCCTATCGCAGCCCCTCGCGATAAGGTCAATTCACTCTCTCCTATCTCCCTTTTTCATCCGTCAAACTTGGCCAATCGTCCTTGCCGCGTGTCGCCGGAAACATCGGAAGACGACGTTCTTTGTCGAAGGACAAACAGATAGAAATCCGAAAGAGAAGCTTCTTTAAATAGATCGTCTCGCTGCACGTCCTCAATTAGGCGCGTTCTTTGAACTTCTTTTTCTTCCACTCTCCCTTCCCTTTCCCTACCCGAGTGGATGGAAACTGAAATTATCCGGATCGACAAAAGCGCTTGCAACGGGAATAGTTTGGAGATCACTTGGAAATTCGGCGTAGTTTGAAAGTGTCGTTCGAAGGGGAATGCGCCAGCCACGGGCCAGGCCCCTCTCGTTTCAGCAAGTAGTCACGGTCGACCATCGGCGCGAACAACTTCGCCCTCGCTCTTTCGCCGACCCACCGCCGCCGGCCACTTCGTTCGAACTGTTTCACCTGGCGATTCATCGGCGTCACGTGCTGCCTTCAATTAAGATACAGGCCGAGGCCCGCTCCCGTTGATATTAGGATCAGGGATTAAAGAAATCGCGCGCCACCGGCGCTCGGCCCGATTGGTCGAGCAAACAAATGGTCGCTTGTACGGAGAGATCTCGTTTCGAGATCGGGCGAAATATCTCCCTCGTTTTCCAAGGGGAAACACAGCCATTAATTACGCGGACGCTATTTTCGTTCGGCTTTTCTATCTCTCGAGAAGAATTCTACGCGTTTCCCCGCGTTTCTCCGATTTTGCAGACGGACGATCGATGTTACGTGCATTCCATTTTGAAGATTGTGGACAGGTAAAGTGATTCTGTTGCATCGTACGTCAATCAGAATTAAGCAGCTCACCATTAGCCAATCGTTCACTTATAAATAGGCACGACGTAGACAGGATTCAACGACCGCTGTGCCGAGGACCGACTCACGTTTATATCGATATGGATCTTCAATCAACCTACATTCTCGCGTACTCTCTTTTTCCCCGACGTAAGATTTTTCCGTACGTCTATTTCGAGCGTCGCCACATTCCCAGAATGCCTCGAATAGCTACGCGCTCTTCCTTCACGATCACCTTAAAACTCGCAAATCAGTGCTCGATATTCTCGTTTTACGACGATCGTATTTTTCTTTTTTCGTTTTCCTTTTTTTTGCTTTTTCTGAACAAAGACGCGATACATTTTTGCTCGATGATCAGGGACCAAAGGCAATCGAAATGATTCGAACACGAGAAAGACGACATCGTGGCACAGGGCCATTAAGAACGATGCTCGGCTCATTTTTTTCCATCCCTCGTTAAGGCGGAGCATTCGCGTGACTCGCGCGTTTCCAAGATCTTTCCGCTGAGCCTCTGAGCGAGCCGAGCTGATTTCGGACGCTTAATTGAAGTGGACGTAATCGGCCGGAGCGGGAAAAGGAGTTTCCGGTCGCGGAACAATGGAGAACAGTCCCGTCGCGATCGCATTATCCGACATTTTTAGTCCCGACGAGTTGCGCGTCTCGATTCCGACCACTATCGTTGCCCTATCGCACGTTCGCGATAACGCATCAATCGACGAATCTGTCGATTAACGTTGCCACGGACGCTGCCTCGAAAATACCTGAGATGGATGTGCCTGATCGATCACCGTGCGAATCGTTGCAAAATGAAATCGGATTCCCCTCTATTCGTATATTCGCGGGAACTCGCGCTGACCCGGAAGAGATATCTCGCGAGTCGTCAATTTCGAGACATTTAAAATCTATCTTTATCGCCGCAGCGGTAACCTACTATATTTTCACTTAACTCGAGGGAAGAAAAATAATGAGAACCAGCGAGCTTGTAAAATGTTCACCGGAAATAAATCCTCGAAAATATCTGATAATTCTTAAAATCTCCGTGAAAAAGGGGAGAAGAAACACGAAACTAAATGTTCGAATCGTTCGCTGATACGCGATTGAATAATTAATGGCTTTCCATTTGAAGGAAGAAGCAGAAAAAAGAGAGTAATTTCCGTCCGTCAGCGTCGCGAGTCGATCTCAGCAAACCGGCGATACGCGTCACGAGTGTCGTCTTTGTCCTACGCGGATAAAAGGGAAAACGTTTCCGCGAAACGTTTCTGCAGGAGTAATCGAACGGAAAACTGTGTCAAAATGGTTCGACGCGATGGAATAAATCGTCGGAACGTTGCCAGCGCGCGAGTACTTCGCAAAGTGGAAGTTATCGCTGCAAATGTTGTTTCATCGTTCTCGTTTCTTGCCGTTCGATACCGTTCTTGTGACGTACCGAGTCAAAACGGCCACGACGACGTGTGCGAGATGTCTGTATTGTGTACTGTCTGTAGGGGGATAAACGTAACGAAGACGAAGGTTGCAAAGTGGCGACGCTCGGCGAGCGTAGATTATGACACACGACGCGACAAATGCAAATGGCACCTGCTTCGCGCGTCGCGACGAAATTCTCTTACTATCCGTGGGAACAATTCGATGATTCGGCGCCAAAGGTTAATTCTTTTTTTTTCAAATGGCACCGTCTTTGCACTCGTCGTGCGTTACTCGAGCTTGGTAAAAAATTCGCAGAGGCAACAGGTTAACGAAATATATGTACATACGTACGTAGCTGTGAAAACTGTCGGGTAATCGGCGGCACCTTGATTTGCAAGGTTTTCGAGGGCGTTTATGATGCCTCGAGGGGCCGAAAATCCGAGACCAATGCATTGCCAGAGAGGAGCGGATCCTCTCTCGAGGGGAACTACATAAAGTCGTTAAAAGAAAACTCGGCCGGCGAGAGCAATAAGCGGTTTTTTTACCGTCTGCGGCGTGGCGCGGGACGCGTCTGCACCGATTGGCTTTTCAACTTTATCGGAACTACCTACCTCCCGGTCGTAATATTAATTTCGACTTATCCGGAGAGGCCGTCGCGTGCGGCGCGGTGAAGTGGCGAACGATCAGGAGAGGACGGCGAACGGGACGCGTAGTCTCGCGTAGTCTCGCGTAGTAAAAGTCGAGAAGCCGGAGCCGAGAGCCTTTGAGCGCAATAATTCGACAAATTGGTATTTCTTTGAGAGCGCGTCGCGCCCAGGCGACGCGGAGGGAAATAAAGGGACGAATGAGCCGACGACGACGAGGGTAAGGGGTTAGAGGTGAGGGAGGCAAAGAGAGAGAGAGAGAGAGAGAGAAAGCTGGAAAGGTATCCGATGCCACTCGACACAGTTCTCCGAGCGAGTGGCGAGGGTTTGTGTGGTGGTGCGACGACGCCGAGTCGTAACATTGCCGCAAGAGTGAAATCGCGGTGAAAATGAAATGGATGAATCGTTGGCGATATATCGTTCCCAGGAATCGTTTTCCCCGGCTGTCGATAATATAACTTTCAATAAAAGCCCGGCCATTGTTCGTGCTTGTGATCGGACGAGAAGTGGAGTGAAACAAAAAAAAAAAAGAAAGAAATAGAAGAGAGAGAGAGAGAGAGAGAGAGAGAGAGGAGAAAGAACGAAGCATAAAGATGGAGAAAAAACTGCTATTGTTTCTCGCAAAGATGCCACGATTCAGGTGACGCGGCCGAGTGCGCGCTTGTTCGACGAATGAAGTTTTCCAGCTACGCTTTTCACCCTCTTTTTATATTCCTCTTCCTCCTCCTTTCTCTCTCTCTCTTTCTTTCTTTCTTTCTTTTTTTCTTTTTTTTTTTTTTTTTTACCGCGAGAAACAAAATAACGGTTTCCCTTTGATAAAATGAAAAACTACTCTCTCGGCTCGCGCAACGCTTTCCCCGGCTGGAAAGCCCGAGAGATCGTTTTTACGCGAAATCGTTGCCGCTCGATGTTTGCTCTCGCCGTTGCCGAAGGAATATCGCGGCGCGTTTTGCACCGACCAGGCGGAAATTCGGTTTAATTTCTCAGCGAGCGCATCTTCGCCTATTAATTAACTTCCAGCGGCGTAACTTGCGCGAGGCTGCGGCGCATTAATAAAGCTTGTATCAATAGATGATGATAACGAAAGATAACGTGCACGCGGAGATATACGTATAGACGCGCGCGCGGGATCATTACGCGTATTTAACCATCGTGTCGGGTAATATTGACCGGAGAAAATTGCGAAGATCGTCGATTAACAATTCATCGTACTCGGCGTACTCGAATGACGTATGGCAAACAGAGGGGAGGGGGGGGGGGGGGGGTGAGGTAAAAAACGGGGAAAGAGGGAGAAGAGAAAGGGCTAGAAATTACAAAGGTCGAAACGAATGGTTATTATAGGCGCATTAAGGACAACCGTAAGTCGGGTCTCGAATGACCGTCTCATCGAATACACGATGCCGAGGAAATCTACGGGGATTATTCAACGTCGGAATGCACGATCAAATTTATGTCGGCCACGGAGTACGCAACGGAGCGTGATGCACGAGAAAATGTAGTTAGGAAATGGCGTGCATGTGGCTGCCGAGCGACGACAAAATAGCTCGATTAAGAGCTTATAAGAAATAGAGTCCTACGCGAAAGGGAAAACTATATTTTCCCTCTCGGCCGGGTCGTCTAACTCGCAATCAGCGTTATTGGCGGTCATTCCCAATGTTTCGACTCGAGGAACCTCGGGAACGCGAAAGCTCGGAATAAATGTACATTCGGCGCGGGATAACGATGAATTTTCAGCGAGGATGCGGGCATCTTTCGTACAGAATGTGTTCGTAGTAGAAGAGAAACGGGGGAGAGGGAGGCGAAGAAATCTGCGATACCGAAGCGAAGACGATCGTCGCGTTACGAATCGATAAAAGTCAGTCCCGCTCGCCATCTGGTTTTATTATTTCGGAGGAAGGAGCGGCAGGAACAGTGGCGGCAGCAGGCTCTCTGTAACCGAGACCAAGCTCGATTGAATATCCAGTCCAAGAGGGGGGTGATATTGCGATCGAACGTTGCCCGTAATCGAGTTCTTTGGTTCCCATTCGTTCGGCGACGTTACGACGCTCTCGGCTCTCTCCGCTCTTTGGCGGAGATCTCGATCGAATTATCAGAGGTCTCGAATTTATAATATTATCGGAAAACACTCGGAAATCCCGCTGGCTCTTATCGCGACGGTACGTTAGCTTACGGCTTGCACGTTGGACGCCTCGAAGGATGGCCGACGTACGCTGCAACGTACGCCGATCCGACTGGTTGCCGGAGATTAGACGCGAATAAAGGTTGCCGATAATAGATTTGGCCGAGTCGGACGAGTCGTAAACGTATCCTCGTATTTATCCGAGAGGCACGAGAGGCATCGATTGAATTTACGCGCGACGGGAATCGCAGAACGGAATTCCTGGTTGGCGTTCTGCCACAGTCACGGGGCAATATGTCCGGGGGCCGGTTTTTTCGTTCGTTGACTGGTTTCTTTCGCAGAGGCGAGGTCCTTGGGCAAACACGAGCAAAGTTTATGTGGCGGCGCGTGGCTGCAAAAATCCTGCCTGAGAGGCTGACCATGCTCCTCTCCACACCGTCGGTTCTTGCCGTCCGCCGTTCGAACAAAAGCGATTCCGAGGCGTGACCTGGAGTTTGTCCGACTTTCGAAATTTACCCGGCCCCAGAAGAGAGATTCCTCCGTTGAAACAAGTAGTTTTAAATCTGGCTTGTACGACTGACTGCTGCTGCTGGTAACGCACCGTTCCTCGTGTATAAATTCGCCGTTTTATAATAGGCGCGTCGCGATATTTCACCGCTGCAGTTCCGCCGGAAATATCACCGGATATACACACACACACACACACACACACACCCGGGATGAACGTTACGAGAGTAACTAGCGTAGCTGGCGCAGTGACACGAGGCGAACGATTAATTTACGAGACCGCGAATACTCTTCCGTCAAGGCGCAGCCGAGCGAAAGATGAAGAACGAAAGATCAACGCTTTGCGAAACGATGCCGTCGTCTCTTTGTCGATCGTCTTCGCGCAGAAAAATCGTTAACGTATCCCGCCGATACGATGGTGATTAGCGAGGAGAAGAAGAGGTCTTCTCACGTCTCTCGCCGAGGCCGAACGTATCAAGTTATCAATCGATGCATAAACGGTTGCGAAACGGTTCTGTCGTCGCGTTTATATCGATTATATTAATCATTCGTCACAATGGCTCCCTCAGATGGAAGAGATAAGGCTAGCGGTGACGCGGACGCTCGAAGCGGGAAGCCGCGGCGCGCTATTTTTTCGCCCGATCGAATCGCTTCGCGGGGAATGAACCTCCGGAGGTATCGCGAATCGATCTTAAACGCGTGGACGGCGTGGCAACGATCGTTTCGAACTGTTCCCGCGATGAAATCTCTGCGTGATCTAAAGTGCACCTCCTAATGTATCGAGTCACGTTACACGTTGCATCGTAGCGGGACCAACGTACTCCGGAGGGCTGCAAAATGTTTCTGGCACGATCGGTTTTAATGGCGCCGCTCGGGACCACTTTTACGCTCTGCTTGTCGATTTCCACGGTACGAAGATAAATAGAAGCGGGAGGGACGAGAGATATCGAAACACGTAGTTTTCAAAGAAAACGGCTGAAACGGGGGGGGGGGGGGGAGAGGGTAGAAGTCACGGGCACGGGTGAACAATAAGCAGCCTGAAAATTTAAATTGTACGAAATACGGCGGAGTGTCGCGGAGCTGCCATTAAGTCGGAGAAACGTCGCGTCGTCGCTCCGAGTGTCTGTAATATTTAAGACTAAGCTCTGAGGGTTGAGAGCGGGATCTGCGATATTTTTCCCCCCGCCGGGCGAAGAGGGAAAGGAGGAGAGAGAGAGAACACGATTCCCCAAAGAAAGCAAGAACTCTGGGTAAAAGCTATTAGGAAACAAGGAGTTGTTGCTTCTCGGTAGACGGGGTGGGGGGGAACCGGAAGCCTCCTCGATATTTATGACGGAAAATCGTGTAACCGTTGTTCGCCACCTGACGAGTACATGCCGGCCGACGTGAAAGTTTCCCAGGGAAATCTCGAGGCCGGGATTAAAAAAGAGGTTGCGTCTCTGTTAAAGTAACCTCGAGTTTTCGTGGCGTCGCGTCGTTTCCCTGTGACGTGGTCGTTACTTTCGGGTAATTACTCGTCGTTTCCCCTCGGTTCATCGGCTCTGTGTGTCGCTGAAAGCGATAGCTAGGTGGCTGAATGATTTCTGAGGGGCGGCGTGTAGGTGGGCACAGGGTCGATATTCCCCCGTTGGTCGAACGCGCGACAATAGCAAACTTCGAGGTCGTCGCCTCGGATCAATCCATTAATACGGCACATTAGAAAATCAATTAAGCCGCAGTCCCGCTTAATCTCGTGTCCGAGGATTTGCCCGGTAACCTTCCAGCTAGGAAAAGGGTGGAGAGATTCTGCGTCGCCGAGAGCTGACGGTTCTCACCGTTCGGGGCAAAAAGAGAGAGAGAGAGAGAGAGAGAGAGATGAAGTGAGAGTGAGAGAGAGAGAGCGTGGGGCTCTGGAAGAGATCGAGACTTAACCTCTCTCTCTCTCTCTCTTTCACTCACCCTCTCTTCCCTTATCCCATACATTTTTACGATCCCGCAGGAGTCCGGCGCGCAAGCGTCGCTCGCCTTTTACGAAAATAGAAGAAGTAAATCACTTCGCCGCTAGTGATTTGAAAAGGGAAATTATGCGGCGAGAGGGAGTAAGAAGGAAAATACAAAGTTTAATTAAATAAGATATCCGACAGTTTTGCAGCTGCGAGAGCTGCGCGCGCGTGCTTTTGCGAAATTGTCGCAGATTCGATTCCACTCTAATCGCGTTGTTTCGCGTTGTTTCGCGTTGTTTCGCGTTGTTTCATGTTCCGAACAAGAGGAACGTACGACAGACGTCGAAACATCGTCGAAACATGGTGTCTCTCGATCAATTGATACGGCTGGTAACGTTTTAATCGAAATGGCTGCCGATCGATATGGCGTTCCATCTCGATCGAGCGTATCGACGGGTATTCATGAGGGTGAATTTCAATGAAACTGGTTGCCACCGCGAACAGCAGAGTTGCAAGTTCAGTTCCCCTGTCGCTGTACGCGGCGCGCGCTCTTCCTTAGCCCCCCCCCCTCCCTCCTTCCCTCCTTCCCTCCCGATACCGCTGTGTGTCTGTGTGTCTACGCAAACTTGGAAGATCCAAGCCGGGCTGAGTGCATCATTACGGATTAATATCCTCTCGAGGAAGCACGTAACCCAGCACTACCATTCCTCGTTATCACCGTCGGTTACGTCAAACGAAATGTCATTTCACGGTTACCTCTGCCGTCTTCGAGTTCCTGCGCCCCTCCCGAGTCGAAGCCTGGTCACTTTTCCAGCCAAATTAAACCGAATCGATACTGCGAATTGCCCCGTCTTTTATCCAGCCCCGTTATTAAAATTGTGGTTTTCCCTCTAAATACTTAAACGAAAGTTTCCCGATTAACCGACTAACTAACTCTCTCTCTCTCTCTCCAGACGAACGACTTTTCTTCTCAAAGCGAACTCTTTCCTTCTTCTTTTTTTCTTTTTGTCTTAACCATCCAAGCTGGTACAAAGTGCAATTTGAATCACAAAGGAACGTATTTGCAACGGAGCCGTGTGATTCCGATCGTCCGACGCACGTTCTCGCGTCACACGCGCCGCTGTCTGTCCTTACCGTCGCGCGTACCGATGTGTAAAATATTCAACAGCGTCGAGTTTCCAGTTACGAGACGATATTATTCCCCGTAGACGGTGCGTAACGCCGGTGTAACTCTCGTTATCATCGTCGCTGCTGTCGCTGAAGAGCTTCCCACCGGCACGATCCTCGTCATCGTCGCCGTCGACGTCGACGTCGACGTCCCCGTCCGCTGTCATTCCCCCGCGTATACGGATACGCATTTACCCACGTTCCATCCCGGAAGACGCATGCCGCAGGATCGAACGACGCACGCGCGCCGATCCTTCCCTGACGGCGAGCGCGCTGCCAAAAACGCTGATAATACGCTGATAGTAGCTGTTGCCCGTTGTCATTCGAAATTTAATGACGAGCTTCCTCGCCACCGCCGCCGCCAGTCAGACGCGTTTCGGCCCCGAAGGAAGCGGACGAGTATCCCTGCCGCGAACATTAACAAATATTTGTCGATGGCAAACGTTTACCCTTCGGCAGAGCGAAACCTAAGCTCTAAAGACATATCGCGCTCAAAGCTGCGCTATTATACGAGCAAACTTCTACAGAAGCCTGTTTGACATTCCTCGACGTTCGCCGAGCGGAGAGGCTCTGCCGGGGGATTCTCCTCTCCTTCGGTTCGTCTTGTCCGACACTTACTTATAAACTTAAACGTCGGCGGGTGCGGCACGGATTCGGATACGTTCGTGACGGAGTCGCGGCGGGTCGTTCGAACGTATGTCGGACGAGACTTTTTTTTTTTCTTTTTTTTTTTTTTTTTTACAACGACCGGATCGTAGCAGTGTGTAGCATGCGGCGCGGTACATAGTTGCCCGTCTACGGCAACACAGTGGCGTAGACCGTAGAGGTCTCTGCACCCACGGTCTTCGTTATCCCGTAGCCAAGTACTTACCGTACATTTCGCGAGGATAGGTACATTCCCGCAGGAGAGTAGCGCGTCTGCGCGAACGCGCCGTGTCCGTGCGTCCCTCTCTCTCGCTCTCGCTCTCGCGTCCCGCGTCTCGTCGCTCCCTTTTCGTACGGATCGCATCCCTTTGCCCCCACTGCGAGGGCAGCCCGCCACGCGACCATTGCCCCCACCAGAAGCGTGAGCGTGTGTCACGCTCCGGGTAGCTCGGTGCGTGCCCATTAGAGGGAGGGGGTAAGGGGCGCGTGTGCCCTACGCGAGGCCGGTGGTGGGGGAACGCTGCACGGCCGGTGGTGGGGATGCAAGTACGCTCGACCGAGAACTCGCGAGTAGTTTCGTACCAACTCTCGCGCGAGTCGGATGACGGGTCACGTATGTCGAGTTCGCTCCCGTTCTTCGCCGTCGACGTCCTAGCTCCGAACTCCAACCAGGTCCGGATTCACCAGGGAGCACCAGAACACGCGAGAGGGACACGTTGTTCGTCGAGTCGTGTTTCTCCGACGATTTCTCTCAGCCTCTGGATCTTTTTGCCCCCCCTCTCTCTCTCTCTCTCTCTCTCACTCTCTTTCTGTCCGTCGGTCTCGGTGGGAAAACCAAAATCGGTCGCCGACGCCGCGAGTGCGCGTAACGTCCTGCCGATTCACGGAAAAACACGCGCGAGTGTGTAAACGTTCCGCGACGCGGATGCCGTGATGCTGCACGGCGGTGGCGGAAGAAGATCGTCGGGGCCGCTCGACACCGTCTCGATCGCTTCCTCCTGACAGTATGAGCGTCGTGCATCGTCCTCCTCGCCGATGAGATAGAGTGGCGTCGCTCACCCGCTTACTCTTGGGACGATGTCGATGTTGCAGTGATTTACGCACGGATACACACACACACACACACACAAACATACACACAAACCACGCACACACACACACACACACACATACAATACACACGACACGACACGACACGACACGATACGACACGGCAGCAAAGAGGTGATCGCGGACTAAAGTGGCACCAAAGTGAGACGCGAACATCAAGTGTGTCCGCGACGCGTCTATCCAGTGTGTGATACGTACGTACGTACGTACGTACGTGCGTGCGTGCAAGCGGTGCACAGTGAACAACTCTGCGTGGTTCAACTCTGGTAACACGTGTGACAGTTCCCGTGCGGGATAGGATACCTATATATCCCCCCCGGGGTGTCGGGAGGTTGGCTAGCGAAGACGGTGGTGGTTTCCGGGACGGTGGCCGTATCGTGTCCGTCTGCCTGTCGTGTGGGATTATATTATCTCTGGTGATCTGGGTTGAGTCCGGTGTGTCCGGTCGCAAACGCCGATCGTGTCACGTTGAGCAATGTTGATGTAGTGCGTGGCAACGTTGATTTCCAGTGACAATGGTCGGATTCCACGCGGCGGCGAGCACCATGGATTTCTCTGTTCCCGACGCGGCACCGACGCGACGCGCCACAACCACGGATAACGCGGATCTTGCGAGCAACGGATCGAAACGGCGCACCACTGATGACAGCAGGTACGTGACGAAGATTTCTCTCTCCAAACGGACACGCGAGTGCTTTATCGGCATTCTCGTTAGTTTCCTCTAGGCTTGAGACGTTTATCGCGTTTATCGCGTCGTCGGCGCAGCGGTTATGTTATCGAGAAGGGGAATTCCTTTCCAAGCGAGTAGCTTTGTTCGCGATTATATTCTCCCAATCACTCGTTTAGCCGTGGACATTTCGGACCGCGCGCGCGTGTGTGTGTGTGGAAAACGCACGTGATACGACGGCGATTGAGAAAGTATCGTCGCGTCGAAACGAAGGAGGAAAAATGGGTAAAACGCGCGAGAGAAGTTTCACCGACGACGATTCCCCGGCGGTCGGTGTGACGTGCGTTCGTGCCGCGCGTGTTAAAATATTCACGCGAGATCGATATTGCGCGATTGTCGCGCAACGTGACTTGGACCGAGACAGCCTAGACGGCAGCCAGGGATCGGAGCTTAGGGAAATTGCGTTTTCGGTGATTCCGGGACAACGGACGTACGAGACGCAGGGAGACACAGGGAGAGATAAATGTAAGACACGCGTCGTTGTGGTATCGATTTCTGTGTGGAATAAACCGCGCGACGTGTGCGTTGCACAGAGCGCGCGGGAATTAAATGGCGCGCGAGGGAATTTAATGCCATTAGCCCGCGAAGAAATTTACGCGGTCGATATGAAAACGCGTAGTCCCGTTAGATACCGCCGGTGGCAAGACGTGCTTTAGATTGTCGCCTCGGTGATTAATGGTCGCGTTAATGCCCGGCGCATAATTAACGAGGGAGAAGGATTTGTCGAAAACGATCTCGCCAATTTTCTACGTGCTCGTCGCGCGACGCGACGCGACGCGACGCGACACGCCTACACTCTCTCCGATCTTTCCAATTTCACCATTTTTTTTTTTTTTTTTTTTTCTTTTTTTCGGGACGACGAATTTCAATTGGCGGACGTGCGTATATATAGGAGAGATAAATCACTACGCTACGGCTCTCGGGCACCTTTAATAAGCATCGCACGTAGATACCTCAAAAATCCCTGATAAGCTCCTTTGGAATCGTTTTTGAAAAGGAATCAACGAGGAAGCTCTCCGTATCCGGAACGTTTTATTGCTTCAATAACGAACTCACGTCGGTCGTTTCAGGCTCCGTAGAAAATCCTGAGTCACCGGATTACAAAAGCACTTTCACGGCAGAGCGTGCACGTACGTACGTACGTACGTACAGAGACGGGGAAAGATACGTACGTGGCGCGCGCGCCGAGGGAGGGTAGTTATACGTGGAGTGCGCGCGATCGCTGTTCCGCCCCGGCGTCAAAGCCGGGCCCGGAACCCGTCAAATTTCAATTTCGTTCGTTCTCCGGCCACCGCGATATTGCACGCCGCGGCTCGAACGCGGCTGCAACGCGGTGTAATCTCGCCTTAAAGATACGGGGATTAGGGTCTGGCCGGGTGCGCGGCGAAAAAGCCGCGGTAGCCTTGAATAATTTCGGGCTACAAAGGCAACCGGCGAAGGCTCCGTTTGTTCTCCGGCTGTTGGCCGCGCGCGGCCTCGCCCTCTCCACCTCCGCTACTCTTTTTACTCCTCCTCGGGGCTAACGAACGTCGATGCGCGTCCTCTGCGTACCGCGCATTTGCCTAATGCTTGAAATCCTCCTGACCCGGTATCTCGTAATCCGAGCGTGTATTTTAATTGGCTCGCCGTGGATACACATTTTCGGCGACGCGACACGGAGATAACGTCAGAGGAGATGTAACCGCGGCTTTAACTCCTTCGTTACACGATCTTAGCGGCTTACCTCGTCCTCTCTCTCTCTCTCTTTCTCTCTCTCTTTCTCCGTGATTTTCTATTCCCTGTTTTGCTTTCTTTTCTCTTTGATCGCACGGGGAGAACGCACGCGAGACAACCTCTGATGGAAATTGTGTTTTACGTTGGGCGTCTCTCGTGATTCTCTCCGTTGAGAAAAGGAGTTTCGCACTGACATTCCTCTCCCCCACCCGGTCGCGCGTGAAATCGACCGAGCGAATGAAACGAAAGGCGATAACCCAATTTTCGCGACCGCCGGTTTTTATCGACGAACCGCCGCATTAGCTCTTCCCCCTTCTTTTTCCCCTTTTTTCCTCTTTTCCTCGCGATGCCGTCGCGTATTGTTCCCGCGTTTCCACGATAGCAGAAAAAAAAAAGAAAAAAAAAAAAGAAGAAAAAAGCGAAGGAAAAAAGAGAAAAGAGGAGCAAATAAATGGGAAATAGATTTTCAGGCGGTTCGCCGTTCTGTGTTCTCGCGTGTGCACCCCGGTCGTTATACGGCGATCTTCTTTTTGTTGATTCGCCACGCAGCCACCCGCTCCCCCCTCGGACCCGATCCGAAGAAATTCTCCGCGCACCCGGGATTGATTAACAAAGCTCTCTCTCGTACGTACGCGGGCGGAAACGGATGGACGGAACGCGGATAAATTCGGCGTCGATAACGAGCGGTCGATACGTATCGATACCTGCGTATTATCCACTCGTTACCGCTTCGAAAAAACGTCCGTCGTGTTTTCCGCGAATTCTCCACGGAAACGGAGCGGAAAGCGTAGTCCCGGAGAATTCGCGGGTAGCCAAGCAACCGGAACAGTCGATTATTGTTCGCTTTCGTTTGAAAATAATGAGCCACGCGCGCGCGCGTGAAATAATATTGTTTGGCAGCAAAAATATTGTCACTTTCAATCCGACCGATCGGATTCACCCCTCCCCCCCCCAGCGTCTAGTTATTTACGATGGTATTTTACAAACGAAAATAGAGAAAAAAAAAAGAAGAGAGAAAGAGACGGACAACGAGTGAAAAAGGAAAAATAGAGTACGCAGAGGCAGCGAAACGTACGTGTGTATACGCGCGTACGTACGGGGGAGATGGAACGACAGAGTACAGAGGAACGAACGTTATACGCAAGGGGAATGGGATATTACCGGGACATTTTAACGGGCAACAAAGACTCGTCTCTGCTGAAAATTCGAACTTGGATACGATCCTCTCGTTTCGCGATACTGCGCTCTGCCCCGCACGTGTACACGTGTGTGTGTGTGTGTGTGTGTCTCGTACACGATCGCGGGAGGAACGATACAACGCGCTTGAATTACTATGCCGAGGCTCGAGCTCCCGGGGCGGCGAATAGTTGCAATTTCGAATCGAAAATAATCCTTTTATTTCCCACGGCTGGGGTGGATACTCGGTCGAGACTCTTCGGGCTCCGAGCTAAGCCAAATCCTCTCCTCGCGAATCGAGTTCGAAGAAAAAAGCCGTGAGAGAGTCGTTCAAGAGAGAGGAGAGAACCGAATAGAGGAGAGGAGAGGAGAGATTGGATAACCGTTGGGCGTTGGGCGGACGATACAGACGACGAAAACGGAGTTGCTCGCGATAAAACAAGGAAAAGGAAAACGCACGACCCTCCACCGCCCCCTGTCCTCTGTGTGCTCCAGCGTCGAAAGTTTGACCTGGTTCTCGCGAAATTATCCTTCCATTTGGCAGCGGTGCAGCAAGAGGCTTCCGTTGCGCCGTAAAACCGTGGAAATAGAAGGAAGAAGGAAAGAAAGAAAGAAAGAAGCAGCGTGCGTCTGGGTAGCTTGCATTTCGTTTCGCGCAACGAAACAACGGGAAGGGATCGTAAAGTAATATACGTTGTCGCGAAGCTAACGCCACTCGACGATTCTTTGGGATGACACAAACCCCAATGGTTCGTCGTCGTGGTTTCCTTTCGGGCCTTTGCTTTGTCGTCGTCGAACGCGTCGAAACCTGGGTAGGGGAGAACGATTCGCGTGAAATTTTCCTCGTCGTCGAGGAAAATCATTAGCCACGTGCTTTAAAGTTTGTGCTTCGTTAAAGTATCATTTCGACTCGTATTCCGAGTGTTAGCGCGTTATTAACACATCGCTAACTCGTCTTAACGCGTGTGTATTTCCACCGTGGAGTGGATAAATAGAGAGAGAGAGAGAGAGAGAGAACGGTGCATAGTTGCGAAACATTTCATTGGTCAGGCCGGATGAAACGTTATCGGGGATATCTAACGCGCGTTGGAAACTCGCGGGAATTATGCGCGAATTTGAGTGATACCGATGGAAACAGCATTGCAAACAGAAGTTGGCGAAAGTTGGCGAACCGCGGCTGCGATCGAGTCGAGTCCGGAGAGGTGTTGCGTCGGGGGTTAACGAGAAGTTCCGCCGATCCGATCGAGCGCGCGAAAACGAGCTCGGTGTGTTATTTTCGGTCAGCGAATTTGCGGAGCAGTTTTCGGCGTAACAGACGTAAACGGCGTTCGAAACTCCGAAACGAACGCGATCTTCCAAACAGTTAACTTTAATTTCATTCCGTAAATTGTTTCGATTTCGAGCGTGTAACGAAACGCGAGTAACGCGCGCATTCTTGGCGAGCTTCGAATCGCGTGCAGAGGAAGAGAGAGAGAGAGAGAGAGAGAGCCAGCCCTATCTGTCGCTCTATCGATGCTCCCACCTCCGACGACTCACAGTGTCAACGTCTTCGAGAACTCGTCTCGAAAAATGTGTATGTACATGCAGCACGCGGCAGCGCACCCGTGTCAGCTTTCACCGGTGTCATCGATCGTGTTTCGTTGCTTTCCGTATCGTGATCCGCTTGCCGGATATTTCGAACGCGCCCAGGAACGCGGTAAGGAAGATGGAGCGGCAACGCGGGATAGAAAATGCAGGGTGGAAGGATGGATGGATGGATGGATGGATGGATGGATGGAGCAAGAACGCGGAAGTAGATCGACGGGTCTGTCGAAAACATTGACAAAGACGAGCGTTTGAGCGAACGTTATATTATAGTAATTCGGCGGAGAGTGCAGAGAGGCGACGAACCGTGAAACGTGGCGGTAGACAGAGGGAACGAACGAACGAACGAACGACGAGAGTAAAGACACGGGAGTGAGACACACACATACAAACACACACACACGCACACATACGCACACAAAAGCGGGAGAGAGAGAGAGAGAGAGAGAGAGAGAGGGAGAGAAAACGAGGCAGGAACAGCGGGGTGAAAATCGGTGGCGATGTTCGAGCCGATTTGTCGGCGTAAATTCACGGCCTCGGAGGAAGTAGACGATGATATAACGTTAGAGAAGCGAAAGGCCGGTCGGGTAGCCGGGCCACGTAACTCTTCGGTTCGCTCTGCTGGGGTTGCCGGTGACCCAGCAACCTCTCTCCTTCCTTATCCCTTGGCCCGACCTCTTTCCACCAGCGTCTCTCTTTCTCTCTCTCTCTCTCTCTCTCTCTCTCTTTTACCGGTGGTCGATCGATTCGCTAAAAGTAAATAAAATTTAGCCGTTCGGGTTGGCACTCGTGACACCGACAAGTGTAACACGCGCTGGTGTAAGTGTCAACGTTGATTGTAATGCTATAAATCAAGGCGCGCGACGGGGAGCGCGCGAAAGTCATTGAGCGAAAGTCGGTTCGTTTCATTTCTCCTTTCTCGGTTCGCGCGCCAATTCGAACGAGAGAGGAGAAAGAGTGGGTGGCATAGTGGTTCGTGGATAGTGTCGGATAGATTGGCGTAACTACCCGATGATTCCTTTTTTTTTTTTTTCTTTTTTTTGTGAAACCAAGCACACTCGAGTCGTTTCACGTAGAAACGGATGCTCGGCATGCTGCGAGTTGACCCAGCTTGTTAAGAGAGTCGAGTTTAAAAGATGTTCCCGTACCGCGCCACCGTTCGCTGACGTTTTACCGCTTTACGATCGAACGGGCGACGATGTTACAACGTTTCACTTGCACGGTCGTTTCGATTCAGTTCGACTCGAGGGGCAACGAATTCGTCGATGACCCAGAATGAAGCTCAATTGGCTCGATTCTTCGTTGACGAACAAGCCACGTTTAAATCTAATATTTCTTTTTATCACTGAAAGTAATTTCAGCGGGGGTAACTCAGAAAAGTGGGCCTCTTCGGGTGCAACGCTGATGCAACGAAAATTAGCGATTGGTCGATTTGGGTCACGTGATTCGTAAGGGGGCGTGGAGTAGACCTCGAGTAGGAGTCGCGTTGTCTGGTACTGAGCGATCGCGCCTGTAATTTGTTTTGTATCGATATCAAATGTTTGCATATCGAAAAGGTCGTCTTCGTTTCCTAGTCAGAACAGTTGCTGCTGAGCTTTTCAATGAGACGAATCGTACTGGGGTACAAGTCGTGCAGTTTTGTCCCCTCCGTTTTTTCTTTTCTCTTTCTTCGACGATCTTTGCCTACGCTCGTCGATCGTCCAGAAAACTTTTCTTCCGAGCCTGTGTTCCCAAAGTAACGAATTTATCTGGGTTATTCTACGGTGCAACACAGTTTGCCGAATTGAGTTTTAAACTGGATTAACCGGGACCGACAGTGCACTCTCCTCCGTGCACTCGTTCACGAAAACCGCGTTCTGAGACGAATCGTCAACTTGACACGTGCCCGTGAAATGATCCTCGGGGCTCGTTGTTTGCCGGTTAATAACAATCGTGTCAGCGGGGGTTTATCGCGCAATTTTTCTAAGAGGCTTTTAATATCCGCGCATTTCGCGGCAGACTGCGCTCGATTTCCCGACTGGGCTCGTTGAAACGTCGAATAAACGCCGTGAGAAGGGAACAGAAGAACTCGCGAGGCAGGACGGGATGCAATTCGCGCTGCGGGCGAGAGAAGAGGAACGCTTGTTTCTTCCAATTTCTCCGGTTGTTATTCTTCCGCGACGACAACCCGCACAGCGGCGCGCTGCAGATATCAAGCGCGCGCCGGTATACCCGTCGATAAATCGGTGACTGCCGAGCGAAAAGTCGAGTGTCGTCGAGAACATCAGCAGCCCGAGCACCGAAACGGCGCCGGCTGAAAAGGCGAGACAACCTGTCGAAACGGAGAATTACGCCAACGCGATCGCAGATCGCGCAGAAACGCTCATCCATCAACCAGCTCCTCCGGTGATTCGTTATTTTCCTTTTGTAAGTGAAATTTGTTCCTCCGCGTAATATTCGAACTGTGCAGCGACAGGTATTTCGAGACGTAACTCGACAAATGTCGTACCAACGCACACATACGTCTGGTATTTGTGTTTCCTCGTGAAATAATTCAAACGTGCGTACGATGGATACACCGTACCGGGGTGAGAAAGTATATACGTACTTTCTCATACATAGTATATGTGGGATGAGGAAATCTGAGAAATTGCTCGAAACTTCTTTTTGCGTGGCTCAAGAGACGTCTGCTGCGCGTCCGAGGCAATTATCACATGGTAGGCCTGGGAATGTTTGTTTTAGCCGCTCAAGTTTGGGACTTGAAATATTAGGGTATGCTTGTGTGTGCGTGAGTGTGCTAAGGCGTCGAAAGTTTCGAGGATGCGTATCACGCAGGAATAAGCTAAAGAGTCGCGAATAGCGAGGAAATTACACTGCTCACAAAAATTGGGGGATATTTCAAAATGAATAAAAAAAAAAATCGGACGCTTCTTTTTTTTATCGCTTCACATTCATATTCACGTTGAAATATCCTCTAATTTTTGTGAACAGTATATATAGCGAGCAGCGAGTTGCGAGAGCGTATATACGTAGATTATTACAACGAGTAACGAGCTGTAATAGCGTGAGAGTCCACCGAGAGATTAACATCTTTTGTCACGTCGCCGTGACTTTACAGTACTTGTTAATTCCTACATTAATAAACTTTACATTTATTTTAAACCACGTAGGCGAAAATAATACCTAAATAATTTGGTATTGCCTTTACCTACAAAATTGGGGGCTCGTCCGAGATTTAACCGACACCAAGATTTAGCCTACGTATATTTCAACGACTGATATAAACAAGATCAGCGTTGAAAACCAAGGCAGCGTGTAAAAATTGTACGCGCGTGAAGGCGAGTAAAGCGAGCGTAGTCGTTGTCAAGGTGCTTTGACCTCGTCGCGAGAACGTAAATTTTTAAACGTAATAGCCAGGATGTTAAAAAAGCAGAATTCAATAACGTAAATCGGAGGAGGGAAAGAAAAAAAGGAAAGAAAGAAGAGAAAAATTGCGAGTAAAACATTAGCGTTAATACAACGATCGTTAATGGTTCGTTAAAACGAAAGACGAGAGAGAGGGAGATGTCATTTGGAATAACACTCGGTCTTGATGAAAAAAAGAAAAAAAGGTCTACAACCCGTCCGTCGACTCTTTTCATCGTCCTCGCGCGCTCGTCCGATCGATATTCAACAAAAGAGGCAAATACGTCGAGAATCGACGCGTTAATTTCAACGTTTGAATCAAGTCGCGGCGACCTGAATGGCCATCCGCGACACGCCGCGCGAGCCAAGTTATTTCACGGATACGTAAGAAGCAGTCCGCTTCACGTCAGACGCACACGCTTTGCGTGTAACAGGTGGTTCTCCGCGGAATGAAATAAAATTAATTTTTGGTACTGGCGCCGCTCGGCTCTCTGTGTATATACCCAGGCCACGATACAGTTCGTCACTGTCTGCTGCTAATGGAATTACGGCCGCGGAATGCCAGACGATCGGAAGGTTGGTCGACGTCTTCTCGAAGGGCGGGAAGGACGGGACGGTTCGTCCGAGGAAATTAGTTTCCCACAATACGATAAATTGCAATAAAAGAGCGATGGCTGAAAGGTGGGTAAAAGGAGGAGAAAGGAAAAAGAGAGAACGTCAGTCTGAAAAATCTATTGAGACCGATAGCTCCGGGAGTGTTGGTTCGGTCGCGTTCAGATCGGTCAGCTACTTCTCTTTTCTACTTTGTCGGAACGGGGACTCCCTGCTCCCGACTCTTTTTTGTATGCATAAAAAATTCCGCCCACATGCATTTTCCATTAGCCGTCGTAGAACAAACATTCAAATTCGCTCGGGTTAGTTCGTTAAACGTCGGTCTGACGTCGACGAGGGAGAGAAAAAGGAGACGATCGGGGGATTGACAACAGTTCGTTTCTCAGTTCGTCTCGGCGCGGTGTCTCAGCGCCGGGGAAATTCGCAGAAATCGAGGAAAATTCAGCAATGCCCCGTCGGTGGCGAACGAAAATGCAAATGTCCCTGGCCGCGAACTTATAAATCGAGATCTCGAGACTCGGAACTCTCCGCTGCCAGATGTAGGAGAGTAAAAGTCATCGAACGTCACGGCGGAGTTAACTCGATTCCAGCTCTTTCCACGAGGAGGGGAAAACTTGCCGGCGAACGGTTCGATTCCTCGCGGAGATTCGACTCGCGCGTCCGGCGAAATTCGAGGAGTTCTCGAGCCGACTTACCAGCCGACCGAGCAACGTGTCGCGCGAGGGAGCTGATCGAATGCGCGCACGTGGAACGGGAGACTGGAAAGGGAGACGAAAGCGCGGCTTTGGCGAGCGGCGCCACGGAAGAAGATTCGTTTCGAAGGGGGAGAAAAAGAAGAAGATTGCAGGGGCGGTGAGCACGAGCTCGTGGGTTCGTGGGTTCGTTGGTTCGTTGGTTCGTTTAATATACGCGGCGGAAGGGCCGCGATAGAGATTTGTCAATGGAAAGAAACGGCGCGGTAATGGAGATACAGGGGGAGCAGCCATCGGATGAAATTAACGTTCATTAATTTAATAGTTAAATCTGCTACCGGTTTTAATTAAGCGGCACGAGAGCTCGGCCGCGTATCATCGCTTTTACCCGGCCTTCGTTTTAATATCGTATTAATGCCTGCACGTTTATGTTCATTAATTTCAACTGCGACGTGAGCGTATTTTTCCAGTGATTAGCGAGTCGAAACGAGCTACCTCGAAACGGCTGTTTGCACCGGGCCCGGAACGAACGCGAGTAGTAGGATTTCTTTTGACGAGATCGAGCGCAAGGGACTGGAAAACCGGAAGCATTTCCACGGGAGGCAACGATCGCGTGCTAATGATCAACTAGGTCGGTGTTGCAACACGGGATGACAATTAACTGTAATCGATTAATTTGCGAATACTAAATATCCTCGTGGTTCGCGTTACGTTCACATTCCGAGTCGCGTTCGAGCCGCGCCGCGCCGCGCGAACAGCACAGCCGCGTGCTCGTCCATCACTTTGTCCAGCCGCAAATTAATTATCTCGTAAGCATTATTTTAATTAACGCGACCACCTCGAAAGCCCATTCCCCGGCGTTTTTTAGCCCAACCAACTAGTTTCCGCTTTTCCTGTCTCTTTCTCTCTCTCTCTCTCTCTCTCTCTCTCTCTCTCGCGCGCGAGACCGCCCCGTCGTTTGCCTCTCCTTCCTTCACCCTCTTCTTCTCTTTTCTCTCTTTCCTCCTCCTCCGTTCCTCCGTCCTTTTAATGACTTTTTATGTAAATAAAAACGAACGATTCGCGCGACGGAATTACACTCGTCTCGCTCGCTTTGAAACAAAATCGGCGATACATATACCTGCGCGTATGTATAAGCGGCGACGTCGTCAGCCCGCCGATGAAACGTTTACTCGACTTTACCCTCTACGAGCCTTTCAGAGGGACTTTGCTCCAGCCGCAAAGGGAATAACGATAATTAAATGAAATCAAATAGAGCGGCTCGCGCGCGTGCGTGTGTGTGTGTATATATGTGTGTTTTGTTACGTTCCGTTCGTTTCCTTTTCTTCACTCCCTCCCGCCCTCTCTTTTCTCATTTTTTTTCGTCTCTTTCTCTCGTTTCGCGTTCCGTTTTCCCCGAGCAAAGAGAGAGAGAGAGAGAGAATATCACAGAGAGAAACACGAGCCATACGTGCGAGCGGTAGCATCTCCCTGCGAGTGACTCGTCGTCATTAGAAGACGCTAATTGCGAGTTAGGCACGAGGATGCTTCATCTCCGAGAACAACTCGTCGCTTTATCGTCGACAGAGAGAAAGAAAGAGAGAAAGAGAGAGAGAGAGAGAGATGAGAGGAGAGGAAGGAAAAAGAAAGGCGAGCGTCCAACGTAGACGGTGACTTTGCGACGATTTACTCGTAGCGAAGGAAAAAACGGAAAAGAAAAAAGAAAAGAAAGGGGAAAAAATGAGGGGAGAAAGAAAACTCGAGTGCGACGAACCGTTTTTCAAGAAAATATGTATATATATTTTTAATTTCCGCGGTATATTTTAATTTCTCGTACCTCGACGATCCGTGTAAATTAATCTACGCGTAATCGCACGTATCTACACGAGCGAAATGCGTTCCATCTAATTATTTCGCGGTTTATCTCTCTCTCCCGTTGTTATTTTAATTATCGAAATTTAACGTATTAATAATTATCATCGTATGTTTCGATTCGCGATATCTCGCTCGTAATCAATTGCACGTGTTAAACGAGAAACGCGGTGAATCGAGAATGAGCGAGGGGGGGGGGGAGCACGCGCGAAAGGAAAGCGCGGAAAGGGTGGAAAAAGACGAGGGATCCACTTTGCAGGCAGGATCGTTCCGCGAATAATTCCACTTAACGCCGTTTCCCGCGACTCGGCGCGCGCCAACAGCGGAGACACGAATAATAGAGCGGAGAACAAGGCGGTTAAAGGTTAAGGCTACCCTCGAAACATAAATAAATGTTTGTATGGATTATTTGCATGAGCATACATTTTCTCATCGCGTATTCCAGCGGTTTGCATAAATAACGAACCGGGAAATACGGAATGTAAAATAGCTCCGATATATACGTATATACAATATACAATATATATATATATATAGTTTCCTCTGTCGTGCTAGTTTCCCACTCAACACCGGAGGGGGGGATGCAACACTGAATTAATCGCGAACCAAGAAGGACGCGAGCGTCCTTTTTGTCCGCGTCTGTCGCGCTCCCTCCTCCCTCGTTTTGTCCCGCGGGCTACGCCGCTCGGCAACATCGATCTCACGAAACAAAACGTTTATTGAAACCCGTGGCAGCTTAAACGCTCCGCGATTAAGGACGCGCGTAACGAGCAAACCGAATCGACTCGCCGTTGATGCGTCGTAGTCGCGGCGCGGCTTTCCAACGGAGACCCATTCGCAATTAGTAATTACCAACGAATTAGATTATTGACCGACCGCCGATTACGGTCCCTCTACGTGCAGCCGCACTTGTCCACATTCGAATGGAAATCGTACGTACACACAGACGCGTGTGTATAGTCTGCTGCTGCTGCTGCTGCTGCTGCTTGTGCACCGCTGCGACCCGTTGTTTCCATAGCAATTCTCTGCTTGAGAGGTTGTAACGACTGTAAGATAATTTCGTTCGATCCGATCGACGTTCGACGACCGGATTGGAAAATCACGAGATTGTGAATCACCGGGGGGGATCGAATTCCGGATCTCTGATCCATCGCCAAACGGAGATCCATCGAGGAAACGGAGATGAAAGTATAAACCGCTTCCATCCGATTCGAGTCGACCATGATGGGATTCCCCTTAAACGCTCTGTTTTTTCACCGTTCTTCTCGTTAGCATTTCGCGTCGATGTAAATCTCCGAGATCGCGATTCGAGGTAACAAGACGACTACCGACTGGTTACCGACCAACCAGTTTGAAAGGAGGATTTCCAATCGCGGGTCGCGAACGACGCCCGCGTTCGATCGTGGATAAACAGAGGTAATTCGCTGTCCTCGCGATCGGTACGATTCGCGTGCCTCTTTCTTCTCCAGCGAGCATCGACGAGCAACCGTGTCGAGAACGTGCGTAAATCACGCAGATTCCAATCGATGGAGTAATTCCACGTCGACGGGACGAGAATTGGTCGAGCCGATTTTATCGGGTGTTTGCTGGGTGATCAAAGGGTCGCACGGTGGCACGGCCGGATCGTGGTCGTTGATGGGGTGTGTGATGGAACCGGGGCGTGTCGAGAAGTTGGATGGAAAATAACGGCAGGGGAAAGTTGTCGAAGGCCGGCGCGACGCGGCAATTACCGGAAGGTCGTCCAGGAAAACCATCAGGAGGGGCTCGGCGCGGATTGTGTTCAAAGTGTGCCGAGATAAAGTAACCATTCTCACTGCGACGCGATAAATGGCGATCGTTTAAGCGTCCACCTTCCTTCCCTCCACCCCCCTCTTCTTCTTCTTCTGGCCCCTCCACGATAAATAACCGGGCGTTTCAAGCGTCTTAGCGTCGGTTTGCATTTCCGGCCCGGGGGCGAGCTTAAGATCGCCAAGAGCCGAGGTTCGAGAGCGTTCGTTCCCTTCCCACGCTCCTCCGAACCGAGACTCCATTGAATCCTTGGCTAATCCGTGACACTTATTACCCTCTCTCTCTCTCTCTCACACTCTCTGCTTGCGAACAGATGGATCGTTGGCATTTTCCCCCAACGGCGAATATATTCCACCAACGATGCTGGTTCGATCACGATCGTGCGATGCTTGGAAAAAGAAAAAGAAGGAGAAGAGGAAAAATACGCCACGAGTAGTTATCTCACGGGGTGCTTTCCCTTTCGTCGTTTCGTTTCGTTTCGTTTCGTTTCGTCTCGCATCGACCTCGTTCCCGCACTTTCCATTTCGAGGGGGGAATTTTCTTACGTCGCGTTGTCCCTTGCGGGGCAACGATATATCAAACGAGCACGCCGTTTTCCAAGGGCCGCCTTATCGTGACGGCTCGCGTGCCCGGACGCGTTCAGGCAAATCGATCAATTGCCGTGAATTGGCCGTTTCGTCGTAATATCGCGGCGTTGGTCGTTAATCAGCTGGCAACTGCCACCGACGCGATGCACCCCGTAATTTTCGAAAGAGACGAACGCGACACGAGCCTCGTGCGTGTGCAACCATCCCCGTCCAGCTACGTTTTTCGTTAAGAAAAAAAAAAAAAAGAAGAAATCTGATTATTTCTCTTTTTCCCCGGCGTCGAGCGGTTGTAGAGCACGTGGTTTCTCGACCTGCTTTCCTCGCTTTGTACGTAAAGCCTGAAATCGATTTTTCGTTGGAACAATCCGAGGCGACGCGTGAATCGTCGGTTCGTTATTGCCACTCGGCGAAGCAACGCCTCCCAACGTTCTCTTTTCTCCTCTCTTTTTCCTTTTTCTTCTTCTTCTTCTTCTTCTTCTTCTTCCTCTTTCTCTTTCTCTTTCCTCCCTTCCTATAGCACGGCACTCCACCTTCTCTCCATCCACCTCCCCTTTCGTCACCCCGCGTTGGCCGTGTCTCGTTTTCAACGGATGTATACCCTTCGATAACTCATTGGCCGTCGATGCTACAACAGGTTCTACGCAGCGGTCGCGACAGATCAATACGCTTTTACAATCGCTGCATGGAACGATAATTATTGCTACACGCGCGATAATTCACGACGATGTCCCTCGATGGTAGCCGACGGTGTACCGGTGCGCATCGTCGATAGAAAGAGACCGAGAGAGGAAGCAAATTATAGAGCGCCGATGTGGCACGGCACGGTAACATTGTATTTTATTAACGTCAACGTATTAACGCGACGATGCCCGGGTTATCGATGCTCGTGACGCTCGAATTTTGCGGCGTAATCTCCAGACGAACCTGCCACCGACGACCAACGACCAACTACCTGCTGCCTGCTCCACCGTGTTTCGCTGATTCCGTTCTGCGCATACCCCCTCTGCAAATTTTCGGCCCCGAATCTCCGACTAAATTTTAATCTCGCTAATTAAAAGCGTATTACGACGGCCGGTTTCCACGGATTTCGCGCGACTTGCTCGGATCGCGATACAACGCGCGATATACCTGGTGTATAAACGGCGTTTCTCTCCGCGCTGCGGGGAAATTTTGATTAAAAGTTTGCCCAAGCGCGCGCACCCTAAATTCGCCCGCGATACCCGCCGAATTTCCCACAGAGATCCTTGTCGATCGTTCGAAAATTCTGCTTTGGAAAATTTCTTTTTTTTTATTGGCTAATTTCTCGCTGGACGGCGAGCGAGCGGAGGAGGGGGAAAAAAAAAAAAAAAAATAAAAAAGGAAACACAGGACGAAATTTCGTGCGTCGTTTAACGCCTCGTTTCCGGAATAATGGAGTTTGAGCGTGTTTGGTCGCGAGTTAATCCGCGCGGCGGACGCGAATTTTTTCACACGTTCGATTCCCTCGCAAATGAGAGCGAGAGATGAAAAAATTTTTCGTTGACGCGCTTTTCAACTTACTTTCGCGCCTGACGCGCGTCTAGTTGGGAATTAGGAAAATTCCGCGTCTACTTGACAAGTTTTCAAACTCGATTCCCTCGAAAATGAGACCCCGACGCAATTTTGTCATTCGCGACTCGATCGTTTTATTTCGAGTTTTTTCTCGCGTAGATGCACGCGTGTTCGCGAAGAACGAAACGTCCTGGAAAACCGCGAGCGAACTTCGTTCCCTCGGAGGTGGAAATTTCGCGGCGTCGTTTGTGTTTCGCTTTGCTCGAACTCGAGCAGTCATCAACGTTCACTTACCAAGGATCGAAAGTGTCGTCCTCGCTGCTCGGATGCTCGATTCGCCGCCAGCCAGCCAGCGACTCGTTTCTCCTCGAGCGAGTAATCGAACGGTCGTTTGCGAATGATAATCGCGCTCTCTCGTCTCCCCGCCTGGAGACGAAAGAGCAATTTCGCAGATAATACCGCGCGATAAAGGCAACGGGAGATCCTTCTCCCCAAAGACCATCAGCAAACGGTGATTTATCAGAACGTACGGAGCGAGCGAGGATGGCTGGGAGGCGTGCATTTCGCGCTAGGCCCCCATCAGCTTTATCCGTTTCCTTCGTGACGTCTTTTCCGCGTAATCGGCGAACGATATATCCGAGGGTGTGTTTTCTCTCGCGGGTCTCATCCCGGCGCGTATCGACAAAGCCCCTGTATATCGATTCGTTGTATTTGTATTCAATTAGCTCGTTAAGTGGCCCGGTCCATTGATTCCAAGTTGTCGTTTCCGAGAAGATAATTATGAAACTTGAACGAGGCGGCGCCGCCTCGTTTTCCCAGGCAACGTGTCCCGCGTAGAGATAGTAATTTAACGTAGACAGCCGTTTGCTAAATGGAAACCCTTCTCTGAGGGCTGAGGGAGACAGCTCGCGACAAATGGCAAAGCGTCGAGTAATATTTCACATCGACGTTTATAAATTTTCTAATTCTCGGAAACGGCGTGACGGCACTCTGCGAGCTCCGTGTTCGCATTAATGTTCACGTTGTTTGTTAACTCGTCGCTTGCATTTACGAGATTACTTTATCGTTCCCCACCATTTTTTTGCAACGTTTGCAGGATAAAAGGCGAGGCCAACGCTCGCGTCGCACGCACGTAAATCTGCACACTCTCTTTCGCATTTCGTACTGTCACAATCTGTGCTCGCGTATGTGTAGAGGCAATGTTGTAGAAATACAATCTGTCTGATCTAAAGTGATTTCACGAGCTTGTCGCTTTTCAACTCGTCGAATCGTGTGGAAATATTAATGTATACACGGTACCGTGCTATACCAATTATGCCATCGTATTAATTGCACTTAAAAAAAGAGCGAGAATCGCTTCGCTCTCCAAATATCGTAACGAGCACTTCGTCTTGAACATCGTGCGCGTACTGCACGTTTCAACTTCTCATAAATGTATAAACATTTATAATTAGAAATACCGTTCCGACCATCTACCGAAATATTAACCACATTTACATACAATATATATATATACACGTCCGTGTCGTACGAATCTCTCAGAAGCGAAATTGATCAACTTCACTTTTAATGAAGCTGTGAATTTCGCATTATCCAGGCACACAATTAATATTCAACGCGTCAAATACGGAATCTTATTTTGTAGTTGATGAATGGCTGGTATATCGCCGGTGGATCGCTTAATAATTATCACCGGTTTAAAGCGGTCGCCGCTGTTACGCTGCCACTTGTCTCTCTCGGTTATCTAATAACCGCAGTCACATTAATTATCACCTTTTTAACTCGCCAGATGGCTCCTCCTTTTTCTCCAGTCGGAAGAAACGTCCCGTCACGTAGGAAGCACACACAACGTAGCCGGCCATTTCGTTTCAGATCGCGCCCGACGCGCGCGGTATTTTATATTTACGGCGGCGGATCGCGGCAGAAAGTATCGCGGCGTTGCACGCGCGGTCAATATGCATATCGCGTTGAACGTGTAATTAACAAGCCCGCGAGAAACGGGATTTTAGTGTGGTTAATCGAATTACTTGGTTCTACTTGGAAGAGCGTGGCGGCTACGTGGCCGACGATAGGCTCTCGGACCTCTGTCGTCCGATCGATTTTGCGGCCGGTCGTCGCAGCCCGAGTCTAGCCAACCTATTACCCGACGTATCTATGCGGCCTATCGTAAAAGAAAGAACAAGCTGAGGCCAGAAAGTGGGTTCCCCTCGCTTCTCGAATCAATAATCACTCTCTATCCTCGCGAAAAGTAACTGAAGACGGAATTTCATTCGGATTTGCCGATGCAACGTGGCCGTACTACGCTCTGAAAATCATCCACCTGCGACATTCCGCCATTTCCCGAGCTGAGAGATGATTGTTTCTCGGGAAATTGCAGGTCGCATGTCTGAAACTTATTTACAATTAGAAAAATGGAAAGTAAAGGTGAACGAAGAAAAATTCCAGAATCGAACATTCGAAACGTTTTACTCGATTATCTCGGTTCAAACTCTGTTATAGATATAGAAAATATTAATGTTTCGTAATATTTCGAAGTTAGTCGTAAATTTTTGAAAATTATGTTTCGAGTAAAGCTTACTTCGTTTCTGGAGGACATTCCTGGACGTGCTTCTGAGATCTCTAGGTGATCTTCGTTGATCGAAAAAAATGAACAAAGCATTGCTCGTCGTAAAAATAGATGAAAACTATGTACTCGATGTAGCCCGTTCCATGAATTTATCAAACGTGCCAAGAAATTATTATCTTAACTTTTGTAAATAGTCTTCAAGTATCAGTGCAAAGGATAGTTACACCCTCCCTAGTATTTTAGGATGTTTTCTTTAAATTTCAGAACCTAGACCAAATCACGATCTCCCCCTACAGCAAGTTTTTCTCTTCTACAGCAAATAGTTTAGCAGATAATCTCGTGGCATATCCTGTGTATCTAATGAACAGTAAAAACCAAGCGTAGAGAAACAAGGATGCCAGGACCTTAAGAAAAAGGAACGATCAGCCATTTAACTTATAAAATAGACCGCTGGGTATCGTTGAAGCCTCTCGTTTATTTATCGTTACGACGATCATCCGATGATGATCTACCAGCGGACGATTAGTTTCATCCAAGTTGCAGATCCGGTCTGGCCAATAAAACGTACTGGTAACGTCGGTTGGACGTTCACCGTCGCCGGTGTAAATCGGCTCGGAACGATCTTGATCGTTCGATATCACTGAGCACATCGTCGAATCATCCTCGGGTATTTAACGGTTTAATAGCCGCCCGTCTGTCTCGAGGGGGAAATTGTGTTTTAAATACGAGCGCGTCCGCTAATGGACATCGATCCGATTACCGAGTCATACTCAGACTCAGACTTGATTCGTAAAATCATGCCTACGACGTTCGTCGGTGGCAGACAGCGGGGAACAACGCGTATCGTGCCATGATGCCGGTAGCCATGTTCTAGTTACGAGCAAATTCGTGCGAACCGATCGTTTCGTTCGATTTTCGTGCGATGTACGCGAATCTGCGGGCGCGCAACAATCAGGCAAAAGAGAAAGAGAGAAAATTCAAACGAAATAAAAAAAAAAAAAAAGGAAAAAATGAATAGAACACTAGAGTGGCAAAGCGACGGGACACAAAATTGATCGTTAAATCCGTGGCGCTGCGTGACTCGATTGATTGGCCGGCTGAATGGTCGAAATCGGTGCGGCTCTTCGCCGGCGTGCCAAGGGGACGGGGAATCTCTGGAGATGCTTGATCATAGGGACAGGGGGGCCAATTAACAGTGGATTATGCGAATCAAAATTAGCGCGCGCATCAATTTCTGCGCGGCTACCGGCACTGTAGTCGATGTGCCGGTAGTGGGGGAGCCGGCAGGCGCCGTTGTTAATTACACGCCGGTAATTGCACAGATATCCGCGATACGCGGGGCAATCCTCCGCTCTCGGAGAAGCCGCGCGCACACGCGCGTCCCGTGTGCGAGGAAGCGTGCACTTGAGCGGCCGAGTATTCGTTGCTCGACCGATTCCGCTGGTCGAACGAAAACGGAGAAGGTGGAGGAGGAGGGCTTTCCTGCGCGCCATAGTCTCGGGCTGTATCGCGTATCTCAGATTGTTTGATCTGCCCGCGAGGCGGTGTCGCGAGTTGGATGACGCCCGGATGTAACTTGCGATTACAGTTCTCGATTCTCATCTCGCCGGTATTAAACCGGAGATTTCGGGGACACGTTTACGTGAGGGGTGGGAGGATGACGTGAGAGGGGTGAATGGTTTATCTAACTTGACGTTCTCTCGAGATGGGAGCTAACAACCGATGGAGTGGGCAGGTTCGTTCCCCAGCAGGGAAACGAACGTTCAGTCGCCCGGACTCGACTGAACTTGAAACAGAAACTTTCGAGTCAATTTTTATCAACCGGCTCTCTCAAATTGTTCTCTCGACGTGTCTCTCGCCATTCCAGGCAGCTAACGTTGCGCGCCAAATATCCCTCTTCCCGCAGAACCGTGTCAAACGGTGGTTTGAATTCCAAGGCGCGCGGTTGCAACCGATCTTATCGCCGACTTGTTCTCGTACACGAGAACGATTGTTCCCGCTGATAGTAGAGGCAGAACAGAACTCTCTCTCTCTATGTGTGTGTGTGTATGCCTGTCGTATTTGCGGGAGAATTCTCGAGTCTGACTCGCGCGAGGAGCAAGAAGCGCATGCCTTTTCGCGGAGAGGACGTTGTAGTAGCGCCGGCCGATAGAAACTGCCGGCTAGGTACACCGCCATCCATCTCGAGGAGAAGTAGAGCGGAGGATGGAACGGCGAGACTAAGCGAACGTCAGATCCACTGGACATACCTAGCCGGAGGATATTCGATAGTCCGATTGTGAAGCTGGTTCGGGACGTGGAACAAATAGAGACCACGTCTGCGCGTCGTTGGAACGTCTCTCTCTCTGCCTAGAAATATATGTATATACGTATGTATGTGTACGGTTGGCAAACGTTATACGTGCTAGCGAAAATGGGAGAATTCGGGACGATGGAGCGCGTACCGGGCAATCTCGCGCTTCTACGTCGTTGTTATCGCGGTCGACAATTTCCACGGGGGACCGATTCGGAGAACTCTCCGGCGGATCGCACGCAAACTTATCACCGACGCGTGGAAAAACCAAGAGCCGGACGAAAGAAACCAGGTAATTAGTCGCGTAACGAACGGAGGGACGTTTATTATCGCGGAACAGCGGACGTACGGTCGGCTAGCCATGTTTAGCTACGCCACACGCATTCTTCCCGTCCCGGATAGGAGAGACCAGTTCTTTTCCACGAGGAGTCGGCTTCGTTCGTGCGGCAACTAATGAGACCCCGTCGCTCGATATCGATAAGATATTCTCTCGTATTGGTAATGCGTAATACGTCCTCTTCTCGTCGGCGATCCGCCGGAGAATCCTGATTTTCTCTCCTCGCGGCCCCGTGGGAAGAGAAGACGGCTCTCGGAGCGGCCCCGCTGCTGCTCTTCCCGCTTCTTCGGGCTACCCCTTCCCCCTTTCGCGTGGAAGCTGGCAAAAGTGAAACTGCGAAACGGTGAGCAGACTGGAGCGGAGAGGAACGGAAACAGGACGAAACCAAGCTTAAAAACGCGAGCTCCATCGCGCCCCCGGTGGATATATCCGCGCGTTTGGCCCGCAGCGAGGATCCACCGCGCCGCCTCGTCATAAAACACTTTAAACGGAAAACATTGTACAGTTTTTCGTCGGCGGGAGCACGCAGCTGGGGTCGGCTGACCAGCTGGAAATTTATCGGCGAGAGACGCCGCGACGCCAGACTACCAGACTACCAGACTACCAGACTCTCTCCTCCTCTTTGCTCTCCGTTACGAGTCAGCTTTATAGGTTAACGCACCACGTTGGCACCACGACGACGACGACGACGACGTGCCCCGTTCCTTTGCCAACCGCCACCAGCAGATACATTTTTATCGCTGCTCGTTCGTCTCGCGTAATTCGGTAGAGTTACGAGCAAAAATTGCCACGGCGCCAACGTCGATGGAACAAAGTAGTTCATACCTCGTGGAAGACACGGACAAAGCTCGGGAGAATCGAGAAATTAAACGAGACGTCGATAGTCCGCGCCACTCAATCCTCCCTTTTTCGCCTCTTTGTCGGGGGGGAGGGGGGGGGGGGGCTCCGGTGTAATCTCTCGTCCGTTCGTTCGTTCGTTCGATCGATCGATCCGTTTCTTTTTGATCCCCGCTCGGGGGGATATATTTTACGAAAATTCAACTCGAGGCAAAATGGGGCACGTTGAACGCGCCCCAGGCCGGCTGGCTGTCAAGGCTGTGTCGCGCGCATTTTTTTTTTTTTTATCGCAGCTCGTTCGTCGTCGCGCGCGCATATCTCTTCGCATCGAACGTGGTTCACAGGCCAGCCAAGCGAGCGAAACCGGGCGGGGAAACGGCGCGCGTGTGTCGAGTTGAGTGCATCCTCATTATACGTATTCACGTCGTACAACGCTCGGCCGTGTCGCCGAGAACGGCGAAACGTTCGCGTCGGAATCCATCCACGTCGAATGTTCCCTGCGTTCGTTCGTTCATTCAGAAACGTCGATTCGCGGGAAGTTTAAGCGAACCGACCACCGACCACGTACGTGAGTGATCGACGCCAACAACGAGCCAGTCTGAACTCTACGCGCACCGAAATTCGTAAACGAAGATAGCTGCGGAGCAGTCGTAGAAAGTTGCTCCGTCTATCGGCTCTGCTTTCCCGCATTGAGCGTGCAAATTTCCCGCGTTCTCGTACGCGGCGCGACGCGACACGATCGAACGGATTCGAACGCGTTCTTATTATTCATAGCGGAGAGCAGTCACCCGGTTCGCAGCGGAGAGCGAACGCGTGAAATTTTCACACCTCTGCCCTCCTCTGTCTTGCTCGTTCGCTTTACCCGCCCGCCTAGGCGCTCTTCCTCTTTCCCTCGCGCTGGCTCGACACCACCAGCCATATCCGATTCTATTCCGTACGCCGGATATTCCGGCACCAGCGACGCGCCACGTATCATTCGCCTTATTTTAGTCGGCCGACTCTATCCGTCGTGAATTTCCACGCGAACGATGCCGCACCCTGCTCTCTCTCTCTCTCTCTCACTCTCTCTTTCTATCGAGCGCGCGCCCGTGTCCATTCTCTGCCACGTCCTGTCCTTTTCACGATATCCGCTCGGTGAAAACGCGACCGTCTACGCGGCCCGGGCACCGGTCAAAGGGAGCGGCAAGTTCCGATCGATTTATCCACCTTCATTATCCGTCGCGGTGAATTCGCCGCCGCCGGGAATGCCGATTGCGTGAAATTTTCAACCCCCGGTCTCTTCCCTGTGCTTCCTGCGTCCGGTGCAGGCCGGTTCTCCACGCCTCGGCGGAACGAGGCGACCGAGTGCGTGACCGAAATCTCTCGCTTGTTCTCGCCCGTGCATCTGTGGCTCTCTTTCTCTCTCAAATGTCCGTCTCTAACCCCGAAAACCGTGAAGGTTGAATTTACTGAAAAGGGAGAAGAACGTGCGTGATCCATCTCTCGTACAGAAAAACAAAAATGTATTTATTACATTTATTCTTAGATTGGCCAACGAGTCCGAGTTTCTTTCTTTGTGGTTTCTTTCTGAGCAAATGACACGAAACTTTTTCATATTTCTGCAGCTTCATAAAAAAAGGTCGTGATACTGTTGAAAGAATTCTGAAGAGAACGGAACGAGTGAAAGTCTGATGTTACAAGGTTTGGTGTACTAAGAAGCATGTGCCATCCTACAGCTGCAAACAATTTCCAACGAGTCTCCAACAATGTGTGAGATCTGACGTTATCGCGATGAATGAACTAATTCTAGACTTTTTTTTTTTCATTATTTAATTCATGCAGTTGTCGATCGTTTCATTCCTTGGAAACAGTCCAAAAAGCACGATGTCTCTCCAATCTAAATCGACAAGGTAAAACCTTCCTTTGACGAAGCTCTGCTTTTGAAGCGTCACGCTTGCTCCACGATCTTTCCGTTCGCTCACTGTTGCCGCAGAGACAGGGTCCATTTTTCATCGCTTGTTATCGCGCGTTTCAAGAGTGGATCGTTTCAAAAGTTGAATCGTACATGGTAATTCGTTCAACCAGATGAACTTGTTCGAGTTGGTTTGACGTCGAAACATCGAGTCTACTCACGTATCCGAGTGCCTTTATGATTTTTCACGCTGGATTTTGACACGTTGAGAATTTCTGCTACGTCGTGTAACGATGATTCGTTTAGTTTGTCGCTATCGATCTCCACTTGTCTCCCTTATGCGCGGCGCGTAACGAAATTCAGCGAGCCATTTTTGGCACACGCGTTCCAACGAAAATCTTTATCATCTTTACCGCCACACGTCATCTTTTTTCCACTTTCGAAATAAAACGACAAATGTATAAAAATATGAAAACACTCGTTTTCCATTTTTAAATAAAAAAAAGACACTCGATCAATTTGCGCGCAATTTTTTGAAAAACCGAGCTCGAAAACCGTCCCCCGTCAAATGGATAAACTGAAATTATTTACATTTTTGCAACAGCCAGGATCAACTGTCGCGCAGAGGAAACCGCACGGACTACGGACTTATTGGCCAATCCGATATATCGTCAGTCGAAAAATCCGCGACTCGCTCGGATGGTGTATCTGCACACTGAAATCTCGCTTTTTAATATCGAGGCTCGAGCCTCTCTTCGATGACCCGACGCTTCGCACGGAAATACGTATTTCGCTAGGTATTTCGCGAGGCAGCTCGTTACAGGCGCGATCCATTTGCGTCACGCCGTGCTTCGGGTGGGAAGCTCTCCTCGCAATCTCGATCCTGTCACTCGGCGGGGACGCGCTGCGGAACCCGGGTTTTCGCAGAAAGAGCGAGTCGTGCCGCGCGATTGCTCCGGTTGATCGAACGCTTCCCCGATCATCGCCGCCGTTTCCCCGTTCATTGCGTAATCATGAATTGTCTCTTTCACGATATGCCGTTGGGAGTGTGTCCCCCGGTGTGCACGAGGGTCGGTCTCGATCTTTTGTTCGCGATCGACGGAAGAGGACGACGCCTTGAGTGATTGCGCCTCGGCTGTTCGATACTCGAGCCGAATTCCGAACAGTGCTGCGAACAATTCTCATCCGCGCGTTTCCTGCGGATTCTCCAGCGAGCGTTTCCGATGGAAATCTGGCAATAACCTCCCGTTAATTGTCACTTTGCGATACGCGGTTTTGGTTTGCTATGCCGCGCCGCGTATTTACCGAAAACTGATTGCTACCCGGATAACGAAATCTTTTCCGCGTAAATGCAAGCGTCTGTACGCGGAAAATTATAATTTGTTTATTTCGTTTGTCGTTCGCGAAATAAATGAGTTGTAATTTTCTCTCTTTCTATATATACATATATATATATATATATGTGTGTGTGTGTGTGTGTGTGTCGATTACGTTTCACGTTTTCGGATCGCGTTGATACAATCGAAGAAAAATCTAGCACGTTATCGGACGCGTCGCGCGACATTACGCGGGAGCGATCCGTTGGTCCGACAGTGACAGGAAAATTTCAGTTAAGAACTTAAGCGGTTTTACAGCTGAATACGTCGGCCAAATATTTGTTGAACATTTCACGGAACACTCCGTATATATCGAGCGTAGGAGCGAGTACGGGAGTAATCGGACTAAAAACACTCGTCGGTATCGTCGTTTTTCTAAATCGCTCCTCGCCAATCTGGCTCCTCGCCTCGCTCCCCTCCCCTCCCCTCCTCTCCCCTCCTCTCATCCTCGATCTCTGGCAGAAGCTCGTCGAACCCGTCCCCTGTCACTGTTAACAAATTCCATTTGTTTCGCTCGTTACTCGAGCCACGGGCTCCCTGACAAGCTCATACACTGATAATTGGTTCCCTTGAATACTCGCGAGAAACGCGATCCGTCGATTGTGTCCATTGTGCCGCGCATACAGAGAGAGAGAGAGAGAGAGGAGAGAGGCCAATCACCGTTGACCAACGCGTGACACTGGGAACGCGACGCGTTAAAGGGCACTTGGAAAAACGCGCGACTCGGATCGATCAATCGAAGCGTGTCGCCGCGCCAAGACGAGCGACCGCTGCTAACAATGGGTTAAAAACAATTATCGAGCGGGCCGGCACCGTAGGGCAAGCACCCTGTCCCCGTTGATTCCGGCTGGCCGGACGATCGTAATTGTCCGTCGCGGCAATTAATAGTCAGACCGAGCCAGTTATGCGGGATGCGCGAGCAAACGGGCCAAAGGTAAATATAATTACAGTTGTATTATTCCTGTAAAATCGAGTTTCTACATATGGCGAGAATACGCTATACGCGTACGAAAAGAGAGATAGAGACAGAGAGACAGAGGAAGAGAGAGAGAGAGAGAGAGAAGAGTGGTTTAGAGTGGCAGAGGAGGATAAGAGGGAGAGAAAGAGAGACGAAACGGTCCTCGAAAATTATGAGCCGGCGCATTTCCCGTAACCACCTTTCCACCACGTCACTTCCCACACCAGAGTTACGTTCTTCGTTCGGCCTCCGTTACAACGCGCGGCGCATTCACGCGTCGCGCCCGTGTGACTGCAATACAAAATCTCCCCTGGTGGCAGGTCTCGCCCCCCTCGCTACCGAGCAGCTCCCCATTGTGCTCTCCTCCCCGCGAATTTTTCATCACCTCGCCGTTCTCTTTCTTCTCTAAGAACCCCCCATCCCCCCCCGCCCCTTTTCTCTTCTCTCCTCCATTTTTGCGTTCCCTCTTTTTTTCGGTACGGGCTTTTCTTTTGCGTCGCACGCGCCATCGCGACTAGGTTCAACCGCTTCGAGCGAGTAATTGCGCCGGACGAGCTTTGATAGCGTTGGGTGATACACGGGCATTTTTGTCGCTACGGAGGAACCGAGTCGTCGAAAGAGACAACCCTTGGTTCGAGGGTTTCTCCAGCGGCAGCGGCGAGCATCAGCCTGTTTTGGAAAGGCGAAGCGATAGCGTGTTAACGAAGTTTACAACGCGGCACGGTGCAACGTTATCGCGACTCGTTACGAGGAAAATTAAAACCACGAGATAAACGAGTCGCCTGCACGTACGCCCCGTGGAGTGCATCCGACGCCTCGCTCCGCGGCTCATCTCCGTAATTCCGCGCAAATCGATTCGACGAACTCGCCGATTCGGGGACCGCCGTCTGAAATCAATCTCGCGTACTTTTCTTGCCTCCCCCTCCGACTGTAAACGCGCCATCCCCTTCTCGGGCGAACAACGGCCACTCGAAACTACCGCTCTCTCGATCTCATTACTGTACCACGAAACTTTCGCCGATCCCCGAACCATCTTGGTCCCCCCTGCCCCTTAGGGGGCATCGTCCCTGTTACGAATCGCTCGAAATTCCAGCGCGTGTGATTCGCGATCTGGTTTCGCGAGTCGACCGGTTATACAGCCGCCTCTCGAAGATCGGGTATCTGGAAAAGCGACGAAGAACGAATCGAATGAAAAGACCTGTTCTTTACGCGTTTCGAATCTCGCGGAGGCGCCCGATTCTTCGCGCTTGCAACGATCGACGTCACGGTTTCGCTTCGCGAAACAAATTTCCGCGCAATCTCGGGAAACTTGTCCGATCGAATGGCGATATCAATAATAACACTCGAACACGAGGCAACTTCCCCCGGAGGTAACTTTCCGAGAAGTTATTCGAAAAGTTGATCCCCCTTGGAATTTATACCGCCTCTTTCTTCTCTTTCCTTTCTCTTTTTCTTCCTCTTTTTCCTCTCCTTCTTTTCCACTGACCTCTCGATTTATTACGAGCTCTCTCGACCGGAAGCTGGAGACGTTATTGTCAATGGGGCAAAAGACGAAAGGCGTCCACTCGGGGCGAACCCTCGAACGACAAAGGGATTTTCATCGATGCGGAGACTAACCACCGGTGATTTCTCGTCGCATTCTCCGCCGGGTAGGTTTCTAATGTCGCGTCGATGAAACGGCCGGACGATTCGTCTCTGATTAACGAGCCGCGATACGTCTCTGCGAACTTGGATCACCGGTGGTTAGGGAAACTTACTTTCAAAGCCTCCGTGACCGAGGCGGAACGAGGTGGCGGAAGCTCGGCTTCGCTTTCCCTCCCGCTTTCTTCCAGGCCGGACGTGACTTTTCACGTCCCAACAATGGTGCAAGCTGTGTTTCCGCAGTGGCACGTGATTCGAAAGCGTACACGGCGCTCGCTCGCTCGCTGTTGCGAGAGACGCGCAACCACACGTAGCCAACCACCGCTAATTCCCACCGCCCCGGCCGCCCCAAGAACTTGCTCGCAACTTTACTTTACTTACGTTACGAGTCGCGGTAGCACGCTTATCGTTGTACTTTTTCCTTCCCCCCCCACCCTTCCGTCGGCCACGCCGCACCGCGTTTTGTCTCGTTTCTCTCGCGACAACCGCCGCCGGCCGTTTGTTTTCTCTCGCTTCCTTCCGCCGTGGACGCCGGATGTTGTCACTTGTTGCAGAAATTACGAGTTAATCCGATAATTAGTCGGGCAGGACCTTGCACTTCCGCTTCTTTTTCTCACTGCGCCGCGCCGGCCGTGTCCACTCCTACGTGTCCCGTAGGCCAGGATGGCCCAGTTTCCTCTCGGTCCTCGCCTCGAGCCGTCGCCCCCGTTCATTTTTCTAACTTTTAACGACGCAATCTCGTTCTAGTCACGGAAACGACGAGCCCTCGCCGAGTCCGCGATGCTCGGAATAATGGCGAATCGCGGAATTCGCCATCCCTTATTTTCGCGTACCTTGTTTTTGGTGGAAAATTCGTTTCGTGGGTGGTACAAGTTCCGCGGTATTGCGCTAACAACGATTACCTTACGCGCTCGTCCAGTTCGCTATCTCATGTTATAGGCGGAACGCTAGTGGTTAAAGTTTCGCAGTTTATCGCGCGAAAATTAGACTTATTTCACGAGTTCTCCTTCCCTCTTCGAATCTTGGAAATTCGATTCTGAATAGTACAAAGTCTCGAAATTTTATCTGGTTACAAGTAGTGGTTCGAGATTGACGAATTCACGAATGGTACCATTAGGCTATTAACACGTATCATTAGGTCGAAAAGTATAATATATGTAACTGCGTATTTTCATGTACAAACGAAGAGTGAGTTTTTCTTGAAAAATAGAAGAATACATTGCCCACTTTTCTTCATTTAGCTTTGGCACGAAGCATTCTTCAGGCAGCTTTGTGATTCCGCGTTGAAGAAAGGTCTTACGTCTCTCAAGAAAAAGTTCCAAGAACGATTCGACGTCCCCGTCGGCAGTGAAATTTAACAAACCGATTCTGACACTGCCGTAGTTTTAAGGCTTCTTCGTCATACACGTCAGACAATATTTTACAAGCTTGCTTTTTTATAAGCGTTTTTTTTTTCTTCTTTTTTGAAGATAGTGCGGCAAAGTATAACGGAAATATTCCTTTTCTTGATTTTTCATCGTCGTCGATCATACAATTTCTAACGAAATCGTGCAGTTTCCTTTCTTAAAACATCGGGTATCAGATTACACAATGAATTTGCGACTTAAAGTGAAGTTGGTTTGAACACGTCAAGTGCCATGTCGGTTCCTAGGAACTTTTGCTTTAAAGTCTCAGCGATCGTATCGACTTTTACTACCGTTTCGACGTAGAATTCGACATTTTTGAACGAATATCGACTACTATTGCAGATTTCGTCAGTTCTATAATGATTCGCGATTTTCATTGCAATTTGTGACTTTAAAGCAAAAATCCCTAGAAAGCAGCGTGGCACTTGACGTGTTAAAATATACATATTAGAAAAAACTGCACTTGTACTCCAGTACGACTCGTCTCACTGAAAGGCACAGAAGCAACTGTTCTTACTAAATGAGGACGACTTTTTTGCTATAAAATTTTATTTGAATCGATAGAAAACAAATTACAGACAATGCCACTCCTACTCGAGGTCTACGCCACGCCCCCTCGCGAATCACGTGACCCAAATCAACCAATCGCTAATTTTCGTTGCATCAGCGTTGCACCTGAAGAGGGGTAATCCGATTCTCTGGATTACCCCCGCTAAAGTCACTTTCAGTGATAAAAAAAAGAAAAAAACGAGATCATTTGCTCAATATTCGCGTAGCACGTTTGTGTATCTTACTGTGAAAAATTTCATTTTTACCTCAACTATTATTTACCTCACCGTATAAAAGCTCTTCATTTTCTACGGTTGTGTCTCCCCGTAATCCCTGTCAAGTCGCAATCTTCGCGAGAAAAGTGTCAAATTATCGGTCTGCAATGAGAACAATCGTCGTAATCATGGCCCCCCGGGCGGACCACTGGGAGAGGGGGATCGTTTGAGAAGCCGGGCCAAATAGTTACAGAAGTAGTTTACCTCAATCAAGATTGGCGATTGCTTATTACCGTACAAAGCTCCGTCCGACATTATCGGCATTATCAGGTTGAAATTGTGACGGGACTCGCGGCGGTCGGCTGCAGGCATCTCTCGAGGAGGTCGCAGCAGGGTCGCGGTTATCGGCGCTCCTCGGCGCTGTAATTGGATCGTTTTCGTCGCAGTCGGAGCACGACCGGATGCACCGGAAGACCTCGTTCGAGAAAGAATCGCGCGCTTCCTCTCTTCCGCGCGGCGGAGGAGTTCCGTTTTTTTAATTACAATCTCGTCGCGACGTTAAAGAAGAAACTAACTGACTCCGACACCGATTGGAGGAGCTGGGAGGCTGGTTTTTCCTCTCCCACGGTAAACGTTGCGGCAATGTCCCGGTGTAATCGAATCAGCCTTCGACGGAGTAATTAATTCGCTTGCTAAATCGAGGAAATCGCGAAATCTTATCGAAACTGTTCGAGAGTAATTGGAGACCCGTTCGCTATTTGCTCGTTGATATCAGGATATAATAAAAGGTAACGAGAACAAGTTGTTTCTATATAATTGCCCGGTATCTGTGTAATAATCTCTCCCCTGTTCGAAGGCAGGAACGGGTAATTTCCTTGGAATATCTACTTAAAGTAGATATCTGTGTGATATCTGTGTTCCTCGTTCGATTCGACGACGTAGACTCGACGCGCAACGATATATGCATATGTGGGAAAGGAAGCAAAATTAAATCCTGTGGCTTCTAATTTAAAGTTTATCAATATTTTGGCATTGAACTAAAGAAGCCCGCGCATGGCCTTGACAAAGAAATATTAAGCAAAAATAAATGCGCGACAATTCGACTAACCATAGGAAATTATCGACGTGTTAAGTGGTTCCTGAGTGTAGCGACGTGTCGGTTAATTAAGCTTAACTCCGGATCGAACAGAATGAAGACACAGTTTCGAAACTGACCGTCTTTTATTTTTTGTAATTTTGGGAAGCAGTGGGACTTTATTGCTCCTGGTCACGACTCGTCGCTATCTAAAGGGAATCTTACCCCCAAACTTTTCGCACACTCACACGCAGAACGTCCTTTTAGAGGTCTAAGTCTGGTTTCTCTCGCTGCGATAATCGCAAAAACGATAATTGCCTCTTGGGCCACACAGGAAGAACCGTTCCGAGCAACGAGGCTTCTCCACACGCGAGTCGTGTGTATTTTAATCGCGGTGAAACGCAGCAAATTGTTAATCGCAAGTTGGGATCGTGTCGCGTCGAAGTTCACCGGCGCGTGGCAAGGATAGTGGGCGAGCCTCCGCGATCGAGATTACGCGGTCGGTCGAGGGCCAATTAAAATTACAAAGAGAGAGAGAGAGAGACCCGACGCTGCGCGGAACCAGCGTGGTGGACACCGTCGAGCGAGACCTAATTCACCGGCCTTCCCGAAAGCCAGCAAGTTCCATTCGATTAAGCGTATCCTCGTTTTCAGCTAGTTAAACTCGGCCGAGCAAAGAGCTACCAGCTCCAGGCTCGGACGTTCACCGATCCGATCGATCCGGCGAACGGCAAGGAAATCGACTGCCGTTCGCGCGCGTAATAAAGCCGTCTTTTTCTTCAATTAACGCGGCTTCTTCGCCGTTCGCGAATCGACGAATCGATACGGACGTGGTCAGGCACCAGCCGCTCGAATCCGCCTCCGTTTCGCCCCGTCGATTCCGGGTAAATTCTTGCCGATGACGTTAATTAGATTCTCTCTCGGTTCGGAGTTAGAATTTCGCAGACCCTTTCAAGCCGCCGACGCGGTGGCTCGTGCCGAGTAAATTTATTTGTTGAAATAACAGCCGGGAGAACGGCGGGCAAAATTGAAACGAACGAACGTTCCTCGAGCGCATTCCTCGAGGATGACCTTCAAATTTCTCTGTTAATTTTTCCGCGAGGAAAACGGGCGAAGGTTTCTAGCTTTCCCGGACGGTGAGTCACTTTGTTCTTCGGCAAGATTCCCGATAAAAAAAAAAAAAGAAGAAGAAAAAGCGAAGAACTTTGTACTTCGTTTCTTGGTTGAAATTCTGATCAGTGATTTTTCACGTGCGCTAACGTCGTTACGCGGTCCAGACCCCAATCAGAGTTCATTCACTCGGATACGAACTTTGAAAGACCGAGAAGCAATCCAAAACGCACATCTGCGTCTTTGTTAATTATATTTATATTAGACAGTTAACAGAACTGAGTCAGTTTGCGAAAATTTCTGAGAGAATTGCAAGCTTCTCCGACAAAATTTTTTGCAAAATGCTCCTTCGTCTCGTTTCCGCCGATTTCCGTGTTGCGTGACATTTCGTTGTATTATTCAACGCGTTGGACTGTTTCTTATCGTTGAACATTCCTTATCGAGCGACGGATCAAATCACGATAAGCGAAGGGGATCGGGCTTAGCTCCTGAGTCGAGACCTAGTTTTTAATGCCTGCCCCGGGAGGAACAAGGCACGACTTCCCGGAAGGTTGGGGCCTGTATCTGCCATGATTTATTCAGAGCAAGCGGATGCGAATAAATAATTTGCGGGGTTGTAACGGCGACGAGCCACCGTTACTCGAATAAGAAAGCATCGGAATTTTATAAACAACGGACCTGCTCGACCGCGGCGGCCCGAAGGAACGATCATTCCCGGAACACGTATCGATTTTCGCGATTGGCAGATACTCATAGCCGCGGCGGACCTTTCCCTTCGCGTCGAATCGGAAAGATGGTAGATTCAATTGCGTGTTTATCGGGGAGGAGAAAAGAGAACAGGCTCGATACAGGCTGGTTCGTTCGTGACACGGGGAACTCGCGTCGCATTCTCTCGCGCTGTGTCGACGCAATTTTCGGCGGACGACGCTGAATCGGGAAGAGAGGAGGGGGAGAGTAAGGAAGATTAGGAGAAATGAGATCGAAGAGAGGAAAATGAGAAAAGAAGAAAAGAACAGTAACCTAGAGATTCGTTCCTCAGAGGCTGCGAGAGAAAATTTCCTCCCGCACAGAGGGAAACGAATAGAAATTGCACGATCGCATTTTCGATTCGGTTCGGTTCGGTCCGGTGGTTTTACGTTGCGAGTAATTATTTGCGGATACGTAACCCCCCGGTGGTTGGTTGTTTATATTGGCATTTTATCCCGATTGGACCCCGTTTCTTTGCCCCTTTTCGCCCGATAACATATAACAACGTAAAGTTTCAATAACGGCGGGGGTAATCGATGAAAATCACGTGAATAAAAGGTAATTACCGCGGTGGAGGAGGTCGAGGAGCGGGGAGTGGGGAGTGGGACGAGGGAGGGGAGGAGATAGGTAATCGGAATAACCAACAACAAATTTGTTCCGGCGATATCCAGTGTACATAAGATAACAAAATTACCCCCGATTCGTTGGTCGTGCAGGCCAGGCTAATTTTAATGAACTCGCCTCGTATCGAGAAGTAAAAAAAAAAAAGAAAAAAAAAAGGAAAAAAAAAGGGAGGGAAAAAAAAGAAGAGAAACTGTCGCCCGATTGGAGCCGGTCGGCGCGGAACGAAGTTTATGAAACGATTTGCTCGGGGAAATCTAGTTGTTACGGCTCCCCGTCCCGATAACAGGGCGGGGTGCAGTGATAACGTTTAAAAGGAACGAACGAAAATTCAGCGGTGCCTCCTCCGCGCGCGTTGGCCAGGATTTATCCCTCCCGGAGCGTCGGATTTAACTACAACTAGAAAATCACCGCGATTTTTTTTCGCCCTTCTTTTTTTTTTTCACGTGTGCGCGTTTCATTCCCGTTTCCGCGCGACTCGCGACACCGGTTCGTTGCTTTCGATAATAAAAATTTAGTGCAGTTACCGCAAGCGCGATCCCCATTGTTACCGGCGCGCGCGGACATCCGCGCGAAATTGCCTTCGATTCGGCGCGCCTCTCGATACAGGCCAGCTCGAAAACGGTGCCCCGCGTGTTTCCCCCGCGTGGTTGTATTTCACGGCTGGAAACAGGCGGGCAAAATGCTTCCAATAAGCGTGAATACGCTAACTCTTCGTTCGCATTGCGCACGGTATTTTAAAAGATAAACGCTCGTTAATCCGCGGATTTAGGAATCAATTCCCCGGCGTTCGTAGCGCGTAGGATCTCCAAATGTTTCGACCGCATTTTCGGATATTTTCACTCTTGAACTACCCTATTTTTTTTCATCTAGTTAATCGCCAGTTTTTCTCGTTAACACGTGTCCCCCACGGCGGACCTGTTTACTCCGTCAGCCGGATTGCCAATCTTTACCCCCCCCCCCCCACCCGCCATTGTGAATAATTCATGAAGCGCAAATTTTCCTCGAAATCCCCGACGAAAAAAGAGACCATCGAGCACTGAAAGAGTTAAGGGATGACCCAGTTGTAATTCTCTCTTCGAGCATAAATTTCCGAAAAACGCTGGAGGCTATCGCTCCGATCGTTTTTGAACTCCCGCTGCTCAGATTTAATTTTCCTCGAAGAAACATCAATTGTTGATGTTTCTATCCGGTCGTCGAGAAACTCGAATCGCTCCATTTCCTTTCTTCGTTGAGCATAAATCATACCGAACGACGCTCCATAGAATCTCGTTCTCGCGAAACTTACGTATATGTATTTAGAAAGGGAACGATTTAATCTCTTCGAATTGGCTCAAATTTTGGTAATTTTCTTTAATGAAACGTCCACAAATAACGTTTCTGTCGCCAATAATAATGAAGAAAAAAAGAACAATTTCCTTTTTCCTTTTTTCTCGAGCATAAATCACACCGTACAAGGCTCAATAGAATCTCCTTCCTGAAAACACTCTTTCGAGTTGGCTTAAATTTTGATAATTTTCCTTAAAGGAACATCAGAAAACACACGTTTCGCCAATAATTAAAAATATATATATATATATATTTAGTTGGGAAACTCGAGTCGTTCTTTTTCCCCTTTTCCCCGAGCATAAATCACACCGTACGAAGCACAACAGAAAGGGATTCCTTACGTACAGGAAGGGATCGTCTGAAAACACTTTAGCCTCCTCCCGGACGAGACTAGGGTCGCTGGAACCCTAGGCTTCGGCCTCGATACGCACAATACCTCAAATTTCCTATATCAGTGCTCAAGGAGCAATCAGCCGACAAACGAGGGACTCGAGTCCGGCTGTCTGTCAAGCACCGATCCTAACGCCCATCTCCGCCAATACGCCACGCTCGATTAGCCTCGCGATCGGCATACGGCTGCCGGTATACACGTCGTTGTCGGGACTCGGAGCAGTCAGTTCACGAGGAAAACTCGCCGGCAGCCGCGGTTTAGCAGCGGGCTTCGAAGTGAACAAAGTTTTCCACGCAGCTCCGCCACGAACGCGTTTAAAACCGTAGAACCGATACAGCGATACCGCGGACAACGCGGTAAATACGATAATAGACAGTGCCGGTGACGCGAGCTGCGCCGCTGTCGAGCTATAAATTTTCGGAAGTTACTGCCAGTTAAGAACCTCTACACGACCGAGTCCCCGTGTCCCGAATTCTCTCCTCTGGAGCATTCCTGCAGCGCGACGTTCGGTCGACGATCCCGGAAGCCGTGCTACGAAGCTTGGAAAAAGGAGAAGAATCGGTCGTAGAGTCTGGGTCCGAAACTCGTCGACTCCTCGCTTCGTCTTATCGAAGCGCAGCGATAATAAGCTGCGCAAATAGAACAAGTTCGTCGAGTCACCTTTGACAAAGCTGTCTCCTCCTGCCGCGTAATTATTCGCTGGAGAGTAACAGGTATTTCACCGGGGGAGACTCTCGAAGTTCGAACTCGAACGCGAACGCGAACGTTCACGTCGTAGTTAGCTCCGAGTTAAATATTCAGGCTGGATGTTTTCGAATTCGGGGCTCCCTCTCTCTCTCTCTCTCTCTCTCTCTCTCTCTCTCTCGGCCCGCGATGGAATTAATATTGTTGGAGGAATTGTACAAGTCGCCGGGACTAGTCGGTAGTTTACCAGCGTGGATAAAATCTCCCTCGGGCAGGGTGGATCAAGTTTGGTAGTAAAACGAACAAAGTTCGCAACGAGTCGATCTCGCGGATTGCTGTTTTACAAATTATCTCGTTGCGAGGCGACGAAAGAGAACTCCGCGAGAGAGAGAGAGAGAGAGAGAGAGAGAGGTTTGCCCGTTTATCGTTCCGGATATAAAATCGCGAAATTAATTAACGCCGTCGGAGATTAAGCAAGTTGATTCCGAGCGATCGGGAGAGGTTGCTGGAAATCCAGGCGCGGAGAAGAGGATCAAAGATTGAAACGGGGGCAGCACGCCACCCGTTCCTCTCCGATCCTCGCGCGATGAGGCTAATTGCAAGACAGATCGCGTGGTAGCCCCGGTTCTTCGCTGGCTTCCGACGTAGCGCGGCGGCGTTCAGTGGAGGAAGGAAGGGCGCGCGTTTGATCGAGTTGAACCGTGTCTGCCTCGCAAATCAGCGAGCGACCGAGTTTAAACGTATGCACGAGACCCGGTAAACTCGTTCCACGGGCTGGTCCGTTGCATACGTACGCGGCGCGGGTTAATTGAAGAGACCGTCACGTGGTGGCGCGTGAAACACGCGTGACTGCTCTCGCGGTCTCGAGATGGAATCGGCGATGACCAGAGACGGAGGGGACGCGTGAAACGATCATTAATTTCGTGGTTTATAGTCGTAGTTTCGAAGAATTTCGGTCAACCTGTAAACTAGTTTCGAAATAATCGAGCGCCTCTCTCTCTCTTTTTCTTTCTTTTTTTGTTCTTCGATCAACGGGTTAGAGAGATACGTGTTGCATCGGCGTGGCCACGGTCAAAGTCTGGCCGAAGCTTTGTCGAGGCTTTTGCGGGGCTTTTTGCCAGCCGGGGGCTTTTAATTAAGGCGAGATATCGGACTTTTTGTTTTTCCTACCAGGACCGGTCAGGCTCGCCTGTTTCGGTGTTCGATAAATCGAGCAGAGGGGAGGGGGGGCGGTCGGCCCACGGTCTTTCCAGCTTCCACCGGGAAATTTGTTACTTCAGAGACAACGATAAATTTTGGCCGGCGGATGGGAGAGGCAAAAACAGCGCGGGCTTCGTAAATCGCAAAGTGGTCGGGCGAGAGAGGCGAGAAACTGAAACGTATGTATATGCGCGCGTGTGTGCGTCTCGCGTGCAGCGTGCAGCGTGGAGCGTGTTTTTGTACGTTCGCGTATCGCGGATATTATAGAAAAAAGGAAGGGAAGAAGGAGAGGGGAAGGGGGCAGGGGAAAGAAATGTCGGTCGATCGGTAAGATCGAAAGCCAGTATGGTTTGTATCCAGCTACCATTCGTCTCGACGACGAGCATTAACGGCGGTGGAAAACGGGATCGATGGATCCATTCGATGCGAGGTATACGCCGATTCCTATTTTCCTTTTCTTTTCATTCCATCCATTCGGCTCCTTTTTTACCCGTGTATTCTCTCTCTTCCATCGAATCATTTCACGGTGAAATTAGCAATGTCCTAGCCCGATTTTTCCGCTCCTTTTTATTCCATGTCCATCTTTTCAACGAGGTATTCTTTCTCGCTCCGACGGTTTCTTTCTTTCTTTCTTTTTTTCTTTCTTTCTTTCTTTCTTTCTCCTCGTGTCTTTGTCCGAGCCGGGGACAAAAGGAGAATGTAATTTCTCCAGCTTGCGTTATTTCTACGACCCTCTGGGCACCCGCCGTCGAAAAGAGACCGCCGATTCTTCTCTCCTCCCTCTCCCGCTTTCACCAACCTTGCATCCTCCGCCCTTCCTTCTATTTTCTCGCCCACTTTTTCCTTTTCTCTTTGCAGACGGTTGTTCCCTCCCTCCCCCCTTACCGTGCTCGTCGTTGTCGATGACAAGATTCACAGAATCACCGACGTCAAACGTTTCGAAACGCCGCGGTGGGCGACTTTTATTTCAGAACCCGTCGACGGTTCCGGCTTCGTTTCTGCTTGAAAGAAGCAGCCCACCCTCGCTCCTCCCACCTTCGGTCCATCTGCCTTCGGTCTTTAGCCGTCTTTGGACTTGAAATTTGTCGTTTGCCTCGCCGGCCTCTAATAGCAACGAGAGACGCTACGTTGAAGAAAAAAGAAAAACGTTCGGTATTCGGACCGATTCGCGTTGTAGCTGGTTTGTGCTGGTGCGTACAAAGGGAAGGGAAAAATTAAATTTTCCTTTTGTCTCTCTGTTTTTCCCTGTCCGCGCGTTCGCAGGAAAATCAAGCGAGGATGATGTATTCCGTCTGTAGCCTAAAAGCGGGAACGAGCCTAGGCAAACGTTGCGCGAATCGTCTCGCGAGTGCACGAGTGCGTCTCTTCTGCGACGGGGAGACGAATGGAATATGCACGCGTTGGAAGCTTCGAGAGGAAGCTCTTCCGGCAGCTTGGTCGCTCCGTGACGAATTTCGTTCGATCGCGTCGCTATTTGCCGACGCAGGAATCTCTCGCGTCTCACGGAATTTGTTAATCCGCGCTGTGCTCGACTAACGTCGAGACTAACTACGTTTTACTACGATAATTTCGCATTTCGCCAGTTTGAGATGTAGCATTAGTTGCGAAAATTTTAAATTTGTAGATCGTACCTCCGACGGAAATGAAATTGACATTTCCGTACCTACTAGTATTATACTGCGTATAGACAATTTACCGTATATAAATTAAATCTGATCAAATACGTGCACGCGTGCGCGTGAAAAGGAATTTTCATCTCGCTGAACAAACTTTGCTCTCCAAACACGCCACGCCTTCGATCTTGAAGGGGTTGAGATTGTTTGTCGAAAGCGGTGATTTTCTGGCCCCTCGGCTTTCAGCTCCTCGGCTGCGGTCACTTTTACCGAGTCGAGTGTCTCGTTATCTCTCTGCGGATCGTAAAAATTACGAAACTCGGCGTGCCGAAGCTTGACCGATCATGCACGACGCGGTCGGTTGTGTCGAACAGCGAGCGACGATGAAATCCTCCGGCAACGAGGCAGCTGCTGGCGAGATTAATCGAGTTTGGAAAAAAGGAAACTCGATTGGCGAGTGATGCAATCGTTGTCTTCCTCTCTTTTCCCACCTCTCGAAGTGGATATCTTGGTATTTCATTGAAAATAAAAGGAACACCGCGAGGGGTCGTGTTGAAAAATGACGGGGGGGGGGGCAGGCGGGGGGGAATAAAGTTTGATATCGGTTGTTGCTGTCTCGCCGCGCGGCTCTCTCCGTAGTATATTTTACTCGGCATCGTTTTATTTCGTCCCCGTCATCGATCAAGACAGTCTCTCCAGCGCCCGGGAATAGAGCGAGAAGCCTCCCGGCAAAAGAGCGAAGACCCCTCTTGCAGCGAGAAGGAAATCGAGCAGGGAGAATAAATTTCCGCAATTTGCGCGGTAAGATGCCCGCGCCACGCGATTCATTAATCATCGCGGCTGTATTCGAATCCGGATTTACCAATAATATCGTCCACCTTGACAAATTCTTCTTCTTCTCCAACATTCGGAATTGGAACGCCTTTGTGATTTTTAATAAAAAAAAAACAACAACAACAACAACAACAACAATCGCCATTTGTTATTCGTCGAGATATAAATCGAGTTGTAACAATACGATCCGTCTTGACAAATTCCTAATACAACCACCACGGAATTCATCTCATTCTCGCAGTTATTAACGTTATCATCTGCAGTACGTAGGTAAATTCTTTTCCCTTTAACAGCGCGGATGTTTATCTCTGTGGAGGGGCCAGCCTCTTTCTCTGTCAAACCACCCTTTAAACTACAAAACGGTTCCTATTACGCTAATTACGTCGCTATTACGTTGATTATTTTCACGAAACAAGCCAGCTTTTCCGCCCGAGGTTCATCCTGGAAATCACGTCGTTCAAAGGATTCTCATCTTTTTATCAAGACGCTGATGGACGTCTGGCTTCCGGTTCCGAGTCCCCTGCGACCGGCCGCCCGTAATCTTGATGACCGACTGTTCGATCTATCGCCGTCGGGCTAAAACGAACCGGGAATAGAGAGAGAGAGAGAGAGAGAGAGGAGTCAAAGAGAGGATGGTCTACCTAACGAAGGGAATCGATCTTCGGGCAACGTTCCTTCGTCGATGGACGATCCCGGTCCACCGATTTCTGTCCTTCGTCACCTCGCTTGTGAAAACTGGCGCGCAGCATCTGCTGAAAGACGAGATCGCGAGGGAGATCGCTCTGCGCGCTTTTCCATCTTTAATAGACGTCGTAAACCGTTTTTACAACGGTTCTTCTTGTGAAAACCGATTCTTCCACCGTTGTGTAACGCACAGCTCTCCGTCCGTTTCGCGCTTTCCATCGAGCATCGTCAGAGTTTCACGAGAGATACGACGAGGATTATCCCGCTCCGTCGATGGAAATATGGCCGTCACGTAGGGGCGACTCTTTCACGACTCGCGTTGTAATTCTTGTAATTCGACGAGGGTCGCGGTGTTTGCCGGCCATCGGTATTCGGTGCATCGGCACGGTCGTAAAGCTGTCCAAGGGATGGCGATAGCCGTTGCAAGTATTTTTAACAGATATGGAGATGTCTGATCGGTGGCTTTCGATTTCTGTCTGAAATTCACATCAACGAGGCGCGATTTTCATTGTTGTAGATTCAAGAATTAGGACTAACTAAGACGTCGTAAGTTAAATTACTAAATTAATTTATCGCTACGTTTGTCGCAGAGTTTCTTTCGTCAAAGAAATAAATTCCTACGCTATTTTTCAAATATTTATGACAGATATAGAGACGAGATGTGTGATCGGTGGCTTTCGATTTCTGTCTGAAATTCACAGCAACGAGGCGCGATTTTCATTGTTGTAGATTCAAGAATTGGGACTAACTACGACGTCGTAAGTTAAATTACTAAATTAATTTATCGCTACGTTTGTCGCAGAGTTTCTTTCGTCAAAGAAATAAATTCCTACGCTATTTTTTAAATATTTATGACAGATATAGAGACGAGATGTGTGATCGATGGTCGACGAAGGCTTCAGATTTCCGTATGAAATTCACAGCAACAAAGCCGTGATTTTGATTATTGCCGAAAGCACGCGAGTGTAGGAATTAGAATCGACCAAGTCATCGCGTCGTAAGTGAGAAATTTGCTCAACTTGGTACTAAATTAATTTATACATAGAAATTAATTCATCTGCCACAGAGAGTTTCTTTCATCGAACAAACGAATTCCTCTACCGTCGTTTCCACATGATTTGTCCAACTTAAAAAAAGAAGCTGTTGGAAATGTTCAAAGTTTCGAGTCATTAGTAAACTCGTCTGTACGCACTGTACACGTTGAGAAGAAGATATTCGATGCATTTTGGAAACGCATTGGAAGGGTGTAAGCTTTCATATTGATGAGGGTAGAGAACATCAATTACCAACGTACAATATCTTCGATAATTGATAAACTTCATTAATAAACGCTCGCCCGCCCGTCTCTCGATTTTATTAAAACGAAAAAGGTCGCGGGAGTTGAAAAATTTTCACCTGACTCTAATTAGAACAATTTCACTTTGTTTATTCTTACGTCTATTCTTCGCGTAACAGCGACACGTGTGTATTTATGCATTGCATTTAACGCGTTAAATAAAATTTTATTCTTCTGCGCAAGAAAGTAATATTGAAACAGAAGCACTTATTAAGTAAATAAATCCACTTACTTTCGTCGCAACGGTTTCGTTAATTGCAGTCGTCTCTGTACGATACACTTGGCGATCCTTGTTGCCAACGTTAACGTCGAAAACTCCTCTCCCTTTTTATTTATGGGCAGGCTGGTTGAATCAGCGGCTGGGCGAAGTCGTTCGCTTGATTTTCATTCGTTTTCATCGGGCGACGACGCAGATCGGCCCCCCGGGGTAGAAAATAAACGTCGTCGGCCGTGCTCTTCGTCCGTTTGTAACGCGATTACGCCCAAGGTTCTGCTTGAGAGAGAGAGAGAGAGAGAGAGAGAGATCCGCGGTGCCGTTAATCAAACTGGCCGGGCAGTTTTTAATTCGCCGCCGGTTGCTACGTCGCGTCGAACGCGGCGCGCATGAACGAAACGAAGTTACCGCGTGGATAATGAACGCGCAATTATGGCAATCCGACGTCGGGTAATTCAGCCTCGGAGCGGACACCCGGGCTTCTCCGAATCGTGCACGCGAGAGAAACGTGCCACGTCCTCGTAATTGACGTGTTCGAAGCGCAAAAGTCGCCCGATGATTCAAGAAGTTGCGCCGCGTTTCTTCGCCATTCAAATCGTCCCCTCCGTCTTCCGCTCTTCCGGAGGAAACATCGTACTTGAATCTAGCCAACAGCTGGGACGTTCTCTTTTTTATAATTTGCTGATAATTGCAACGAACGTGTGACAAATTTCGTGTTTAACACTATTTGAGTGACTATGTCTAATAAATATATTACTTCGTAAATACAAATTGCCGATACAGAGAAAGTCTGTCGAGGATTTGTTAGCTCTCTGAAACCCAATTTTTTCTTTAGTTCGGTGAAGATCGTTCAAAATTGCTCGTGCAAACTCTCGTTTGTACTAGGTACTTTTTGATACTTTTAGACGAGCTTTTAATCGGAAGTAATGCACTCGTCTCTTCTTGGTAGAACTCGCTTAAGCGTAATATCAACCAGGTTGATACGTCGTGTCAAGTGACGTCTGATTGTTCAACGCGAGAAGCCACTTAAGGTAACTTCTGACGCGTCGTTATCCAATTCCAATCTTGTACCAGTGACTTGCGATTTGGCAGTTTTACGTTTTATAATCCCTTGCGGGGACAATTACACCTGTTATTTCCTACCATTTCTCTTGGCCAAATGTTTTCAAAAGGTTACTGCTTTATTGGCCTTGATTCAGTTACCTGCAAATATATATATATATATTAAATTAGATATTTATTATATATAGCCATGTTAATTAATGCAGCGGTGACAAAAGTGGCTCGTTTGCGTCGATAACTCGGTGGCAAACGGTGTTTGTTCGCGGCACGGCCGCCAGCCATGACCAATTTGTAGGTACTAACGAATCGATTGGTCGCGCATGTCGTGCAGGATCGTTGCCCGATGAAGATTAAGAAGCAACGGAAGCGTAAAACTGTCACGAATCGTGGCCAAGATAAGGCCACGATGGCGTGTCGAGCGTTCATTGAGAACGCCGAACGAACGGAGCAACGCGTGGCACAGGTTCCCTCAAGTTATTCGCCGGCTCGTTCGAAACGATCGATCGATCAAATGGAAGAAAGAATCGGATCGATCGGATCGATCGGATCGATGGTTGGAATCGGTAATTTCTGGCTCTCTGTGCATCCTTCGATGCAACGATTTCTCTTTTTCGAGAACGGAGCATTGATGGACGAAACTCGACAATTTTGTAGAGCTTCGGCGTAGACGCGTGATTTATAAAATGGTTCGCGCCGGGAGAGAAATTTTTCAGGGAACTCGCGTGCTTGAAAATACCGAGAGGACCAAAGTAGAAAATTCTGGATTAGTCAGCCGTTCGCTGGCCAATAGCCCTTCAATTTTGAGGGAATCCGTAATAAAATATAGCTAGAATGTAGGTGTCACCCGGTACGAACAACGCGCGCTACAGCCAGCAGCACGGGAGTTTAATAAATATAAGAAATATTTTAAGAGATTTCTATTTTAATCGAAAACGCACGTATAAATTCTCTTTCTCGAATAAATCTCTCTCGAAGTACGACAGCTTTGTTAAAATAAAAAGGAGGGAAATGTAGAATCCATCGATCGCGCTCTGTATTCGGTTACGAAACGAATCGAAAAAGATTACCCCTGCTGTGACAAATCGATCGTTGCGTCGAACGTTAGAACGTTAGATTCTAAACAATCGAGACGTTTTCTTTCTCCTTTTCTTTTTTTTTTTTTTTTTTTTTTTTTGTTTTAATTATGACAGAACGAAGGATGACAGGTGGCTGAATGACAGCGGGCAATAAAGCGCGCGCACACGCAGCGCGATCGAACGAAATAACGTCGAATAACTATAGCGGCCGGGGATGAACTAGGAATTACACGGTGATTCGAGCGAGTTACATGGTGTATCGGCACGGCCGCATGAAAAATTAGTCCGCGGTCGACATTGAATTTTCAACAGCCGACTGAACTAATCGATCACTCGTTTGTATGACACGCGATACGTGCTCCCGATGTACATACACATGTATTTTATTAACTTCCGCCGCGGACCTAAACGACTATCGGGCGCCATCTTACGCACAATCGAGCCGCTGTCATTAGGGAAATTCTATAAGTCACATAAGTTATAAATTATCGTTGTTAATTACACTGGCGCGGGATATCAACAAGTATGATAATAAATCAACCGAGATTTCACAAGTACGTCATCTGATTATCTTAACCGATGAAAAATTACGAACCAATGAAGGGTGGTTGTCGCCTGTAATCTGTAATAACTTGTCACTTGCGTTAATTCATTAGCGTTCGCGCGATCTTCTTTTCTCTCTTCCTCTCTCTTCTCTTTTTTTTTTGAAAATTCTGCTTAATTAACATCGCACGTTTATTTAATTTCGACCGAATAAATCACGGGAGCAACCAGAGCGTGTTACACCGTCGCAACTGCAACGTTCAATTTCGCAGCAGAGATTGGTAATAGTGCGGGCGTGCACAGTCAAAGTGGAAGTAGAAGTTACTAGGTCAGACAGCGCGCCACGGAAGCTTCCTTTTCACTAATAAAGCGTGCATTATGACGTTGAAACGCGGGGAAATATTAAACGCGGACCGCCAACGCTGCTCTCGCCGGCAAACACCACCCTCTCTCTCTCTCTTTCTCTCTCTCTCCCGAAATAACTCTCGCAGGCCAACTACAAAGTTAGTTCTCGAAACGGGTGCCGCCGCGGAACGGCCGCCTCCGTTTTCACCGGCGTTAAATGTTAATCCGACAAACCCGCGGAGAACCCTCGTTTGTTTCATCGTGTCGATCCGTCGAAGAAACTTTATCCGCCAAGGCAAGTTAAACATCGCCGGAGCTGCAAGTGGGGGAGGGAGGGTGGACCGTGGATGTAAGAGGGAGACGCGGAAAGTAACGCGCGGCTCTGCTCCTTTCCGCTTGACCACGTCGTTCTCTCGCGTCGTTCACGCTTCCTTGGCTCGGAGCGAGCGAGTTCGCCGAGACGATCGAATCGTACGATAAAACGAAGAATCGAACGGGTTCGAACGTTTGCGTGGGTTGGGGGAGGGGTGGAAAAAAGAAGGAGAGGAGAACGAGATGGAAGCGGCGAGAGCGCGAGAACGATAATCGCGGCGCGCACGTGTGAAATCGAGTTAACGCTCCGAGCTAACGCTGTTACAATTACTGCGTCGATCTGACGGTAATTCATTGAAACTAGCCTGGCTGTTGCGGCACGTATACGAGAGTGTCGAATATCGAGAACAGGATCGAAGACAGGCGGTTGTCATGAATGGCTGCGGTAATGACGATAATTCATCGCGTTCTACGTCACGTTTATGAAAAGCTGGAATATGAAGAGAGAGAGAGAGAGACAGAGAACGGTGCTCTGCCGATGGTCGAGGCCGTGTAACGCGCGGCAGAGAAAGGGGCGAGGGAACGAGGTTGTGGAGAAAGTGAGGGGGTGGAAGAGAGAGAGAGACGGAGGAAACCATCGACTCGGTCCGGCGTAACGAAATATCCCAGGTCCCAGGAGTGAAATAAAAGCAGGATCGTTTCCTCGATAGGATACGATCGGAGGAGGAAAAGGAGCGCGTGTACGAACGGAAAAACCAGCATTTGAAAATCGATACTTCCGATGCCCTCGAAACCAACTTTTCTGCCGCGAAAATTCCCTGCCATTGTACGCTTCCATAATTGGCTACTTCCGCGCGTCGCTGTAGCCGCTCTCGGTCTGCTGAAAAAATTCGTCGAGAATCGAAAAACCGACGAACCCTCCCTCTCGTCTCGTTGCGGTCTATCTCCACGTTTCCGCGCATATACAGATCCGCGAAACTTTTCCAAATGGAGTTTCCTTTCCTCTTTCTCTGTTTCTCTCGACGTTTCGATCAACGACGTTGATTCGTACCTACTTGCTCGTATATTTTGAGAAACCGCGACAGAGGAGTTGAAATCGCATTAAAGTATCGGGGGGGGGGGGGGGGCAAAAGTGTGTACTCTCCAGACTGTGTACACTGCCGGATCGTATAGATTTAAGTTATTGTCATCGAGAGAGAGGAAGAGAGAATTCCGGGGAACAATGCGTCAGCCTCGATCGATCCTGATCCGCCTCTTTTATTGTCATCTCCGACCGATTCCTCTCTCTCTCTCTCTCTTTCTCTCTGTCTCTGTTTCTCTATCTAGCTGACTCTGAAACGCTCTCATCCGCCACAAGCGGAACAGTACTCGGTGCTTTTGCCTGCGTTGATCCGTTCACGGGTGGCGGCTTCGAAAGCGACAGGTGCTAAAATTTTCAACCTTCGGCTTGTCGACGTGGCATCTGTTCCAAGGTCTGTTTGCTACACGCTGCTCGACCTTGCAAGTCCTTGGCGAAGTTGTCGGACTGGTTTTTTAAAAACAGCTTCCATCCCGACAGCAATGATAACCTCTTCTTCGCATCGAATATATATATATATATATACACACACACACACATAGTCGCAGCTTCTGCCTCACCGACGGACCTTTGACGCGATTTACCAAGTTTAGACACCCCGTGTGCTCCCGTGTGTCCCAGATAATAATCATCAATCATTCAGCCGTGAGTGTACTCGCATATTATTTTCCCTTTTCCAAAGAAAAGCAATTTCGTTTTCAATTAAAGCAACTATCTTTGTCGAATCTTCGCTAGCCGACCGAACGGCACTCGACCGAGTTTCAATTTCAGCCTCTATCGCGAGTCGTTCCTCCTTGGGACGTTCCTCGTTCCGCGAATTCGCGACTGCGTATCGCTTAACGCTCACCCAGATCTCAGGAGCGGAGCGGAACGGAACGGTGCCGGTCGTACGTTACAGTCGTCGTATCGTCGCGATCGATACGCGGCCTGTCCCTTAATAATACACTCTGTTCGATTTATACACCGCCTCGCGCCGCTTAGGTACGTCGTTTGATAACATTGTCGGTGAATATCTAATTCGGCCCGTGTTGCAGCTCGCTCGCGTTTCCATTGCGCGGCCGCGCGTCGTTCTCAACGGCGCGAATCGCGATAATATGCCGCATACACGTGCACAATCGCGGACTCGAGCTCGCGAGTTTTCGCGTGAAAAGAACCATCCGCGCTGGGGAAAAACGATTCAAACTTTTGACTGATGCGAGACTTGAGAGCTGCAACGCGATTTGACAATTCCCCTCTCGATCTTCAACGAACGGTAGTTCGGTCGTATTGGTCGAGTAAAAAGCAATTTCGTGCAGTTTCAGCGATACGAGTTCTTTTCATATCTTAAACCAAGTTTGTCGAACCAAGTACGCGCCGTTTCGTTCAACCATCTTTTGTCATTTTTGAGGTAAAAACCGTAACATCGTCACTGTTGTAGAACTTCTGCGCGATTTCTGGCCGAAAAACTGCGACACGTGATTTTCACAAGCTTCTTTTGTCAAGTCAACTTTACCTTGCCATTCTGCAGAGGCCGAAACAAATGGTACTCTGATGGCGCAAGCTCGCGACTATACGGTGGATGCATCAAAACTTTCCAGCCAAGCTCTCTTCGTTTTTGCCAAAGAAGTTCGATTCATTAAATTTTTCAGTGTTGAATCACGCGGTACTCAAACAGCGAGCTGTTTTTTTGTATCTAGCCTTTTCCAAATGGCTTAAAAATGGTTTTTGTGGTCGATGTTTAGTTCCTTACCGATATCGTGGTTTTGATCAAATTTTTCCACGATTTTATCGACTTTTCCAGCGATTGGTCGACCAGAGCGAGGTGCGTCTTTGACATCAAAAATGTTTTTAGCGACTTGAGTCGCTTTCTCCCCCTTTTTGCAATAAAATTTCAAAATGTATCGATCTCCTTCTTCAATTTCACGCATATATTCAAGACGCATATATTCAAGACGCAATGACTGAATAAACGAGTAACAAAAATAATAAAATTTTCTTTTTAATTACTTCGCGATATATCTCTAGACGTAAAAATTGTGTGTATAATTTCACGTATTTGTTAACCTTCAGTTTGAGGAATTAAAGTCGAAAATTTGAAATTCACGTTCCGGTGGGTGGCTCTTTTGCAGTCTGCTCTTTCCCTCGAATCGAAGCGCGCGTAATTCGCGCCGCGAGTGTAACTCGATATTAAAACTCAAAGGGTTAAAGTTATTACACCGGTTTCGGGATTTTCTCTGCCGAATCGCGTTTCGTCGCTAATCTTTCGTCTCTGTGAACGGGGGGACGTGAAACGCGAAATAAAATCGAGCACCCAGCGTCTAACGATACTACTCGAGGGTTGTGCCATTACCAGTCCACTTTGTTACTCTTTGAGAATTCGAAATTGAGGGAATTGGACTGAATTGTCGCTAGCGAGCAATCTTTCACTTTTCACCCCGTATCAAACGCGATGTCCGCGCGAGTCAAATTGTTTACCACTCGGCCGAATTTCCGAAATATATTTCCCTCTCGAAAAACATGCTTCTTCGTGTTCGTTTCGGCGACGAAAAGAAATGTTTGTCCCGCGTATTCGGCGAGTGTGTCTTTCAACGAGATTGGTTGCTAATGCAGCCACGTATGGCACGGAACGTTAATTGTACCGCGAACACGGCGTTGTACATGGTGTTCCGATATCATCGGCAGGTTTTCGCAAAAGACCTGGTGGGTGGGTGGGTGTGTGGGGGGTTGAATTCGTGCCCTCGACGATGCTCGACGACGCTCGCCGCGGCTCGAGTGGTTCGACCTCTCGAGCTGATTTAATGAGGAGAGTGGCTGAGGACAAGAGGCGGTTTTCGGTCGCGTTGCGCTTTTGCTCGCAGCTTCTGGCAAAAGCGTCTCGACGATGCCGTGGAAAATCAGGGAAATCCGACCAATCCTGCTTCGCTGCAGAGTTTCGTAATATTTTCTCTCTCTCTTTCTCAGCACCTCGTCTCTCGGTAGTCGAGAAAAATACTCCGCCGAGTCGAAATGTAGGCCAGAGGCAGAGGGAGAAATCCAAAGCCTGGCGGATGACGAGAAAATCTCGATGTCGCGTTACACCGGCGCGGCGCGATATATTCGTCGGTATGACCGAACGACGCCTACTAACTCGGCTAACGGAATAATCGGGCGCACTTGACAGGTTAATCCAATGGATAATGAGGACAAAAGTTGAGACAGACTTTCGGTGTCCGTTCGTAGCACCGTCGTTGGACGAATAATTCAGCGTGGCGGCTGTCGGTTTTCGTTATTGGCGTGGCAGTAACGCCGTAATGGATTCTTACTTAATAATGAGGTCCGACGCTTCCATTTCTTTCGGGGCCGCCGCGGCTGGCTATCAATTCCGTCGAATAACTTCTCTCTCTCTCTCTCTTTCTCTGTACGCTCTCTTTATCGAAGATTTCTCCGTTTGCTCGGTAAGAGGTGGTAGTGGGCGGATAAGCAAGGGGGGAAAGGGGTTTCCTAGGGTCGTAGAAGCTAAAGACTTTTTCACTGTTTCTCGTAAAAAGAAGAAGAGGAAGGAGAAGAAAGGAATAGAAAAAAAAAATGGAGAAAAGAGAGGAAAGAGGAGGTGGATAAAGAAGGGTCGCGCTCGCCGTTTTACAGTCGATGGGGGAGAGAGGGTGCGTGTCGGTGCAGCGTAATCCGGCCTGATAAAATTTATCGAGCGGCGGGAGTTTCGTAAAAAACAAATCGAAAGAAGGCCGATTAAAAGAGTTATCGTGGCGCGTGCGAGCGAGGCGCTTTCCCCGGCGCCGCGTCGGCGAAAATTCGCCCCGTTCGCCGTTTTCACGTTTCACGCTGGCCACCACCGCCGCCACGGTGGAAAAGAGAGCTGAAAGAGCCCCGGCGTGGCAGTCGGCGAGCGTCGAACAATTACCCCGGGAACGTTTTAATTGAAAGGAAATAATCCTGCGGACGGTTTTTGTCCGCGCTCGTTCCCCCGGCAAACGACCTGTTCTCACGCTTCACAGAGAGACACATGGGATCTCTATTTAGATTGAGACGCCTTGTCCCGCGTCGCGCGTCTCGGCCGTGTTTAAAAGCGTGCAGCGCAGTGGCGTCGATTCGACGTCGCTCGTGAAAGTGAAAGAGACGAGCAAGAGAGAGAGAGAGAGAGAGAGAGAGAGAGAGAGAGAGAGGAAAGTTGGCCGGGGTCGCTTTTAATTCGAATGCCGCGGCGTCGGCGTCCACCGCGCGTGTCTCAGAGCCGGCCGAGCGAGGCCGAGGGGTCAAAACGTGTCGCGTTTGCGGTGGCAAGAAAATGCACCCGGGGAACAAATTGCTTTTGACGAAGACGGGAAGAAAGGTCGAACGGTAACGGAGAAACGGAGACGGGAAGACTGGAGACTGACTTGGCCGCTGTCTTTCGAAAAACGTTTTTAATTTGGCGCCGGTTCGCGGTGCTGCGCGCTCGCATGGCCCCCGCGGTTCTGTTCGTCGTCGTTATGGACGTGGTTATTTCTCGCGTCGAACAACGTTTTAACGGGGCGGTTTTTGTATTCGCGATAAAAAGCTTGGCGGGGAGACTTGAAAGGGGTGCTTGTGCTTCGTGTCCCCTCTTGCAGCTCTTTCCCCTCTCTGCGGAGGAAGAAAGAGCACGAAAGGGGGGAACGAGAGGGGACAAAAACTCTCGCCACGCGGTATTTCTTGCCGGTTTGGAGAATTTTTGCTCGTCGAGTAATTAAAAAAATTCGGAACAGAATAGAGCGTTAGAGGTGCATAGTGGGTGGTAGCTCGCCGTGGCCGCCGCAGTCTGCCACGAGATGTTTCATCGCGAAAGCTCGAAGGGGGTTAGCGGGGGGGGGGGGGGGGGGGGGAGTTGACGTGCCCCGGCGAAAGGTCCAGGAAGAAGAAGCAGAGCGCGGCGAGCACGGCGTCGTATTTTGCGGCGAACCGACCCTCGAGAATCGATATTTCACAGCGTTCTACGCCAATGGTGCCTGGGCGATTTCTGCCCGCTGCCAACAACGCGCGTCTGGCCGAAAATACCGGCGCGGCGGTGTTCGCGCGGTTGTTGATCCTGCAGACAGACGCCCGCGGATCGTGTAATCTCGCGTGCGTGTGCCCGGTTGCGGTTAAACACGCACGCGTAAGGTTTCCGTTACTTCGGAGTCGAGTGGCGCTTGCACCGCGAAAAAAACCAGCCGAGATTCGAGATTTTCTAGGGCCCTTCAACGAAATTACGTTCGAGGGGCGAACGGCTGCCGCGTACGCGCGCGATAATTGAAGAATTTCCTCGCCGACCGGCCTCCGCCGGCGTCCCTCTGGTCTTTCTAGACCGAAATTCGCCGGATCGATCGCGTCGTCGTTTAACTTTCCCGCGATGAAGCAACGGAAAAACTCCGATTGTAAATCGGTATTTCTTTTTGCCAGATTTCGCGATGATTCGCGCGCCGCGCCGTTCCGGCTATTTATTTCTGTCGGCGGCGTGAACGGTGAAATTACGCGTCGCGTAGCTTCGCGCAGCTCGTATCGATAAAGATCTACAATCCCGACCGTTTTTCTGCTTTCATCAATCTCCTCTTAGCAGCTGAAATCCTGAAACGGGAGGTTGCGTTCTCTCGATGTGTGTGTATGTGTGTGTGCGTGCGTGTGTGTGCTTTACAGCCGTCGGATCGTAGCGCGTTACATTTATTACCGATTCTTTATAGACTTTAAAGCGTTGATTGTATTGCAGCTCATTCGTCACTGCACGGTGCTTTCATTTATTTGCCCCCTCACCCAGCCCCCCCCCCCTTCCCCCCGTTCTTTTGCTTATTGATTTGCATTCGCCGGTGCCGGCGACCGTAGCGTAATAAAGTCCGTGCTACCGCTGTTCCTGCATTCGCTACGGCTTTTCATTAAATATTGGTCTTGTCTCTCGTAAACGAGCACAAGAAACTGCGCTCGCTCCATTTCCGTAACACACGGTTTGTTATCGAACGCAAATATCGAGAGAGAGAGAGGGAGCTCGGATGTTTTGCGACTCGTTAAAAGTTCCGCGAATTGACATCACCGGTCATTTAGGAAATCACAAGAGCCCCTTCCAAATATCAATATCGACGCGTGTGGCGGCGCGCAGACTTTTTCAAACTGGTCGCGAGATGAAAAGAGAAACGATCCGAGTGAAAGAAGCTCGTCGAAGACGCTGTCGGAGCAGCGAAAAGTCGTCGAGAAAAAGTAAAATAGAAATCTTCTCTTTGTCACTTTGGCACTCGCGTCTGGAAAAGTTTATCACGCTCCGAAAGATTACCCCTCCTGCTCGCTTAATTTAACTCGGCGGCGCGACGCGGCGATGCAGCGACGTATGACACGTCCCAACACGCTTCTAAAAATAGCATTACACTTTCTTGCCGGACACTTCCAGGCGCTGGTAATCTTTAGTATTTTCCTTTGTTGCTATCTACTTTTGTTTCAACAAGTGTCCGCGGTAATGCGGTTACCGTTTCAAATGTAATTTATCAGCTTGGAACTCGCGGTAAAAGTTGCTTCGAAAATTTGTTATCTTCCCCGGACACGGCGGGGAGGGGGGCGTTCAACCCATTAAGGAACAAGCAGCATTTTCTGCTTCCTTTCAATCTCCGACTAACGTTAAACGAATCTTTGGAATTTCTTTTCCAAAGCAGCTACGACGTCGGAGAGAACAAGAAAAGAAAAAAAACTGCACGACTTGTACGATTCGTCTCACTGAAAGGCCCAGAAGCAACTGTTCCGATTAGGAAACGAAGACGACTTTTTTGCCATAAAATTTTATCGATACGCAAACATTTGAGTACCAGACAACGCCACTCCTACTCGAGGTCTACGCCACGCCCCCTCGCGAATCACGTGACCCAAATCGACCAATCGCTAATTTTCGTTGCATCAGCGTTGCACCTGAAGCGGTTATCCCCGCTAAAATCACTTTCAGTGATAAAAAAAAAAAAAAGAGAAACAAACGAAACTCGATTGACTCGACTGAGAAAGAAAGAGAGCTTTCTTGTAGCTGCCATTTCTCGCGTCACGGTCGCCGAAAATTCGTCGCTGCCGTTTTAAGATGCACGTTCGCGACGGTAACGAGCAAGCACAGCTCGAGCCTCGATTTCTTGTCGCGTCGCGCCAGTGGAAACGACGCTTGCGTTGCCGTTTCATTTACCGTTCCGGGAACGGCAGATCTTGAATCAGGATTAAATTGGCCCGAATTGGCTGCTGCTGCGCCCCCCCCCCTCCCTTCCTGCCTCCCCGCCGCGATCAGGGGGCGAGGTTCTTCTTTCTGACGGCGCGACTAGATCTCGAAGTAGCTGTTCTTCGAAGGAGGGAAAGGGCCCGGAGCAAAGCCCCCTATAATCCGTTTACGGAAAGGGAGGGTGGGCTAGTCCTGGCTGGCTGGTGTAGCAAGGAGAAAGCTAATAATCGTGCACTTTTCTTCCGGCAACTCGCTGCGCTTGCAAAACGCCATCTTTCGCTCCTTCTCTCTCACTCTTTCTTCTTTGCCTTCCTCCTTCCTTTATCATCTTATAGTTTCTTCCTTCCCGCGTTCGTTTCGCCGCGTCCCTCGGGCCTATTCCTTTATTCCCGCAAGGCTGCCCCCGTCCACCTCTCTTAGGGGGGGTGACTCTGGTTTAGATTTGAAACGCGACTACGACCGACGGTCCCTTTTAACGCGGAATTGACTTACACCCTCGTATAATAGGCGGGAATTACCGGGGAATTATTAGATGTAAACTGATTCTCCGCAGGGACGCAGAGAGCGGCAGGGACGGGTACCTGCGGGATAGAAAGGTGAGGAGCGGCGAGGCTGGCGAGAAAATTGGAGAAGCGAGGCTAACGAAGATCGGCTTGAAGCTGCTTCCGTGTTACCGGGACAGGTAAGTCGATAAGATTTCCAGGCAAACGACGACGACGACGAAAACGGGGTGGTGGGGGTGGAAAAAAGTCAAGAGTGGAAGCGTGTCGCGTGGAAGTTGGCGACAACCTAGTTAGCATGATTTCGTGCAGGCTCTGGCTTTTCGACGTCGCGAATCGCCGCCGATAGGCCGCGTTATCGCGTCGATAACGAATTTACGGCACATCACGCTAGAGAAAACGCGCGCGTGGAAAACAACGGGCGGTTGCATGCGACGAGCACGTTCGACGAATCCGTCGTTCGCTGATATTACAAATAGCAAGGTTCGCAACGCGGAATATGCAGTAATATCGTTAGTCGGAGGGTGTTGCACGAGTTGTTATTCGAGTAGTAAATGAAACTGCCCTGTCAACCTTATTAACGACGTTCGTGTTTCACGGATTTCCCCGTAAATGTTTCTTTTACGAGCGATCGATCGTAAATTTTGTAAACAGTTGACGTGCATCCGAGGCTACGTTCGTAACAGAGAGAAGGAGGGAAATTTTCTGATTCTCGCAGTTCTGTTTGCGAAATCATCATCAAAAAAAAAAAAAAAAAGAAAAAAAGAGAAAAAAGAAGTGGACAATGGTCGCGATGTTAACGCTCAGAAACACCAAAGTGGTCGAAATGATCAATTCTCAACAATTTTCCATTGAAATTTACAATTTTATCGACAATCATTTACAATTTAAACGACTCTTTTTTTTTTTCCTTTTTTCAATATACGAACGAAAATTTACGTTTCCCTCTCGCATTATGTATCCTTTCGTGCGATACTGTTTGCAAAATCATCGAACGCGCTCGAGTCACGCGTAAAATCATACGTCATACACCGGGAACAGCGAATAAACTGGGAATTTTGCTGCCGAGCAAATATAATACTCGAGCCGGAGGCCGGAGAAGTTTCAAGCGGTCAAGCGTTGGCCAGCGTTATTTTCATCTTTTTAACACGAATCGGGCCATTTCTGGCTGCAGGTGTTAACGATCCCATCTCTCCGGCCGGAGAGAATAACCAAAACAGGGCGTTCCGATAATCGATCGTACGAGCGAGTGCAAGTCGCAGCCCGGCGCGAGTCACCGGGTGGTAATCAGCCTCTGATAAATAATCGACGACGGAAACGCCGGCCGATTCTTTTCGGAGCGGCGGCATAATGGAAGCCCGCGGTGGGAGAGTCTCGGATTCAGTTTGACCGGTTGAAAAGCAATTAACAGAGATTGTTCAGCTGCGTTTACCGTCGCTTTTCATCCGGAATTTCGAATACGGGCCGCAAGGTGGCTGCACGAAAATGGCCAGAAAGTCAATATCGCCGCAACGAGCGGTCGCGTGAAAGATTAATGAAAGTCCCGGAACTTCTCCGGGACATTTGTCCGGCGGGGTTTGGGGGAGGTTCGCGTTTCTCCGAGCGTCTCTCGTCTCCGCCGAGGGCACCGCCACTGGCCGTGTTCGCTCGACGACGAGCACGACCAAGAAAAAAAAAAAAAAAAGAAAAAAGAAAAAAGAAAGAAAAAAAGAAAAAAAGGAAGAAAGAAAGAGAAAAACCCGATTCCAGCGGAATCGAACGGAATCGACTGGAACTGGGTTAGGCGGCGGTGCGACCCGAACCGGGGGGACCAAGGAAAGAAGGGAGGATGATATCCGTTAGCGAAACTCTTTCCAAGCGACAAATGAATGAACGTCCCTGCCACGAACCGACGTTGCCCCCATTGTCTCGTGCTAGAGAAGTTTCCCTCGTCTACCGGGTCCGCCGGCCATTGATTTTTCCCCGGCTTTTACGCCAGCTGAGAGAGAGAAAGCTCGCGTAAAGACACGCGGCAAATCGACCAGCGTCTTGCTTTTGTTCGCCTCGCATCGTCCGTCAAATTCGTCCAGCCGAACGATAAATTAAATCGGCCGCTTCTTCTCGCCTGGAACCACGTCGACTCGCGACAACACTCGAAACTGGTCGCTTTCTTAACCCTCGAACACAATTAGCAACTTTGACTGGAATTACCAGAAACCAAACGTCTTGGTGTTTCCAAACGTTGACACATGTACGTGGATCGTGAAAGAAGGTTTTAGTTCAAAATCGTTAAAACGCGAGTCACTTTTAATTTAAACAAAGTCACTGCTTCGAGCGTCGATGTACGTACGAGAAAGGTTTTGAAATTTCAAAGTCGTAAGACCGTCGTTTTTAGTTCAAAGTCACTTCCTACGACGCGTGCCGGGATATTTCATTCGACGAAGGTGTGTCGACAATTTTTCCACGATTTTTACGCGATTTTTGAACGGCCGCAGTCGCGCGTCGAGCGAACGTGCCTTTCTCTCCGCCGTATCGAAACAAATGCGGCTGACGTGCGTGCGTCTGACCGACGAATCTGGCCGAGGCTCTGAATTTTAAAGTACGGATTTACTGGAAAATCGCGTGGCTCGCGTGTTTCGTTATTTAGCAGGGTCGCGGGGCTCGGGATTTATCGTTGTCGTTTTAAGAGGCAAGAGCGGCCAGCAGGGCAGGGGATGCGCGTGGGAGTTGTAAATTCTCGTACGGCGTTGAGCGAGCTCGAAGCTCGAGGAAATTCCTCCTGGCCGACGATTCCTTTCCACGTTTTCGTTTCTTGCCTCTTGTCTTATCTTCTTCTTTTCCCCCCTTTTTTTATCTCGGTCGAGTTGTCTGATTCGATTTTACCGCGTTATCGACGCAATTGCGACTCGAGCCCAGCTCGCAGCTGGTCGTCGAAAGTTCCTCTGTAAATTGCCATCGCGAAGACCATGCGCTCTCCCCTCGTGAAACGACGTGGTCTTCGCAAACACCGTCCAATTTCGCGAATGCGCGTTGTCTTTCTGTTTCGGGGCATTGGCCACGGTAAAATACACGTGTAGCTACGTTCCTGCGATTAAAATTTCCACGGACTCGGAGCGAAATAGCCGGTCGGTCTCTTTTCTTTAAAGCGTTGTTTAAACTCTGGCGCTTTCGCCATTCTCGGTGCGGAACTTCGTTTCGCTCTTTAGCCCGCCGGCGGTGAAAAGGGAACGCGTGTCGCCTCCCCCCCGGAAGAACGGAGGAGGACTGTCCGAAGCGAAATAGCTTCAGGTAACCGCGAAGGTATTCTGTTTTACTTGTATTAGCAATTTTAACGCGACCGCTTGACTTTCAGTTAGAAAAGAGCCGAGCAAAGGGCATTACCTCGACTCGTTGCTCTCCTTCGTCATTTTTCATCCCCCATCTCTTGTTTCTCTTTCCAGCGATGTCTTTGCCCTCTTTTCCCTTCTCTCTCTCTCTCTCTCTCTCTCTCTCTCGTTTTCTTGTTTCTAATTTGAACGCCACTGTAATATAGCGGCTCGCGCGCATATAGAGCTCGGCGTAAAACCGAGTTCCCCGTTGGCGGAAAATCTTTTAAGGAAACTCGAGGTGCGACTGCTAAAATCAGCGAAGGAAAAAGCGTTAAATTAAAGCTCCCGGAGCACTCCAAGAGCCACCGCAACCGTCCGACTTAGTCGCAGTTTGCTCTTTCTAATAACAAATCCGCCCGTCTCGCTCGTTTTTTCTACCACTCCACTTCACTCCTCTCTCTCTCGTTCTCTGAGCTATTTGTTCGCTCGGTATTTCCCTCTTGGAGCGCCGATAGCGCAGCATCTCTCGTTGAAAGCGAACAACGAGCGAGCCGAGTGAAAGAAAGAAACAACCCTGTCACGAGAGTCGTTTGAATCTGACAGTTCCAGGCACGCGTACTTACAGAAAATTCCGGTGTACGCTTCGCGAAAGTTCGTACGTTTCGCGAAATACACCTGGCGGGGAAATATTACGCCTTTTCGCTTTTACGCTTTTGGAAATGTCGAGGGCGCGGTCTCGCATCGGGGCGCACCATCTCGATCACATTTTTCTAATGAAAAACGTTTCAGTGAAAAACGTTTCTAACGAAAGACGTTAAAAGACGCGATTTCAAGTAATTGGATTGTGTCTCGCGCGCGAACGCGTAAAGGAAACGTCAATGGAAACTGTCAAAAATTTCTCCCTTTTTTTTCATAATCATGTTTCAAACCTTTCGTTCAAACAAATCAAATCAATCCCTCCATTATTATTATTACTCGCAATCACCGCTTTTGAATAATGCCCGGATCGAGTATTAAAAATTAACGGTGGAAGTCATGTCAAATCCTCCGACCCTTCGAATCACGCGACTTTCATTCGCGAAATGTTTTGCGCTAACGTCATTAGTCACACGGAGCGGCCCGCGTGCCACCGTGTACATTCGCGAGACTAATTAACGGCCCGTTTAAAATTCATCGACACGTCGAAATGCTCGGGCAAATTCGTATCACCATATTTATGAGACACCATGAAACTTCATCAGCTGCGCTCTCCTCGCTCTCCGTTCCTGCGCGCGTTAAACGCGCGTTATTAAAATACGACGAGAGACAATAAGGGGCGATTTGTTCCTTCTTTTTTTGTTTTTCTCTCTCCCTCCCCCGTCCGTCGTCCACGTGTATATTCGTCGCGACGATCTGATTACCTCCTCGGCAGTGGAATTTTCTCTCCTTTTTCTTTTTTTTTCTTTTCCCCCCCTTCCTTTCTCCTTACCGAGGCGCGCTCATTTTTCCGCGAGATGCAGCCAGCGTGAAAAATATTTCCAGTATTGCCACGCAGAATTAAATCGACTGAGAATAATTACGATACCACCCGCTGCCCCCTCCCCGTTGTCGCCCGAAAACGGTGGCGCGCAGACAGTTGAAAAGGGGTCGCCGGGGGTGGGCAGCGAGGAGTCTGGAACAGAGAAAGAAAGAAAGAGACGGACGCTGGAGAGAGATACATATTATACCGACGATAAGAGCATTTTACTTGAGCCGTCGTTATTTCACCCCTTCCCCACCTCTCTCTCTCTCTCTCTCTCTCTCTCTCTCTCTTTATTTATCCCTGGCCGTTCCAAAGAATAATTTCCTGCGCGGAACTACTCGTCCCCGGCGTCTTCTCCTTGCCCCCTTGGCTGCAGACCAGCCGATCGATATATTCAAAAGGAACGCCGGGTACAATGCGTGGATTCACGTGTATATCATCGTGGCCAGCAGCGAAATTCATTTCTTTTTTTTTTTTTCCCCCTCCCCTTTCTCTTCCTCTTCTTTTTCCGGTGAACCAGTTTTTCTATAATTACACCTTCCCCGCGGAATGGCGTGGCAAAAGGGTGGAAAAAGGGAGGGGAGGAGGGAAAAAAAATCACATCGACTCGCGGAGTACGAATGCGAGAAACGCGGCGATGCCGGTCGTGAATACGTGGAAACGAGCTGCGAAATGAAATTGAGTTTTCTTTCCTCCGCGCGCTCACCGCGCACTCCCGTTTCGTTCTTGAGGTTAACGCGTTGCCGTTCGCTCGCGAAAGAACGAAGGGATTTGCGCCTGGGCAAGGCGAAAGAGGAAAGGCCGCGCCATTGTGCTCAGTTTCGCGGAATCGCGATTTATTTCATGGCTGGCCGATGATCGTGTAAACACGGCCAGAGGGGGAGGAAAACCGATAGCGGCGACGAGAACGCGTCGAGGGTTTGCGATTTGTATCAAGCGGTAGTCGCAGATGGTGTCGCGCGTCGCCGTGAATAAACACGATTTTTCCCAGTGGATATGGCCGGTGGATAGCGGCTAGACGACGCTGGCCGACGCTGGCCGACGCGATTAATGCTCGCGCGGTGAGCGTGCATGCCCGGGTCGTACGTGCATGTCCGCGCGTACGCGGCGCCAGTACGCGGAACTCGTTGGTTTCTCTGGGAAACGGGGCAGATAATGGAATATAAAAATTGGCCGAAGGCGGTTTTCGCGAGAGCGGAACCTCGTCGCGGTTCGCGATTAAACGGAACGACTCGATCTCGCGGCGTAACGATAATTGTTTGGCGCCCTTCCAAACGAACGCAACGCGCCGAACGTGAACGATACCGATTGTTACCGCCTTGCGACTGCTCCGACGAAACTCGAGCCAGTGGGGCTCGTTAATATTTAGCGGGGAAAGAAAAAAAAAAAAAAAAGAAAAAAAAAGGAAAGAAAAGAAGAACCTGAAAGGAGGAACGCGGGAGTTTCTGGCTGTCAAGATTTAATACCCTGACAGCGGAGGTTAAATCAATTTCGACCCGGCGCCAGATACTTCGTGTACTTTGCAAACTACGTTTATCGTACGTCGGTTATTGTATTTTATTCCGCTGTTTGCTCTGTGGCGACGTATATACGGCGACGTATGATAGCTTTGCTCGAATTTCACATTTGAGCTCGAACTTTCTCCGCAATTTTAAAATGTATTTTTGTTAAATTAACGACACAAAGGAACATGTAGGTACATGCGTGTGTGTGTTTCGCGTGTTGCATTGAAACGAAGAAGAAACGTACTGAAACGGGGATCGTCGAGTTATTTGAAACGCGGTATGTACGACAAAGATTTAAGGAATCCAGTTTCCACGGTAGCAAGAAGGAATCGGTGGCTGACGCGAGAGGAGCAAACGGAGCGTTCTGCGGGCGTCTTGCCGCTTACACGATCGGAATCTTGTCGACACACTTAATCCGGTATGCTCTCGTCGTCGTCGTTATCCTTCGGGCTAACGTACACGCTCCGGACACCGTATATTTGCGATGCTGCCGCATAATCGTCTTACTATATATATATATATATATATATATCAAAGGGGTAGAGACGGAGAGTTGGGCCGATGGGTTCAAAGGGACTAGCCGATGCGTTTTCGCGAACGGTACTCAAAGCTTCGACGCGGAGAGAACGGTCGTGTACATGATCTCGACATTCCTGGCGTCGTACAGCTGGCTAAATGGAGTGGCGTTAGCGCTGGTACTGCTACCACGTGGTGCGCGTTACTGGTTTCTACGAGGGGCGGCGATGGACGAAGATGGAGAGGCAGAGGAAGATCAGCGCACGATGATGGAGAGCGAAGGCTGCGCTAGGGTAAACGAGAGAAGTCGAGGTTGAAGGAGACGTGCGAGTCAGAACGCGAATTAGAAAGAGAAGTCGGTCGGAGAAACGGAGGGACGAGGGGTGGAAACGAGACAGAGACGGGTTGGACTCGTTCGAGTGAACAGAGCGGCGCGGGGTAGAGCGCTATAACACTCCCTAGAGGAGGTTCGTAGTGTGGGTGGATGATGTAGGCAGGGTGGGTCGAGCACCAGGAGGGGCAAAAGGGGTACGGTAGGAGCGAAAGGTGGGGTTGCCGCTCGATACCACTGCGGCACAGCCAAAGTTGAAGCTATACCGCTACGTCTCTCCCTCTCTCTCTCAGTTATCCTCTTCCTCCTCTCCGATCTCTCTCTCTCTCTCCCTCTTCTTCCGGTCGTACAACCGTCTCTTTCCCGCTCGATCTCACCGTCTCCCTCGTACCGTGTATATTTACCTTTCCGTTTCTCTTTCTCTTTCCCTCGACGTCGCTCGCTTTCCTGGCCGTTTCTCTTTCCCTCGTACGTACGAGGCGCTATAGTAAACGGCCTACAGCCTTTGCCCGGTATCTACCCCCGAAATCTACCCTCCGCTACCTCCGTCTCTCCTCTCGCGCTCACCCGGCCCCATCCCTCGGAATCCCTCGGGGGGGTTCCCTCTACCGACTGCGCTCTTTAAACAACGAGACACCTTTCCCTCGACTACGTCTCAATTCTCGCCCGGAAGAGGCCCGATCTGCCTCGTCTTCCGGGTAACTTGCACACACTGCGCCAGCGTTCCTCCTCCCTCTCTCTCTCTCTCGCTGTGTTCCCCCTAGAGCTTCTCGCTCTATTCCCCCCCCGTTTCTTTCCTCTCGTTCTTTCTCTCGATCACGATCACGCTCCGGCGCGATGTCTCTTTGCCCCTGGTCGGACGCGTTCGCTTGCACCTTTTATTCCTTTGCGATCTCCGCGACCTGACTTTCGACCCCCTCCCCCTCCTCCTGCCCCGAAGTTTCTCGTCGTGTCCTACGACGATCGATCGACGCTGCAATTTCGGGGAAAAAAAAAAAAAGGACGCATCGTCGCGCTGGATCCGTGCGTCCCGCTCTTTGAGCCTCTAAACGTTCGTTTGGACGACGTGCAAAAGCCACGCGTTTTTCTCGACGGCTGACCCCGCCGGTCGACCCGTTCCTTTGTTTTCCCGTAACAACGTCCATCCCGACGGTATCTCTCGACGCGATAGCCTCATCCGGCGCCGGGGACACAGCGAACGGTAATTACTGATAGCACGACCCGGTAAGATCGTATTCCGCGCTCGTTTCGGAGACTCTCGGGGTAATTGCCGCGACGTGGAACAGCCGTGGTGAGTCGCGAGGAACGGCGAGTCGTCGCGCGCCTGCCGGGTTAAACGGCTGCGCGACGTCACTCTCTCTCTCTCTCTCTCTCTCTTTCTATCTTTCTCTCTTTCTCTCTCCCGTCGTTACGAGACGTCGCAGGGGGTCGTTAACCGCGCTAAACGCGCGCGCCGCAGCGAACCGACCGCACACGAAACGCCAAACGTTTGACGCGATCGTGGCGAGCGCGTTTGAACGCGAAACGCTCGCACGGAGTCACCGAGCGACGAGATCGGGGTTTCGCGGTGTATTTACGCGCGAGTCGTTTGTCCGTTCCAGCCGCAATCACGCGATCGATAATTCGATCGGCGCGTTTTTCGTGCAACCTTAAAGATTCGTTCGGCGTATTTGGATGATCGACGGCAACGGAAGACGCCGCGCCGTGAAATCGAGCGTATCAATCATCGCCACGTGACCGCGTTACCTCTGTCCGCGTGTCTTTTTCCTTCCACTTTCTCTCTCCCTCGGTCGACCCTACCAAATTTATCGGAAATTTATATTTGCGGCCCGTGAATTATACCCGGCGTCAGGTGCTCGATTTTTCTCCGCCGCGAGGAACCCTCCCCGTACGCTCGCCCTATTTTTCACGTACACGCGTTGCCTCCCTCTGTCTTCCGAAAATTCTTCCCTTGGCCGCTCCTCGTTTCTCGCTCCTCGAGCTCTCCGCGCGTCCAAGTCGTTGGCAACAAAATTTTCGCGGTGTAGCTCGCGCCACTCGACTCGACTCCGCCAGTTTTCCATCGCACGCGAACAACCAACAGCGGCAAAATTCCGCTGATTAAATTCGCCCGATCCTCCAGGTCGCTGCAGGAACTTCGTGCGTCTAACTGCCAGCCTTAACGAGCTACATTTAGATGGTCGCGGTGTAATTCGCCTCGGCCAGATTCCTTTCTGGAAGCTACACGGCGAAAAGTTACGCGTCTCGGTATTCCTAAGAATAAATTTTGTAAAATTAATTTCTTTTTCTCCAGAGATTGGAAATTTTCGCCGCGCGTGAAGCGAAAGCGAAGAGTAACGGGGTGAAAGTGCCGGGAATATAAATAATGTATATATCCATTGTGTAAATGTAAATTTGCTACGATATAAAAAAAAAACTCCTACGGCAACGAAATTTAACTCTGCAGAGGGAAAGCTTGTTAGCACGGGACTTGGAAAATCGCGCGATATTTACGGTGTTTGGCTAGTACCGACAACTATCCACTTTTAGTGGCTTTCTGCCACTCGATAGCACCGCGCATATTTTTCTCTAGCTGTCTCGCGCACGTTCACCCTCGCTTTTGCTTACTCTCACTCGAATTCTGCTTCGATCACCCTTTCACTCTCTCTCTCTCCCTCTCTCTCTTTCTCGCTCTACGCCCCCTCGCGTTCTTTCACCTCGTTTCTCGTTCTCGCTCCTCCTCGCTCTTTCATTCTTGGTAGCAGCGTTCTTCAAAAGGTTCTAAACCCTCTCGTTCTGCAAACCGTTCCGCAGTTTTCTTCCGTTATTTTTTCCTTTCCTTCCTCTTTTTTTTTTCCTTTATTCCGACAATTTGCTCGATCCTGCGATTTTTCTCCCAACGACCATTCGCGCACGCCGGCGAATTACGCATTGCTAATTTGATTCGCCGGCGAGAGGGGAGTATGACGCATGCAATGAAGCGAATGCCATGATCAAATAGCCCGCGGCGTTTCCCTCGGCGACCGCGTGACCTCGACGCTAAGTTCAAGTTACGCGAGCCACGCGTTTTCCAGGGGGGCTGATGCGAAACTCCGCACACGTGAAAAACGGATAATCACTGGTTAGGTGCTTCTTCGTTTGACTGTAGGAAGAGACTGTTATATTATATATATAGTAACTTGTGAATTGTACATGGATATTTGTCTGTATCTTGATATCTCGTCAAAAATTGCAACGTGGGCCATCGCGATTCTATCGATAAAATTTCGATAAAAACAATTCGTATGCAAGTTAACGATGTTAAATACAAATATAGTTAACGCGAAAATAGCCTCACCAATTATTGCACCTTTCTTTGTCTTTAGTTTAAATACTTTGATCAGATCCTCGCAGAACGCGCGCTTCCAAGGAATTATTCTCGGTTTTTGGGCAACGAAAGGACCGTGGTAACTAGAAGGAAACAAGAGTAACGTGCTTAGGGATCCAGTGTCGTGGATCTGAACGTTTGAATATGCACTTGGAACGATCGCGAGGCAATAATTTCGCAAAAAAAGCCGAAACCTGTTCCATTTCGCGCTCGGCCGTTCATCGACTAGAGGCGAATCCATCCAGATAAAATTCCTTCCATTCGGCATGAGAATCAACGTTAATCCATCGCGCGGAATCAACGGGGGGTTCCCCGAAATCGAGTGGATCAGATCCACGCGCGTGGATTTGAACGAGTTGCGGAGGGGGGGGGGGGGGGGGGCTATCGGACGATTTATTTCGCGCCGCGACAGAATCGTCGGACACGCCGCTGCCAACCGCGCGGTCGTTGATTGTTTTTTTTTTTCCCTCTCTCTCTTTCTTCCTTTTTCCTCCTTTCTCCCCCCGTTCTTTTTTTTTCCTTCCTTTTTTTTTTTTTTTTTTTTTTTTTTTTCGTTGCACAAGCACGGCTGTTTCACTTGCCGGAACAAAGCGGTGGAAACAAAAGCGACTAGCATTTTGCCGGCAAAGGTAAAGGGGGTGAAATGGCGGTAGCGGCCAGCGTTGTTTTCTTGCTCGTTATATTTCCAGCCGCTTTACGTGCCGGCTCTCTCGCTGTCTGTCCGTCCCTCTCTCGACCCGCTCCCCCTCCCCCCCTACCGCCCCCCCCTAGCTCCAGCAGGCCGAGGCGAGGGCTCGATAACGATTAATAATTTTTTCATCGCGCTTCAACCCGGCCGATGGATCTCAAAGGGAGATAACGAGTCGAGTCGTAACCGCGTCGGGGGGAACCACTCCTGCAACGCGGGCGGAGGGTCTGTTGCAGCGCGAGCCTGCGGAAAATCTTGCAGTACGTTTTCTCTCGTTCGAACTATCCCAACTGGTCTTTCTCTCTTTCTCTGTCCGTCTCTCTTGCTCTCTGTTCGACGAGATTAAAACGTTTTTTTTTTTTTTTTTTTTTTTTTTTTTTCGTTCGCTTCTACTCGATGGATGGTGGATGGTACTCGCGTTTGCGGAAATAGGATCCACACACGTATCGAGATTAATTGTTTGACCGTTCTAGATTACCAGTACTTTCAGCTGTTTGACGAATTTGCCAGGGATTTATTCTCTTTTCCCCGCGGGAGCGGAGGATAAATCCCTCGCCTTGAAACTCGCGAGGAAACGGTTCTTAGAGATTAAGAATTAACAGCTCGGAGCTTTTTAGAATGTCGGATTTAGAGACAAATTTGCAGACCAATTTAGACTGGCTATATAAAATGACTCGGCAATGGGATACGGATTCGCTCTTTTATCGTTATCGGCTGCAACAACGACGGAGAAATATCGTTCTATATTTGAGAAAATATATTTTTAATCTGATTTAATTTGGAAGTTGAAGTCTCGAGAAATCGAGGGGGAACGAAAGCGGCTCCACAGATCAAGTTTGACAATTACGATCGCCAGTTCCAACACAACGTTGCACGCTGACTTTACAAAATCAATTCAATCTCGCGATAGGATGATGTTTCGTGCTATCAGAGGGTGAAATCACGGTGCTCCAGTTTCTCCGTAATTCGTGCAATTAGAATGCACGTTGTCAGGCATCAGCAAGTGGCCGGATACTTTTGAACCACTCTGTACGCTGCTCGTACAACGTGTGTGTGTGTGTGTGTGTGTGTGTATGTGCGAGAGAGAAAGAGAGAGAGAGAGAGAGAGAGAGATTCCAGATTTATTTAGACGCATGTAATTAAGGATAAGTGACCCGGGGAAAATTGCTTAAATACGTGTCTGACATGTGGAAACTGCGCTCCCCTTTGAACCCGAGCCGAGTTATCATACCGACTAATTAATCATCGCGATACCGCGGTTTCGGAAGCACCGCGTCGGTGGAGCACAATTTTAAAAAAGTCTCGTCGGCAATTTGCGAGCAACCGGATCAAAACCCTCGAAATTATTCAGATCATCGATCTTGCCTCGTGGATTTCGCCGTGGGGGTTCGGATATATATATATATATATTGCCAGTGTAAATTTCTATCTATCGTCGTTTTCTTTCGCCGATTCGTTCGGGCGAAAGATGATGGAGCGATCGTGTCGCGAACTAAATCACGGCTGTCCGACGAGAAGTTGGCCAGTACCCCCGATGATCGATCGACGGAGCGGCTCGCTCCGATGCTTTTCAAATATGCAACCCGGCAAACGCACAAAGTCGCGACGAGATCAATGCCACGACACGCGCGCGTTCCCGACGCACGACGAGGCCCCGGTCTTGTTAGCGAAGCGTTTATGGAACCGTTTGAACCGCCGTTTCGGGTTCGAAAGGTCGAACGCGTGTCACGTACAGCCAAGATCGGCACGACGTGTTCCATTACGATTCAGCCGATGGTCATCCGTCGTGTTGCAGCTCGTTCGCCAACTTTGAACCCTCGGCGACGAGCTCTCCTCGATCCTTGTCACGAACGTTCGACAAAGACGTCGTTAGGTCTTCTCTGCGGTTTGTCAAACTCGGTCGACGACAAATAAATGCAAATCTCAAATGTTTGTTGACTCTCTCTTGGTACCTTGTAATTTCTTTCTTTTTTTTTTCTTTTTTTGTTTGTTTGTTTGTAGGATGTTATTACAGGAAATTGTCGTACAAGCGATCAGGCGTGTGAAAATAAATCGAAGAAAGGAGGATAAAAAATAAATTGAATTCGACCAATTCTAGACGTGACAGGAAAGACTAATTATTGCGTAGAAAAATCAATGAATAAAATTTTTCAAGAAAATAGACTCTGAATAGAGTTCTTTAAAAACTGCCTTGCTCGATGAATTTTCAAGCTCGACGTTCGCGAAAAATGGAGCATCTTACAGAAAAATTTTAGAATAACCTCCGGTTAATTATTCTTGATTAGCGTAGCTCGAGTGTACTTGATAGATTCTCAAACTCGATTTTCTGGAAAACGAAATCACGTTACATGAAAAAATTTCATTCTTTCTCTTATTTTCACACGCAATTAAATAATGACGAATTAATCGAAATTAAGTAGAATCACACACGGTATATAACCGTAATACTACGATTTCGACGACACTTTCTATATATCTAAAACTACGAAGCGAGCAGAACGTGAAAATATCTATAATTAAAACAGACGTATTGCTCTTTAATAAAAATATTTTGTAAAATGAAAGCGTAAGTAAGAAAAGCCGAAACGTTCAAACGTTTGACAAATGTCCGAAGCAATCAAATGAAACGCAAGCCGATATTGAAAGGATTAATATTAAATAACTAGCGAATCACAGAAAGTCATTTTCGCTAATATTCTGATTTTAACGTTATGATTAAATAAAAAAGCCTTGTCACGATCCATAAATTATGAATTCTAAAATTGAATCTTCGAAGCTCGTGTTCAATTTTAACAAAATTAAATAAAAAGATGATCGATTGGTTATTTCGAGACGTGATCTCCGAACAAACGAGAGAAATTAAGTAGGAAATTCTTGGAGTTCAAAAGTTCAATGATCCGCACAGCGCAAAGGCTTCGTAAATTCCGAAGGTCCGTTTGGCTCGAGTTCGAGAATTGTTGAAGTCCTTTTGTTTGCACTTGCAGGTTCGTTTTCCGTACTTTGGAAAATTCTCAAATTGGAGCGTCGTGTCTTGCTCGGGCGGAAGTTTCGTCCGAAGGCCGGAAGCTTGGAAGAATTTCACGAAAAATCTGGAGTTTGGCGTAATTGAAATGAAATTAAATAAATCAAGTAGCTTCTGAAAATGTTGCCTCGCCTGAGGCTTCTGGAGCTTTCCGTGTTTAAAAGAAATTCTGCTCGACGGAAATTCAGAAATCAGTAACGGTGTTGAAAATTTAAACGCGCCTCTTTAAACGAGACATCGCTTCTGAAAGCTTTTCGTTCGCAACGTTACATCATTTCCACCTAGTTGATCTTACGATCGTTCTTCTAGAGCAGCGTGATGGGCGTATCTGGGTTAAGCACGCGAGGTCGCAAGGACCAGACACCTTTCGACTGTCTTGACCCTTGCATTCTAGGTCAGCAGGACTTGGTCGTTCCTGCTGGAGATCCGCTCTTGGGAACGGCCAAGCTTTTCCTAACCTCGCCCCAGTAAATTTCTCAGACTCAGACTCGGTTCGCTCGATACTTTCGAAAAATCTCGGTTGAAAAATCACTCGACCCTTCGACTCGTGCGCGTATTTTCCCGCCTGGTGTCGTCCTCCAGACAGTAAGAAGTCGTTTTATCGTTCGCAAGATTTTCCAAGCAACGATGACGCTCTCCAGCCAGCGTAAACAAGGGTTGGCGATGCGTGGATGTCTCCGCGCGAGGTGTCCAACGTGGAAGAAGGAACATCGGCAAATATTTAAATAAGCCGACAAAGACGAAAGATTCTGTTTTACACACACTGTCGCGCGGCTCATCCTGGCCATCTGTTTTTCTCGAATATAAGCGACTAGACGCGAGTGTTTACGAATAGTGTTGCTTCTGTGGAAAGTGTCACCGAGTCTCGACGCTTCGTGTTTAAAATCGACACCGCGAGTAACGTTTCAGATCTTCCAGTGGACGTAAACCACTCGACGAAACTGGCGATTTTTCATGATCTTTGACGAACGAGCGAGTGACTTTGAACGAGTGAATGCCCGACTGAACAGTTTGAGGTGAATCGCAGAGATAAACTGCGTAAATTGCGTAGTAACGATTTCGATGATCTTCGCTGGATTCTTGGAATTTGCGATGAATGTTTCGCCGCGTAATTCCAAGTGCGATTGTTTCTATCATTTTTATATTATTAGTTCATCTGTCGATACTTCGTTTCATCAGTTTTCAACCGAAGGACGTAATCGATTTATTGAAGCGAAACACGAAGTTCTTTAATTCCCTTCAGCCGCGGAGTTCCGTTAACTGGCTTAACGTGTACAAGTCTGAAGGATCGTACGAAATCCTCTACTCTGAGATACACTTATTTCCCAAGAATTTTTCGATTCTTTTTTTTTCTTCTTTTTTCTTAAGCTCCAAGGAACAATTGTACGTGAGAAAATTTCTTTTCGTTCGATCGAAACAACTCGGATCGGAGAGAATTCGGACTCGTCGCAATCTGTCACCCGTATTATCACTGAAAGTGATTTTAGCGGGGCTAACCCAGAAAATTGGGCCTCTAGGTGCAACGCTGATGCAACGAAAATTAGCGATTGGTCGATTTGGGTCGCGTGATTCGTGAGGGGGCGTGGCGTAGACCTCGAGTGGGAGTGGCGTTGTCTTCAAATGTTTGCGTATCAATAAAATTTTATGGCAAAAGAGTCGTCTTCATTTTCTAGTCAGGACAGTTTCTTCTGGACCTTTCAGCGAGACGAATCGTACTGGGGTACATGTCGAGCAGTTTTTCCCCGAGAACCTTTCTCGACGAAAATTTTCATAACGGAAGGATCGCGAGACTCGCACGACTTCTGCCCTCCGCATTTCGTCGGGACACGAGGTCACGAGTCGACTTTACTGGAACGAAAAGGATCGATCGTAAAAACCTCATCGTCTCGATATTCACGTCGTCCCTCAAACGTTTTACGACGTCGTCAGATCGTATTGATCTCTCAAGATTCGTGAGTGTATCAATAATCGTGAAATTAGCAATCGTTCGCCTTCAAGGGCAAGTGCCAAGGATCGATCGTTCTACTTCTCTCGCGTCGCTCGGACAAGTTCGAGGCCAGACTTTCGTGTTGAGACCAGACAAACTGTTCGACCAATTAGCATTCGCGTTTTCTACGCTTTCGTTCGATGGATGTGCTCGATAGCTGACTGAATGGGATCGTGGATCTCTCTCGGTTAGGAAACGAAAGAGAGAGAGAGAGAGAGGAAAGGACGCAGCCAGGAGATGGAAAAAAAGCGCGGGAAAAAGGAGAGGAGAGGCAGCGCGAAATGGCAGATTCTTCGATTTCTCGGTTGAAAGGGCAGGTTTCTCCTCGGGCTCTATCCTATTTTTACACGGGCGACCCCCGACGCCTGCAACTTTCGACGCATTGTGCATTGTTCAGCAAGTTCGCCGCGGTTCATTTCGACCAAGTTTCCGCAGCTTATTGGATTCGCGGGTCGCGCGACGCGTATCCGCCCTGCCTGCTCGTTTCGCCGTTACACCTCCCTCCGGAGGAATAAAATTCAACTCGCTGTGCCCATTCTCTCTTGGCAGAGAAGCAGAAATAAAACGATGCCCGGCTGCGGTTGATGACTCGTCGATTAGCTGACGGTATTAAGGTCAACGATACGTAACACTTGCGACGTGGACGTGCTCCAAGCCCAGCGTGTCGTATTAGGAATTTCTAAAACATTTGTACGTAGAACTCGCAGATAGAGAAAACTCCAAACTAGGAGTCAACTCCATAAATTCAGTTGGTCTCAAGTGGGACGAGGTCTTTCTCGCTATGGGGTTGTCATGTCATAAACACGTACGTACCCGAAATATTGAGCAAGCAATGGGACATCCCAGAACTGTGGGAATCCTACTTGAGTTATTCTAGTGGGTGACAGTGAAACATTTTGGAAACTTTCCCCCTATGTTTCACAATTTCTCAGAGTCCTTTGGAAAAAATAACACATGGCCTTGATATAAAAGAACAGTCACGTAAGAAATGACTTTAACATTTAATCAAATCAAGATCTAATCATTAGACATTAATCAATATTCGGCTAACAATAAATGTATATATCGAACTTAGTAGCTTAGTAATTCAGACAGGCCAAGTTTTCTGAATCTAGTAAAAGCAATCGGGCTTATTGCAAAATAAAGACCAGAGTTGTTCATTTTCCAAGTGAAAAGAGTGGTCCTCCGACGTGTACGATCGACAGCAATCGTGAGTGTCCTTAACGGATGAAAATACGCGATCACGCCACTCGTTTTAACTAGCCTCTAACGACATCTCGTTGACCGTAAACGCTATCAGCCTCCTACTCGACGATTGCCTCGATCTCGCCTCTCGCTAACTTTCGAGAGTTTGGAAGAAGGAGAAGTTGCGGAAGAATCTGAAGAAAGATGATCGGTTTTAAGTTAAAGTTGAAAGTTGGAGGTTTGAGAACGAGCGAGTGTCTTCGGGTGACGAATTATAGGTCCGACGTGCCAAAAGGTGGCCAAGTTATACCGATATCGCAACGGGCGCGTAATTGAAAATGATTTCTCGTTTCCCCCAGCTTGAATTTCCCCAACTTTCAGACAACGACGTAGCCCTGGTGCCCTGAATCGATCAGTCGCGAAATATTTTGTCGCGCAATTTGAAAAAGCTTGTATCCCAGTACGATTCGTCTCACTGAAAGGCCCAGAAGCAAATGAAGACGACTTTTTTGCCATAAAATTTTATCGATGTGCAAACATTTGAATCGGTAGAAAACAAATTACAGGCGCGATCGCTCAGTACCAGACAACGCCACTCCTACTCGAGGTCTACGCCACGCCCCCTCGCGAATCACGTGACCTAAATCGACCAATCGCTAATTTTCGTTGCATCAGCGTTGCGCCTGAAGAGGTCCGATTTTCTAGGTTACCCCCGCTAAAATCACTATTTCAGTGATAATAATGTATCAGAGATGCTGAAATTAGTCTTAATGATCCAAAATGGTTGAAATGACCAATTTATAATTTTCGTTTGACGTAAAACGGTGTACTTTAGAGATTCAAATGAGACTTTTCGTAAAAGCTTGTGCGCTTCGTAGTATTACAAAGTTTATCTCATTTTTGTCGCTTCAGTGTCTCAGAAAACAGAGACTTTACGTTTTAATCGCCTTTATTTAAGTATTCTCGCGTTGAGAAAGAAAATCAGTCGACTCATCGGCGAATCGGATAAATCGGCTTTCGATTTTCGAAGAGGAGCGTCGGTACACATTGCAGAAAGAAAGAGGAAACTGATATTTCTCCGGGGCTGGGAAAATATTTCAACAGTAGAATCGGCGATTGATATTAAATATTATATCCAGAGCAAACCAAATCCACAATGGTATCTTCCCTTTTCAAAGAACACAAACGGCAGAGCCTTTCGATCAACCTAATATTTTCCCCATCCATTTTTCCGCGTCCTCCATTGTCGACCATTTTTACACAGTTTTCACGTCCATCTGTCGACAATGCGACGCCGTCTTTCAACCGGGAGAGGAAACTGCAGACTCGCCCGATGAAAATCGCCGGGGCGAATCTCCCCCGCTGGGAGACCTCCGTTGTATTTGGAGTCTGAAGAAGACTTCCAACGGCCGTGAGGAGGGGGAGGGCGGTCGTCGATAATTTAGAGGCGCATAATTAATAGCTGGAGGCGGTGCGGCCAGTTTCCAGGCAGGCTGGCCGTCTACTTTACACGGACCAACCTTGTGAAAATTCGTGGACTGAAAAGGATTGAAATTACGCGTGGAAAGAGAGAGAGAGAGAGAGCACGGCAAAGATTGCCGCGATTTGCATAATTTATCGAGTACCAGCGTTTGGATTACTCGCGACTATATATTCCGTAAGAAAAAGTATCAGGACGGAGAGAGGAAAGCTCGTCGCGGCGCGATGGGAACAATACTTTCTCTTCCCGCTTTGCGAGGAGCCGTGGAACCGGGGTTACAAAGGGAAGTGGACCGTGCCCCCGTCGCTGTTTCCTCCTACGTCCCGGCGCTCTCCTCGGCTTTTTCAAATATTACAAAGTCCGTAACTTGTAAAAAATTCAAAATCCAACCGAGTTTTCCCCGCTATTGTCTCTCGACTTCTCCACCGTCGCATACCGCTCTCCGTTTTCCGCCATTTTTCGCGAGCGCACGCGAGGGAGTAGAAAGGAAGAGCGCAGAAAAGAAAAGGAAAGAAAGACACGTTCGATCTTTTAGTCGATGACGAAACGACGACAGTGCCGGTGGTTACGAACGGTGGGATCTTCAAATTCCGAATCCGAGGCGACGCGTCGGCGACGCGAGGCTTTTGAAGTTTATCAGAGTGTACGCGCGAGGGCAGGTACACGCCGAGTGTGTACGTGTCACACGCGACACGGCGTCTTGTAACGCGAGTCCTGAATCCGGGTTAAAAGCTGTGCACACCTCTCGCGCGCGCGAGGGTGCACAGTTGGCAAGAAGAGGGAGGGCCCCGACCGGCGAGAGAGAGCACCGGGCAGAGGTTTCTACGGCAAAGAGCTCGCGAGAGAAGCGGAACGGCACCGGTTTCCCGGCGCAAGTAGACGAGATGAGATTCTGCGAAAGAAGAGAAATGCACACGGCGCGGCCGTTTGGTTCTTGAAGACAACTGCGACGCACGGACGGATCGAGAAGAAAAAAAAAAAGAGAAAAGAGAAGAAGGGGACAAAGAAGTTGAAGATTTTTTTTGAGAAAACGGGGAGCAGTTCGGTGGAGAGAAGACGAAGAAGAAGAAACTGGTGCAGGTGCTGGCGGAAAGGAGGAAACGACCGGCTAAAGATTAAAAGAGAGACGGTGGGAAAGAGGCTGGGAAAACGCGACGCGGAAAAACGAAGCGACTGGGTGGGAAGGGTAGAGAGCAGAGGATTAATAGATGCCGAGCAGGAGAAGGGGGCGAGAGGAAGAGGTTCGCATAGAACACATGGGGAGGGGAGGAGGTGCACTCGAGCACTTTTCCCCGGCTTGGCTGGCAAACGTTTCGGGACTCGCGCGGAAAATGTTTACCGGCAAAAGGCGGCCTCGCGCGCGAGTACCTAGGCCTTTCTCTCTCTCTCTCTCTCTCTCTCTGTCTCTCATCCTCTGTTTCATCCTCCATCCATGGTTTAATACCAGAGAGACGCGAAACGAGAAAAGTGCAGGAACGAAGAGTGCAAAACTGCGCGACCGATCCGCGGGTCGAGCCTCGACTCTGACGAAAGTGTGTTGATATTCCGACCGTAATGAGCTCGTCGAACTTTTGCGTCTGGCAGCGGGGCTGGATTGCGTTACTCCCGTGTATACGGGTTAGAGGCGTATCCTACGTGTTTAGAAGGAGGAGAGCGTAGAAGGAGGTGGCTCGGGGGTGGCTGGCACGTACGTACGTACGTACGTACGTACGTATATCCACTTTGCCGGAATCCACGGGATAAGCTCGCGACGACCGAAGCGTTTCCGTGGTTGCGCGAACCGCCGCTGTGAAATTAACAGAATTTCGCTAGACACTGCTCCGTAACCGTCACACCTCCCCGCTCCCGCCCCCCCCCTCACTCCCCCTTTCTTCATTAACCCGCCACTGTGTTTCTCTAATTCGTTTTACAGGGGTAATGAAAACTACGGCTGGAAATTGCGCGACGTGACGCTTTGTCCGGGTCTCTCCCGAACGTCCAAAGTCTCGAACACCGAAAGCTAGCGGTGTTATCCGTTTCGGTGATCTCGGTGTGCGGTGTTCTTCCGTGTGATTTTTGTCCCGTCACCCTCGACGAGCTGCACGAGGAGCGCGTTGCTCGTTCGCGTATGTGCGCGAGGGTGGTCCGACGTCGTCGCGAACGGAAACCTCTCGCCGACGCTGGAAGAAGGCGGCCCGAGGCGCGCGGTAGCTCGTGGAAATATTTAGACCCAAGTGTCCGCCGGTTAGTTTGTTCGCGCGGGGGCGGAGCTGCGAAATTCTCAAAGCTGGCAGCGGCCAGGTTTATTTTCTTACGCGTTACGAACTTTCGAGTTTGTTAATTATCAAAGCGCGGGCCGGGTGAGGTGCCCCCGGGGGCATCGGGAGTCCAAATTTAACCGCTACTTTCTTCCTCTCTCGTGAAAACTCGCCGGCTGCCGGCTGTGGAATTCGCTCGGGTATTCCGACGAAACGGCGCGGAGGGTGCTCGCTGTGGCTACGCGCCGCTCGGAATCACCGATGCGACGACGTGTTTCTCTTCCTCTGGCTCGCGTCGTTCGTTTTCTCGTTTCGTCGACGCGCGTCGCGCCCCAGCGACCACCGTAATTTCCTTCTTTTGTGGCGTGAATGAGATCGCGCGGCGTGACATCCAGTCGACAGAGAGAGAGAGAGAGAGAGTGAGAGAGAGAAACGAGAGCCGAGGTCATCCCTCGTTCTGTTCTGTTTAGAATACCACGCGCTCCTTTCGCCTGCCACCGGCGACCGTGCCGGAATTTTTACGAGTTAAATTCCGAAGAGTGGCTGCCGATGGTCCCCAATCGAGAAGACCCCATTGGGTCTTCCTTTTGTCGCTCCGCGTCGTTAATTATAGTCCGACTCGGTACACAGAGCGATCGGGACGCAAGAGTCGCAGCTGGCTGCAAAAGAAGGAAACAGCCTCTGGCAAACGAACGAGCAAGAATAGCGCATCGACGATGGGTTTTCTTCTTTCTTTCGATCTTACCAAGTCCCGTGATCGAACGTTGCCCGTTCTCCTTGCGCCGTTCCCATTGCGCGACGGGGGCAAATTGGTGTCACCTAGTTTCGGATGACACGATGTTCGATACGTTACGCCGCATTCACGCCGCTGTTTTCGAACAGATCGCTGCGGACCGCTTTTGCTGGCAGGGCGGATAGTTTCGCGGACGGCATTCAGCGAACTCGTTAACGAACAGCGAACGTCGCTTCTCTGGAAGGGTAACAGTCGAAAGGCGAAATCGACGTAGCAGCGTCGTGAAATCGTCGTCACTTTTTCAGAGATAGAAAGATCTAGAGCAATCGTGTTCAACCAGCGGTCCTGTATAATCAAAGTTGGAATAATTCAACGAGAATTTGATTATTTGAATAATTTCAGCCACGAATGTTAAGGAGAGTACTTATATTTGCCGACAAATTTTTTTCCCATACGAGGCATACGAAAAATGAAAAATTTTAGACGAGCATCTTGGAAGTACCTTTTGTATCAAATCAGACATCGACGAACTGGTATCTAAAAAACAAGCTCGTTGTTCTCGTTAAAAATTTTCATACTTTTTAATTAAGTGTAAATATATTTTTCTAATCGGTGTATCGCTCCACTATAAAAGTTGTTTCGACAAAGTAATATAGGTTACGTTGAACTGATAAAAAACTATGCAAACTATGCGCGTCCCTCGACAAATTTTTGTCGGCCAATGAGGCCAGATGAGAAGAGCTAATAGATTGAACACCCACGATCTAGAGACAGTACGCTTACTCTCTGACCAACAATTGCTCAACGTTCCACGTTCATTTTTATACACAAAAGGACTTGGGCTTGTATTAACCCTATTGCCACAGCAGACTTTGATACGTGCCGCGCGTATTCTGCCATACGGTGCAAGTTCATTCGCGAATTACATTGTGAACGACGGAACTTTTCGTCAGCGTGCGTCTCTCAGAAGGTATAATTAAATAATCGAAACACTGAATCAAAGCGCTACATTGAACCAATTATTTATTCATTCGTATCGAATTGTTCTGTATTGAATTATTCGTGCACACGCTAAAAATTTAACGGTAACTTTGAGCTCTATTGCATAATATATCCAATAATCTGGTAAAGTGTGGTGCAATTTGAAAATTCGATGGATCAAAACACAATTCTACACCACGTCATTTGCATTTATAATGCATGATATTATTTGTAATCCTTTCTTCTGTCATGTTTTCCACGCATTACATATTCACGCCTTGCATTTTTCCGAATTGTGTCCCAAACGAAACGCTCATTATCTCTTTTACCTCTACCTTTCGATTTATACACATATGCTCTATTTATTTTGTAAAATTTGTTTTATCAAGTATAGTTTGATTCGAGCGCCTACAGGCGTTCGAAGTAAGTTAAGCGCTTTTAAACCAAAGGGTTAACCAAAACAAGTAAACAAGCAGAAGCGAAACCTCTGTTATCAGAGAAATCTCTGTTATCGGTGACGATTCTACGAAATAGAAACCCGAATAGAATTCAAAGGCGATGTAATACGTTCCCCGCGTATTCAACGAATTCGAAGCAACACTTTGACGCGGTTATTGAGATTCGCGTGAAAGCCGGGACATGTCATGCCGCGCGGCTCATTATTTAGACGCGTATCGCCCGCTTCCATCACTGTAAACACCGATTTATACGGATTATACGAACAAACGGAGAGTTAGGCGAGCAAACGAACGGAGTACGGCGTCGCTCGCGTGTGACTGCGCACGGTTTTCGCCCGCAGACGCGGTCCGCAGTTGGACGCGGCGGGGGCCGGTTCGATTCGAGCGATCGCGCGGCTGGCTCAACGTGTCGATATCGGTCGACACCTTTCCAATTAAATCGGCCAAGGCGCCGGGCGAAAAAAGCACACTTATCACCGATATCGAGATGCCTCTAAATCCGTGAGAAGAGACAGGGGAAAATGGGCGCCGGAGAGACACGCGAGGGAAAAGGGAAAAAGGAAAAACACGGTGGTAGGGGGGGGGGGGAAGAAGATACACACGTACACACTCTCTCTCTCTGTACGTGTGCGCGTCCAACTGCTTGCGTGCGTATATTTATCGGTGTGTACACGTACACAGAGAGCCAAGTGGAGGAAATAAATCGTTTACCAGCAAAGACACCCGTCGCGAGCGGATCTTCACGGTTCAGGAGGATCGGGCCTGGCTCCTTTTCTCTTCGATAAAATATACCTAAACCGCGCTTCGTCGAACTATACCCTCTTACCCTCCCTCCCTCGCCACCCTTTCTTCTTTCCTTCATCGGCTCGCTTTTGCCGCGAGAAATATATATATATATCGCTATCGGGGCCGAGCAAACACACACGGGCTAAAAGAAGACACCGAAGGCGACTGTGCACGATCGTTTCCGTACATAGGAGATACAGGATGTGCCAATCATTGACTAAACCGTCGTCCGTTTATTTCGAGAGACGTTTCAAGTGAAATTTGACTACCGTCTCGAAGGGTCGATATCCTGCGACGGTTAACCGCATCTGGTATTTCTGTTTGAACGTCTCACACAGCGGGAGAAAATCGAGTTACTTATCGCCGGTAAGTGTGTCTGATTGCGAAGATCGCGACTAATGCAACGCGTCAGGAACAGCGTCGCGTCTCGCCCTCGCGATTGGTATCTATCTCGCGGGCTGTTTCGAGTAAAATCAACGATTATCTCGAGAATGAACGAACCGAGACTCGCGCCGAGCCGCTGTGTGCGACGTATCCAATTCGGAACAATCTACCAAACATACATACCGTTGGAATTATCATTCAGTTTCCTCCCGAGACACGCCGGGTGTAGCTGTACTCGCGTACGCCTCGTGTTTCCGTACGCCCAGGCTGGTCGCGCGGAATTCCTTGCCTCCGACTCCGGCTGGAAATTGAGGGCGAGTCGGCGCGGCGCGGAGGCGAGACGACGACGTCATATCCCGGCGAAGCGGCGCGCAATAAATATCCATCGGACGGGCCAGGTGTTAAGAAAATGGATCAACTTAGCGTGGCGGATAAAATTGAGTGCAGCCGGCGAGTGCGTTTGATTTATAGCCCGATCCGCGGGATATTACTCACTCGACGCTGACGCGCGCGTCTCTTTTGCCTGACCTTACGACGCGCCTCTCTCTCCCTCTCTCTTTGTCACCTTCTTTCTGTTTTCCTACCGCCTGTGCCTTCTGCGCCACCTTCTTTCTCCGCTCTGTTTCTTCGTCGCAGGCGGTTATTGTCGTCGCGTTTCGAGATAATTTATCGCGGCGAATTTCTCTCGCGATCGTATCGATCGTCGTAGCTTTCGAGACCGCGACAACGCGCGTTGCGTCGAATCGACCGCGGATGACGAATAATTTACCCTCGGTGGCGAACAGCTGGCTCCGCGGTCGTCGAAACAACTAATCAGGGAGGGACGCGCGCCCGAGCGTGTTACATTCGCGACATATTAACGGAAAAATGGCGGGTAATTAGCAAAAAAAAAAAAAAAAAAGGAACAAATGGCTTGGCGGAGGAGAAAAAGAAATATACGTCAAGCCCGAGCGTGCTGGTTATTATTATTCCGTGGGTGGACCGGTGGAGCGGTGTGATTAAATCAGCGCGGTGGCGCGCTGCTTTCGGAAAAACAACGAGATCCGATGTTTAGCCGGTCCACTTTGAACTCGTCGTTAAATCATGCACCATCCGGCTACTCGTTTCATGAAGATTAACCACGTCCCGATGACATTTTTTTTTTTAGCTTGCAGCGCAGGCGGAAAAATGCTCCGTGTCGCGGAGTTTTTTTTTCGAAAAAAAAAAATTCGTCGCTTCGAGTCGAATAACGAATTGAATCACAATCGTGATGTCTCTTTTGTCGTCTTACCTGGACGAGCATTTTGAAAATTGGCCCGAAAGCCAACGAGTTCGAGTTTCGCGATAGCGAAACGATCGGACGCGAGAGAATCGTTTTTATTTCTCGCGCTGTTACTGGCGAGAGAGGGTGTGTTTTAAAAAAATCAACTCGCTTAATTAGACGAGCTTATTTATCGCGAGCAGGTGGCGTATGCTGCCGACCGAAACTTTGAAATTGCTTTTCTGGTACTTACTTCCCTCTCCCCCGTTAAATTACCTCCTAATTTCACCTGCGAATTCAGTTTACCGGCCGTGATAAATCTCCGGCGAAAGAATTTTCCGAGACGGCGAAACACCGAGGCTGATTTTCTTTCAAGCGCCGCGGTCTCGCGGAACGCGCGCAAATCCCGAACTTTTCGGCGGTGCGAGCTAATCGTAAATCGTACTTACGAGGGTGAGAACGACACGCTTTTAAACTGTTACTTCCCCGCCGTTTTTCAATTTCTTTGCGGCGGATCGGTACATCCTCCAAGCTGAAACTTGCGCGCGGCGAACCGCCGCGTCGCGAGCAAAGACCATTAAACGGGAACGAGCGGATTTAAACAATTTGCCGCAGCGGTTCCTTGGGAAACGCGCCTAGGATATCTCGAGTCGCGCGAACTCGCGAAGCTTGGAAATTCGCGCGGGTGGATCGGTATCAAAGGCACCGGCTGCGCGTCGAGAGAAGCGAAAGAGCTGCGTTTAAGCCCTGGCAAAGCTTGCGGAATCGCCGAGATGATCGCGCAAACGGCGTCACCGGATTACAAATTGAGAAGAACTGTAATCTCCGCCTCGCGTTCGCGACTCGTCGCCAGCGATCTATAAAGTGGACCGAGGCGAGAGCTTCCGTTCAAAAAAAGTTAGTCCCTGTTTTTTCGTTCGTTTGTATTTTCGCGGCATTTTCGCGGCAATATTCGACAAATACTCGCTCGCGCTGTGAAAATTGTTCCCGAATTGCTTTCCATCGGGAATCTCTCGATTTTAATCTATCCTTCAAAAACGGTAAATCGATTCGAACGCCATCTTCCTGTCTCGTCTTTCCAACGAGCGAGATATTTCGTTCGAATCAATCGACGCTGAAATACAACCTCCCGTCAACGATTGCTCGAAATCGACGCGACACGCGCGTCGTCGATAATGGCCGAGCGTGATTTAAACGCGATTTAAATCTCACGAAAGAAGTCGATGCTCGAAACTCGCGAAATTAATAATGCCGCCGGGGGGGGGGGGGTGCCGGTGCTCTCGCGTGGTTCGGCTGTCCCGGCTCTGTTGAATACAGAGATTCAAATCCCCCGTCTGTTCCCTGTCATTCTTACGGCTCTCGTATCGCGATGTGTCGCATTAAAACATGACAAACGACCGCAGCCATTTGTCATTACGGGTAATCAATTCCTCCCAGATGAAATGATAAAAATAACACGCGGCGTGTCTTCGTAACGCGTGGCCAGATACGTGGGAAAGAGGCGAAGGTGAGGGTAGAGGGGGGGAGGAAAGGGGCAGAGGAAAGGAAATTTCTATCGATCCCGCGCGGTTTCGCGAACCGTGTAGTGGCTCGAGTGCTACTACCCTCTTACCGCGTGGGTGTCAAGTCGCCCCGAGGTCGTTCCTGGCTGACGTGTGAAAGCATCCCTGTGCAAACACGCGTGTTTTTACTCTGTCTGACACATCCTGACGGCTGCGCAGCCTCGCCCTCGTGGAACGTGACGCTGTAACAATCGCCGTAATCAACCCCTTGGCTGGTTGACGGGGTGTCGTTCCTCGATAGGGAAACCAACGCCCGTGCCCCGACGTGAGAATTCTACCGCGTTATCATTTACCTCGTTCTCCGTTCTCCTCTAAGCGCGTCTCGCACTCGTCCACCCCTCTCTTCCCCCCCTTTTGTTTCGTTGCGTTCGCGGCACGGACGAGTTCCAACCCTTTGCTTTCGCCACCTTTGTCCTCCGTTCCGTTACCGGATGCCTGAGGTTGAGGAAAAGCGAGCGAGCCGGCGAGTGTATTCACGAAAATTGGCTTCGCCCTCTCCAGAAATCGGATTCGAGGGTTTCGAATTCGGCGAGTAGTTCGGGCTTGTTTCAGTCGGACTTGGGATTATCAAGAGTTCCCGCGAAAGGCGGACGGTAGTTTGGCCTGCCAGCGCTCGATAACCGAAGAAATGCTAATTTCCAACGTTCTCTCTGTAACCAGATTCCCCTAATCGCGTCCGAGCCGAGCGTCGTTGACTCGCAGGCTTCTCGTCGTATCGTATCGTTCCGTCGCTCGACGAGAGAGATCGATCGCCGATTACTGCGCTTCGCTACGCGACGGAGAGGAAATCGAGGAAATCTTGGTCTCCGCACGTTCCCATTCTCTACCTTCGCAAAGATATTTTCGCTGGAAAGACGGATCGTTAGAAGAAGAAAAAAAAAAAAAGAAAAGAAAAGGAGAAGAAGAAGAAAACATGGGTCGGGTGGCGCAGAGAAAGGGACACGCGCGCGCGTTTTCGACTCAAAGGATACCCTCTGACCGTTAGAGGGTCTTTCCACGAGACGTGACGTTCTAACAATCGCCACGGTACTCTCGTCCTCCCCCAGCGGCGTCCTTTTTCGAAGAGGAAAATTGCGACGTGTCCTGGCGAAGACGTGACACGCCGGCACACTCTCGCCTCCTCCTCCTCCTCCTCCTCTTCCTCCTCTTCTTACGACCCACCACCCCCGCCTGTTACGAGTGCCGGGCACGATCCTTGCTGCGTGACCCTGTCGTTTCTTTATTCCGGCTACGTTGTGTCTCGAGAGGGTCGGTTACGCTAAATGTTTCTTCTGATATCGGCTCTCGTCTCGATAACGACGGACGAGGAATTCACTTTGGGTGCCCGTCTCGAGCGGCACCCTCGCTTGGACGTCCCCAGCGAGAATGCTAATAACCGGTCCACGAATCCAATCAGAAACGCGCGGCGAACCGGGGGGGCGGGGGTGGGGGGAGAGAGGAAAGGGGGTTGGTTTTTCACGACGTTCAACCCAGTGCCAAGCCCGATAACCTCGAAGCATATTTTACCCATTAGGGGGTAGCTGGCACGTTTTAACGTACGTCGCCGGGCCGAGGCGCTCGAAATGAGAGAATTACGTCACGGAGCGGACGTGACGCGTCCTCCGCGTCCACCTCCACCTCGGCCTCGGCTCTCTTTCCCCGTTTTGTTCCGCCCCGGTTCTTTCATCCCTCTGTCTCCCCGGAAAAGAGAATGAAAATCAGGAGGACGTAGGTACGTGTAAGATCGCGCGGAAAGATAGACGAGTGTGTTCAACATTTGAGTCACGATCTAATTCAGCCGGTGGCCAAACACCGGCTGGATTTGAGTAATTAAACGCGACTCAGCCGATGTTACACGACGGAGGAACCAGGTCGGCTTATCCAAACGACGGAACATTCCACGACGAACGCGTAGTCTTGCCGCTGTCGCCCCTTGCCAGCCAGCCAGCCAGCCAGCCAGACCAGCCAGACCAGCCAGAGCGTCGTAAATCTTCGCTGGCTGGATTATTAAATATACTCGGCGAGCGAACGTCTTGGGCGAATGTTATTCCGACCTTGAACGTTTGTCAACGCGTTCACGCGAACAATTCTCCAAACGACTTTAATATAAGATTCCGTCGGAACATTTTTATGGACGCAATTAACCCAGTTTCGTCTCGCAACGGGGAAGCGAAATGCACGTCCTTGTCGTTGGATGTTCGTTTTGTTACATCTAAATACAGATACGAATATTATAACCCATTCTAGTGTGATTTATATATATATATATTTTGCTGCAATGGCAACGATTAATTTTATTTATTTATTTAGCAATAAATGGGCAATTTGGTACGATAGAGTTGTGAAAGCATTGTACAAGTTGCACGTAGTATAAAAAGGAAGGACAACAAAAAGAGAAAGAAAGGAAGGTGATACGTAATAATTTGGGGAACCTAATTGGGAAAAATTGGTCATTGAGTATCTCCAACGCTAGAACTATTAAAATGGATTATCATTGGAGGATTAAAACAAAATTTCCATGAAAAAAAAGCAATAGAGAACTTTTATAATGACAGCTCTTATTTATACATTTTGCGAAAAATATTTCATGTTTAGGAAATTTCTAACAAAAATTGTAGCTCGGTCATTTTTATCACTTTGGCAGTTCTAGAGAGAGCATCTGCAATTGTTAATAATATCGGGGAAACAAATCCACTCGGTTCATAACTTTGTTCAGAGTTAATCGGCTGGACCTATCTCCAAGATTATTAATTAATTTTGGACAGAAATAATCCAGGAAAATTCTTTCTTCTTCAAAGTAGTCTGCCTCTGTTTGCCGTAATTTCGACAAATTTGAGCTGATATTTATATGGATTTTCAACACCGCGACGCACTGAGGTTCTGGATCCGTGAGTCAAACCCGGGCCCCGAATCTCTGTAGATCTTGCACCGTGCGCCATGGAGGCTGTCCAATCAAACTTGTAACCAAAGGAGAGAAACGCGGTGGCGGACGTTAGACGATGCAGTTTCCACGCCTTGGCTCTTCCCTTAACCAAAGCCAGTACACTTGCAAGTGTCAACGGGGACGGTTAATTGCGCGTTTTCTATCCTCCGCTTTGTAACGGGAGCATAAGCTTGCACCGCAATTGCGTCCGCTTTGTTACGTTTCGGAAACGGAGGCCGCGAGTTACTCAAGCCAACTGTTTGCAACTCGAGCGCACCGTAATCTCAACAGCGAATTAACTCTCACGTAATAATCTGGAAAACGCCGCCGCCGGAAAGGGATGAAAAAGTGTCCTCCCCTCGTCTTCCCTTCGTCTGAGAAACAACCGGCGGAACAAGCATCGCTAATGGAATCGAAACCGCAACAAATCCTCCTCCTTTCCAACACCAGCTTTCTCTCTCTCTCTCTCTCTCTCTCTCTCTCTTTGCATGAATTTGCAATTTTTCCAGCCAGAAACCACTCCGATTCCTCTGAAGCGGCCGAGAGAGCAAACAAGTTTCCGCTTCGCAGTTTCATCCTTGATGCCCTCGAGACCGTCGGTGATTTCTCAGAAACGTTATTTCCTACTGCAAAAGTGAAGCGCGACTCCGGGCTTGCTGCCGACGATAAATCGTCGCTCAAAGAGCCGGCTCGCGGGCCTGGAAACGTCTGGTTCACCGGCGCGGCTGTCCCCCGTGCAATTCTAATCGGTGGCAACACAGGGCTCTGGGAGGAAAAAACTAAAAATTCGGATAATATCAAAATTCAACGTAGCGTTCAGTGAATCGAAATTCAAGCGCGGTTCGCGAGTTCGATCGGTATATAATTAAATCGCTCGCCGCGTCACGCGTACGTTTTTCCATGCTGGCGGGAAAGTCGAGCGTGCGCGCGTAATCCCTGCACGTTCTCGGCACAGGCTGCTTCGCTCTCGCGAGTCGAATCGCCCTCCCTCGACGTCGTACCTTCGTCGACGTGAAAATTAACCTGTTTGTCGGCTAATTTTCGTCGGTCTGTTTTTACCGCTCGGGTAACTGCGGGTTTAACTGACTAACGTGATCACTAGACGGGAGTGTCTATTTAATCTTGCAAGATTCAACCGAGGATGAAGCGGTAAACACGCGAGCGTTGGGTAATCTCAATAAATTTTAATTATTTTTATTCGGCTCGCGGAAAAGTTGTTATTTTAGTAGTGGTGTCGTAAATAAAAGACCGCGCTCAGCTATTTTTAGGAAAGTAGGGAAATTCGTAATTTTATCTCAGAGCGATACAGACTCTCTTAAGACGATCGATCACGCGTTCCCAAATAACCTCGTCCATCTTTCTCAATTCAGCATTAAGAAGTCAAACCACCGTGATTTCCAAAGGACGTGGAATTCAATTCCGAGATCCCGTGTCCCGGGACATTATTCACATCACTTTGCGGCTCTAAATGATTAACTCGATTAGAATTTCTAGAAACAGCGCGACAGAGTTATCGATCGTATCCGTTCCCCGCTAACGGGATTAAGTCGTGTTAGATAAGAAAATATTGAGCTGCGCGTGGAACAGCGAGAAATTATGGAATCGTATTGCCGCCAGAATATTATCTCAAAGAAGGACTTGGGGTGTTATCTCGGAGCTTTGGTCAACGACTATTGCAACACGGACAGAAACGATTGAATAGAGAAAAAGATAATAATAAAAACTGCACGACTGCTCTAACTAGGAAATGAAGACGACCTTTTTGCCATAAAATTTTATCGACATGCAAACATTTGAATCGATACAAAACAAATTACAGGCGCGATCGCTCAGTACCAGGCAACGCCACTCCTACTCGAGGTCTACGCCACGCCCCCTCGCGAATCACGTGACCCAAGTCGACCAATCGCTAATTTTCGTTGCATCAGCGTTGCACCTGAAGAGGCCCGATTCTCTGGCTTACCTCCGCTAAAGTCACTTTCACGCTGGCCACCGGATATCTTTGCGGTCTTCATCTAGCCGCGAGGGATTTTCGCGCGTGTCTTTACGACAGCCACAAACGACGAAGAGAAAGAGCTATCCGTTTTCTGTAGTATGTTTTCTCCCGCGGTATCTCGCCGAATACGATCGCCATATTACCGGAAGCCAGCCACTCTTCTCTCTTGGAAAGAACGGAACGAACGAGCTGGCTGCCGGGATCTTTTCACTCGAGACGCGCGTTTTAAATGCGCGCGCAGCAACAATGTGCAAAGTGCATCTTCGACTCGTGTTAATTCTCCTCCGTGTATGGCCGACCACCGACGCTTCGACAACGTCGTAAAAATAGTTTACGGTATTGACACGGCCAAAAAAGTTTTTTATTCGAGGACACGACTCGCGAAATCACTCGGCGATTTTTCCTCGGCGATAGTGATAAAAGTTTCCAGCGGGGGGAAGTTGGCTAGTCGCGTTGAGTTTATAAAAGTCGCTTAAATTGCCGGTTGGAGCTCTATACGACTATACTCACGCGTCGATACTTACGCAGAGTGGACGGAGGAAAGGAAAGTGAAAAATTAATGTCGCTGATAGCAGGGATGAGATCGAGTGTTATAGCTCGCGTGCCTCGATCGTATAGGGGAATTAAGAACTCTGCCAATTTGGTCAATAGAGAATCGCTTCTGCTATTCTTAAAATGTTGTGTTTAATAGATACGTCAGTAGAACGTCACAGACGTTATAGATGTGGATAAAGGGAGATGAAAAAACTGGACGACTTGTACCCTAGTACGATTCGTCTCACTGAAAGGCGCAGAAGCAACTGTTCTGACTAGGAAATGAAGACGATTTTTTTGCCATAAAATTTTATTGATATGCAAAACAAATTACAGTTCCTTACAGATCGCTCAGTACCAGACGACGCCACTCCTACTCGAGGTCTACGCCACGCCCCCTCGCGAATCACGTGACCCAAATCGACCAATCGCTAATTTTCGTTGCATCAGCGTTGCACCTGAAAAGGCTCGATTTTCTGGGTTACGCCCGCTAAAATCACTTTCAGTGACAAAATTGGCACTCTTGGTGAAGATAACACGATCAACTTATTATTAACAGCCGTCTATTCTGAAATACCTCGATAGTACCGTGAATGTTTATATATATTAAATATAATACGTGTAATACAAGTATACATAAATATATACATAATATAAATTACATATTTAAATACATAGTTAAATTATACGACGTTATTAAATATAATGCATGTATTATATATTTAAACATGATGTACATAATGTAAATTACGCATTTAAATACAATTATCATATTATATGATGTACTTAAATATATTGTGTATTTAAACATAATATCACAGTCTTTGGCAGTGAGTCTTCAATTGCTCGTAAAAATTGCACGAGTAATAATAAAACATAATCGCATTTCACTTAATTCCATCTAATCGCATCTGTCTCGTCAAGGTAACTCTCGCAAAATCACGTCGTTCGTTTCATAATGTCACCTCTGATACTCGTCTCTGTCCGGCGTTGCATGCCAGCAGCCGAGTATCGACCGATTCTACCGACGAACGTCCCCCTACAAAATCGTAAAGCTGCAGAACAGTAGTAATCCGGAAACTGTGAGCATCCCGCGTACTTGTACAAGGATAGTTATTAAACGGCGAGATGGATCTGACCGATTACAATTTCCATTGTCCGGATTCCACGATCCTTTGAACCCCGTTAGAAACGCAAAGCTTTTAATAACGACGATCATCGAGCAATGAACGTACGCGCCACGTGTGTACGACACCGTGCTGTTTCGAGGAATTTTCAACGAATGTCGAAAATGTGGAATGCCGAGTCCATCTTGGCCGCAAGTTTATTGCTCGTTCGTTTATTAACGACGACCAAGATTTCCCCAGGCTGTGATCATTGTTTATGCAAAAGACGGCCGCAGAATGTGCGCGCGGCACCATGGCCGCCTCTCGTCGCTGACACGGCCGGCGGCTGCAGGCGTTTTCGAGGCCCAATTAACGGCGTGTCGTGCGGTCGACAAACGAGTTTTCGCCGGTGGAGAGGCGTCAAAAGGTGGCCAGCTTGTCCGTTCAGCCCTATAACGTAGTTACGCGTTAATTGCGAAAACCGCTTGAAACGAGTTAAGAATTAGCAGCCAGCAGTAGCATTAGCAAACGCTGCCATCGAGTTTGGATCAATGTCTAGCGCTGATTCTACGTTGTTAGCTTTTGACTCTAATTTCTTTCTTTCTTTCCTTTTTTCTTTTTTTTTTTTTTTTTTTTTTCTCAAGAGACATAACAATCTTTCGAACAGATAAAATAGATTGCTCCAGAGTTTGACGGCCAAGTTTTTAATAGCTCGGCGCGCGTATTTTGCGGAGTATAGCGGAGCGAAAAATGTCATGCGAGCACGGGCGATTCAAAGCTTCGTTAAAAGGTTACGGTAAAAATACGAAGGTACAAAGGGAACAACGGGCGCATCGCGCACCGGTATCATCTCCAATTTCACGTCGCTGGATTTTTTCCTCTTGCGAATTTTCCGTCAGCAGGAAAAATACTCGTCGGACAAGTGTTGAATCGAAACGAAATCGAAATTGGTCGCCGTTTTGTTTACGATTTAGCGACCGTGAGCCCACGATGATCGTCACGATTCGCGTTATACATCTTTATCGCGACGACGATGGATCGTAATTTTAGACGAAGCTTCGAACGAAAAAAACACACTCCAACGAAAAAAAAAAAAAGAAAGAAATTACTCTGTATATATTACACGTCGATTTCCCGGGGCTCCTCGGAGTTATAAAGTAGTTTGTGCGCGGTCAGAACTGGCTTTTCCGCACGTCCGAGGCTTACAAATCGCATCCCCGGTACCGCGCTTATATCGGGAAAGAATTGCCCCGCTCGAGAATCCAATTCATATTGCGTTACAGCCGGAGAGCCGGTAATAGACGTATTGTCGATCGCGGAGGAAAATCGACGATACGCCGCTTTATGTTCCGCGCCGTCGGGAAACTCGAATGAATTAACCGGATCCAGAAGCGAGAACCGAAGCGGCGAGACGGAGTGGAGGGGGTTGGAAGGTATATATTCAACGAGTTCCCGTAAACCGTTTGAATGCGAATAGCCGTCGATGAACAAGCGAACTTCGACTTCGTCCCGGTCTCTTCTACGCCGCGAAAAATTAATAACTCGGCGAGGCGCGGCGCGGCGCGGCATCTCCGCTGCGAAATATTGCCGAGAATCGGAGAGACGGACGTCTCGATGGGATTGCGGAACGGAGAAGCGTGAAAACGTTATTTATCAATCGCCGTTTCGAGGACGTTTAACCTTAACTCGACGAGTTAAATTGCCAGCCGCTCACGGACGATTTCACGTTCGATGGCGACAGCGCGAAACTCACGTCGCCGACCACGGGGCGAATTATCTCTCTCTCTCTCTCTCTCCCGTCGACGCGTACGTATTCATAGGTGAATGACGTTGCAGCACTAGCCAACTGGCAGGGCGTATTGGCAGCGAAACAATTTCTCGCGCGCCGGGGTCGTTAACCATCCCCACCGAGTGGCAGTTTTCACGACCGCTGAGCGAAACCGAAGGCCAACGGACGAGTGAGGACGATGATAGCGTCGGGAGGCGAGCTGGCGATGGTGGTGGTGAGCGCGACGTGGATGAGGGTCGATCCGAAAGTATGCGCGTCCGTTGAAAGATTCATCGTCGAGAGGGAAATGGCGCGAAAAGAGAGGCCAGACGAGAGGCCAGACGGAGGAGAGAAAGAGAGAGCCGGTTCGCGGCGTCTCGTTCTCTCGCTCCGACGCGAGAGACCCGACCGTACCCGGGACTTTCAGCCCGTACTTATCAGTGTGTGATAATGGTAGGCCAGTGGTCAGTCGAGCGTCACCAGATACCTCTCTCTGTGTACCTGCGTCCAGCCAAGGGGACAGTGAATTCCATCGGAACCTGATCCGTACCCTCGATCTCTCCGACATTTTACCTCTGCTTTTACAAATATTCGGGAATCGCTGCTCGAGCGGATGGCGAGACGCGAGATAGCAGAGTCTGGAGGAGGGGGAGGGAGGTGTGGAGTTGAATGGCCTCTCGTAGTTCGTGAACTAGTAGTCATTCCCTCTCTCTCTCTCTCTATCTATCTCTCGAGTCTTTCACGCGTTCGATGAAAGTCGGATCCTGGAAGTATGGAAGCTGGATCGGGCAACGTCTGCGGAAGACGAGAATAAGTATTCCGAGCAACGATCCGGTTCGGACTAATTTTGACCGTGATAACGAGAATAACGCCCGATAATGAAACTGGATGTCGGGGGTCGGCCGTGTCACGGCATAATAATCGCTCGGAGATGGATGTCTACGGTTCTTAAGGCCGGAGACTGGTTCCTGAGACTGGTTTCTCGAATTTCTGATGTAGTTTAATCACTTCTCTTTCTTTTTCTCACGATGTCGGCTAGACTGTTCGACGATTCTCGAAGGGTGTGCATTGTTTGCTCGCATTACACGAGCACTCGTATCGATCTCGTAGATGGTCTAAACGGAGGTTCGAGACGGGGCGCGATGCGAGCACACGACAATCCGGAATTCTCTTTTCCACCCTTTAGCCAGTGCCAACCCCTGCGGGACTCTCCACTAGCCGGCAGACAGTCGCTGCTACTTTCCAAGCTGGTTAGTTTACTCGCGATAGATTGCGAAAAAGGAGAGGTCTCGACATGTGTCTCGCCGTACGAGGGATTACCGGCGGATCGTGTCTGAACGGGGTAGTTTGCCGGGCTCTGCGGTTGTTCGGTGATCCATCGATCGGCGCTACAGCGTCCTTAACGATCCATTTCGGATACTTATACGGCAATATTGGCTCGTCGAATTGAAACGAAACATTTCACATTCCACGCTTTTAGTAGTGCGGTGCTAAACCATTCGGATGTCTCGTTGATTCATACTAGAACTACCAAAATGGTCAATGAAACGACCAATTTTTTTGTGTAATTTTGTGTACATCTGTAATAGTGTATTTTTCTCGTTTCTTGCTCGTTAATTAATTTAAATTGAAAAATACAGAAAAGTACGACGATGGTTCAAATTATGAAATTATGAAAATGAGACATTCGTTTCTTTCTAAATAACGAGATTTCTCATCAACGTACAAATTTGTTCACTTTTCCGATTTATTAAAAAGATGACATATTGTCACTTGAAGTGACTTGGCAAGACCCAGAAAATCGAGCCTCTTCAGATGCAACGCTAATGCAACGAAAATTAGCGATTGGTTGATTTGGGTCACGTGATTCGCGAGGGGGCGTGGCGTAGACCTCGAGTAGGAGTGGCGTTGTCTGGTACTGAGCGATCGCGCCTGTAATTTGTTTTCTACCGATTCAAATGTTTGCACATCGATAAAATTTTATGGCAAAAAAAGTCGTCTTTATTTCCTAGTCGGAACAGTCGCCTCTGCGCCTTTCAGTGAGACAAATCGTACTGGAGTACAAGTCGTGCAGTTTTATATACATGTACTTACATACATTTAAATGCACGTAAATAACTGATTTCCTTATCGAAGTACGTAGTTGGTAATTTTCATACAAATTTGCTCACTTGCTGATATTAATAAAAAGATGAGAGATAGCCAAAGTTTTAATCGATTAATTCCATCGTGCAACCGGGTAACACCGTAAATTCGAAGTTTCCACGTCAGATTTACTTTCGCGATCTGAATTCAATGTTCTACAAAATTATTCGGGCCAACGTATGACCAACTGTTCTACAAACTTCGTTCCGAATTTACAATCTGGCATCTGGTTCGATACCGAGGGAGAGAGCCGGCGATAAATTCGGCCGGATTTCTTGATTTTATCGTTCCCGGTGTGTTATTTCGCTTCGACACAGCCAAACGTTCAACGAACCATAGTTCCGTGTATTTCGCCCGAGCAATCAGGCAAGTTCCGAAGCCGAAAGGGACTGCTTACGTTCGAATCGAGCGGCGTGGATCATTGTTGACAGAGATACGACTCCACCGTTTGGTAATCGTCGCAGTTTGCACGGGGACGTAGCCTGTGTGATGACTGGTTGCGATTCAGCCCGGCGATTCGTCTCGGTAACGGAGATTTCGGTGAAATGCGTCGCTAAACGCTCGTTGCCGCGCGCCAAATCGAGCGTATTCCACGGTACGAATCGTCGCCAGTATCTCGTCTGATAGTTCGGTGGTTTTGGCTGATGCTTCAACCCTCCGTGTTTAATTAACCGTGGGAACATCTCGGGAAAATATATAATTAGAAGGAAATCAAAAATCGGGGAACGACGATGATCGCGTTTCATCTTGAAAGGAAAGAAGGAAAAAGACGGAGAAAGGGATATACAGACAGACAGCCGCAATGCGTCGAATAATGCACCGATGAGGGGAGTGGGGGGGGGGGCAAAAAAAGAGGAAGAAAAAGAAAAAAAACAGGCGGAGTGAAAAGAGAAGAAGAGCGAATGTCACGCTTCACGAACTGCCGGCTCTTTTTACTCGTTGCGCACGCGAATGCATTCCTGTCAAGCATACCGCACGCGTGTGTATTATGTGTTCGAATAAATTTGAATACGAATGAACGTATACGATGAAAAAGAACGGTGTGTGATGATGCTCGGTGGGACGACGAGAGATAGCAGGACACCGATTGCGAAAAGCGAGGAGAAGTGAAGAGAAGGGGAGGGGGAAGAGAGGAGTGATAAAGAGAAAAACGGAGAAAAAACGAAAGATAGCGCGAGAATGGGGGTGGAAAAAAAAAGAATACGAAACGATCGAGTGGTTGTTTCTCTCTAGACCCCGGCGAGAGTCACTATCGCTGCCGAGGGGAAAATTAAAATAAATCGTCGCCCCGCTTGGAAAATCGACAGTCGAAATCGACAGCTGCCAATTAATCGACCGACTGTATCCTCTCTCGTTCTTGGCGCTGTGTTGCCCGGATTTTATCTTTTAATTGGCGGGGGACATTGGCCTCGGTCGGATTAGCCGTTACTCTCCAGACTTTGAAAGATCAATAAAGCTTGCCGCGCGCTCGGCGGTGTGCTCGAAACCCCGCGCTATCTTTCAGCTACGGCGATCCGCCAACTCTTGCTGCAAGATTGCGTCCAGTGTACGTCAATATTTTTCTGCTCGTGCCGATCACCGCGGGTAGAAGGATGAGGGAAGCGGCGGGAGAAGAGAAAATACCGTGGCGGATGACGCATCGTCAACGAAACACCGCGGGATCTCTCACTCGTCTCCGCTTTCTGTACAGATTTACGCAACAATTCGCTCGCGTTGTTTCTCGTTTCTCGACCGAGTGCTCGACCCGACTGCCGACACGAGAAACGTTACCATAGAAATCAGCCTCTCCTCTTCACCTAAACAAGCGTCCCCCGGTGGACGCTTTTAATCACGAAGATATTTTTTCTCTTTTTTCTAAATAATCCGCGGTCGTCGAGTCGCGTTTCCCTTTTATCACTGAAAGTGACTTTGGCGGGGATAATCCAGAGAATCGGGTCTCTTCAGGTGCAACGCTGATGCAACGAAAATTAGCGATTGGTCGATTTGGGTCACGTGATTCGTGAGGGGGCGTGGGATAGACCTCGAGTAGGAGTGACGTTGTTTGGTAATTTGTTTCGTATCGATTCAAATGTTTGCACATCGATAAAATTTTATGGCAAAAGAGTCGTCTTCATTTCCTAGTCAGAACAGTTGCTTCTGGGCCTTTCAGCGAGACGAATCGTACTGGGGTACAAGTCGTGCAGTTTCTCTCTCTCTTTTCTTCTGCTATTTGAACGAAATATTTGATCCTTTGACAAAGCGGTCCGTGTTTTCCATAAACAGTATACACAACGTTTCAAAGTCGGCGCGCGATGACGCGCGAACCCGAACGCCCGCTTCCAGCTCGGCGGGGGGGAGGGAGGCGGACTAGTGAACTGTCAAAAGGGGTAATTGCTCGCGGTGGAAAGGACGAAAAATGGCCGCATTTAAATGCCAAAGCGAGGAGTGATAAATTAATCGACGCCGGACAGCGAGTTAATTGTTCCCTTCGGCGGTAACAAATGGGAATGCGGAGGGTATTATCGTTAGGCCGGGAAAAATATTACCGGGATAAAACCGTGCAGTCGGCTTATAGAGATATATATTTAATTAGCGGCACACAAACGTGCTGCCTCGATCCGACGGTAGCCAACCAGAGAGAGAGAGGAGAGGTCTGCTTTTCTTACCGACTTACAGACCCTCTTGTTCCATGTAGCACGCACACGCGCGCACACCCGCGATACCGAGTATCACGAGGGCTACGCAAGGGTGAAACCACCATATTGCGAACGTGCGTGAAGGATGTACCTGAACACGGTGTTTCCATTTCGTTCGACAAAATAGACCGTCCCCTCTCGTTAACGCGACGATGTACTGCCAATTGGAGACCCTCCGTGCTGTTCTTCGTGTATAATAAACCTCTGCGTCCAGATACGCAGGGGTGAACCGATGGATTCATAGTCGTCCGTCTTTCGCAATTGTTTCAGGAGGAAACGTCAGAAACTTTATGTTCGGTTTCTTTGCTGTCTCTCTCTCTCTATTTTTACTTGCGTAGAACGTATTACACCACTGATATTACACCAACTGAGATTCTGTCTTCGTATTGAGAGATGTAACACTTCAATTCGAGCAAACGATCCCGTGTAACGCGATGCTCGTGCAGCTTTTTCATATAGATTTTACGTACAGTTTTTTCCCTCCTAGCTTCCTGGCTAGAATTCTAAGATTCTAGCTTTCTGTGTACGTGCGGGGAGGTAAATGTTGAGAGCGTAAAAGCACGCGTCGTTGCCTTTGACAAATAAAACGTAAATTTGACTCGCATATGCGTACATTTTTTAGTCTCGAATTGAATTTTACGCGTTGTTTAACAATTATTCCTAGACTAGAATTAAATTGCATTAAAAGTATTAAATTTGTCAAAGAGTAATTTCCGTTTCCTTTTTAGTAGATAAACGCAACACAACTCGAGATGTAATTAACGTCATTCTAAACCGCAAATTCATTGCGCAATCTAACAACCAACTGTTCAAACTTGTTTTAGAAGAGAGAAACGCGCGATTTAGTTAGCAATTGTTCGTCTGGCGTCGTTTCCAATCGAAAAGGAAAAGAAAAGAAGCCTTAAAGCTGAAGGTTTGTCGATGAGGGTATCGAAATATTCGTTCTTGAAACTGTCTTTAGGAAAGAACAAAAAGGTAATCGAACACGAGTAATTGACATTGTTCTTTCGTTCGCACACACATACACTCACAGACACACAAGAGAAACAAGACATTTTGCCAACTTAATATAAGAGGATCTCTTCCTTTTCGTTTTCACTTGAGATTTTGACTTTCGCTCAATGGAGTGATGCATTTTCGGAATGAAGCGCAATTCCCGGAGATTACGAGGCAACTAATTAGACACACCCGACAGATCTTGTCGTCGGTCTGATACAGTTCTGCGTACAGTTCTCCTATCTACCCGTGACTTCACAGGGGCTGAATTCACGTCGAAGATCAGCCGCGATTGATAACTGATTCGCAGGTAGCGCGCGTTGCGCTGTCTCTTAATTAAGCCGCGGGCCTTAGCCGCGATTTGCATACATGCATAAGCACGTGCGTGCGCACATTCTGCACAATCTCAAAGTTCGGAAGATTCTCGACGTGCCATCGCGGATAGGAAACTACCTATGAAGATGATGGTACAGGCGCATTGCAACTATCTATCTGCAATCGCAAGTTACTGATGGATGCTTAATATACGTACACACGTACATACATGTATGTACGTGTATATACATATATACAATGTACTTGGGTTGTTGGCGAAAGTATACGAATACTTGCAGAAGCTGTCTACGAGTACATCACGCGTCTTGTACGAAATTTCATCGTCACGCGTATTTGCTCTGTACAACTGCGAATACTTGCGTATTCTACTCTTCGAGAAGTTTCAGATATAAATAACTAAAGATGAAGAGCCAGCGCGTGAATTATCGAGAGAGTCGAGGAGAAAGGAAGATTCCAGTTATTTCAAGAGTCATTATTATTCATCTTTTTTAATTATTAAATAAACTAAACTATCTCGGTACGAATTGTCGAATATCGCCGCTTTATATGGTTTAATGGATCATCAAAGTTTCATGCCTCCCATTTTATCACCGTTTGACGCAGTTTGTTTACTTCGTTTACTTATATTTAACGCGCGCAAAATCAATTTCCGCTCGTAAAAGAATTATTCGGACCGACCGAAGACGCATCGTTGTAAATTCATCGAACCCCCGGGCGTTCGAAGAAACGAAAGGACGAGGTCTCGAAGATGCACGGAGATATAAAATTTTTATACTCCGATAACTGGCAGAGACGTTGGGAGAGAACGCGCGACGGAGAAGGCGACGCGAGGTAGGAAGAGACGTCGCCGCGTACGAGTTTGGCCGGGAGAGAGGCTCGCTCGCTCGAGCCGAAAACAGGCATCCCTGAGGGATCGATGCAAGAAATGCATAGGAGGAGTGGCTGGCACGGGTCACCAGCGACGTAGGAAGCCCGGTGAACGATCGTCGAGCGAAATCGCGACTCGTGCAGCGATGCAGAAAACTCCGGAGACGACCAGAGAGACACATTGCGGCCGGAGGAAAGGATCGGGTTGTCGTTGTTCTCGCTGTACCAACTCTCGAACGGCCTAGCCCCTCCCCCTCGGCAGCGATATTTTCGTTTCTCTCCCGCGGTTTGTTGCATTAATCGAGTCACAATCCGGTCCTCGAAACCGTGAGCAACGAGCGCGGATTCCGCGCGAAGGGAGATAAATTATTTGGCCGCCGCGACGGGTTTAATGAATCGTTGAAATTTTTCGTCTCGATAAGCTCCGAACGATCCCCGCTTGTAATTCCCCGGAAGAAGAAGAGCAATCGAAATTTTCGGACGGTGTAATTCCGCGGAGCAGCGATCCCGGTGAACGATCGTGTGTCCGGCTGTCGAAGGCATTACTCGTGGACAAAACGCCGAGGAATTCGACTTACTTTCCTCCGCTAGACTCTCTCTCTCTCTCTCTCTCTTTCTCTCTAGGAGTAGATGAATCGGATTGCTCCGTCGCTGTCCCCGCTGGTTCTCTTGCAATTAGTTTTCACGATGCTTTTGCACGGAACATTTACGTCGTACGTGGGGTGGGGGAGGGGGGGAATTATACGGCTTCCTATAGTCGCCGGAATACCCGCAGAAAAATCGCCTCCACCCTCCCTTCTTTCGCTTTCTTTTCTTCTTTCGTCGCAATTTCTCCCTCCAACCGTACGAACGTGCTGAATTTGATGAAATTTGGCATAAATGTAGTTTTCGAAAAAATATTTGACACGTTTTCTTTTTTTTTTCTTTTTCATCGGCAATCGTCGATGTTGAAGAGGCAAAAACTACCCTCAAAGTTAAAAGATACAGTTTTTGTGTAAATTGACGAGATTAGTGTTTTTTTTTCGAGAAAATTTGTTTAAACTGTATATTTAAAAAATCGTACTTTTTTATCACTTCTCGATGGTATTTCTCCAAGTAAATATTTGTTCGCGAAAACTACACGTTCGAGCACAAATTACGGATAAATTGGAATTTTGGTCTTTACGTTACAAAAGAATTCATTATTTCCCAAATCTTTCTCGCTGGAAATGCGAATAACTAAACAGAAGTTACTTCACTTTTGGAGAAGCTTGCCCCGTGGTGAAAGAATGATAGAAAATACATTTCCCTCGGAAAGTATATACCTTTCTCGGATGGCGGATCTGATAAGGTCCCGCATGCATGACTAGTTATCGAAACGCTGCTACATCTAAATTCGGATACGCCGAGTTAGAATATCGGAGGGTATCCGAATTGGACGTTGTAGCTTGTACAATCCAGCTGAGGAGAAGATACGAAACTGATACGGTAAAATACGTGCGGTCAAGTGTAGCTAGAGTCGGAGAATCGCCGGAGCGGAATCGCTATGCATCCGGCGAATTTCTCGCAACAAGGAAACGTCGAAACACACACAAACGCACACACGAGTATACGCGAAGATCGGCAAGGAAAATAAAAATGCATTAGAGACGTATCTCTGGCGGAAGGAAACATGTTCCTTAAACAGACTGAGGGGCTGAGGATCGCGGTGGAAGACAAAGCCTGAAAAGGAGAACGCGACGGATTTCTCAAAAGAATCCATATACCGGGTTTATTCCGGAAAGCCGCGATGAGCTCACGTCCCATCGGTTTCTATGGGTACACGATACAGAGAAGACTGTTGTGCCGTTTGTACGTAGTCGCGAGCTCCCCTCTCTTGGGCCCGGCCATTTTCCGCCTTGGAATCTCTTCCGACCGCGGCCTCTCCCTTCCCATTCCCACCCCTCCCCACCCCTCGCCAACCTTCGTCTAACGTTCGTCTACGGAACATCGTGCGGACTGATTTCGACCAGTCGATAGCTAGCCGAAAATTAGAAAATGCCGGCACGCCTGCAACGGAAACAATTATTTCGCTTCAAAGTCTCATGAAGTACGTGCGATGACTGCGAGAAGCACGACCCGCCCCGGCCGAATAGCTCTTCCCTTATTGTTTCCTATTTCGCACGCGACTCTTCCCTCCCTATCCATCTGGTCTCGTATCTTGGCCATGTCTCAAAGGACAGCGCCCAGAGCTCGCTCTGAAATATTTACAAATTCCACGGTCGAAACTTTTCGAAGTCCGCGAAGAGGGAGAGAGAGAGAGAAAGAAGAGGCAAGATATACAAGGCAGGGAAGAAAGGTGACTTTTGTACGTCCCTCGTTGGCCCGTGTATCAAGTTGCCCTCTCAGTTGCCTGTCGGGGCTAACAGAAACAAAGAGCTTGCGAATTTCTTCGCGACGATCGTGTCCACGTCCAGCTCTGCGGACGAGTAACTTGTTCCTCGGGTTCTGTCCTTTGCCCCGCGTCCCTTCTATTTACGGATAAATATTGAACCGCACGCGCTATCGGATAGCCGGTCGCCGGGACAAAATTGGTGCTGACTCTTTCTTCCCCTTTCTTTTTCTTTTTTTTTTTTTTTTGCCAGCTTCGTAGGATCGCGACAAACGAGCGAACAAGGTCTACGACGATGTCGAAAGGAGGTGGCAGTGGCACGGGGTATTTAAAAAACCGCGATGTAACTGCGAGAAATAAACAAACACGCCAAAGTAGATAGAGATTGGATTTGATTGAAAAGAAAGTAATTGGAAGAGGAAGCTTCGACTGACGACGATACTGCGCCATAATCGAAACCGAGCGCACTGCAAGGTTTTAGTTACGTGGCTAATTCGGCTAACTCGGGTGTCGGTTCGATTTATTTCAACAGGAGGCGCGCAAAGTCGAAACTTTCATCGATAACATTGCCCTGTTCCAGCGGACGGTTATAAAGCAGTTAAGTCCCGCTCAGTGTGATTTATGAACGACACGGCAAATCTCATTTCGCCTCGCCACTTTCCGTTTTTCTCCTCCTTCTCGGCCCCCTCGCTTTCTCGCTTTGCCTCCCTCGCCCCTCCTTTTTTCCGTCTCTCATTTCCCACTTACTCCACTTCCCTTTCGCTGGCTCGCTGTTTTCCTTTCGCTTTTTGCTTGCGTTCTCTACGCGCGCCGATACCGCGCGCGAAAACGTCGACGGGCAACGCTCCCGCGGGGAGCTTCGTTCGAGGTATCGAGGATAGATTATCAATCATTAAACAATTTTCCCTGGCAAGCGCGCGAAATCATAGACGAATACCGCGGCGGAAACGGGAACCCATTAATCTTCGGAGACCGGTCGTGCCGAATAAAAACGTTTTCTCTGTGTTCTTTTCACGTCGCAGCGCGGGGACACGCAAACTCCGCGCCAACGTGCCTCCTGACGGAATCCGCGAACACCGGAACAGCTTCACGACGGCTCGGCCTTACCTCGGGTTCGGCAAGCTCTTTTCATCTTGTTTGAAATTATCTCTTCGAGCTAATATTGTTTTTCTGCGTCACTTCAGACGCGACTACCTGTCGTCCAAAAGCGTCGTCGGATATCTGCTACTTTGTCGCGAGATGGATCTTGATTGACAGAATCGTGAATAAATTATAACGATTTGATTCTTTGCATCCGCCGAAGAATGATGAATTCATTCATGAAATAGTTCGGTTGACTTTTAGAACTCAATTGCGACTCCTTATTTTCACGTTTCGTTACTCGAATAAATTATATTAAGAGACGGATTGAAAAGGATTTGAAATTGGAGAAGAAGTGATGCATATCTGAAGGTATAAAATATAGCGTGACATTTCGTTTGGCAACAATTTAATAAAGAAATTATGTCGTTGTCCTATTTTTTAAATAAATCGTTTAAATTTTGAATCCTCCGGTTCAAACCGCGAAATGTTGATAAATCTTGCTTGTTGACTCGTCGTTGAAATATTGCTACGAATCGGCTAGAATCGGCTAAATTGTTAAAGATACTTGCGAGCGTCAGTGTACGCCTAATGTGGCAGGCCGAATTAGTTGCAAGTAGAAACAACGACGGTGCGAGCCGACGCGACGCGACAGTAGAAACAGTCGGCGCTCTGTCAGACAGGCTCGTACTCTCTAGACTATCAACGTCCAATCTCGACCTCATTGACCAACAAAAATTTGTTGAGGATATTAAAACAACTTTTATAGTGGAACGATGCATTGATTAGAAAAATATATTTACATTAATTAAAAAAGTATGAAATTTTTTAACGAGGACACTGAGCTTGTTTTATAGATACCAGCTCATCAATATTTGGTTTGATACAGTTCAAGATGCTTGTCCAAAATTCTTGCTGTTCCTATTTTATTTTTATTTGTGTGCCTATAAATATAAGTACTACCCAAAAGGGACATCGCAAACGTTTACGGTTAAAATTAATCAAATAATAAAATTCTTCTTCGATTATTCCAATATTCAATTTTGGTTATACAGTGCGGATCGCATAAATAGGGCGCAAAGGCACGCCTGCTCTAAACGATGAGTCGCAAACGATGAGTCGCGCTTTTCTCGAAGACGCACGATCATCGTCGTGGCGAGTCTTTCAACATCCATCCCTCGTCCAATTCCACTCGATCTAATTAAAAGCAAAAGCGGAGAAAAGACGGAGTTCGTGTAACACGCAAGAAGCGTCCAGCCTGACAGAGGCGCTGAATTTGTTTGAACGCGGTTGTCTCCCGAGTCGCGTAACAAGATCTCGTTAAAGCGTCACTGTACGACGCTTTCATCCGGAATTGGAAACGTTTCACGCTCGGTTTCTTCCGAGTCTGCTCGTCATCTTCTGCTCGTTCGTTCGATTCGGTGATTACGTTCGTCCAAGTCAATGAGACCATTATTTCCGGGGATTAATCGAGCGAGTTTCCCTTACTCGTCGCGAACGTCTCGAAACTTCAAGAACGTCCCGATGAAGACAGGCGCGTGCGATTTTGCGAATCTCGAGGAGATCGCGCTGCATAAAGACACGCGGAATACGTTTCATCGTTTCGTCCGTTTGCGCATCCTCGACCTGTTCGAGCGGCCGTCGTGGTCGTTTTCTGGGTAACCTTTCGATTCTCGATGTCTCGCTCATGATTTATTCATAAACGGCGGCAGGCATCTCCTGGAAGCTACGTGATACGTTAAATATTTGTAAATATTCATCGTAGCCGGGGCCGAGGTTTTAGCATGCTCCCCGGTGTGGGTGCATCGCGCGTTTGTTAGTCGGCCATTGAGAAAACCGAGTTATCGCCGAACACGAGAGAGGCACACGACCACGAGGATCAATTAAATATTCAACGACGTCGTACTTCAGTCTCGTGACCTAGAAACGTGGTATTGATATCACGGTGATGCAATACCGCGCAACAGTACGCGTAGCGCGGCTCGTCGTATCGCTTTCCTTCTTTTTCGAATCGAGACGAATTCTTCCGCGAAAATCGTCGAGATCGGGATCGTTTTTTTTTTTTTCTTGTCCTCGTCGAAAGGACGGAACGAGTGAATAAAAAAACAAGAGGTGAAACGAACGCAAAAAAAAAAAAACACCACGCCGTAACCTTGCGAAAGTTAACTCGGCGAATTACGTTTTCTTTTTTCTTTCTTTTCTTTTTTAATGCCCGTTGCCTGACCGATTACGTCGCGCGTCTCGTTGAATTTTCAGTCGCGTTTCCGGCGAAACTTCCACCCCGGACAGCGCGTTCGCGATTCCATCGTGATCGTACTCCGAAAACAAGTATTATTCATGGCCCGTCTTCTCCTCCTGGCCTCTTTCCTCTATTTTCTCTTCGCCCGCTCTTCGCCCGCTCTTCGCCCGCTCTTCGCCTCGGATCTTCCCTCGCGTCGTGCTTCAGCCACGGAAACAAAGGGTAGACAATGGAAAGCACGCGAAAATTGGAGCGGAGCTGCATCGAAATCGCGGGAATTGTCGCGTCGCTTGCCCGGCGCTCTTCGAATTTTCCCGAGAACAATTTTCGGCATTCGGGGGGGGGGGGAGGGGGGGATAACGGCCGGAGAAGTCGAGTCCTCAAGAAATTTCCCAGGCAAAATTCCCGGTTGGTTAGAGATCTTAAACGGAGGGAGGGGGGGGGAGGGGAGGAGATGGGACGAACGTGTCTCTGCCGATCCCACTCACCCCTTGGATTGTAAACAGTATAATAATGACCATTCTTATTACCATCCAGAGTATGAAAGGAGAAATTTCGCCGGAGAAGTTGGCCGGATTTGCGAACAGGCTGGCAACTGCGCGCGAGCGCAGCCTAATTAGCAATGCTAACGAAAGTTGGCGAAATAACGAAGGCTAAAATCCGTATCGAATTAAATCGCGTTGTCGGATAGGCGAGCGCGTCTCATGAGTGCCGGCGGCGGCGAGATTTCGTTTAAATCTGCGAAACGCGCATCTGGTATCCACGTTTCTCCTCTCCCTCCCCCCTCACGTCTTCCTTTATCGTCTGGCTTCTTTTCCCTCGCCTCCTCCACGCTTTGCCAACGAGCGCGACGCAAGTTGCCGGAAGGAACAAGAAATTAATAGCAGCGGCTGCTAAGCAAAATTGCGCGCGGTATTACCTTCTTTTAAAAGGTGCGCTGATTAAGAGCACCCTCGACCTACTTAACTCTTTTTCACCGGCAATAAAATAATCGTGAAATTAAACTCGCGATGACTGGGGCTATTTGAAAGTTAAATCCGGGCACCGTCACGAGCTGGAAGGGCAATCGTGTAACGTAACGAAAACGTTCTCTCGCGTCCCTCTCTTTCCCCACTCTGCTTAACTCTCCGCTCGTTTACCATCCATCCTTTCGCCAGCCTCTTTCGGGGCTGCTCAACCTCTCTCTCTCTCTCTCTCTCTCTTTCGCGCGCGCGCGCGCGGGCGCACCTCTTCGTCAGGCTTCATTCAACCGTGCGAAACGCTTTTTACGATAGAGACGCTCCGTCCCATAGACGTCTAAGACCATCGTCAGTGCCAAACATGGTGAAAACGTAACGAAAACTGAGTTTTCCACGGCGTGGTACGAGCGTACTTGAGTGCTCGTTATTGTTCGCGTAAATAAATAAATGCCGCGTATATACGTACAACAGAAGTGCCTAGCCATCTTCGATAATGGAAGTCTATTTACGCCGCGTTTCTTCCACCTCCGCCCTGTCACCGGCTAATTCTTTCGCTTCGTTGCATCCGCGTTTTTTTTTTCCTTTCCTTTCTTTTCTTTTCTTTTCTTTTCTTTGACGTTGTCGTTGTCCCGACAACGTGTTAATCTGCTACTCCGCCGCAGAAATTGCCCAACGCTGTGTCAAAGCGTCGTTCCAATTATCTCCAATCTCGAGGTAAAAACGTCGTTCGTTCAATTTTATTATCGCGCGCGTGTATCCGCCTGGTAATCGATTCGAGGGGAGAGGCTGAAACCAGCTATTCCGATTAATTACCAAGGCAAATGCTTAACAAGTTTCAACGAGAAATCCTTTTTTAATCGCCGCGTCGAACGTCGTTACTCCCTGCCCGCGGATTTGCGATCGCTCTCGACTTGCTCGCTCGACGTTACGACGTAAACTGCGCTTTATTGCTCTACGGCTTCCCCGACAGATCGCGGGGATCGACCTTCCCGCGATCCGCGCGTTCGCGCGAATCGGATTATCGGCGTCGGCTCGTGGGTGGATCATTTCACTCGCGCGATGTAACGACGTCGTTGTTTGATCGGTCGTTTGTTTGAACAGACGTTCCGCGTCTCGTCGTTCCGCGATCCTTCGTCCTTCGCCCAGTTCGTACAGACCTTCGCTCGGTTCGTTGTCGAGTCTCGAAAGCCGCGTCGCCGGGGAGTCGACTTTGCTCGCTGTTCGCCGAGGAAACGATGGCACCTGTTCCTGATTAAACCGTCGAAGATTCGAAATCGGTCCCCGATATAAATATGTCGTCCTCGAGTCACTGGCGATAAAGAATTTCCTCGTCCCGTAACGGAGGGGGCTACGCCCTCGTACCAGTTTGTTTCAACGTTTCGTCACTGCGATCTGACGTAAGGAGATTACGTTGACGAGGGGTGAGAACGATCGCAACGAGATACATGGCGCGTGACGCGTACGATCCTCTCCCCTTCTCCGCCCCCTCCCCCGGAAAATTGTTCCGCAGCCGTCGCTCCGTGTTGGACTTCGTGACGCGAACGACCGTGCGGAGATTAGCTCGGATCCTAGAGAGTGTAATTAATAGAGGATTAATCGAATTAGCTGGTATTTCCGTGGCCACAATGGCGAGTCGAGTCGACAATCGAAACGTCACTCGGAAAGGATATCGGAGTCGGCGGCGGCAGCGGCGGCAGCGGCGGATTCACCGGTTAATCGGCTTGGCTAGAGAGCCGATACGAGCCTCGACTCTCTCTCGAGCGAAGCGGAGAACGGTGAGAAACGTCGGTTATAAACGACGACATCGACGACAACGGCGAGGATCGCTGGCGAATTCGCGTGGAAGTGCTTTACGGTATAACCGATTCATTCCGGCGGTCGTTCCCAAAGATAAAATAATTTGCGTAACGTAAATGGAAGCGCGCTCGCGAGCTCGCTCGTAGATCGTAATGGAATAACGAAGCGCTGTAGTATGATAATGGAGTGTAAGGCGGTAGAAATGGGTGGCGTAGGCATACCCAGCGTAAGCAGACCGGCACACAGCCGTTTAAACAGCGAGCGAAATAACACTGGACACGCAATAACTTTATTTTCCCGAGCGCGCGCGCGCAAGTATTTCATACTTCCGGCTTTGGTGGATAAGGAGGAGCACGCGCCGCTTTCCTATCTCGTTTCGCAGGTCGCCACGTTAAATTTTCATCCCGCTGAAAGAATTTCTCGCGACGAGACGTAACTCTGTTTCTATTCAGCCCCGCGTTTATTAAAATCACGGGAAGACGGTGTAATTACCTCGAGACGGCTTCCACCTCCTGGCTGTACAAAAGCCAGACAACCAACACGCGTCTCTTTCGTTTTTTCGCAAACGTATCCTACGTATCCTTACGCGTGCGTTTTACTTTTCCTTCGCGTACGTAGAACACTGTGCATACACGAGGTGAATTTCAGCCTCTCGTTAAACATAGCGAGTTGCTTGTCCTTTTAAATTAATTGTTTATTTATTTCGCGATACAACGTATCAGCTGTTTCCCTACGACAATCCTCGCGTCGAAAGTAGTTAACAAACCAACGTGGTTTGTAATGAACTTAAATATAAAGTTTGTTAATTTTAATAAAAGAATCGAGGAATAAGTCTGAACGTGGTGACGATAAAGTCTTCTCTATAATTCCCTCGAGATCTGCACGTCTTGAGACTAGACAAACAGTCCCAAACTAGACAAACTCTGGTTTTTTATACCGCATCGATACGCGCAGAAAGAAATTGCCGAACAGTGAGACTTTTATATCGTAAAATATTCTGTCCAATTTGCAGTAGACATTCTAAAGTCGCACAGTTCGACTTTTTCGTTCGAGTGCTACCGTCGCCGCGCAAGCTCTGTTTCCATCGGTCCAAAAATGTAAAAGTCGCAGGGTGAGTGACGGTGGGAGATTGTCGCACTTCAAATTTCTGCAACAGATCTTTCACGAATTGTGCCGATCCTCCGCTTAATCGTCTTCGATTGAAATGCACAATTTCCCAAGAGCTTCGTGGCACGTCTATTCCGTACAGTGATAAATTTCAGTACGGGAAATTTGCCAATGAAAAACGAATGACAGCACGGATCTTCGATTTGAACGCCTCTTCCATGTGTACATACACGCCATGTTACACGATTAACGACAAGTACAGGCGATTTGCATTTGCAAACGTTGTTTGCACCGAAATTTCATCGAAATATCTGCAATACGCGAAAAGTCGTAAGCGAGTGAAGCTTACCTTTTATGTTTGCACACGCGCGTATGACGGACGACGATGCGGCGGGTACCGGTAATAGACAATCCCCCATTTTTCTCGACTTTCTCTCGAATGAATGTCGCGCGCGACACGTACCGGCACTGGCCAGGAAACAGTTGCGCGGGGCACGCAGCTGCGTCCAAGCGACCGCGAGACGCGTCCCGCTGGCTGTTTTTTTCGGGCGAGGAAATTTATACACGCGCGCGGCCGCGAGCCGAGGTGGCAGCGCGCTACCGTAATGAGGAAATATCGTTTCACGATATCGATCCACGCGGCGAAAGGTCAACCCTAGAAGGGGTTGCCGGCTGACAAACCCTCCGTCACAGGGGCGCACACGTACACGTATGTACACATGCACGAGGCGGCCATGCGCCCTATCTACACGTTGCGCCACTCGCGTACGATACGCTCCGATACGATAGCGTCGCCTCGCCTCGCCTCGCCTCTCTTACGGATATTTTGATTCTCGTAATGAGACAGCCTCCAGGTGATTAACGCGAAAGCTCCCACGGTGACAAGTGCTCGATCCAAGCACCCCCTGTGTTCTACTCTCTCGCCCTCTTTTTTTTTACCCTCTTTTGCTTTCTCTCTCTCTTTCTTTCTCTTTCTTCCCTCGTTCTGTTTCTCGATTTCGTCGTTTCGCGCCAGACGATGCCGCCATTTAAATATGAATTAACCGATCGATCGACAACCACGACGATACGTACGCGCGCGTACGTACAGGTTACGAACCGGAGGGTATTTCGCATATTCACCGATCGTGGCGCTATAAAAATTCAAGGGGACAGCCGAGGACGAATGTAGCCGGATGTCGGCAGAGTGTTTCATCGAATATTCGATGAAATCCGCGATTATCCAGCGACGAAAGAGCGGAGAGCGCGCGCGCCATTGCTGGAAAAGCTCGCCAGTCTCGAACCATCGTCGCGCTGTACCTAACGGTAGAAAACGATGGTGCCGCTCGTTGAAACTGCAAACCGCTCGCCGTGTGTCCTCGTCCGGCGCTGTCGTCTTCACCCGATATATATCTACGCGCCTCGCGGAGAGGCCTCTCGTCTCCTCTCTTAAGTGTCCGGCGGATCGTTCCCTCCGCGGAATGATCATTCCATCACGGCGCAAATATTGAATTTACATGGTCGTCTCGTTTCTGCATTGCAGATGTATACGCTCCAGGGATGTGCACCGCCGCCTCGTACATATGTACCGGCGCGTGTATATGTATGTACTGCTGGCAGCACACGTAGAGAGAGCACGGACGCGAGCACCGCACGAGATAGACCGCAGGGGGTACTGTAGCGGCGTTTACTGCCTCTTTGCGACCGGGTCTCGCGGTCTCGTTGTATCAACTTCTGTCTAATGAAATCTGATTCGCGGAGCCAGTTGCCCGCCCCGTTCTACGATTTAATTCCGTTTCTCGAGTACCATCAACGCTCTCGCGACACAACGCGAAGAAAGCGCTGGTCCCGCGTTCTCTCGCGTTCCGTTTTTCACGTACGCAGCACGTTTGAGATCTCGGCGCGTGTAGAGGAACGTTCCCTCCTGACACGCTTCGTTCGGTGAAAAGTCTCTGACGTACGCGTCGAGACCCTGACGTTTAAAAAAGAAAAAAAAAAAAAAAAAAAAAAAAAAGAAAAAGCCTTCAAAGCCGCGCTAGAAATATTTTGCCGCCCCTATCAGTGTTAATTTTATCCTCTAAAGCGCCCCGTCAAACGCGAAAGGAGTGTTAATCGCGCGTTTCAGCAGCCGCCGTTTGTAACGTCGCTCGTCGAGTTTCTCGCGCCCGTTCAATTACGGTTACAACGTCGATTACAGCTCGCTAGTGTGATATCCGCGTGATTCCGCGCGTCAGCCCCCGTTCACCGCGTTTATGACAGCGTTCAAAACGACATTTCGGCCCGTTTACGCCCGGTAACATACTTGCAAACCTATTTTACTCGCCGCGTCTGGAATTAATCATACTAATTAATTAGCAACGGGTGCGGTAACGAGAGAATTAATCAATTGGATTAATAGGTTTGTAGCTTAGCCAACGGCGGGCGGCTTGCGTTTTCGTTCGCCTAACGACCAGGAACTCCCAGAAATCGAATATCGCTCGCTGATATCTGGGTCACCGACTGGGTCTTCACCTTTCCTCTCCGTTGAATATTCGCAAAATTGCCGCCGCCTCCTATAATTTCAAATATTAAACTCGGAAAAGGAGAAGTCTAGCGACGGCTTGAATAACCTCCATTAGTCGACCATTCTGCCGTGCCACCCGTTTTCAGGTTGTAAAGCACGATCGGGAAATCTCCGTCCCGATACCCGTCACATATTTTTCTTTTTATCACTGAAAGTGATTTTAGCTGGTGTAACCCAGAAAATCGGGCCTCTTTAGGTAGTAACGCTGTAATACGCAACGAAAATTAGCGATTGGTTGATTTGGGTCACGTGATTCGTGAGGGGGCGTGGGCTAGACCTCGAGTAGGAGTGGCGTTGTCTGATTCAAATGTTTGCACGTCAATAAAATTTTATGGCAAAAAAGTTGCTTCTGGGCCGAGTAGTACAAGTCGTGCAGCTTTTCTTTTTCTTTTTCTTTTCACGTACCTATTCTCGCACGTGCGCCTTCCTTCATCTATTTATTTATTTATTTCCGCGAGAAAAACGACGGGGAAACTCGTCCTCGCGTCTACGAACGAGAAGTGTGACAGAGAGAGAATGGAGGTTACGAACGATCGATATCCGCTTCGCGAGTTCACGATCTTAAATCACCGGGCGCAGCTTGAGCCCGGACAAGCAAGGATTCCCTCATTGTGAGGCAGCCAGCGTACTGTCACGGTGCATAACTTCGATATTATATGTGTCCTGGTTGTGAGCGCGGCTTTCTCCGGTTTCCTGTAACGCGGCTCGTCCACCCGCGTTCGAACGACGGCGGCGGCGGCCAAGAAAAGGACACGGACGGTGGAACGGTTAGCGGCCGGTGGATGTTTTCTGGTGCATAAAAGGGACACACGTAACGCGCTTAAGCCCCGTCCTGACGTACGCGTGGAATGGAGCACAGAATCCGTCCAGACATTGTCCCGTGTCCCGCGGAACATCTTGTCAGGTGTCTTCTTCCGAACCGCGAGACTCGAGACTCGCGATGCCACCGGATAAAATAAGGATCAAGATTCTCTCTCTTTCTGTTTTTTTTTGCATTTGCATTCTTCTTTGTTCGTGATTTAGTCGCAATGCGAGACAACTTGGGACGGTGAAGTCGAGACGAAGTGTGTTTTTCAGACACAGTAGCCATAAAAATGTGTGTATAAAGTAACGTGTCTGGTAATCATTGATTATCTTTGCTAAATTTCTTTTGGAACGATCGAACCTTTCCTTCTTCGAGGCTGATAAATTCTGGACGACGACTAAATATTTTTACTTCGAACGCTGGACGCTGTAGTTTGTTATCGTTCGATTTACGTTTTCATCGGGAGGCTTTGAACTTTTATTTTCAACAGAGACGACGCGACGAATACGGTCAGACTGGGTGGTCTCTGTTCCTTTTTTCGAGAACAGAGGTCTCCGCGCTTTTACACGGGGACGTCGGTAACTCGAGTATCTTGCTTTTCGCGTGCGTGTCCCGAGTAGTTCTCCCCCGTTAGCCTGGCGCATTTTTACCCGTCCCCAACAGAGTCGCCGCGCAACAGCGTGCATGACATTTACACGAACCGGACGCTTCTTTATCGCGCACCTGTACGTTTCCAAGGGTCACAGGGTAATTGTTGAAAGGGCAACTTAAAGCTGTCGATCGCCGACAAAGCGGGGCCGTGCACGCGACACGCCCAGCCTCCCATGTTCCAATGAACCGTGGTGTATCGACTTATAGACTATATCGCCGGTGCTATATTAAAAGCTGTCGTTAAAAAGGGAATTCGAGCGAGATTCGGTGCACGGACGTGCCTCCCGTTCGCTGGGAGAACGATGTCGTTGATGTTAGAATCGTCGCGCGATTACTTTCTGTTTCTCCTACCGCGGAAAAATATATCTCGAGGGAAGAAAGGAATTCCAAACGCGCGAATACGACGCCACGTGGAAATCTTGGAGCTCGGTGCACGCGCGAGTTACGAACGCTGGCGGAAGTTAATGACCTCAAATGGTATCCTATAGCTGAAAGGGTTAAATATAGCTGCAATTCCAACTTTTTTCCTTCCCGTGGCTTTAATTCGTGACACGGTTAGCTGATCGATCGTATATAGTCGGACAGATTTCCATCCGCGACGGAAGCTCGATGCCTCGATGAGATTCATTTATATATTTGTTACAACAAGACCACGATTCGCGTCTTTTTCCTCAATTTTTCGTTCAATTTTCTCACGTGCCGACGTACGCTCGTGTACCATATACACACACACACACACACGTATTCGTGTTACGGTATCGTCAGCAACGGAAACCGAGCCATCGGAAGGGTGAGCCTTCCGATGTTTATGGATTCCGTAAAAATAGTGGGTTCGCAGCTGGGGCTGGTGTTGGATCTCGTCCGCGTTTGTACAACAAAGCGAGTCGCTTAAACAAACAACGAGACCGGGCGGCCCTGCTTGCGGCCCGGTGTAACGGCCGCGAGCGTTAAGGTACCGGCGCTACTTCCGGCGCGGTCGCGAGCGACACCGCCGTAGACCGCCGTGGAAAATAGTGGACGCGCGATGTTAATTAAAACCGGGATCGAACGGATACCCGGGCGATGAATCCCCTGGAGGATTCTCCGCAACGCTCGCGTCCTTTTTACCGAATCGACGGAGGGGAGGGGAGGGGGTGTGTAGCTTGACCAGAAACAACCGGAAACCGCAACCCTCCGACGCGCTTCGTCCTCGTTTCGAGCACTGTGACTTTGTCACAGCCGTCCGGAGATTGCGCCTCGAGTTTTCACGCGCGTCTCTATCCTCTGTATACGTCTGTGTAGGTGCACGCGCGTACGCGCGTACGCGCCACCTCACGCTGTTGCACACGGACTCGCGTCAATTTGGCATTGTGAGGTCCGTATGCAACGACGGAGCACACACAACCAATGTTGATTGTTGTGCGAGCACACAATGCGTTGCCGCTGCAACAGCCAGCCGCGCATCTAGCCCGGCCAGGCTGCGTACGGGCAGGCCTGACAGTTTTCGTTGCGCCATGCATACTGATACGGGCAAACACGCTCCGGGAAAACGGTTACGCGATAATAAATCAATTTCCCGGCGACACGTGCGCCTTGGGAGCCGGATTGAAAAAACAGTCGCGCGACAACGCCGCGTCGCAACGACTCTCGACCCTCCCCGTTTCGTAAGAACGCCAACAGAGATCGTAAATCCAGCAGTGGATTCGTGATTTTTCGTCGACGAAATCCGACCTACTTTCCTCCGTTGTTTTCTCCCTTTTCTTCTTTCTTTTTTTCGCGACAAAAAGCATCCGTCAAAAAGCACGTCGGTTAATAGATATTTAATCGAGAATCCGTCGCACCGATTATAGATTATCGTTGAAAGGAGGAACCACCACTCCCCTCGATAAAAATGATATATTTCAGCTGTGGCTCTCGAGGCTCGTGGGTTTTTCGCGCGTCAGCTGGCCCGTCGGCGAGAAACGTTGCACCGCGTGGAGTGGCAAAGTTAAGAAAGTACTAATGGCTTCGTTAATGCCGTGCAATCGGTCGGAGAGAACGGAGAGAATGGAATTTTCAGATGCTCTCCGCGCCAGAGCCGGTAATCTCACGCCGTGAATACGATCGTGGATATGATCCTCCGGTCGACTTGCTCGATCCCCGGTTTGTTCAGGGGCCAATCAAAAATTATATAGACGATCCTCGGAAATTGGTATGGCAACCTCCCTCCCGCGGGGGGAGGGCGAGGGCGGCTGTACACCGTGGAAAGGCGAGAGGCTAGCAAACGAGACGCACGATGCGATTGCAACCGGCTGTATGGTCGGGCAAATTTATTCATCGGATTATTCAAATTGAAAGGCGTACACGGCAGAGATATTGCGGTTTCGTAGTTATCGGCGCCTGGCGTGCAAAGACCGAAGCAAAATAGAAGAGAGCGACGGCCGAGAACACACCATTGTCGACGACCAATCGGAGTCTGTCGATTAGCGTTTAATGAAAATTAAGGAGGCTCGATAGTTGATCTTCCAAAGTGTACGTAAGAAAACCGATTACATACTTTTTACAAATGTATTTTTATCACTGAAAGTGATTTTAACGGGGGTAACCCGGAAAATCAGGCCTCTTCAGGTGCAACGCTGATGCAACGAAAATTAGCGATTGGTCGATTTGGGTCACGTGATTTGTGAGGGGGCGTGGGGTAGACCTCGAGTAGAAGTGGCGTTGTCCGATACTGAGCACCTGTAATTTGTTTTCTATCGATTCGAATGTTTGCGTATCGATAAAATTTTATGGCAAAAATGTCGGAACAGTTGCTTCTAGGCCTTTCAGTGAGACGAATCGTACTGGGGTGCAGTTTTTTAAATAATTTATATATTTCTTGTTAATAATAATACCTTCTTTGTCAATTATTTCTTTTAATATTTATTTTGAACAACATTTCCTTTTAAACGTTAATTATGCTGTGCAATGCAACGAATGATAAAGAATATTAATTACATAATATATAATATTATAAATAAGAATATTTCAATATAAGAATATAAAGATAAAAAGAACGAAATAGCGCGACGTGTCTTTTGTAGAATACATACTTTGATACAAGATATCACACTCTAAACTTCGTTCGAGGAAATTACGAAACAAGGAAATTATCAAGTATCTTCCAATTGCCACGTGGCCATATAATTCCCAATATAATTATGCGAGCAGAATTGGGAATTCTCGTTCAGAATTTGGAAGCCGATAATTTGTAAAGCGTTCGTAACGTGTTTCGATTAAAAATATATCGACCGGGATTCATTGAAAAATTGTTGGACATCGTACACGTAGTTTACCCGGTAGCGACTGCTTCGATCACCAGCCGGGGACCGATAGTTTCCGATGAACTCTGGACCGCTGATACCAATAGCACGCAAAGTTCCCAGATGATCAACCGTTTCGGCGGTAACGGTGGCCAAACGTGCCTCAACTTTGCCGATCGAAGTCGTCAGCTAATATATACGCTGCTTAAAAATGTGGACACACTCCATTGTGTTGTCCACATTTGACAACTGTCAGATTTCACTCGGAACCAACTCAGAAAATTAGATTGCCGACCGAGAGAAAAGAAAAACTAAACGAAACTCTAAAATTATAGTCGATTATGGTCAATCGTTTCGTCTATAGCTGCGAGACGAGAGCACGGTATAGAGCCCTCGAGCGTCGAGAATCGACCGCGCGGCGTATCTCGTTCTCGACATACGTGCAACATACGTACTCCGCCGGATCCTCGGTATCGAACAGCGGCCTGATTGCGAGGCGCGTGTACACAGCGATCGAACGTTTCCAGAAACGACGGCCCCGATGGGACTGGTATCTTTGATTCTGGGTCACGCGATGACAAATTGATCAGAGACGCGGTGTCTTCTCTGTTCGACGACTTGAAGGAGGTCGCCACGACCGTGTTTTCCCGACTCGGGGCGACTTGTACCGGGCGACTTCGATTTTCGAAGCTGTCAAACGCAGTCGCCGTGTCGCACCGCGCCGGCCTGGGTTATACGTTGTACGTCGACGTGGATTTTTCCAAGCGGAAAAACGCGTCGCCATTATCGCGAGACACGCCGGGGATTACATAATTTCCGTAGCGAGAGTGCTCCCGCCCTCCCGTGCTCCCGCGTGTTTCCTCGTCGCTACTCGATTACCAACCGCTCGATGGACCCTTTTTTTTTTTTTTTTTTTTTTGTACAGAGAGAGGAGAAGTCTCGCACGCCCACAGGGTGGGTTAGGGGTGGGAGAAGACTGCAGAGATACAGGAATCGTGAAAATTTCGATGACGACGACGGGGTGGGAAGCAGCCGCGCGACAAACGAGTGCGTTTGTTCGACGTCGAGCGTCGTCCCTGCGGCGCGCTGATAATTGCCGCGGCATTCAGGTGTAATTGTTCGGATGAGCAGCGGCCAATTAATTATCGCGAGGCCACCGACCGAGCCGCGCCGTTTTATCAACGGCGCATGATCTACGAATACACCACGGCGGCTGGCGGGGGAATACGGCCGGGGTTACGTGTTGGCGTATGTAATAATCGAACGATGCGCGCTGGAGCTACGGAAAAAGCAAAAGGTCGGTCGAACACGTGCCCTGAAATCGCGGGAAATTTTAACGCCATCCAAACGAGATATATATATATATATATACATATATACGTATAAAACGAAGGGTGGATGGGAGGCGGTGCGAATGAATGCCGTCGATAACGGGGGATGGTCGAGCGCGGGAGCGAGTGCTACTCGTTTCACCTCGACAACGTACTGCGATCGTCGACGTGGATCGTGTCGCGATAAAATTGAAATCGTCACTTGACTTCCGTAAGCTCCCGCCGCGATGTGTCGCATTATCCTCGTTACCTGTCGCCCCGAAACTTTTAATTACGTTTCTGACAATCGTCGCGTAAAAGGGTAACAAGTGTCGCGCTGTTTCGTTTGTTCTCTCTCTCTCTCTCTCTATCTCTCTCTCTCCCTCTCTCCCTCTCTGCCCTTTAATCGTCGTAATACGTGTGCTCGCGCGTGTTTTTTCCTCGTTTCTTCTCGATACGATCTCGTCGCTGGGTCCTTCGTTAACGACTCGACGATATACGCGCGGCGTTCCCCGAATGCCTCTCGTGCAATTATGCCGAGATCGTTCGACAACGAACGTGGCCGTATCAAAATTCTGGATCGCCGTCCGATTAAAACGGTTAAAAATCGTTGATTTGCGAGCCATCGTTTCGCAGATTGGGACGTCGATGGAGCTGGAAAAAATACCGGCGAGCGATAAATATCCGAAAAAAATTTCACCTCCGGCCGGATGATTATTTATCGTACTCCCAGTGTAATCCCTCAGTTGTAATCTCCGACTGGTTGATGCTCGATTTTCAAATTGAAATTAATCAAAAGTATTAACCGTGATTATGGGACCGGTGAATGGACAGGCAATGATCCGTCGATCGACGCATGCATTTCGACGGACGTCCACGAAACGTAACTTTGGCGGCACTGGTTGGAACGGCTTGATACCGGCTGCGGGAAGAAAAGAAAAGAAGATTGAAATGCAAATTTCCTCGCTTATTCGGCCACGTTAACTCGCGAACGAGTGAAATGGAAAATGTTGCACGCTGGATAACGTTCCCCCGCGGTGCGCTGGACGATAATAACGTTGAAAAGACGAGCGCCCGAAATGGCAAAACGCGGTCTTTTTAAATTGAATATCAGACAACTAGCTGGTCCGGCTGTCAGCGAAAATTCAATTTTCATCAATTTTAATACCAACGAAAAATCGAATGTCCCTCTGATATTCCGTTAATGGACTGCTCGGTAGCTCGCCCACGGGCTGATTCGCGACCAACTAAAACCGGAGCTTATTTTCACCGTGAAAATAGGGGAACGTCGGAGGAAAATATCGCGCAATTTGTCATAATCCAACTTTGACTGCAACTATTTTTTTTTTTTTTTTTTTTAACTCCTCGTCGAGCGAAACGTACACTCTTGTTATCAGGCACGATCGGTGTGTTCCGCTTTCTCTCTCTCTCTCTCTCTCTTGTCTCTTTTCTTTTTTTTTATTCTCTCTTTCCTTCTCCTACGAAAGTTTCTTTCTCCAACGACTGGGGCTGGGAACGAGATGGAGCGAACTCAAGGTTGGCGAGAACGACGACACTCTGTTTCGCGTGATATTTTCATTTCCCACGGCGTTCACTGGGGGGGAGGGGGGTGGGGGGAGGACAAGCTGGATAAAACGAGGGAAACCTCGACGAACGCGTTAAAGTGGCGCTTATCGATTCAAGCCGCAAAGCCGCAACCGATCCAGGCATTTGTCAACGACGACAGGAAACGTGGCCCACATAGGGCTCCGCGTCGCGTTACCCGGACACATTCGCGTTGGCCAGAGCCCCGTGGTGCCGCGCCGAGGACGGACGAGGCAAGTTACAACGACAAACAGCGGCCAGCCAGACCGGAGAGGCACAAGCGCAATTATTATTACGTCCATTAGGCTTGTATTCCATTGGCAACGGTTCGACTCCGGCAGCCCGACCACCGACCAGAGGTTATTATCCTATTGAGCTCGTAAGCAGTTGGGCCGCGCCATGTCGTACGACCGTCTTACGACATCCTCCTTCCCTCTCTCTCCCTCTCTCCCTCTCTCTCCCTCTCTCCCTCTCTCTCTCTCTCTGTCTCTGGCCGAGAAAACGGAACATGCCGCGGACAAGAAACGTCCGCCTCCTCCTCGCTAACGTCGCGGTCGTCCAACTTCGCGTCGTTATACGAGAAACACGAGCGCGACGTGTAACGAGCCGGGGCCGGTTTCTCAAAGGGTGCGAGTTCCACGATTCACGGGACGGGACGGGACGGGACTGACGTAACGGAAGCGACCGAAGGAGGAAGTTATGTATGTGTGTGCGCGCGCGTGTGTGTGTCCGGACAAGACGGGATAAGACGGACGGGATAATACTACACCTTTCTGTTTGGAATATCGTGCCTGAAATTCAGAGGTGCTGCATCTCATTCGAGAACGCGAGGGCCATCTTTTCTCTTCGTCGGAGCACGACGTGGAGATGGAGACGCGACGTGGCCCGATTCGAGCGTAAGCCAGACGAACGAGAGCTAATTGAGAGGTCGATGAAACGATCAAGCGAGGATTGCCGCGCGGATCGGAGGCGAGAAACGAGAAACGAGAGATTTGCTCGCGAACGCGCGCCCGTGAATACGTGCAGGTACACTTGGAATCGAGTGAAGGAGAATCGACGACCTTCGTCGTCGATCAGCGACCTCTTTGGTCGTTGCGACGACGACGACGGAGAGCACGTCGGCGAACGCGACGCGGGGGCCGTCGCGGCCAAGAATTTCAATATCGATCCCTCCCCGGCTGCTCCGGCCGAGTCACGAATGTAATTGTCGCAGCAACAACGAGGAAAGTGGAAGAGAGCCGGTTGATCGAGTTCTATTAAAGTGTTTCTCAATCGTTTAGCCCCTGTAACCCCGTCTTCTCGCTTTTGGTCTCGCGCCGCTTCCTTCTGCTCGACGAGTTCTCTCTCCCTTTTGTCGTCGTAAAGCGCCTGCCGTAGTAATTGCCAGCAGCGGGTCTATTTTTTTTTTCCCCCTCTTTCCCTTTCTGTTTTTCTTTCTTTTCTCTTCTTTTCTTTCCTTTCCTTTCCTTTCCTTTCCTTTTCTTTTCGTTGCGACGACGAAACGGTATTACCGTCGTAAAAGGACCGAGAGAAGAGGGGTAAGAGAAATGGAACGGAGGAGCAAGGTCGAAGGGGGAGAAGCGGTCCCTTCGTCACTCTATCATAATGGTGGCATCACGTGCGCTGGCAGCTATATATGCTCCAGCAACGCAATAATAAATTGCTGTGCTCGCTATAGTTTTATCGTCTCATTTACGACGACGACGACGACGACGACGACGACGACGACGACGACGACGACGACGACGACTCCTTGGTCTCCGCTCTCGTTTCCGAATCCGATGGGACTATAAAGATAAATAAGAACGGGCTCGAAGGTAAACGGGCGGAGCGGGCGTACGACCGTCTGCAAGGTCGTTAAACCAGCTTCGACCGAGGAACTTCGACCGGGCGGCTCGCGGAAGCGTAGAGAAAGAGGCCGGAAAGAAAAGGCCAGGGGAAGGGGTGGAAATTAAATAACGAACCAGGCGCCTTTACTTTTTTAACGACGACCAAGCCGAGGAATATCATCGCGACGCCGTAAATGCGTTACCGCCGCCCTGCTATTAGCGCTACCCCCTTTATTTCGTTCGCCGATCCATAATTCGAGACTATCGACTGTCTCGCCTCTCCTCCCCCTCCCCCCTCTCCCTGTCAGCTGCCGTGCCTCTGTTGGCCGACGACAACGACGACGTCGTCGATGGTCCAAGTCGTAATTCAACGACGTCTCGTTCTCGCGTAATCAACCGTAAATGTAGTTGCAGGCTTTACGGGAGACACTTGCGGTGATCCTTCGATGACGAGGGTTAACTTACAGTGCAGTGCGGCTTGTAATTTCTTTCCATCGCAAACAGAGCTCTTTACAACGTAATATTTCCCAGGCAACGACGATTTTCTATCGTCGACAATGTTAACAACGCGTCAGCGTTTCTGTTCGCGATGCTTTTGCAAAGCTGCAAAGAGTAAAATTAACTTTTACTCGGAGAAGAGACACAAGGCTGGCTGGTTTAGGTTGACTTAGCAACTCGTTGCTTCGACAGAGAAAACACTGGCCGAATTAGAAGCCAGTTTCGTTAATTACGAACTTTTATCGTTTAGCCAAGTCGATAACTTGCTTGCTTGCTAGCGGGGAGTAAAAAGCGAATTCGATCGTCTGTTTTCAGAACGAGGGCAACAGGCGTGGCAAGATCAACGCCGTCTATAATCTGGCTGTCGTTGCTGCTGACACTGGGAACGAGGGCAACGTCGTCGGCGACGACGAACATGACGAACGTGTCGCCGCTGGCCTCGACGGTGAAGTCGATCACGACCACGGAAGTAGTTTATCAGCGGTTCGCGATCGAGCCGATGGATCAGACCGCGGTGATTGGCAGCCGAGTGACGCTTCCTTGCCGGGTCCTCGATCAGAAGGGGCCGATTCAATGGACAAAGGACGACTTCGGTCTTGGCGCCGTCAGGAACCTCACGGGATACGAGCGTTACGCCATGATCGGCAGCGACGAAGAGGGTAAGTGAACAAAGCGAAAGAAATGAAACAATCTAATACGTCCGTAAATTACACGCCTCTTTCCTCCCCGTCTATAGCCAGAGAGTCTAAAGCTCGTCTGTGAGAACGAATGCAACGCGCGTTGGTGGAAAGCGGAGCGCGAACGCGAGCGAAATCGATCTGCGTGACAATAGCGACTAAACGTAACGTAAGAAAAAAATACGCGTGTTAACGAATGTTACGTAAATTTCTACGGATTTTTATACGTTCGTGGGGGATTTCAAAGGTACAAAAGAGTGCGCGTAATGCGAAAAGATACGTGAGGGTATTCAAAGTCGGGAACACTCGTCGTGGAACAAATCTCCGAGCGTAGCGTTTCGCTTCTTCTTCGGTCATGCTCGTAAAGATACGAATTTGCATGACAACACTCGCCCCCGCACTGGTATTCTGGCAGTCGTCTTCCGGTAAAATACGCGCGAATCATGCGAAATTCGCGAACCTCCGCATACCTCGCGTATAGAAGCGAGTGAAACGGAACGAGCGCAGTCGGACAATCTCTGCAAGAAGCTTGGAGGATCTTCCGTTCGTTCGATTCTTCCAGCGTGTACACTACTTATTACACCACCAGCGCCGAGACGAAACAAAACCATTCGCGAAATATCCTTTGTACCCTGGAGGAGGGTCCCTTGTGCTTCGAATTGTGTGCTCTCCGGCACACCTCTCGGTCGACCGTGAAGAGAATCCATCGCTTTCCTTCGTTCCCCGCCCCATCGTTTCTTGCCGTGGGTAAAAAGGAAGGGTGCGCCAGCGCCGCTCTACTTTCCAATGTGTTTGTTGCGTTTAAATTACACGGTGTCCTTAAGGAGAGGCGGCATCTCCGCAGGCATTCGCGAAATTGCTTTCCCCTTTGTTGCACGTGGGAGACGAGGAAGGAACGGCGATATTGGAAAATGCTTATGCGCACGAACAAATTGAAACTCCGTATTTGCAAACAAGCGGGACAAGAAAACGGCCGTGGCTGCGGCGGTGTTCCCGGGCCCTTCTCCTTTATTCTCTCCGGACGAGGATCCTTCTCGGAGTCTAAGCCAAACTTACTTGCGCGAGCCTGTCGTATTTAAAGTTTCCGCAGGACCGTAGACTGTCGTTTGGCTCGCCTAATACGAAATTTCACGGCGCTGCGATAAACTCCCCCGCCCCACTTCCTCTCCCACGAGCCTAAACTCGCTCCGGGGATAAAGCTCCGGCTCCGAGCTAACAACTCCCCTAACGAACTGCCCGCTGGTATTAACCGCATTGGACTCTGCGGGGAAACGCGAGAGAAGTATCGATATAATCGAACGCGCGTAAAACTGTAAAAAGATGTACGAAGGATTTAAAAAAAAACTGCACGGCTTGTACCCCAGTACGAGCCTCACTGAAAAGCCCAGAAGCAATTGTTCTGACTAGGAAACGAAGACGACTTTTTTGCCATAAAATTATCTACCAGACAACGCCACTCCTACTCGAGGTCTACGCCACGCCCCCTCACGAATCACGTGACCCAAATCGACCAATCGCTAATTTTCGTTGCATCAGCGTTGCACCTGAAGCTAAAATCACTTTCAGTGATAAAAAAAGGAAAAGGGCTTGATCTCTTCTTTACACGAATCTCGTTCGAGGGACGGCACTCGCGATGAAGTGGCGAGCAGATATCGCAGCTGAATGACCGGTAACAGACGTACCAACGCAAAAGGGTAGAACATATTTTCAGGGGTGAGCTGGAAATCGAATGAATCTCGATGGTGGCACGGTCGCGTTCCACCGACAGCGCCATTTCCTTCGCGCTCGTTTTCCGTTTTTTCCCCGTCGCCATTGGTCAGCGGCGGCACGCAGCTGCGATACAGCGACGGGTCAGTTTGCACGGGCCAAATTCAATTTCCTGCGGCCTATTGATTTTTTTCTTTTTCTTTCCTTTTTTTTTTCTTTTTTTTTTTTCTTTCTAGCGGTACCTTTTTTCTCGCAGCGTGATGGAATTGTAAAAAAAAAAAAAAAAAAAAAAAAAAAAAGAAAGGAAAAAAGAAACGGAGAAGAACCGACCGAGTGAGTAGCGAGAAAAAGGTGGAACGATGCGAAATATTTTACACGGTGCGTGTGCACGTGCCGCGTACGTATCGTCGTTGCGAAATAGCGGTGAACTGTCAGACGCTTCGCGTTACTCTTCAGCTCGATGGTATTTTGACATACGCGTCAACGTAATCGAGTGTCTAAGAAAATGTATGGAAGAGAGACAGAGACGAGGAGACAGCGGAGGAGGATCGTGGATTACGACGATACGAAGCAGGCTTTCGAGGGAAAAGATTCAAACGCGGACTGCCTTCCAGGCATTATTCGAAATAACGGTGTACCCGCGAGGAGGAAGTTCGAAGCCTGCAAGTCCGCGAAGAGAGTCGATAACGCGGTGGTATTAGCGGGGCCACAGGCGGCAACTTAAATTGCCTTTTTAACGAGTTTCGAAAAATGTGCGCATCGCCAACGTGTAACACGTCCGACGCTAGGTCGGCGTCGAAGCGTTGCGTTGGTAGCGTGGTGGCGCGGAGCGGGGCCGGGGGGAGGGGGGGAGGGGTTGTTGAATACGTTCGAGGGTGGTCAATCCCTGGGAGGGATGGAATTAACGACGCGACGATTCACTGACGAAAGTTTTCTTTGGCTGGGGGGAGGGCGCGAGATCGATGAATCGGTGAAATTGAAAGGCCCCCGAGGGATCCTTTTTCAGGGGCTGTGTTCCAGGCCAGTTGGAAATTGGCCGGTTATGCTCAGCCAGCAGGGATGGACCGACCGGCCGTTTATTCGATTACCTGCCAATTAACCACCATGCGCGGCCGCAAAGAATTCCTTTGGCGGAACGCGGAACAGCCAATCTAATCGATTCGCAGCCGCAGGCTATTTTGCGCGGCGTCGCTCGTGCCGGCCGGCAGATTTAGCAATTTCTCTCCGTGACCGACGTGTGGCCGCGAATGTATGTCATCGCGTGGCCATCGTCCGCCGATATCCTAATATCGTAATAGACGCGAGTGACGCGACCGCGCGCCCTCGGGTTCAACCGAGCGCACGAAAACAACGGCGCGCACGCGTCGTCGTCTGTTTCGCGTTTTACGTTTTCTCGTTTCTCGTTTCTCGTTTCTCGTTTTCCTTTCCCTCTTCGTACTCGCGTTCGCGTTCGCGTTCGTGTTCGTGTTCGTGTTCGTGTTCGTGTTCGTTTTCGTTTTCGTCTCGGTCCGACACTCGAATTCGCGCGCGACGCTTTTTCCCTCCTCTCGTCCGTGTCTAATACCGCAAAAAGCTGCAGCGTTTCGGAGGTTTATCCAGTGAAAAATTTCCACGTTCCGCCACGATAAAACATCGCTGGCCGTACGGTACACGCGTATCGGCCAGAGCTTTGCCCCCGTTCCCCTCCCACTGGGCCACCATACGCTCTCCTTTGCCTTCTATTTGCACTGCTGCTGTCCCTCTTTCGCGCGCGACGAGGATTAGCAACAACCGATTTTACGATACACGCCGTATACATTCCCTCTCTCTCTCTCCCACCACCTCTGCGTCGATATTATATAGGTTGTGCTCGCGTACAATTCACCAACTCGCCAGTGCCCTGTGCCGCGAGTACGTGTGCAGGTGTGTGCAGAGCGAAACGCGAGCACGACGCGGGGGCGACGTATCCGCGCGGCACGCCATACTGCAGCCGCGTGTGCTCTCGTAACAATCACGCCGGCTCGAAACGATAAGATTCGTGGCAGGCGAGAGGCAATTTAAGCCAACGGCCGCCTCGTATATACACCGTGTACCAGGCTAACTCTATTACCCGAAGCTATTCCCTTTACTTTTCGAGTTTCGAGACGGTACGCGAGCCTCTGGTTCGCGGAAGTTGCGTGCGTGGCCCCGGTTGCGCGCCGAGGAAACCGACGAGAACCGTTTTCGTTTCGAGCGTGTGCCGTTCAACTCCCCGACATCGGCGAGCGCCGTTTCATTTTGACACGATTTTCTCCCAGTTCCAACCGAGGGGGAGATTACTCTCTCCGGGCCGCTTCCTCCATTTTCGCTTCTTCGATTTTGCGCGAAGCCTTGTTTACCCTTGCTCACCGCGAGTTTTCTTAGTAGCCTTGCGTAGGGACGTAAATGGGCTGCAAGAAGCCACTTGTCGTCTTGAAAATTCCACCTTTTCAATTAACTAACCAAGGTGCTTTCAATTAATCAACAGAGAGTTTTACATCGTTGTGTACGCAAGACTCAGTCGTCGTTAAAGAACAGTAGTTTTCCGTGCATTGAAAGTAACATCGAATTAATCGCAACGCGTACGATTCACTGCGATTAAAGTTATATAAATATAAAATCTCATTCTTGAAATCTCTCCCGAACAGTACCACAGTGTGCAATTTGCTCAATTTACAATGCGCTCGGAAGCTTGCTCTCTTAATTACTTTCTTTCCAATTAAACCTAAACCACGTATAAATAGGCAGTTTTTTTATTTAATCTACCTTTATTTAGATACTCTCTGCATAGTTATTCAACACGGTTTTTTAACCCCTTGGCTCATTTAACGCCCGCCAAATGTTATTGGATTTTTAGGAGAATAATATATATTCTAATATATTATTTAAACGTGATTATTTTACACTCGTGAAATTTCATTTAATGAAAACCTTAAAACGAAACGGTGCGATAATAAATTAATCACCGTTTAAAAAGACGCAAGTATGTGGAAACGGAAGAAGAAATGTGACGTAGAATTACGTATTGACCCATGTTCCGAAAAATTTTACTATACCTTACTGTTAGATATATCACGAAACAAAGCTTACAGTTGCTGCCAAATTTTTAACACGTGCGCTAACGATTCAACGCGTATATATAATAAAAGTAAAAGAGTTAAACAGTCCCCTGCACTAAAACGGTCAAGTGAAACTCGAAACCAGGTCTCGAGCGACTGCGAGTTACAGCCACGAGTCAACGAATATATCTTTTGGTCTCACGGAGGAGAAAGAAGACGTCCGTTCAATGGCTCGATAGTAAGCGAAAGCACTTTGGACGATAAGGTCGCTTAAGGACACCCTGTACTTTGCCACGCTGGCGGGTTTCGTCGGTAACAAGACGGGAAACCGTGTGTTACGTTTCCATAACATTATCGCAACTTCAACGAACGCAGTGTCGTTCGTATTGGTTCCCGCTGCTGCTCGGTCTTTAACCGCGGCCACAAAGTCGACGAGCGCCCCGACCAGACTTTTCCACCGTTCAAGTCCCCTTAATCCCGCCGGGATTAATTAATTTAGAAGCGTTTCGTTGCAACGAGGGGAAAATCGTCGATCGTTTCGGCATGTATGTGTGTATGTGTGTGTATGTTGCGAATTCTCGATAAAAGTACCACGATGTCGAATCGAGCGTAAATTGCGACGCGCGCGCTGTTTGTTTTCCCTCGAGTTGAACGCGAGACTTGGCTTCCTTCTCCATGGACGAAAGACGAATCGTCCATGTTTTCACGTTCCGTTCGGACAAGTCCGTTCAAACGAAAGGTCGCGACTCTCCTTCCCGGCTTCTTTCTAGCGTCGAGCGTCTCCGACAGAGTGACCAAAATGCCTTTGGTATTCCACGACTCGTCTGGCTTGCCATCCGACTGGAAACGCCGCGGTAAATATTTTCCCTGGGTCTCTCGCGGTTTACCCGCGGCAAACAAATCTTCCAGCTGCGGAGTAGTATCGGCAAAACTCGCGAGACTGTCGATAGAACGCGACGCGGGCTTGCGAGGCAGGGAAGTCGATATCGGGAAGTCGTGGCGGAGCAGTCGCCGGTTCCGTGACTCGGTCGACTTGGCCCGATCCGATCCGATTCGGTCCGGTCCGGTCGCGAGTTCCGGCCGCAAGTAGTCGCAGCCGGGCGACGCTTAAAGACGCGGACATCGATTCCAGAAGGGTGGCAGAGTTCCGGTCTCGCCCTCGGTCTCTCCCGCTATCAGTCTCTCGTGGAACTCGTGGCCGCGACACGAGTTCAGTTTCGCCCAACAATGGAGTTCGAAGCTCCCTTAACGCTCGAGTTGCTCTCAATTTGTGCGGAGCCGGTGTAGATTAGTAAACAGCTGCAGCGACGCTCGGTGGCTCGGCCGAGGAGGGAAAGGGACGGGGAAGCGAACTCGAGCGAGTTGCCGACAGTGTAGTATCGCGAGGCGTATCGATGAATAGATGAGACGCGACGACGTGGCTGCGAGAGATGACTGGCGGTGGCCGGCAGCTTTCGCCTCGTTCGCTCGTTTCGCCGCAGCAGCCGGTGTCTCTTACGTGTCTCCGATTTTAATCGAGGAACGTTACACACGAACGTTGCCTGCAAAGGTGTTGTTGCTCGAAGAAACGGCGCGGCCGCGTGACGCGCAACCCGCGCGGATAACTTGAAATTAGTTCCGAAACATTTGTCGCGCGCACACGCGCTCCACCGCTCGACTAATGCGTCCAGCCGGAGGTGATCGATAGCCGGCGATCGCGGGGGGTGTTGGAAATGGTCGTGTTACGAGGATGAGACGCGCGTTAATCGCTTGGCAGCCGCGTCGAGCCACAGCCGGGGGTTGCCCGGCCCGGATGTCTCTCCGTGTGCCTCTAAGCGGGGATTAGGAGGGGACAGGCTCGATCGAGGAGAGAATCCTCCGGCCGAGATGTGTACGTACGTACATCCCCGTCCGTGGACAGCTCGCTCGGTAAATGAGACATTATCGCCAGATCCTACCGAGAAAACCACCTGGATTGCAATCTGGTTGTTGCAGTGATTGTCAGCGACGATCTTTCTTCCCCCATCGTCGTCCGGGTACTCGGCTCGATGTTTCTCTCTGACACGCCGCGATTTCGTTCGCGCGAGCCCGCGAAGAAGACGATCGAGCAAGAAGCGAATTCCATCACGGCGGCCCCGTAACAGGATGCGAAACCTGCACGACCGGATTCGTCGGTTCCCGCGGACATTGACGAGGAGCAAGCGATCGAAAAAGGCGGCCGCGTACGTGCTCGTTGTCGCAAACTCGAAGAGGATCGTCACCCCTCTGTTGCGAGACACTGCGCGCTAATTCTCCGCAGTCTTCGAATCGAAGTTCGGAGGAGATGATCGAGCTAGCCCGTCGAGTATTACGAAATAAGAGGTGTTGAAACGGTAATTTCCCACGAATAAGCGATCTCGAGTTGACGATCTCGCGCGCGGCCTCCTTCAACCGGCTCGGTTTAATTAACACCGGTTTTATCTTCGCGTTTGCCCGGTAACGGCGAAATTCGCGGTAAATCGTCCGCGTGCCGCGGGGCATATTAATGGCCGCGGCTCGATAGTCTTAGAGTAAACCCTCGAGGTAATCCGAGGATTTTTCGATCGGCCGGCCCCGACCGGTCGATTCATCGAGTATCAATTATCCGCGTGCCGGGCGGCTTAGACGGTGGCAGAGCCGCGCGAACGGCAGCAGAAAACGGCAGCAACAACATCGTCAGCAAGCTCGGCAGGAGCGAGCGCGGTTACAGGTTGTGGGGCAACCTGCACGACCGGCTCCGCCCGCTTCTGCTGCCGCAGCCGACTCGATTAATCGGTCTTACCGGTTTTCACCGGGCCTCTCTCTCTCCCGCGGCTTGCCAGCGGCTCTCTCGACAGGTACCACACATCTGCGCACTGCCCGTGCCTTGCCCTCTTAAATCGCCGTCTCCTCTCCTCTCCTTCGTCTTTCTCCGCTGCTCCGCTCGCTGCTTGCGTGTAGTACACGTAGCGAGAAGAACGACAAGTGCCATCGACGAAGCGCGAACTGTTATAACTGTGAAACGAAAAGTTCACTTGTCCGGCGACCTCGATCCTCCCTTTACAATCACCGTGAAATCTTCGCCTCGTAACGAACAACGAGTCCAATCTCGCTCTTCTTGTCCCTCGTTCAAACGATTCTTCGATTGTCCTCGGTTGGAAAGCTAGAGAACGCGAATAATAATCGAATCTGTTAAGAGGCGCACAGTTGATCGAAGGAGATTTTTTTTTTTTTTTTTTTTTGATCGCTCGCCGGGCGTTTAATGAACCCTTTATTCGGTGATGTTTAATTGAATAGAAAATGACGTGCCATTAATATAAGCGGAATAAATGGTCGGTTTGTGTCGGTGAAATTACGCCGAAAATGAGCAGGAATGAAACGCAACGCACCGGCCAACCAATTGTTCGACTTCTGCCTCTCTGATATCCCCGAATATTAAATCCGTCGGCAAATAAGCCATACTTGTTGCTAATTTTGCATTTCGCTCCGTCAAAAAGCGCGGGATACCGGGGGGGAGGGGAGGGGCCAATTAAACCGAGACCGGACACACGTTTCGAGAGCCCGGCCGCACTGACGGTGAACACGATATTTAAAAATCGCACGGATGAAAGTGCGGGTGAACGTGGTTCGTTTGTAGAAAATCCTCAACTACGCATTATCGCGGAGTTACGAGCAACTACTGGCAGTACTACGTACTACGCGTGGAACGAAATTTGTTTGACATTTCATTTCATATGTTGCGCTTTGCGTTCTGTCGGAAAGAAATTAGTAATAAAATTAAATCGAATGAAATTTCGTTTCGAAATTAAGTGACGTAAAGCTCGAATTTTCGTGGCTCCCCGGAGGGTTGTCAAACTTTTGCCGAATCGCCACCGAGTATATTTTTTCTCTCTCTCTCTCTCTCTCTCTCTTCACCTTAATCCTTCACCGTATTCGTTAACAACACGACCGATGGCACGTCCAGGAATCCTCGTAACGCGGACCGTTGTTTGCCCTTGGAAAATCCGACGCGTCGCGCAGCACGAGGAACGCTTTGCATCGCGATTTCGCAGTTAACTCGGTTTTAAATTCGCGGCGGCCGTCCTCGGAAAAAAATTTTCGCCACTCGACGCCGCGGTGAGCGAGCGGGAGGAGAGAGCCGGAGAGCGGGCGGCGGCAGCGGGCGAGACAAAAGCTCCATTTAAGCGCTTCAACGCAATTTTATGAATAGAACGGGCAATAAAACGCGGGCGCGAGGGGAGAAAGGAGCGAGCGGCGGCGGATAAGTGTGTCTCGTTTTCGAGATTTTTCAACGCGCGACGGTGAAGAGGCGAAGAGGGGGGCTGGGATTCCGCGCGAACGCCGTCCGATTAATCGCGAAATCTAGCCGCAAAGAGGAGGGGTGGGGAGGGAGGGGAAGAGAAAACGCCGAGCGCGACGAGAAACGCAGCTTCACCGAAAAACAAGGAACAGCGACCGGTAACAATCGGTCCCGCGAATAATAGGTTCCGCGCGGCACCGTGGTCGCAGATTTGCCGCGATAAAGCGATACAGGCGGATGTTATCTCTCTCTCTCTCTCCATTTCGACTCAGTTTCACAGCCACGATCCACGATTCCGATTTTCGCGCGATATCGCCGGGATCCAACGTCTGCCAATGTGTATGCTAATGGCCCGAGAGCCATTTGCCCCCCGGCGACGATGACGCGTTTTTCTTTTTTCTTTTTTTTTTTCTTTCGTGTACACCGAGGCGCAATGTGCAGCCTCGGCGTAAATTTCTGGCGATCGAAATCGGCGGCGATAAGCTGCGACAGATCGGTATCGCAGCGACCCACGACCGGGTCTAATTATCCGTTATCACGTCCGCCATAAATTCACGGACAATGTCCAACAGCGACGAAGCTCCGATCTTCAGAAGGCATCCGTTATTAGATATACACGGTGGCGCCCGGCGATATTCCAGCAGCGCGCGTCCCTGCGATATCTGATTAATATCGCACGCTCTCGAATACGGCACGTGTTTGCTGGTGGCAACAATATTTGGACACCCGATAGGTATCTGCTACAAGCGGCCGGTGTAATTGCCGGCAGCCAACACGTGTCACATTCGCCCCGTTCGAACGTTCTACGAATTGTTCGACGAGCGAAGAATTTGCTACGCTGTCGCGCAACAAAGGTAGACGAGCGAATCGCCGTTGTTCGCTGATTGCGAGGGAGGGAAGAAGTTTACGAAACCAAGTGGAAAAAAGAGACGCGTCGTTGGAGTTACGAACCGTGGCGACAAACGATGGCGAACCCGGTCGCACGGAATTAATCCGTTTCGCGTCGACTACGTAGTTCTTTCCCAAGAACCGATTAAACCGCTATCGCAAAGTTTGGCTCCGCCCTGGCGAACTTTCGTCGTCCGAACGACGACGTTTCCACGGAAAATTCCTCTCGTCACTTGCTCGTGATGATTCCACGTGACGCGTCGCGCAAAGCCGCAGCCGCCGACGAGCGGCTCGAAATCGGTTACAACGCTGCCTGAATTTCCATTATACCCCGGGTAAGTTATCCCCCCGGCATTGGGCGAGGATTAAAAAACCATCTCCGTGGATCGAGACGGTTTCCACGGGAGGAACGGACGTCTTTATCTAACGTTCGCCGGAAGAAACGGAGCAAAGCCCCTAATCGCTGACTCCCGGCTGCCGTCGTTTCCAATTCCCGATTTTCGTTGTTCGATGCTCCGCCGCTGGTGGAAAGATCGACAACGTCGAGCAACCAGCATCCACCGTTATCGCGTCGTCGAGCAAGCTACTGGGCGCCCTCCTGGCACTCGCTTCTACACACCTCGCTGCGTTCCAAATGCGGAGCTATGCCGGCCGCGCTTCCCTGAAATTTACAGACGCGATTAATGTCACGACTGGCTCGTCCGGCGCTCGTTCGCTCGCCTAACTATTACTAGCTCGCAGGCCTAAGCTATTATGCACTGACTTCACTCGCGAATTATTGCCCGTCCGTGGTGTATTTGTTGTTTCCGTTTCGTCGATACGCGGATGAACTTTTTCGCCTTCGTTACGAACGCCGGATATGCGCGGCATTTATTGACGTATTGAAGTAATCACTCGTTAGAAGTACGCTTTAGCCATCGAGACGAGTTTTTCCATTTTCTCTATTCGACGGTGGAATGTTTCTTTCTTAATCCGTCGCGATTCGGAAAAGACCGGCTATAGGTACAACTGTTGATTTGTCAAACATTTGAGATTAGATTTTTATTTGGAAAATTAAAGTTTGTTCAAAAAAAGAAAGCATTACAGGCCCCTGTCAAAGTGTTACCGAGAAATTCAAAAAAGATTCAACACTGGAATATTTATATGTTGTAATAAAAAATCTTTCTCAATCTGTCGCAATTTGGAAAAAACCGGCTATAGGATAACCCAGAAAATCGGGCCTGTTCAGGTGATGCAACGAAAATTAGCGATTGGTTAATTTGGGTCACGTGATTCGCGAGGGGGCGTGGCGTAGACCTCGAGTAGGAGTGGTGTTGTCTGGTAGATCTACTGAGCGATCGCGCCTGTAATTTTTTTTCTATCGACTCAAACGTTTGCATATCAATAAAATTTTAATACTTTTAAAATGTCGTCTTCATTTCCTGGTCAGAACAGTTGCTTCTGTGCCTTTCAATGAGACGAAGCGTACCGGTCGTGCAGTTTTTTCTCTGGCGAGCCTCTTTACGAGACTGATATTTCCAAATATTCGAGGAACGGAATATCTGTTTGAATCCATCAGTGGATAAACAACGTTCGTACAATTCAATTAGAGCTCTCTCGTGATAGGAGTCCGATCGAATGTATCGTTCGTGTAATGAAAATTCATATTTAGATAAATGGATTCGATCGGTGGTTCATTTAATCGAGCACGATCTAAAATTTCATTTTGATAAATGTAATGCATACATACGTGGTAAAAAGAGCGGCGCGACGCGCGGGATATACATTTTCATGTGCTCCATTAAAATTTATAAAACGTTGGATTAAAAACAAAAAGGGAGATATGCTCATTGTCCGTCTATCGATAAATAACCAGAGAGAGAGAGAGAGAGAGAGCGCGCTTCACTGCAACGCAAGATCCACTGTTTTGTCTTTCTTCTTTCCCCGCTTGAATTTGAAATTGAGAGAACTCCGTTTTCGAACGTTGAGAAATTCGAGCACATCGCGCGGAACGCTTCTTGCAAGAACGTAAAAGGAAAGTTGCACGCGGACGGGGGGCCGGAGGATAACACGAGGCGATTTTTGCATCTCTTTTGCATGCGGCGTACTCGCATCGATCAGAATAAGAGAAAATAACGCATGCATCGAAAGTTACAGAGCGAGTATACGCGATCGGCGGTTACCATCGCTGACGCGAGTCAGACGCAGCGGGGGAAGAAGCAAAGACGGATCGTCGTTCATTGTCAGACGCGTACATTTGCCTCGGCGAGCAGCTAAGAAAGAGCAGATCCCCCGGCTGATTCTAATGCATGCATTATTTAAAAAACCGTTTCGAGTAACGCTGGTAATGCGCAGGAGCGCGATGTCGGCATGAATATTTCGCGGAGCGCCGGCCCACGGTACAGCAGGGAATTTTGCACTGTATGTAAAATGAAAAACTTGGAATGGAGTTGCCGGGAAATGTATGCGCCTCATTCAACATGTATTAATCCGCGTAATATAACTCTTGAAATTGTTTCGAAAGGAGCGCGCCTGTCCCGTGAAAAACGATTTCGCGAAACGTGTAACGAAATGCCCCGTTGTTTGTACTTTTCGCCGCCTTGGTCGCGTCGATGGAAACGGCGAGCCGTGGAGCCAGCGTCTTCCAATCGCCTCTTTTCGATCCGCGTTTGAAAAATTGATACCTTCGCGTTTGAAAATAAAACTTTTGTTTTTTTGTTTTTGTTTCTTCTTTTTCCCCCCATTCAATTTCCACCTCTTGATACGGTAAATTACGATATTCAATATCTATTTTCCCGCCGATTGGGAACTGTTGTTAATCAATGTTTGAATGGAAAAAGAAAACAATGCATATTTATGGCGCGCAGATGTACGCTTTATTCGGAAAAAATATGAGATAAATTTGTAAAACACACTTACACACACACACACACATATCGCTGTTACGAAAATAACCGGACAAAAATACGCGATATCATCGGCGCCGTTAATCGTGAATTTTTCACTCGAAGAGGGAGAGGCGGAAACGAAACGCGGAGACAAGGTAACGAAAGGTAACAGGACGCGACGAAAGATTTGGAGAAAAGGATCGTTTTCTCGAAATTCTTCGCCGCGCGTGCTCGACGTGCGCTTTCGTAGCTCGCGCGAGATCGAACAGAGGGAGAGCGTTTGCACGCGGCGGAGCAACAGGACTGCAGGAAAACTGCAGAAAGTTAGAACAGCGCGGAAAGCAAATATTTGTGTAAAAAGCAGAAAACAGTGTAGGGATATACTAACAAGGATACACGAGGTTGGTCGTTCGATAGATACGAGCTGCGAAATACAGTGTTTCTCAGTTGTTTGCTCGGTTGCGTGCGCGGCCGATCAAAACGTGCCGTTTTCTTATCGTTGCTCGTTGCACGACGAGGAGAGTGAACGCGAGAGCGAGCGAGACGAGTCGATGCTAATGCCACGAGGTATATGCCTCGGCCTCGGTTGGCGGCTCGGCGAGCACACCGAACGGGGCAAAAGGAAAAAAATAGGGATCAAAATTGACCAGGCTTCGCGGGCGCAGGGAGGGTTAATGCGCCGGAGCGTAAAGAAAGCGTGTATACGAAGAGTCGCACATCATCCTGCGGGAAGCACTTTCCACTTAGAATGAAGATTATAAGGGTTATACCTTCCGAAACTTTTGACGCGTATAACCGGAGTGAAACTTATTCAGATTAATAATTCATTAATTTTAAATTCCATTTAAAGTTCTCCCGCGTAAGAGTAACTCCCGCGCCTTTTCCTCGAGAAAGAGAGAGAAAGAGAGAGAGAGAGAGAGAGAGAACGTGTTTCCCATTCCACGTGCTCGCAACACGAGAACCATAAAAATATATATCCACGACGGATGGAGATGTTCGAAATTCGTTAACGAAACAGCCTGTGCGCCCATTGTCGCGATGCATTATCAATGGCTCGCTGATTTATTCTCCGCAGGAGGGCTTTGTTCCCTTTCGCCGCGATAACTCGCCCAGCTTCGAACGCGCGCGTATCGTAATTATCGCTCGCGTTCCAGCTTGAAAATTTCTCGATGGTCGTCGACTACATTGTCGACGAAACAGTCAAAGATACGCTCGCTTTTTAATCTCTCTCTCTCTCCCTATCTCTCGATTGGATCGCGGCGCGATCGTTAACCGATGCAGTTACCGATGACCGACTGAATTTCGATTTGTTTCGCGCGACACAGAGGTAACCGGGTTTCTTTCCTCGACATACATACATGTTACTTGTTTCGAAGGGGACGTAACAGTCAAGGGAAAGTCAAGGTATCGATTGGCCCGTAGGTCGGAGCTAAGAAATTACCGCGGCCGTTTCGCAATTTACGACGCAAACCCCTGCCCCTTATAGGTAAGGTCAACTGTGCATTATCGAGATCCGTTTGATTTACCGTAGCAATAAATGCTACGCGTAGCCCTGGCCTCTCCGTTGGTACAGACGTTGTTTGCCCAGTTGCGGCACCAAACGGTCGACGATTATGCCAGCCCAGCCAGAACTACGTTCCTGATTAAAGGATTAGTGGGTTTGCGCCAAGAGATTCGTGATTACACACACATACACACACGCACACGCGCACATGGTGGCTGGAATCGACGATTGAATCGATGCGACACCATCGCGCAGAGCGACGATTCACAGCGAGAGACCTCCAGCGATTTCATCTGTAAAAACAACGTACTGCGCGGTACGACCCGATTACTTTCAGTAACGAACACACGTCGACGTCTTAATGGACACCGTCGATTCGATCGACCGGGGGCTGGCTCGGCCGCCCGGTAACGCGATATCGCGATACATACAGCGTTATCGCGAGAATATTAGCATTTCATAATGGCTAATTGTGTCGATCGGCGAAAAGTGCCACGAAGAAACGGAGCGCTACTTAACGCGGCGTTAAGCAAACATGCAACAGTTTTCCTTTGATAACAGCCGTGGCTCTAACGTCTCGTCAACGAAAGCGTCATCGAAATCGTTTTCGTTTTTTTCCTTTTCCTCCTTTTCTTCCTTTTTGCCTTCCTTTTTAATGGTCCCATTTGTTCCATTTCTTTTTAATGGAACGTTCGCGATTCCGTTGACGGTGTAATTATACGAGACGACAAAAAAAGGAGAGTCCGAAAAAAGAAGCAGCAGAGGAAAACAAAAAGACAGAGAGAGAGAGAGAGAGAGAAAGGAAGAAAAAAGGCTAGGAAATGGGCACACGGTGGCCGCGGTGGCGACAGCGATGCGGTCTCGCCCAGCGCGGCGAGATTCAAAACGATAATGCCGTATAATTCCCGGTGTAGGCGAACGTAACGGAAAATTGCGATCCAATTAACCGAAATAATAATGACGGTAATAGCCGTGCTGATTGACATACCGCCACGGCAAATCTGGATTATTCGTTTTAGTTACGTGTATAAAACGATGGTGCTCTCCACTCGTACGCTACGCGCGTGTGCGTTCGTGCATGTGCATGATCTATGTACACGCGCGCTAGCGTAGTCGCATCGTTCGTCCCGGGGAAAATGCGAGCTATGCGATCCCCTGCTATTTTCGCAGTTTGTGCAAACTTCTCGCGACCCGATTATTGGACCGGGAAAAGTCGTCCGGCTTTCGTTTCGAAATTTCCGAATATCACTCCCTCGGCGGCCTAGCCTTCGTTTCGAAATTTTCGAAGAAGAGTCTCGCTGGAAATTTTCGCGCGAGCCAGTTCCTCGAGAAACCTTTGCTCGTTGCTCGAGGAAACGCGAGCCGCAGGGAGATCGGAGAACGATTCGACCCCCTTTAAAGCGCTTCTCCCGCGTTAAACGATCCCAAACCGGAACCGGGTTCCTCAAAGTTGAAATCGAAGAGAGGTGGTTTTTCAAACGGCGGAGCTCGGAATCAATCGAACAATTCCAACCTACTTTCCAACTAGAATTTCCCTCCCTGCGAACGAACAAACTCTCGAACCGGAGCGTTGATTTTTACCGATTTTTCCATCGGTATGCGTGTGGAAACGTCGGAGCGTCGAAAGAGATACGAGCTTGGCGTTTCTCGCGTGAAATTGCCATTTAAAATCGCTCAGGAGCGTGACAGTCGATTAACCATCCGCGTTTCGCGTTAACCGTAATGCCGGTCTCCCATCTGATAATGGACGTCGCCTATAAAACGGCGGGGATAAGCCTGGAAAATACCGGTGACAGCAAGACGAGTGAACTATTAAGACGCGTGGGTTAACCTAAACGCGCAACACTCCGCCGGGCGGATCCAGGTAGCAACGATCTATGCCTTCCAGCCTGGCTACGCGCAATTAATCATAGTTGTCTGTAGTGGAGTGCTCGTTACCTGTTCCGTATAATTAAAATTAATTATGGCCGTTTGTAATATCACCGACTGCTCCCGTACCAACTAATTGTTCGTGATGCATTGTTTCGCCGCGTCCAGTTAGTCGTTAAAGCTCTTCCAGCGTGCCTTCTCCTCTCGGCAAAGGGTCTCTCCCGCTATCCGCGCTCGTCCGTTTCCCTCGATCCTCGAGCCTTCCTTCCTTCCTCCCTTTGTCCGCCCTTTGTCCGAACACATGGTCGGAAATTTCTGGAGTCGTGTCTCGAAAAGCAAGGATTTCTGACCTCTGTGAATTGAACGTTGGTCTCGTCCCGTCCCGTTCCACGCGTCCGCGCCGGCCACACCGTGAATACTCCTCCGTTTCTCGCGAATGCGTCAAACTTCTGCTGAAAGCTGTTCGCCAACTTGCAAGACCTCGCGCGCCCGCGCGCGCATCGACCAACTATGGCGACTTGGTCGCAACTTGCCCGTGTATCCGACGAGACTCGTGTTTCTAACAATACGATGCGCACGATCGAGCGAATCTTGGCTAATTTATTTAATTTTGACCGACGGGTGAGACAATTTACAAAAATACATAGCAATATTGACAGAAGCGATATTACATAGCGATTATATTATATTAAATGATTAGTTTGGAATATTGGTAGTTTATAAATTTGTAAATTTTAGATACTGGAGTGAAAAGTTAAAGTTAGTATCAACGAGGGAATCTTGTGGCTGAATATGTTTCTTTAATTCTATTTAGCATAGTTCGTAGATATCTGTAAATACAGCGCGACAGAGGAAAAGTGAAAAATTCAACACTGATGGAACAAAAATCAGACAAACGAAGACTGATGGAAATTTATTAGAGCCAATGAATCTGATATAAAAATATTAAATCGAACGATTCGTGCCGCAAATATAGCAGCTTTTAGAACGTTTTCAGAAGAGCACTTTCAATCTAAATACCTTACGAGCTCGCCCGGGCATTAAAAATGTACAATCCAAAGTCATCCGAGCGACGTTAGGAAATATCGATTTTATAAATTTTCGATTCTCGTCTCGTCTGAAACCTTTCCAGCATGTGCTTCGCCGAAATGCTCCGAAGCTCTCGAAAAGCTTCGAAAATGTTTCTACACGCGCGGCAGAAAACCGCTGGAAAACAACGAAGTCGTGCGACGATATCTCTTTCCGATTCCTCTTCGATCCCGCTCAGGGAATAAGAACGACGGACTCCGACTGTCGAGAAACTCCGACTGTCGATGCGAGTTGTAGCGAGACTTGCGATCGTTCTGATGACCGTCAGCTTTGTTTACGCGAAAGTTGCGTTCGCCAAAGTTAAGTTTCGAGCTGATTCTCCGAGTCATTGGCCGCCGCCGCCGCCGCCGTCGTCGTCGTCGTCGTCGTTTTCGAGGAACACGAGCAACGGCGTGCGCGCACGAGTAATTACCGAAACGGCACGGGCGAGGAAACGCGACCCCCGCCGACCTCCTTCCGCAGGAGTTGCCGAAAGTTGGCTGAATGAGCTCCGGAGGAGCGCTAATTATTGTCCTCTAGAATGCGACGGAATCCGCTCGCAAGCTGCACTCGCGAGCCAGCGAGACTGCCAGTTATTTTTGTATCCCGTTGAACAGTCACGACTGCTGTCGATTTTGCGTGTATCCCTTGGAGTTCGAAGGACCACCCACTATCTTATTGTTAACTTAACAATTTGACTTTTACTTTAATTTCTTCGATCTAACTGTCTAACTGTTCTGATTTGTAATGATTGTACAAAAAATTGCCTTTGACAGAGTGCACAGAGATTTTTTTTCAGATATGACTAATTCGTCAATATTTAATATAATATAGGCAGTGGCAATACAAAGAGTATTGTCAAGCTCGTCTAAAATTTTTGTTCTTATTTTATTTTTTGTATGCTCCGTGTGGCAGAAAATCTGTTCGCGAATGCGAGTACTCCCCAAAAGGGACGTTATCAATATTCGTTCAATGTTCAAATAATAAAATTCTCTGTCACAAGTGTTACGTATACTTTGGCCTTAACCGTACGAAAGAGCGTGTGAAAAGACGCAGTCAGCTACCCTTGCCGCAGCCTATCGATCGACAATGCTCGGTTCTCGACTGTTTCATATTGTTTTTCGTCGTTTGTATCGAAACGAAGGATTAGATCTGGCGTGTACGAAGAAAAATTCAGCCGCCTCTGTTTCGATTTCTCTCGCCGACATTCTCTCGTTTGCGTTCGATTCTGAATTCGCGCGCGCAGAGGAGAGAGAGAGAGAGAGAGAGAGAGAGAGAGAGAGAGAGAATTTCGGGTGAATTAGAAGACGAGCACGATAAACTCCCGCGACGTGACTCAACTAAATTTTCAACGAAAAGTTTCGGCGTTAGTAGTCGGGCGTACAACGTTCAGAGGCATCCGCCTGAAGCCCGAGTCGAAAATTGGTACATAGCGCCAAGCACCGGCTCGATATTTCACTCCGTTTCTCGATCGTAGATCAAAACTACACCGCCATAAAGAACGAGCAAACAAACGAGCAGAATGCAATAACGAGCGGGAATGAAAATTCTATTTGTTCGTCTCTCGCGGCGCGGCGTCTAGTCTGGCGCACGATAACGCGCGCCTTTATCGCCACCGCGAAACGTTTCGCGTCCAATTTCCCGTGATATTGCCGCGGAACGAACGTCGGACTCCGCGGCTGAAAATCCTTTCTCGTTCCCCGCGGCACGCTAATACACATCTCGCGCCGCATTCACCCGCGGGACACGCGTAAAACGGAGGAGAAACGAGACGCGATGTTTATTGCCTCCTTGGCCGGTAAGCCCCGCGAAACCCCTATGAATATTTGCATCTCTCGCGGAAGAAAGCGCGCCACGTTCGCTGATCCACTTTCCGCCGGCTGTACGCCCGCTGCGTTGAAAGTGGCAGTGTCCACGTACACCGCGTAAATAGTATGCCGTTTGCCGGATTAACGTAAGTGGCGCGAGTGGTTGGGCGAGCGCGATGCGCGCTGGCTTCTATTGAGAGAATACGTTGAAATGCAACCGAACGATTCACGCTATCGTTTGATTGATTTAAACGAATCGGACATTGTGCTTGAAACGCGCGCCGCCGTTTTTCAATGTAACGTGGGGTGAGGAAACCTTGGAAATTGCCTGTAGGTCTGTTTCTTCCTAAGCGGCCTAACGGCGAGGCAATTGTCGCCTGCTGCGTGTCCGATGCGATTGTCGCAGTGAAAGAAGAAACCAGACTTGGGACTGTTTGACTAATCGTCCGAGTTTTATGGTTGGACGTGAGTGCGTGAAAGACGACGCTTACCAGCGTGCAGATCGTGAAAAAATTATAGACAGAGAGAAAAACTGCACGACTTGTATCCCAGTACGATTTGTCTCACTGAAAGGCCCAGAAGCAACTGTTCCGACTAGCAAACGAAGTCGACTTTTTTGTCATAAAATTTTATCGATATGCAAACATTTGAATCGATACGAAATAAATTACAGGCACGATTCAGTACCAGGCCACTCCTACTCGAGGTCTACTCCACGCCCCCTCACGAATCACGTGACCCAAATCGACCAATCGCTAATTTTCGTTGTATTAGCGTAGCATTTAGTCGCGAGAGCGTACAGACCTAGAAAGTATTGTATTATATTACAACGAGTAGCAAGTTGTAATAGCGTGAGAGTCTTACTTTTCAGTATCTGTTAATAAACTAGATTAACAAACTTTCTTTATATTTATTTTAAACCACTTGCGTTAAAATTGTTTGCATTACTTTTACCTACGATGATTTCAAATATTGGATCGAAAGAGTGGCTTTTCGATTCGAATAAAGCGCGACTGAGAAAAATGTAATTCGCTTAAAACGATCTCTTCTCTGGATACTTTGTCTCACGGCGAGCACTTTTCTGCATTCTTCTGCGTAAAGTAACGAACAGCTTGTATCATTCGGCGAAGAATAATTCGCGTCTCACTGTTTCAGTTTGAATTGACTCAAATTTCAAACGTTCCTTGACTACACGTTTTTGCTCGTTCAGTTAACGCAAGAGGGATTTTATCCCTGCGAAGTAAAGTCGCAGTCGCAACAATTTCCACTTTTTATAACGTCCTTTCCTCTTCCTTTCTCCTCGTTTCTTTTCTTTCTTTCACCGATAAAAACCCCTTGATCTGTCCGAATGGAGGAACAGTAAAGGATCGTCGAAACGGTATAAAAAGACGATCAAAAATCCGTCAAAAATACCAGGAAACGAGAGCGAGAGTCTCGATCTCAAGGTCGTCGAACGTTGCGAGTGAGACGATTCTATTTTTTCATTTATAAGCGGGCAGTCCTCTTGTCCATCCAAAAAACGTCAACCTCGCCCCCGCTTCCAACGTTCATCGAGATCGGTCCGGTTGCTCGTCTCGTTTCTCCTCGTTCGTTCTTCTCGATTTCGTTCCGAGTCGAAAAGCGCGATTGTGCTCTGGTCGCGGCCTCGTGGAAGTTGAAGCATGAATGGAATGAAAGAAACGCGGTAGGGAATTGGACGGATAAAATAGATGAGAGGGGGTGGGGTAAGAGGACGGGAGACAGAATGATAGATGTCTAGATAGATAGATGGATGGACGGAGAGGGAGGGAGGAAGAGACGAAGGGAGGAGGCGGTGCAAATAAATCACGCAGACGAATTTACTCGAACGTGATTGGTCGTTGCTGGCGACGATAATCGCCGGTTCAGAGAGTGCTCGAGATACTTTTCTTGCGACGCTCCCGAAACTCTCGTGGTGCATCCAGGTGCGTTCGAACGATCGAGGACCTTGGACTATCGAGCAGAGAAGAAGATATGGGGAGAGGGTGAAAAGAGATGTCTCTCAGAAGGTTGCTGACGCCGGCCAGTTCTAATTCGCGTCGATTCGCGCGCTGCACAGCCGCCGCCGTCGCCGCCGCCGCGTTGTTTCTGACAGCTTACACGTATATGCGGAGATTTGAAAATAAAACCGTCAGTCGGAGGAATTTCCTACGTACGAGTCGACACGGTACGATCGAGCAGACAGACGCTCGTAAACCGTTAGTTTCAATCAACGAGGGTAAATGGTTTTCTATCCGAACGCACACCCCTCCTCCTCCTCCTCCTCCTCCTCCTCCTGCGTCCGTCCGTTGCTCGCTCCTACTAGCCGACATTGCGATACCGGGCCGCGTATAAAGTGAAAATCTCCGGCTGGTTCAATTTGCACGCGGTCCACTTGCGAACTTTTGGAATTCCGCGCGTACCCTCCACACCTGGCTCGCCTAAAAATTCATCGGCCTCCCTCCCCTACTCTCTCACCCCCCCTCTCGAACGTGTCGAACAGCTCGATCGAATCGCCGAAGTTAGATTTCGCAATTGGAATTTAATTTAGATTTTTCCTTTTGCCCGAAATAAACGAAAGCCAGACACGTCCGTGACGTGGGAACGAGGACTTTGGATGATTATTTATTGCGGGTGATTGAGTTTCGAGCAGCGGCTTGAAGCGAGTGAGACGAAAAAAATGCGCGTTGCGCTGTCTGCTTTAAGCATCCGCATTAGTTTTGAAATTGTAGCAACAACCAACCATCCTAATAAGTTTGCAAAACTCGTGCCAAGAATTCTGTTGTTGCAATTATTGTCAGCCAAGGGGTTTAGGTTAGGTTTAGGTTAGAAGGAAGAACAGACTATTGATACACATACAACGACGCAACTTTGCGTTTCTGCCCTTTTCGAAGATTCGCAAGTAACCCAAACCCCCATGAAACACCCGTCAAACTGAAGAGTATCGTGGCTTCTTTTGTGTGTTCCAGGCGATTTCTCGTTACATATTTACCCGGTGGAGCTGGAGGACGACGGCACGTACCAGTGCCAGGCCTCGCCGACGAACGACGGCCAGCCGGCATTACGCTCGAGATTCGCCAAGCTGAGCGTGCTGGTTCCGCCTCAGAAACCAAAGATCCTTCAAGGCGACTTCCTTATCACGACCGAGGACCGAGAATTGGTGATCGAGTGCGTCAGCGTGGCTGGCAAACCGCCTGCGGAGGTAAGACTCTCTCTGTCTCTGTCTCTCTCTTTTTCCCGTTTTACCTTTTTTACTTTACTTTGAATATCGATTGGACCGGATGGTAAGAAGTGGAAGATTGCACCAGGATTTACGAATACTCTCCGTGCAAGGCGTGGGCGAGCTGTTTGCTGGCAAAGATATAAAAGGAGGAAACTGGTGCGAGTTCGAATTCGTCTCTATCTCGTCGAACATCCCGTAAGAAGCAACGATATATATACACGCCGCTCGAGCCACCGCTGTTACAGAGATAACGGAAGCCGGGGAACAATTTCTGCGTCGCTCGGAGTTGTTGCAACTATTAAAAGAAAACTGGATGAAAGTTCGACACGAGTCAAAAGTGATTTCCCGATCAATTTTTACTTTAAGTACGAGCGTGCGCGTGTTGATAATTTTGATGAAAGTACACGTCGTTTCCTCGATTCATAGTCACTGCTCGCGGACCGCGGAACTTTGCGAGTCGAATTCTTTTAACCAGTGAAATCGCAAAGAAATTAACCGCTAAGTTAAACATTTCTAGTTAAACAATTCCCGTTTACAGAGTAAAAGTAGGGTTTCTTAACGCGAAGAAATTGGCAGAGATCTCGGCCTGAAGGAGAGGCAGAACGCACAAGAGAGAGAGAAACAAGAAACGCGCGATTGTGGCGGTGGTCCCGTTTCGCAAAATTAGCAGGTACTAATTTGAAAACGAGTGAGGAAAGAAAAACCGCCGGGCAAACGAAAACGCGGGGGACTACCTAGGAGCCGCAATAACGCGTTAAACCGCATTACGTCAGACGCATAATTACCAGGTCAAAGGCTCTGTCCTTCTCCCCGCGAAGCGTTCGTCACAACGGGCTCCCAAAGGGTTCCGCGCCGCAAGTCGAAAAATCTTCTCGAAACCAGCCAGCGACACTACCCTCTCGACGGATGTGTGTTGGCGCCCGAAACGCGCTTTTTAAACGCGGCAACCCAGAAGCGGCTCGACGATATGGCGGCTTGACCGACATCGGGGGTTCGCTTCGAGGCTCGAACTACCGTCGCGTCGCGTCGCGCTGGATCACGCGAAAAACAGGGGAAAGGGACGGGGGGGTTGGGGGGTTGGTATGGAAAGAAAAGAAAAGAGAAAAAAGAGAGGAAAGAGGAGTAGGAGGGGGAAAACGCAAAAGAGATCTGAGAGGGTGGCGCGCGTTAGAGGGGGTTTGGGAAAAACCGGCGCGAGCTAAAAAGGAGAGGGGAGGGGGGAAAGGGGGAGAGAAAAAGCGGCCACCAGGCTTCGATCCGCTCGTCTTTGTCTATTTACATTGACGCCGGTGTTTTTGAGCGCGTACGTGCGCGTGTGCGGCGAAACGGCGCGGCGCCGCGCTAGAAACACCCTTTCGATTCCACGTAGACGCGATGACGCTCGAATAATGGTATCATTAATCCCTCGGCGAGCTAGCGGTGCACGTACGAGCTAGTGCCACCTCGGTGCTGTACTCGTTCGATCGAATTATCGAATTATCGGGCGGGCAGCAGCGGCCGAGCTGCTCCGGGCAACACCTTGCACGTTAGAAATCGGTTTGCTGATTAAAAAGTCGGACGTCTGATCAGTCCGATGCCGTCTCGAACCTCGTTCGATGACTCTAACGCAGCGCTGATGCCTGTCGGGTTGATGAAAGACGTACGTAAATCGAATCCGAACGATTAAATCTGATTAAAGTTTTAAGTCTGAAAAATTTTAAAAATCCAGAGGAAGAAAATCGTGGTCGGTGGGAAAAAAAGAAAAAAAAAAACAGAAAAATGAAACGGCGCTTCCGCGGGAACGCAGATTCATCAAGTGGCCCGGATAACGCACCGGCACCGATAAAAGGCAAAACACACCCTGAAAAACGGGGAAAAATTCAAACGTCAAATTGAAACGTCGCGTCGACCGCTTCGGCTCGTACACTTTCGAATTTATTCAGTACACAGATGTTTCAATCAACCCGGAGCCCAGATATAATACACGATATATTTGAAAAATATACTCCGATATATATACCGGCCCAATCAATCAATCAAATATTCCGGTTAGAGTGTTAATTCATACGAGATATCGCGCGCCCGCGTACGAAAATTCTTCCCTGAACCTCTCTCCCCCCGCTGAACGCTTATTGTCACCCCGCGCCGGCACGCAAAAACACGCACGATGTAAATACCGGCGATGAAAATGCCGGATATCGAGAGGGGCAGTTATAACGAAAACTCGTCGAAAGCCTCGGTTTCATCGCGGCGCGGCTTATTGAAGCCCTGTCGTAATAAAGATCAGGCGGAACCGGTGGAAGGGTGAAATATCGATGATGCGGCGATAATGTGCCGACCGATTCGCGACACCGCGAACAATTTCGCGGTGGGCCGGCCTCACCGCTAATTCACCGTTCGTTCGGTCGCGATTGTACTCACGTTTAATACAGAAATCCGCTTTCGATCGCCGATCCGAGCGCGCGCCGCTCCTTTCGGCTTAGATAAATAACGAGTCACCGGGATTGTCGCTGGCTGGCTAGCTGGCGCGGGGGATCGAGTCGCCGCGTCGAGCGTCGAGCACCGAGCGCGAGAATCGCTGAAAAATTAATTAAATTTGTTTCACGGTTCGTTCGCGGTGCCGACGCGGTTTTTAATTAAAATTACGCGAATCCCTTGATTAATGTCGTTGTACGAGGATCCGCGATGCTCGGAACGACTCGTGCTCGAAACCTGCCGGTAAACTGACTGTCCCAATGCCTCCCCCTCCTGCTCCTCCCCTGGATCCATCTGAAAATCCGCCGCGATTTACCCGGTTGCGGGGCGGAGCGGAGGGGAGATTTCTTTTTGAATCGGAACACGCCGGCGGACGCTCGCGCTGCAAACCGACCCGTGAACGAGATTCAATTATCACCGAGCGGCGTGTTGCCGGCGTGTGTTTGCCCTGGCCATTCGATCGGCGCCTCTCGGTTTCATAAACATTATCGGTGAACGCGAGCGCGATCGTACCCCGGAGTTTCCAAACTCGAATCGATCCTCCTTCCCTTGTTGTTGTTCCGCGTCTTCGAAATTAACGCGTTGCGAACGATACGCTGCCACGAAATTTCTCGAGGGCTTGCGCCAACAGTGGGAGGGTGGGAATCGGTGGGCAGATACCGATCGGTTACAGCAGGTTATGTAGGTTACGCGTAAATCGAGAAAGCGATTGAACCTGCGGTTCGCGGATCCGTTACGCGAGTAGATGTACGTATAACAAACGAGATATGTTCGTTCGTGTGTTTCCAGAGCGAACAACGGTAAACCGTCGCGGAATAATTTTCTTGGTTTCTCGTTGTTTGTTCGTTCGAACGGCGAAAGGGATGGATTTCGTAAACGGATACTTAAAAAGTCGCGGATCACTTCGACGGGATTGATTCGTTGCTCCGGCAGCGGCCGTGTTACGCGATCGGAAGTTATTTAGACCGGTCGGGCGGTGGGAGAGGGGACAAGAGGGGGGGGGAAAAACACGTTGTAAAATGGAGGCTGAATCGTACAGCGAATGATCCATTGCAGCCCGAACGCCTGACTTTCTGTAAACCGTGACCAGCGATTTTATTCGCCGTCCCTCTCTTGCCTGCAAATCCCGGCTTGACGCCGCGAGGTGAAAAAAATATCATTGACAGGCACATACGGTATACAGGTGGAAAGATAGTTATGCACAAAAAACAAAAAATATATATATCCACTATCGACACACTCTCGAGCCAACCTTTCTCCGATAGCAACAACACGGAGAGAATGCCGGAAACACGATGAAAAAATCACGACGCCGGGATAAAGAGCAAAGCGAGGGAATTTAATCGACGACGAAGTGACGCGTTCCGATCTGTCGTGACTCGTCGTACGGCGACGTACGAAAGCAAAATTCCAGCTGATGTTCGATCGCTTCGTCGAAAGCTTCGCGGTGTTAAATGAACACGTCGAGTTGAGTTTTAAGACGATCCGAATGATTTCACACACGCACAACGTTTCGTTCGCAATTCTCTTTTCACAAGAAGAACGTTGTTGCGCTGCGACAAATTGTCTAAAACCTTTCCTCCTCTGTGCAAACACAGAATTGCAACGCTAACGCGGCTGACAGGTCGTTGATAGCGCCGGAACTTGGTGAACCGAGGATAATTGTTGCGGTTGCCACAACCGAATGACGTGCGTCCGTGCAAATGCGCGCGCGCCTGTACGATCAAAAATCGCGGAAAAATGTACGAAAAGGTGAACCAGGTGAACCGAGAACAGGACGGACAAGCATTTGTTCAGCGGCGATCGAACAATCGCGATTACAAATAACGCTTGTACGACTAACGCCGCTTGTATCGATTACCAACCAGCCAGATACCAGCTGATATCCTCGAACGATTTGCGTGCTGCCGCTCAAACAGCCTCGTGAATTATTTTAAGTCGGCCGCGATAACGTTATTAACGTCTCGTAGTGACGCGCGGGTATTCGTGAGGAGGAGGTAAGAAAAAGGAGGTGAAAAGAAACTTCAAGCAGCAGGCTCTGGATTCCTTTGTGGAGATCGAGCCGAGGTTAATTAAAAATAACCGGTTCGTCGTGAGCCTGGAACGACTGGTTCGAATTATTTGTTAAATACGTACGGGTGTGTAAAAATCTTGCTAAATCGTCGATTTTTTTAGGCCATCGCGGGCTGGTTGGGAGCGTAATGGCCGCGAAGGGAAATGCAATTGCAGCAATTACAGCGGCGGATCGTGCGCGGAGATCGATAGCCCGCGATCGAATAACTTTTCGAACTTAAACGTCGCCGGTGGCACAGAGTGGCGCGCGCTTTTCGCGATGGGACGTCGAACGTCATCCAGTTGAAGACACTTTACCGCCACACAAAGTTTCGTTTCCAATTTGAAGCTTTTTCAGCTTGCCTCTTTGGGACAGCGCTTTTCCGGATCGAGTAACTCGTTTACCAGGGATTCCTGCCGTGATTTACGTTTCAGCGTAACGAGCATCCTCGTGTTTTTCAGGCCGGACGCGGATTCTTCGATAAACGTTTCATTACGCCGAGCAGTTTCAGAGAGACGGGACGGGTTTCGATGGCAAAGGTGGAAGTTTTGCAAATTTCGTCGACCAGTCTCCACCGTTTTCTTTTTCTTTCCTTTTTTTTTTTTCTTTTTTAACTACTGTCTAACTACTCGTTGAGAGACGCCGCGATAAAAATACGCTCTCGAAATCGCGAGATGCGCGACGGTTGCCAGATGGTTCCACACGGAGCTAAACATCGAGTCGAGTGCCTGTTAATTAACCGAAGAGTACGTGATTAGAATGCATGCATATTCGATCGCTGCGTAATTTGGGTATAATTTATGAATTTTCAGCGAATGAATAAATCAACCGGAACCCTCTGGCTCAAGAGAGAGAGAGAGAGAGGGAGATATAAGAGGAGTATAGAACCGGCCGTCATCTTTGTAGCGTAATTCAAAAATTAATATTAAACAGCTTCTCTCTCTCTCTCTCTCTCTCTCTCTCTCTCTCTGTCTCTTTTTCTTGTATTTCAGTTGGTTGCACCGACTCGCCGGTGATTCTCCCGTGCAGTTTCAATTATCGCGAGGCTTCCCCGCGATTTTCCCATCGGCGGCGTCGCCGGCTCTCGAACGCGATCCCTCTTCCCGTTCAAACCCCCCGCAGTGAAAAGGCGGTCTCGCCTCTTCTCTCTTTCATTTCCTCGTAACTTCTTAGTTCCGCGAATTTCTTTCATATTGTTGCGGAAACTTGCCGCGAGAAGCATTGCTGGCAAGTTTCTCTCTCGAAACAAAATTTTAATATCGCTGTCGCGGTCTTAATTCTATTACCGGCTGGTGGGACGGGGCGCGCCCGGGGATCAAAGGAGAACGTTTTCCGCCGGGCGTTCTCCGCTACCCGCCCCCTCTTGCCGCCAGCCCATGCAAATAGCAGGAATTTAAGGAAAGAAAAACACCGAGCGGCAGCTTCTGCATACATTCATAAGGGACGAACGAACGGAGGAGTTTCATTAGGAGAGGAGGCAGTCTTAGCCTTAGTCTCGAGAAAACGGAAGGAAGGCTCCGATAAAAATTAGCCCCTGGCCCCTGGGCGTTCAACGAGCACGACTCGTTCGACCCCTGGACACGAGCCAATCGACCGAACGAACGCGACATTTGTCCGCCGTTATTTCGAACGAGCAACACCCGCGATGGAAATTATCGGGGCACGTTAGATGCTGCAGGATGTTTAATGGATTTCGTGGAAACGAAAGACAACAATGGTTGGAATATATGTGGAATATTTAGAACGACAGACGCTGTGCTTTTGTGCACACGCTGTAACAGCTATTGTGGATTATCAAATTATACACACGCTCTCTCTTTCTCTCTCTCTCTCGAAAATGTAACATCCAAGTTGATGCCAAGCGTATGAATAATGCAAAATACACCGCCAAGAGTTCGAAGTCACTGCGCGTTATGTCGCGATCCAAGGAATCAAAACCGGGTGTATTTAGGAAATTGTCCTAGTCGGATATTACTCGAAAGACGCGCAGGTACGACTAAATTCTCATTCGATGTTTGATAATAATAAAAAACTGCACGACTTGTACTCCAGTACGATTCGTCTCACTGAAAGGCCCAGAAGCAAACATTTGAATCGATAGAAAACAAATTACAGGCGCGATCGTTCAGTACCGGACAATCCCACGCCCCCTCGCGAATCACGTGACCAAATCAGCCAATCGCTAATTTTCGTTGCATATTACAGCGTTGCACTTGAAGAGGCCCGATTTTCTGCGTTACCCCCGCTAAAATCACTTTCAGTGGTAAAAAAAAACAACCAAGAATCATAAAGTACGAAGAGGAACGAAAAAAATAGACTGCCAGAAAAGTGTGAAAATTTTTTTTTGCTCCGCCCAGTCTCCGGTGCAGTGGGTAATGCATTTTTACAATAATCCCGAAAAATCTGGAGCAACGGTAGCGGTGTCGCGGCAACGTCGGCTGACGTTCGACAAACGTGTCGCGTAAGTTGAGCGTGCACTCGTGACGCGACACGTTTCCACGCGAGCCGCGCGACTATACGGGCAATTCGTGTGTGCGGTGCTCGCCGCCGCAGAAAGAAGTTCTTGCCGCGGCTTTTACCGGCAGGCGGCGGAAGACTCTCTCTGAATTTATGGGAGAAACCCGCGTCTCCATTCGCCGCCAGCTAATGTCAAGCGCACACCCACACGCCCGGTCTCCTTCTCGCAAACACAGTGTTGCACGAGCCCCGCACCAGGCAATTATAACGGTGTAACGCGCGTACGTTGCTCGATGACGCCCAGGCTGGATAATTAATTTCATTAGGACGGCAAACAGTGGTTTTTGCCGGCCAGCCGGCTTCTTCGCGGCCATGTCGCTCGCGGCTCGATTCGTATCTAATGAAACCTAACGAATTTCTTTCGTTCCCTCGTTTGCTTCTCTCTCTCTCTCTCTCTCTCTCTCTTTCTCGACTAGTCTGCCGCTGCTTAATGAGGAGACTTGATTACGTCGTTTGCGAATTTTCGTTGAAACTATATTTTTGGAGGCGCGAGAACTGACGAAATAAAAATACTCGCACCTTGCTGGCAGAGTGCAACGTGTTTCAAAAAAAAAAAAAAAAAAGAAAAAAAACTGGCGGCGACTGCTGTTCAAAAAAATAATACAGACCACGGTTTATCGTAGGAGAGTTTCGCGAATATATTGCGTGCGCGCTTTTCTTTGAAATTCGTCGAGCGTAATTTGAGGCATCGTTTGAGGTCGATGTCGATTGTTAGCGCAAGAATATTAAACATTCCTGAGCGCTGAATCACGTTCTGTGACTCCGTATTTCTTTTTCTCATTTTTTTCTTTTCTTTTTGACAATTTTTTGATCAAGGACTCCGAAGCAGCCGCCAGTTTCAAGTCACGCACTATTACGTCGATATTTTATTAAATAATTTAATTTTTCTCCACAAAGTAGCGTATATATACATAAATTTTGTTACGTATAGTGTCTTTTTCGCTCAATAACATTCTTCGTAACGATTATCGGCTTTAATAGCTAAAGTATCAAAATGAATGCTTTCGCAAATGCCTTTGTCTGATAGAAACTAAAGGACCAACTTTGTTCAATTGTTCAATTATTTTTTCTCCCATCGGTGTTTGTTAAACAAGAAAATACGCACGTAATAGCTCCTAGTTCGCATATTAATATCTCATTTGTTTGCATCTCAACAAACACTTTGTCACTATTTTCGTGTGATGTCACTCTGCAATTGCGAGTCATCACAATGAGCTACAACGGGTTCAGCCTGTTTTAGTTTTATGGAATTCCACAACAAATGCAAGCCGTCGTAAGCGGTTGTCACTCCAGAGTTACAAAACGTGCTGGTTGTAACAAAATCGTTGAAAGCTGCTGAATTCGTTGTTAATCCGCATTTACAGGTTGACGTTTGTCAAATTTTGCGTTACGTAAATTATACTTATAGTTATGGAAACAAATTCCGTTGGCCGGGAGAGGGTTAATTTCGGTCCATCCGCGTGTCCCCGACACCCTTCAGCCACGCCGAAACAACGGGACGTGGTCGTGCAAAATTCCCGTTATGGAAAAGAGAGGAGAGCGAGTGGACGATTTCCATTTAGAAGTTGGCCGCGTTGCTCGGTCCGCGGAGAGAGGCGCCGAGGGAGATAGCGGGAAACTTGAAGGACACAACGCCGCGCGGGCACATACGCGTTTCCATAAAATTCGGCGTTCGTTCCGACAGTCGGGTCGATCTGTCGGGTCGCCGAAAAACAAGCACGCCGGCCGAAAGTTCTAATCCCGCCAACTGTTGAAGTAGAAGCCGCTCGTTAGGAAGCGACGCGAAGCCAATTTATTCGATCGAATTACTCGGCGGGGTTGCAATTAAACGCAAAGCCGTCTCTGACTCTGGCCGGGGTCGCAGAGAGGATGAAGAGGATCGTCGTCGTTCCTCGCCTCCTCCTCCCCCCCCCTCCCGTCCAATTCGACGTGGCGTTGCCTGCCCGTAGCATTCAAACGGGGGATGGATATTTTCAGTTTTCCGACGTGGAAAGGTCTCGCCGATTCTGTTGATCAATAGGAGGGCAACTTTCGAATTGTTCGTCCAACGTCGGTGTACACACAGCCGACGAATTATTCCGTGTATCGCAAATTACACAGAAACTACGGCCCGGCAACTTTGCTCGGCTATCGAACGGGCCGGCTAATAATTTCCCGCGGGGTATCTGCGAGTAAACAACCGTGGCGGATGACTGGAGGCCACCGTTGAAAGGGGATCCGATGCGTGCGAGTGTTGCTTTTCTAGACGCAGAGTCTATTTAATTACGCTCGATGCCAGAACGAGACCAGTACGTATCGACGAAGAAAGGAGTTCTCGGAGCCTGCGACGTCTCGCCACGGTCCCCGCTTTGATTTCTCCAATCAACGACGATGAAGCCTTCGCCGATAATACACGTGACGCTGCTAATTCAACGGCTTTAACAAACGCGGGGTTAGCGACCAATGAATGCGACGTGCTCGCTTGTAACTTTTGTCTATGATGAATCGCAAAGTTGCTAAACTGATCGTCCACGTGAATTTCGGGATTACGGGGTACGAAAGATATAACTTACTGAAAGCTGTCCAACTGCGATTGAGATCACGCGCGTCACTTTTCATCGTTTAAGACACGAGGTTGTGAAAAGTTGGTCATCGTTTGTAAAACGGATACAAAGACACACTCGAAACGCGTCGTTGACCCCAAGGAAGAATTTTCATTTTTCGGAATTACTAGCAATTCGCTGGAAAGGTATCGACCCGTTTGAAGTGAACATTCCATTATTCGCTCGACGACGGTTCGACAGTGCGACTCTTTCGGAGAATCTTATCAAATAATTTCTCGATAAATTCATTTCCTACCGTCTGCTGTTATTCTCTCTCTTTCTTTCTCTCTTCCTCCCTCGCCCTCCTTCTTTCTAGTATTTCAAACAATTTACTTAGAGTTTTAATTTCCGCATTCTAAATCGTTCCACCGCTCGCTTTATAAGATTTGACTCGCCGGGCACTATTTATCGAAGTACTTAATAAAGATTATTAAAGTACAATATTTGGCAAAGATTGTTAATATTCCTTTATCGTCGAAAATTCGACGAGCACGCGCTCTTCCTTTAAATTCTACGACATCTCTCGGACCTCTCCTTTCACAGCCTGCGAAGCCGGAATTCTTTTAAAGAATCAGAGACATTTCCATGGAAAGAAACGATTCTTCTCCGAGACTTTCCTCGGCCGCGTCTCCTTTTCTCTTAATTATTTCTGCAAGAGTGTGTAAAGCATCCTTTAACGAACCAGCGCGGGAACATTAGGCGGGATTAACCGCTCGCGCGGAATTATAAAAATGTGAGAGCGTTAGGGGGACCCGATCTGGAAATAAAGGGACCGAGGCAAGGTCACCGAGTCACGATTTTTGCACGAAAATGAGGCTATCTCCATTTAGGTCGTCAAAAAAAAAAAAAAAAAACTGGACGACTTGTATCCCAGTACGATTCGTCTCACTGAAAGGCCCAGAAGCAAATGAAGACGACTTTTTTGTCATAAAATTTTATCGATATGCAAACATTTGAATCGATACAAAACAAATTACAGGTCTACGCCACGCCCCCTCACGAATCACGTGACCCAAATCAACCAATCGCTAATTTTCGTTGCATCAGCGTTGCACCTGAAGAGGCCTGATTTTCTGGGTTATCGCCGCTAAAGTCACTTTCAGTGATAAAAAAAAATCGCTGAACGGAAGAATGGGCGAATGGAACGCGCGGCTGGTTTCACGGCACATTTATTCGAACGCGGGACTAACGATCGATCGGCGCTTATAATCATAATACGTACTTAGCTGCGAACGTTGAACGGCTTTGGCCGATCGCAGCCACGGATAAAATACTCGCGGCAATCGGAATCACGTACGTCGTCGTACGTACAATGGCGAGTGCCTGTGCAACGCGAGAATCCCTGGCAAACGTCTAATTAAACGAGAGCGTGATCAATTTACCTGCGAGCTCGCGAAAATATGGCGCTGAACGAGTCTCGTTGAAAAAAGAGAGAGAGAGAGAGAGAGAGAGAGAGAGGAAAGAAATAGAGAGATCAACGGAGAAGCTGCGTTGATTGCACGCCTTTACTCTGGCAATTTACCCTGTCGGGAAACAGAGTTAAGACGGGGTAAAACTTTAATTTCTTTTTTTTTCCACGCAACGCAATTTTACACGGTTATTGTTCGCCGCGGCGGTGAAAAAGATTCATCGGCGGCGATGGTCAGTGCCACACAGTCGCCGACGTAGCTGAAATTAAGTCGGCGACCGTTCTCGGGGAAGACGTAGGTACGTAAGGGCGCGAAGAGAGTACGTATATTTTCCGAGGTGAGGATGCAAGAAAAGTTCGTCCGCCAAGAGGTGGAGCCTGCTCATCGAATATTCATCGAGCGAGGAAAGAAATTTCAAAGACCGTCCATCCAGTCCTGAAGATCTTGCATCATTATTTCTTTTTCCTCTCGTTTCCTTCCATAGACTGAGTTCTTCTTCCTCCGCTTCTCTCTCCCTCTCTCTCTCTCTCTCTCTCCTCTCTCTCTCTCTCTTTTTCCCGGGCCGCGAGCCTTCGACGTAATTGCGTCGCGTTTATTAAAATTATAACGCGCCTTAACGGGGCTGGCTGGGCGCTATCGCAGCGAGTATCGTAAATAATGTTGGAGCAAAGCGAATCGTAACTCGCAGTGATACGAGAGTGCCGGAGCATTGATGCAGCATGCCTAATTATAGACGATACGATCGATTCGCGTCGGTGCAGCTACGGCAGAGCCGGAGCTCGGCTCTCGTACGTGGCGGAGGCGCGCACACACACGCACACACACGCACACACACACGCACACACGTCAACGTGCGCCGGATACGTACTCGCGCACGTACGTGTACACGGTTAGCCGTATACGATCGGATTACCCGGACGAATAATAGAGGAGCCGTGGAAAAGTGTATACGTGGACGTTCGTCGAGCAGGCAATAGCGAGATTCCTTTTTTTTCTTTTCCTCGTCTTTTTTTTTCCTTTTTTCCTTTTTCCCTTTTTTTTTCGGCGGTCCGTGAACTCCGGTGAACACACTTTCATTATCTGGATAGTCGAACAACCGCTCGCGATCGAGCCTCAGCCTCGTGTTGGATTGCATGCGGCGCGATTTTCCCGGAATTTTCTCTGGAAACCGCTCGCGATCGACGCCGCGCCTCGGGACGGCCTCCTTCGCGATTTCGTACCGTTTTAATCGCCCGCCCCTTGTTCTGCTGCAAATTACCCGCCCCGACGGTGATGATGAAAGTTCTCGCCGACGAAGAAATCGTGCAACAGCTTCGGTTCCGTGCAAATGGGTCGCGTAATCGTATTACATTCGCTGCTTTATTTAAAGACCGGTGAAAATAACGTTGCATCGTCGGATCACGAGCCTCTTTCAACCATCGAGGATATTGCTCCTAGCTGTTTTTTTCTCTCTCTTTCTCTTTTTTCTGCTGTAATTCTACTTATCGCCAGGCACGTTATACTTTAAGCAAATTGGGAAAAAGGGTGCATTACACTCTTTTACGATGACGTGGAACGTGGAACGCTGGCATTCCTGCGTGTTGGCGAATAGAAATTGCCAATTCCGGGATGATCCATCGCAATAAGGGTCAATTGGATCCTTTGAGTAAAACGCGAGATTACTTCGAATTTTTCGGAGCAGGATCAATATTTTCTATGTGAGAAACTTTCATCGTTCTTTCGTCGATAATTTTCGAATAAAAAATGCTCGTCCGTGACTAGACTGCCGCTCTTCGTGCATTTTTAAAGCGTGAAAAAATATTTATATAGCAGATGGTAATAAATCTCTCCCTCGATCCCGCGTCGATCTTCGACGTAAAAAGAGAAGAAAAACCAGGAAAGACAGAAATTTCGACGCCTACGTTCTGCTCAATATAGATGCAACGCCGAGAATACCAGCTAGAAGGTAGAAATCCAGCCACGAAATCCCAGATTAGCGTCGATTACGCGAAACTGCGGAGTAGCGTTTCTGATCGGGAACGTTCGGTATCGGTGTCGAGCCAGGTTGCCCCGGCGGCACGAGATTTCTAATTAAAACCGATTAGATCGATCTCCATCGCGCGGCAAAGTCAGAGAAACAGATGTGTAATCGTTTCGCGACGTCGTTCGAGGAGTGAGCGGTGCCTCCTCAAAAAAAAAAAAAAAATAAAAAAAAAAAGAAAAGAAAAGAAAAAGACAGTCAATTGCGGGAATTGAGAAAAGAAAATGGGGGAAGAGGATGGTGACACGCTGGTGCGCATACATAGATATCGGCCGGCGGCTCGGCCAGAGACGGGGAGAGGTTTTCAATCAAGTCGCCTGCAGGCTGAATTAATTCCGAGGAAAATTCGAAAGTTTGGAAAGCGAGAAGAGCCGCGGATGAAGCTCGCGGTCGCCGGAAGCTACTTGGAAGCCGGGTGGATCCGAGCTACTTGCTGGCCCGTTAGGAACCCGATCACGAGGATCGACCGTAGCCGAATTATTGAATAAAATATATGACGGACTCCGTTATAATGAAATAACTTCCGATACGCGGGCGCTCCCTTCCCCTTCCCCAGACTTCTGACGCATTCTTCCTCCGCTCGGTCGATAAGCTCCACTTGGAAAATCTGACGGATCGCTGTTCCGCGCCGGAACGAGCCAACTGCTTTAAATTAATGATCGAGAGAGCGCGGCAAAGTAGGTGGTAACTGGCATTCGTTAGGGAAGAGGAATGAGGTGGCAGTTTGTGGCAGTTTAAAACAACGAACTATCATTTTTCGGTGGGGCACTGTTGCGATTGATATACCAGAGCCGGGAAACTGGCCGAGCAACGTCCAGTGTATTATATGTACGCACGGCACAGGTGTGCCGCATTAAGCCGTTGAGCGCCAGAATTTGACGATTCTCTGTGAAGGGACAAGTTCGAAACGAGTGAAATTCGTTTTTCCAATTTGGCTTCAAGGAAGTTAATTGCGAACACTCGTGCGATAGGAGCGCGCGTTCGCGCACAATTGATGAATCTCGTTACAAATTGCCGCGAGTGTTCCCCGTTTAATCAGACGCTGCGTGTGGCTCCGTTGGAAATTTTTGCGAAATTAAATTTCTTTTGCCGCGAGGCGACATAATTTTCACACGCGAGTATTATTCCGTTTCATTTGTCCGTTTTGCATTCATCGCGATGATAAACGCAAATGGAGGAAACACACTTGAGACGCAACGACGAAATTCAGATTTCGTATTTTTCCCCTCTTTTTTTTCCCCCACGCAAAATTTTACCCTTTTTTTCGATCACCGGGTTGAAATTAAGCGCGCGAGATAATTACGGTAAAACTGTAAAACGCATTAACGCGCGAATGGTTGGGTAGCGTTTTCAGATATGCTGAAACGAAGCTCGTCAAGTCCCTCCATGTATATACGAGTGTGCGCGTTGCGAGTTGCGTTGTATCGCATTTCCTGAAAAATGCGCTTCGCAAGATGAAATTCTCGCTAAAGCCAGGGGAGAGACACGGGTTTCAGCTTCTCGCTTCTGCGAAACGCGTAACAGCACGGCCGTCCTCCTGAACAATTAATCGGGTCAGATTGCCAATCTTAATAGCAGATTAATAGGTGACCCATTATTCAATCCCCGTTGCGTCTCTCGGCTGGAATTCGTTGAACCAAACTCCGGGCTGGCCGGGGGTAATGTCCGGTTGCTCGCCGGGGTAACGTCGTGCCGAGTCGAATTAATCGTCGTTCAATTGCAGATCACGTGGATCGACGGGCTGGGGAACGTGCTGCACAGGGGCATCAAGACGACGAAAGAACTGTTCGACGACGGCCCGTTGTACACGGTGAAGTCGATCCTGAGGGTGATGCCGCGAAAGGACCACGACAACACGACGTTTACGTGCCAAAGTCAGAACGCGGCCGACCGCACGCCGCAGAATGCGAAACTGCGCGTCGAGGTAAGTGAAAACGCGGCCAGGAGAACTGGGCCATCGGACCCAGTCGGTGGTTTCGAAACGCGGAAAGTCAGTGGGGTAGTTTTCGAGGGTAGTTTTCGCGGATTTTTCGCCAACAAAAAAAGAGGGGAAGAAGCAAAGATCGAGTGTCGCGTATTTCCGCGCTTTCTTTCCCCCGCTGACAATGGCAGCTGTACGGTTTCAGTTTCTTTAGTACCGCCGGGATTCGTGGGAAGACCGTTTCGCTACTTTCCGCGCGGACGCTAATGACTCGCGATGACGGGGACTCGGTTATTCTTCCGGCTGTGCGTGAGCACGCGAAGCTACCAAACTGCAAACGTTGCCGGTCGTTGCCGCGCGCATCATTTACTTAGCGACTTGTCACCGCGCGATATTAATTGTCGAGAAATTACGTCCGACGAGGGAGAATAAAGTGGAATGCCGCGGTCTGTGGCATTCGAGAGGGAGAGGGAGAGATGGGGAGAGAGCGTCACGCGAGCGAGCCGGAGCCGATCGATCGCGCGACGACGATGGTCATGAAAATTTGAGCATCGGCTCGCGTGACGCTTCGAGCATCCCTCTTCCTCGTCTCTCCGCCCCCCCCAGGCCACGAGCGAGTCGCGATGCACCACCAACTCGAGCGCTTCGTGTCTCGTGTTTCAGGTACGCTACGCGCCGAAAGTGTCTCTGAGAATCCGGTCGGGCCTGGGCAAGAACGGCCGCATCGTCGAGGGCAGCGAGCTCCGCTTCAAATGTCGCGCCGAGGCAAATCCACCGAACGTCGAGTACAGGTGAGTGGAAAACGCGCGAGTAACGCGACCGCCTGGCTACCTCTGTGTTCCTGCAGTTCCTCTCTCTCTCTCTCTCTGTGTTCCTCCGCCAAGAGGCGCAAACGATAGCCCACCGATGATCGATACCCTGTACGAGAGCGCTTGTCGAATTTGGAGCGTTGTTGCTGCTGCCATGCGGCCAGGTGTCGATGTCGGTGGTTTCACGGTTGCGTGTCCGTCGACGATAGGGCGATGGGTGCTACGACGATAGCGGGGGATACTACGTTCCTTCCTTGATAGATCGTGCTATATAGAACGTTCTCCAAGCGTCTATATATCTACGTTCGTCCGCGCTTCGCGTATTAAAGACTTTGACGGCATATTTTTCTCATCTCGTCTTTGTTTTTGTGTTTTTACTGCTCGCCATCGACGATATTTACGTAATTACGCGGTACATTTGTCGACGTGATAAAAATTTGCTTGTCTCAAATTAGAGATGTTTGCATTTTTACGTGTTTCTCATATCTCTCGCTTATGAGCAATTTGGAGAATTTACTAACCAAGTCTCCCATAAATATCTTATCAGACGAGGTCACTGTCGCTAAGTTGGGAAGAAGATACACGTGCTAATTTTGCGTAAAAAATTATTTTCTCCTAAAATAGTGATCCTCGTTAACGTTGTCACTATTAATACCAATATCGTTATTAGTGTCTACATCCTCCGTAAATGTTGCTCCCCAGTATATATTCTACTTTTTTTCAATATTTAAAAAATTTTAGAGTCGTGATAACAAATGTTGCGTCACTTTTACGTGTACTAAAATGTTAACCGCAATTGAGGTATCATCCGTAACAGACAACAGTGATTAATTTGGCGTCAAATGGCATCATCCGTAGATAAAGTGTTAATTTTGGAGTTTATTTTCAAAAAATAACAAGCAACAGTATGGTTTCCAAAAGTATGCGTTAGAATATGAACGTCGAGTTCGAGACTTGACAAAATCATCTTTGCACGTCACGTTTTCGCTGGCGGAAAAAAAAGTGACGCAAGTGCGGCCGACTTTGAAGCAATCGAAGGACAAGATAGATTTTCCATCTGTTTGGACACTCGCACTTGGCGGGACTTTAATTATCCGCTGTGCTTCGTACCTCGACAGAGCAAACACTCAATCGCGAACCTCGGAACTCGGCGAATTTCGATGGAAAACGTGGAAACGTGCAGTTCGAAATTGTTCGGTAGTTTCGCGTCATAGTTTTCGAATAGAACATAAACTCAAATAGCGGCAAATGGAACACGAAACAGGGTTGTAACAGCATCATAGGGGCTATTGTACTCGTCATTCGCTGACGACCGCAGAGTACGTCAGCCTCAACGATCATTCGAGAGTACGTCAAACAGCGGCTGGAAATTTTTCCATGGACCAGAACACCGATCGAGATCGACGAGCTTCCCCACGCGACAAACAAAAATCAAGATCGAAAATCAAGATTGGCCTCCGTGGAAAGTGACCACTCACTCTCCTTCCTTCCGATTCGAGGAGCAACTTTTTCGTCTTTCGATCCGCCTTTCCGTGCATTTCCGCCGTCTAATAAAATGTCAGGAATAAAGAACGGAGTAGATTAAAACGGGATTACTCAGATTACTTCGGGAAGATATTTCAACTCGCTAAATTTGATTACAAATATACTATTTCTGATTTTCGATCAATATCAATTCGGGTTACCACGTTATAAATAGAAAATTTCCAAGTGAAGAATGTTGCACGTTGCGGGATTAAAATATGAAACGTCGTTCAGACGTTTGTGGTGCTTCCTTTTACTTACGTAGGTTCTACATTTTTCACCCGCAAATAATTTTATTTGCGGTACGCGAACAGATTGACCGTGGCACGCTTGATTCGTCGCGTGTTTTCAACGCCGGTTCGAAAAAGACGCGAGCAGGAGGGAGAAGCGTGGCTTTATCGACACGCGCGCAAACAAAGGAAGAATTAGCAAGCAATCGGCCGTGACACGTGGCAAGCAAATAATTGATGTTCGTCCCAAACAGGGGACAATGCGAAGTTTGGGACAATGTCGGCCGTTCATGCGTTCCGTTACGCGTTGTCTTGTTGCCCGTTTCGATGGCTTTCCGATCCCTCTGTACGCGCTCGTGTATGCACGCCGCTGTGCATGAATTTGCGCGTCGGTCACAGGCCGTTTCTCCGGCGATAAATCTTCAAAGACAAAACGGAAATCGCGAGACGAGGCGAACGTGAGGCGAGAAAGTGAATCAAAACCCCGGCGCGAACGCGGTGTGACTCACTGTATATCGGTTCGTATCGTTGTTGGTCGAGCAACGAAACGAAAACAGCACGGGCAGACTTTGGATGGTTTAATTTAGGGTATACACGTGACTCTCGGCGCGAGACGCCGATTCACCGAGGGTTCGCTCGCGTGAAATCGAAACCGTAAAAGCCGGGGTAGAACCACGGAACAGCTGTTCGGGACGTTTACGACGGAAGTTTCTACGACGTGTAATTTCGCGAAAATAATAAAACCTCGGGTAAAGAGTCACGCGGCGAGAGAGACGCTCGGGCGCTATTAACGAGTGGAACTCGGATGAGGCTAGGAACGTGACCTACTGGGAAAGCAGCGGGAGGAAACGGAAATCTCTCTCTCTCTCTCTCTCTCTCTCTCTCTCTTCGCAAGATACACGAGCCGCGAAAGTTTCGCGATCGTTTCATTCAGTTTCCCTCGGTTCTTTGATAACGTACGTCTGCACGCGATTCGGCCGGTTGAAAGAGGAACCGCCGTCGGTTTATCGCCATCCGAGCCGATCCTCGTTCCTCTTTTCGCCGATTTTACCGCGCGATAAATCTCGAGTCGCGAGAGATCGAACTAACCACCGGCGTAAACCACGATAATCTCTAATTCGTATCGCGTCGATTTCGAGTCTGAAAAATGACTCCGTGAAAGAGAGAGAGATGCGCGAGCGAAAGAAGGCATCGATCGGAGGAAAGCACGGGGAAATCGCGGAGCGAGTCGAAGATGGAAGAAGAAGCGAAAGAAGCGGCGAGGAGTTTTCAAAAATGTGTAATTATCCTCGGAACTTTTCTTTTTCCTTCGTTTTTCCTCTCCGTCGAGTCGATCGACCGGTAGTGGCAGCTTTTTGCCGGGACAGCCGGTGCAAATTATGCAGCAATTACACGCTCATCAAGGCGTCTATCTTTTTTTACTCGTTTAGGTGGTTCATCAACGAGAAGAAGGTGATCGGCGACTACACCACGGAGATGATCATCCACAACGCGACTCGCGATCTTCACGACGCGATCGTCAAGTGCGAGGTTCACAACGACGTTGGGAAAAGCGAGGATACCGAGACCCTGGACATCACGTGTGAGTATGCGAACGAAGCGTCGAGAACAATCGTCTCTCTCAAACCGTATCACCACGTATACGGCCACGTTGTATATCTGTGTGTGAGTGGTTCGTACCGCCAAGAATTACGTTTCGACGTACGTTGCTTTTCCACGGAAGAGATCTTGCGTTTAGTATTCGCTGACTCGGCCACTCTTTATCCCATTCGTTCATCTGGAAGGGTACTTCGACGTCGTCTCGTCGTGTTATTTAGCCGGGATCCGGTCGGCGGGCATCAGCGAAATTCCGGATAACGCTAGTCAGAAGCCAAAGCTAAGGACAAATTTGCCGGTAAATTCTCTTTTAAAGAGAATTTTATCGTAATACTTTGAATTTTTCGAAGAATACAGTTCTTCACTCTTGATTTATGGATCGACGACTTCTCTCACGAGTGGCAGTACCGTGTGAACATCACACCTCTCAAAAAAAAAAAAAAAAGAAAAAGAAAAGAGGACAAGTCACGAGTTACAGATCGCAGACTTTCCTTTCCCTATGATTTTCTAATTTTTTCGTTGCAGTCCGTCAAATTTCAATGCCGCTTCCTCCAACGTCCGACAATTATTAATGCCCCTCGAACCTTCGCTCGTGACTCGTCGATTTTTAATTTCCGAAGCGTCACGCGATGTCCGCTGTATGTATACCGCGGGACTCGTAGTTAGTAACCGCGAGTGAAAGAAAGAGATGGATACTTTTTTCCCCCTTCTTCCTCTTGGCTGCGAGTGTCATCTAGAAGAGTGTAAGAAGCGAGATGAAAATGAAATTTTCACAGACGGGCCGCAGTTCCGACACCAGCCAGTCTCCGTGGAGACGCAGTACGGCGCGACGGAGATCTTGCAGTGCGACGTCGACGGAAACCCGACGCCGGAGATCCGCTGGTATCACGAGGACTCGGAGCGACAGGTCGCCAGCACGCCGAATATCAGCGTGGTGGTGAACCACGAGACAGCCGGACGGTACTTTTGCAAGGCGCACGTACCCGGTTTTCCGGAGCTGACGGGCTACGCGAACGTCTACATCCGGGCGCCGCCGAGCATCGTGTCGCAGAGGGTGCAATACGTACCCGACGAGGGCGTTGTCAAGGTAATTTTCCCGTTCGTTCGCGTTCTCTCATTTTTACATTCGCTCGTTTCGCCTCTTGTTCGCTACATTCTTACGTACGGTCGTCGGCGTAAGTCTTCGCCGCTCTGAGAATAAATTTCTCATTTACAACAGCTTGCACTTGTACGCGAACGTAAGTCGCGTGTCTCGCCTTGAAATTTCATCGAGACCGGGGGCAGCGTGTCCGTAGAGAGGTTATTTAAACGGCGAGTCGTTCGTTGTATCGGTAAATCTGGATATTCGACGCGAATACTTACCGGGTCAACGATACGTTACGGGTCGTACGTAATAAAAAAGAAAAAAGGAAAAAAAAAAGGTGGAAAAAAGGGAGCATCGAGAAGCTCCTGTCGATCGAGGACAGTTATTTTTCGTTTGGCTTTCGACGTCTCGTAAAGCCGACGAACGCTACGTGGCCCCGATTTATATCAGCCGTAACTCGCGCGCCAGGAGCCGAAACGAGGCATTTATGGAAAATATGCGAGAACCGTAACCGCTACTCGCTAGACACCGTGTCTACGAAAATCGAACGGCCTCGGGAGTCTACGTAACAAACGGCTTAGAACGGGCGATGCAACGCGACGGGGCCATTTTCCCAGGGAATTTAGACCAGGCGCTGATGAACAACCACCACCGGGTGAATACAACCATCGGCTAACCGTATTTCCTCCTCCTCCTCCTCCTCCTCCTCCTCCTCCTCCTCTTCTTCCTCTTCCTCTATTTTTCGTCGACCTTTTTTCTCTTTCTTTTTTCTTTTTTTTTTGTTTTTAACTCCCTTTTTTTCTCCCTCTCCTATTCTTCATTTCTGCCCCGTCAATGTACGACGCGCGGCGCGGCGGTTTTTAAAAAGCGGGACACGCGAGAGGGAACATAACGCGAATATCGCTGGGAGCGGGGGGGGGTGAGGGCGAACGACGGGCAACCGGAGGCCATTTTTATTCGACTATTCCTCCTCGATTTCGCAGGTGAAGTGTACCGCGATATCTGTGCCAAAAGCGGACTCGGTGGTATGGAGCTTCGCTGGTCGCGAGCTCAATTTCTCGTTGAACAATACGCCGTTCTACGCGCAGGAGGAATACACAGCCGAGAGAGTCGTCAGCACTGTCACGCTGCTCGAGCCCGTATCCGCGTACTTCGGGGATTACAACTGCACGATCACGAATAGCTTCGGCACGGATTCCGTCATAATCAAGCTGACGGCACACAGTAAGTTCATATCCATTATAACCGACCTCTCTTTCTCTCTCTCTCTCTCTCTCTATCTCTCTCTCTCTCTCTATCTTCCCTTTTTACTTTCTCTCTCTCTCTTACTCGCTCTCTGCAGTCTTTCCTCCCGCGATTTCATGCTTTTTACGTGCGCGCGACGCGTCCTCGAAAAATTGCTACGTTTTCGGCCCGGATGAAACGCTCGGAGCGTTCCAGCAACGAGAGACGAGAAATATATAACACGAGTAAATAAAAAAAAAAGTCGAATCTCGTTCGATGACGGAATTATGCGTATCTGCCGTGACGCGTTTCGCGATCGGGACGTCGGGAATTCGGGGCGAATCGCATTTCGAAATCCGTCGAATGAGGGGGAGCGACGCGCCCCAACGGCGGAATGAAAACACCCGCGTGTGACGGAGTATCGGCGTGAAACCGCAAGCCGTGCGTGTACGCTCGGTGATTTTGCATTTTTTTTTTCTCTTGTTTTTCTTTCTGTTTTTTTTTTCTTTTTTTTTTTTCGGTGAAACACACGTCGGTATCCGATGCGTTCGATCGTGGCAGTGACAAGACGAACCGGCGATTCGCTCCGGCCTGCCGGCAGCCCGGCGGTGGTAAAATACGAGTCGAAATTTTTTATTTGAACACGCGTTTCCGATGGAAACGAAAATAACGAAAACGAATGGCGCACTGAGTCTCAATTTTTGCCGCGGATCCCCGCCCGTCGTAACTTTCGATCGAAAACAAAAAAAAAAAGAAAAAAAAAAAGAAGAAAAAATACCCGAGCCAATTTTTTCGCCATAACTCAAGCCGATCTTTCGCGGATCCGGTCCGAGTCCGACCGCGCGGCCGGCGCCCGCCCGACTAATTCAGCCCCGGTTGATTCTGTAAATTTTTGCCGATGCACGCGCCGGCCCGCCGCGTCATAAATTCCACGGGATTCAATTAACCGACGCGCGTTCCACGCGTGCACTTTGCGCGAATTTCATCCGCGTCGTTAAGCAGTCGCGCGCACTCGCGATTTCCGCCGATTTCACACACGCGCGCGCACGCGCGCAATATTCGGAGGAAAGTTGGAGGAGAAAAGATAGAAAGCAAAGAAACGTTAAAGAAAGCAAAGAGAAAGGAAAGAGAATTGAGAACGAGATTCGTCGTTTCACTCGTTGAGCCAAACATCTCAGAGATTTTAACCGTCCGTGACGCTTAGCGTTGATTCCAGTCGATTGGCAGCTGATACTCATCGTCGGTGGATTGGTTCTCTGCTTGGTCCTGATCGGCGTGATCATTACGCTGATTCTACAGTGCCGCGAGCGCATCAAACAGCCACGGCCGAGGACCGCCCAGACCCAGGAGACTGATATGCGTGAGTGGAATACCATGTTCGAATGAATTATAACCGAACATATAACTGTTAGTCACGCTGCTCTTTTCCCATTGTTTCTCTCTCTCCCTCTCTCTCTCTCTCTTTTTTACCTTTCTCCGTGACTCGCGATTTCGTCATTTCCAACCCGCGCACGGTACACGGGGTACAGCCGCGAATTCTTTCCGCTCGCGAGTGAACGGCAACCACGCACGAAGCGTGTTATCGTTCGTTGATCTGTCGTCAACGACGCGGAAAAACGACCGAGCATAAACGCCATTCCGGATGAGGGATAGCTCATTGAATGCAAACGAGTCGGATAAGTTGCGCGCCGGTGTTCGGAACGGCTTGGGTGGAGTCGACTGCGCGACGACATCCAATAGTCGGTCCTTCGCCGCCTTTCTAAACCGTTTGTTTATCGCCGATCCAGCCGATTCTTTTCTCCGATCGATTGCACGTTCTCTGTAGTTTCGCAACCAAGTTATCCATCTCCGGTGGCAGACAGACAGAAGTACTCGCAGTACTTGGTATACTCGTGGTACTCGGCCACCGATTGTTCGAGCATTTTCACCGATCGACTCCGACTGTATTTGCGTTATTCAGCGATTGCAAATCGACGATGCAGATACAGACACGCGGAAGAAGGGACGGACGGGAGAGAAGGGAAAGTGGCACGAGGCACTTTCGCGTTGGAATCTCGCGTTGCGTTGTTGCTCGGTATGATGTGGTATGGTGTGGTGTGGTGTGGCTGATCTCTTTGAAATTTCTTTCGCCGACAGAGGAAACAGATTCAAACGCGGACAGATATCGAGAGAGCGACAGGAGTAGCAACCTGTCGGACGTCAAAGCGGATATACGGGCGGGATCGAGTGTCAGCAACGCGGAGAGCGTGACAGCGCTCGACAGCGAGGGCGAAGGAAGCACGAGAGGTGTGAACGCTTTGGCGCTGGCTGGCCCGGTACCCAATCCCCTGGGTTATCGTTACAGCGCCGATTACACGGAACCTTCGTTCCCGCCGAAGAACAACGTAAGTACCAGGCTGGGTCTCTAAACCTTGCGGAAAGAGAGCTGCACTCTTGCGTATGCGCGACCGACAAAATTTCTCTGTTCGCAATCTCGCGCAACTCGTTTCGCACTCGAGCGGTGGGATGCCAAGACCTGGAGCTCGAGCTTAATCTAGTTTATTGCGCGGGGGGGAGGAAGCAGCGAGCAGCCAGGAGTGCATATTAAAGCGTAGAATCTCTCTTCGGGGGGGCGTGCACTCTCCGGAGCAGTAGATCGCGTAGATTTAATTTGCAGTTTTTTTGAGAATCTTCGGCTGCCGCCGAATCCTCGATATCTTCGCCGGGTGAAGGAACATTTGGAATTCGACCAACGTCTCCGGACGACTTCCGATCCGGCAGCGAACATCCCTAATTTTCCTACACACCGAACGAATTGTAACTCGTCGAAAGCCGAGAGAGAACGTTGTTTGGCGCCGACGTGGACCCGGGTCGACGAACGTCTTGCGGGTCGATGCGGCCACCTCGGCGTCTCGCCAGCGCCGGGAGAATTAATTTTATATGACGCGTTTCGTCTCTCTCTCGTCTCGTCGCGAGTCCGTGGCGAGGAACGCGGTATTTTTATTTTATCGCGCTACGCTCTCCGCGATACGCTGCGGTTTTGTAAAAGAGCGAAAAGCCACGCTCTTATCGAGACGTACGCATTAAGTGCGGCGCTAACGCTTTCCTCCTTTCGTTTCGTCTGTTGCAGGACGGCAGTAACAACAATGGTTACGTGCCGTACGTAGACTACACCCGCGACTATATGCCGCCCACGACGCAGGGAGTTGGTGCGTCACGGGAATCCTTAAGCAGGATACCGTCTGGCGGTATACTAGCGTCAAAGAAGATCGGTCTGAGTTCTGCGAATTTGGGCACCTCGACTCCGCAAACCACCCCCGCGATCGACCCGCGCTTCTCAGCAACGTACGGCAACCCCTACCTCAGGTAAACTTCTCAGGGATTTCGCTTCTGTGCCGCCTCTCTCACTCTCTGCCGCACCGCCCGCCGACCCCGACGCTATCAACGAAACTCGCGGCCCCTGTGTCATCCAGCCCGCAATCTAGTTCGACGCTTTGGATAATAGAGGAAGCTTTGACCAACTGTAATTGTGTTTTGCCGCGGTAATCCTTACAGCGGAAGCGCGCACGAGTTGCGCCGAAGACGATCGAATTATAGCCGGCGAACGTGATATTCCGCGAATCGATTCCGGACGAAAGAGAGACATCCGTGTATATTCGCGAAATATGGAGTTTCAGCGAAAGGCGCGCGATTCTGGGGGGGGGGGAGGTGGTTAGGCAGTTAACGAAAGGCGGCAGCCTGTGTTTTCGAGAATATGCTCCGTGAACGTACGCGTACAATATTTACGACGTATTGATCAACGGATTTGCCGCGCCGCGTGTGCAATCGTTTCCACGGATTAATTATATTTCGCGTAAATTATGAATCGTCTGTCTTGAATATTTATAACGGGTCGATTCGAGCCGTGGGGGTAGGGCCCCCGTTTAATATTAATCGAACAAATCCGTCGGTCGGTTCACCCCTCTCCCTCCTCCGCCCGACAACAATACCTCCGCACGAATCCCGTGACCGTACCGACCACCGCTGTAATCGCGGCATTTTTCACGGCAATATCGATCACGCGATGAGAAATATTGTTTCTGAATGGTTCTTTCCCTCTGCCACCAACAATAGAATGTCAGCGGCGGAGCAACTGAGACACGCGCCACACACGGCTGTGCCGGGAGTAACGCCAGCACCACCGCCCTACACGCAAGCAATGAGAATGAATAGCTTGAATACCTTGAACGGTGCTGGACCGCAGGTTAGTACAATGCCGGTGAATGTGTGTCAAATTCCGCAGACGGAGTTGCGACATCTCCAGGTACATTCCAACGCTCACCTGAACTAGTTTCCAGATCTTAGATCTTGAATGTTGCGCTATCCGATCGATTGATATCCGAACCGATTGATATCAGTTTGTAATGTTCTTTTTTTTTTTTTTTAATGTTTGCAGCACGACTCGTGTCGTGCTCACTCGGTGGGAAAGGGGAGCCAAACGCTAATTTTTTCCGTAATCTTTTGACGATCTTGCAGGCACCACTTTCGGCGCACTACATCACGGGCGGGCCAAACGGCGGTGTGGCGACGGTGAAGCGCACTTCGGCGGTAGGGACGTTAGCGACGCACGTATGAGGCCAGGGGGTCTATCCGAACTAGAACCATCGACGTTCGGGTCTAACTGGTGCCGCCTTCGAGAACCGTCGAGCCATCGAATGGACTCGCCGCTCGAGCACGCTCAGGTCGCGTGAACAGTTTCTCGCCGAGAGTTTGGAGCAGAACAGGGAGAACAGGGAGCACCATCCTTGCCACGGTCGAAGCCACGTCGAGTCGGAGGATCGTGACGTCGTTCGAGGAGCTTTCGCGGTCGCGCGAGCGCCGGAAGTCGAACGATTGCTCGGCGACGGAAGGAGAGAGTCGAGGAGGGACGAGACGAAAAAGTTCCGGGTGAAGGGACGCGCGCAACGAATGGCCGAGAACGGCGAGGCGTTGCGGTACATCGAGATGGTGCTGCGGCAACTGCGAAGGGCCAGCCGCGATCATCGGCAACTCGTGGAGCAGCGTCATCGACTGGTGCGGCCGGCGTTCCCGGCGTCTTCGACGATCGACGAGTACCGGCGTCCGAGCGGGCCGGCGGCCGTTCAAAGTTTCACGATTCCACGCGGGAAGAGCGGGGTGGAGCGGATCGTTCGTGACATCTCTCGGGACACGGTCGAACGGCTGCAAGTGGAAGTTGAGACGGGCGAGGAGGAACCGCAAGAGCTTGCCGAGTATCCCGGCGTGGACGTTACGAAGAAACTGTCGGCGAAGAGGAAGACGTACGCGAGGGGCATTTACCTGCTGGAAACGATGCCCAGGAGGATTCACGAGAGGATGAGCGTGGCAGGCCGACAGGGTCTACGGTACGTTCCTGCTTACGAAGGAATTGACACTACGATTATTCAATGAATACGCTACGAGGCTACCGGCGGAAGACAACGCGGACGCTCGAGATTGCCGGAGAACACACGGGCAGTTTGGCAAAAGAAACACGCTCGACCGATATGGAAAGATCGAACCGGTGAGGTAGAATTGTGAGGTTTGCTGGCCGATCTCGTGGAAAGGAGCGCGAATGTATGGATCGAATTGACGGCGAACAACAGGCGGTACCGACCGGTCGAGCCTGTCACGTAGGATCGATCAGCCTCGACTACGCGTGCTGTTCCATTTAAGAACACTGAACGAAGGAGTGAAAAAAGATTTCTTCGCCGACTCGGGAACACGGTGTACATCTTTCTCTGTTCAACTTTGCACATCAAAGAGATTGGACCGAAAGGAAGGGCGTTGCCGTGAATGTCAAAGCAATAAGTTCGACGTGATTCGATGGAAATTCACTGGAAAAGGAAACGAAAACAATAGAGGAAGAGAAAGAAGAGAGAGAAGAGAGAGGAAAAACGACGGAAGTGGAGGAACGAAGGACGGTGGTTAGGTTCGTAAGTCGAAGGAGCTCTTCGGAACGAGAACAGACCACTCGGTATCGACAATCTTTTATTCGCATACTTGTAGATCTCGATAAGCATTTAATGTTCGTTCGAAACGTAACGAAAAAAAAATAGAAAAAAAAAAGAAGAAGAATAAGAAGAAGAAGAAGAAGAAATGAGAATCGAATCTCATCGCGAATCGTTGTGGTCGTAGTAGCAGTCGCCTAAACGAGGAAAAGCGCCACGAAGCGGACAGGAGAATAACGAACGTCGAAAATTAAAACTGTGCTTCGTACGAATGCGCGTTTTTTGAACATGTGATACGTAGACGGATGTCCAACGTCAGAGTGACGTGTCGAACGCGACGTGAGATCGTCGGATCGCGTCGGCGAACACGGACGGGGCAAAACGTCTCGGCTGCTACTTCGACGTCACGCTGTGTCGCGCTGCCTTTTTTCATTTGTAGGAAAAGAAATATGTATTAGGTCTCGCGCAGTATTCGCAAGTTGAGCGCGCTAAACGAAAGAAAACTACTACACTCCGGGGCGGATCGTGCTGCTTGTCTGACAAGATCGATCGCGATCTCGTGTCTCCTTCCGGCCTGAGGATTTTCAATCGCCAGATGAACGCGTGTTTTGAAAGCGATCCGCGCGTTCCACGGGCCGACCTTTGTAAAATAGATAGCTAAAATGATTAGATATATATATATATATATATACATATATAGATATATCACCTGTTGTCAATACGAACATAGGGCCTATAGTTTGGTGGCGCTACGAAAAAAGCAAAACTCTATCGAAATAAGCTCGTTCTTACGGATGGGAACAGCTTCGTGTAAATAATATTATAACGATATTAACTGATAGACGATCGAGCGGAGGAAGCAACGTTAAATATAATTGGTCGCGCGTCTCCTTTCGAGGGAAGAAAATAAAGCGTGACTTAAAAGAAGCAGAAGAAGAAGAAGAAGAAGAAGAAGAAGAAAGAAGAAGAAGAAGAGAAACAGGTCGAGAATTTTTCGTTCAATTACGCTCGTTATTGAGTTATCCTCGTTTTCCTTGAAAGTGTTTCGTTTGCAGTGTCTGTAGTTCATCGCACGAGGAGTTGTCAAGTCGTCTCCCTCGGCGATGATCTACAGCCTCGAGTTAAAGTTAAAGAGTCCTCCAAGCTGAAAGAAAAGTCACAACGGAAAGGCAAAAGAAACAGATGCATCGCCGATTGACGTCGCGATGACGTAGAGAGTAATTGATTATGATAACGAAACAGGGTAGCCTATCAATTATTAAAACGATTTCGACAGAAAAAGGCTGCATGTTGTGGACTGTCCTCATACTCGGTGATCAACGGAATTAAAGAAAAAAAAAAAAAAAAAAAAAAAGAAAGAGAAAGAATAAAAAAGAGGAAGAAAAGAAGAAGGCGCGTAGAACTCGGGCAAACGTGTCGGTGACGGATTCGAATGAACGATGACGATGATCGTCGCGCGTTCAGAGCTAGAAGAACGAATATACATTTGTATCGTCGAGAAGATATCTTTATATTGAGACGTCTGTAACATAATTTCTGTACATAACTGGAATTATTGCTCACCGTATCTCGTAAGATTTAGTTAGTTTTGTAACTGTGAAAAAAAAAAAAAAAAGAATGAAAATATGAAATACTATGTGCATATCTGATACTGCGCGGGCAGCTTCGCGACGGACAGTTCCCCTCGAAAGTTCTCGACCCTGTCGTCGTGCATCGGAAGAAAAAGAGAAAAAAAAAGAAAGAGAGATCAGTATTCGTAAAATGTAGAAAACACTTCCTTCCTATAGAGATCTTGTTCTCACATTCCACGATCGACCGCGATCGTGTCGCAGTCCGTCGTCAAGAAACGATCAGTTCCTCTGTTCACGCTCGAATCGTTTCGTCGAGGAGAACGCGGTCAAGCCGATACGAGATTATACAGTGTAGTATTATCGTACTCGTAAGTATCTTTCCTCTCGCCGTTCGACCGCCGCGTTCTTCTTGACGCGGCATCGACCAACCCTCGTCGACGGAGTCTCCCATTTCCGGGAGGGGGCGGGAGGAGAAGAAGGAGGGGGGAGATTATGGAACTGTCCACCGGAAGTCCAGCTTATTGTACATCAATCATTCTGTACAACGTTCATCCTGATGTTACTGTTAACTATTTAAAAGAATGAAAGCGTACGCGAGTGAGTGTGAACGAGCATGGAAGCAAAAGAAAAGAAAAAAAAAAAAAAGGGAAGCGAGAGGAAGAGAGATAATTTTGAGATTTTCACGTTTAAATCGCGCAATCAAAGTCCTGCGCGCATGCGCGCGTGCCAGAGGAGCCAGGTATTGGTATTTCGCGGCACGCGAGCTTGCGCACACGATCGCACACGTCACGTGTAAATGTATAAATGCTTGATGGAATTTCGAACTGTACAGGTTTAACGGGAAGAAGGGAGAAACAAAAGACACGAGAAAGAAAGATAAAAAGAGAAAACGGTACAGGTACACGTCACGGTGATGAACGTTCGTTCGATCCGTGAAAATGAATCCGCATGCGTTTACAGACGGTTTACGAGGCCGTGTTGGAGAGAGAAAAAAGGAAAGCTAGGGAGAGAGAGAGAGAGAGAGCGAGAGAGAGAAAGAGAGAGAGAGAGAGAGAGAGAAAAAGAGAGTATACATACAGATACATGATTTCTATTATAAAAATATAGGTTAACGAAATACTGCGGGAAATAATTACAATCAATGTACTGGATGGTCCAGGGCGATGTTAAAATTAGAAAAGTTTATGTCGTTTGAACCTTAGGAGGTTGCGCCTTCTTGCCGCAGGGCCATCCTATACGTATTAATTGGTTATCTGTCAATTATTAATTAAATTATATCGATTTCTTCGCCTTTAGTCAAGGAAAGGAACGAGAGCCGGCGCGGAGTTTCCCCCTTTGGACGTCGCCGTACGCGATTTCGCTACGCGAGTGCCACGCAATCGAGACGTCGCGCGCGGATCTCTCCTCCCGCGAATCCGAGGAAGTTGGCGGGCAAGAGAGGTCATGGTCGATGTGACTTCGAATAGTTTATTTTTCTATAGTGCAATCATTTCGTTTCGTGCAATTTCCGACGTCGTTGTTTTCATTGAAAGGTTTATATTTTCTCACGACGCGCGCAAACTCGCGCCTCTCGACGACTCACCTCGAAAACGTCTCGGCTGGATATCGACGGGGAAACTTGGCGCTCGGCTCGTGTGCGTACGTCGCAGACGTATTATCGTGTGTGTTAGAAAGCGCGACGTCGTTTAGGCAATTCGCGAGTTCTTTGACGAACGGTTATGCATTCTCTAACTACGCGCGAAAAACGAAAGAAAGTGCAAGAAGGGGTAAGGAGAGAAAGGAATGAAAAGAGGGAGAGGAAGAGAGGAAATATTGCCTAATAGGATGAGCGAGGGAAGTTTTTCAAATTTGTTGATACATTTCATACTTTACGATTAGGAATTATGGCCTATTACTAACTATTTCGCAAACTTTATCCGACGACCCGACCGTTTTCACTGTTCCGCGCGACGGGGGGAATGTTTGAACGAGCCGCGGCGATTTGATCGAGAGTTTCGCACCCCGTTTCGAGAAGCAAATGAAAGGAAAAGCAAGGACAAAAGGGCGAACGCTTTGATTCAATGAGACGTGCCGTATTCATCGTATAAATAACGCTCTGACGCTTTCCAAATGTAAAGGTGAAAAACGTACGGGGAAAAGAATTACAACAAAAAGCTATCGCTCCCCAAACGGGGGAGGAGCGTGAATCACTCGTGCACAGAGAAGCGCGTACTTAAAAAACGATCGGGTCGTCCATCCATGCATTTGTGAAATGGAAAGTGACTTTTTAGAAAATGAACACTTTTTCGCGTGCTATCTACGAAAGCTACGTTAAACACGTCGTATCGATTACCGAGTATAAAGAAAAAGAAGAGAAAAGAGAAGGAAAGGAAAGAAAAAAAAAAAAAGGCTATTTCGAATTCGACTGAGCGACATATAGGAAATACGATATATACCCCCATATTTTTCTCGATGTTAAAGCTTTTTTCTCAGAACGCGTTACGCGGCGTGTAATACTGCCTGCGAAAGAGAAGGAATTCAAGCGAATCGTTGCGAATCTTTAAAAATTATCGGCGTATCGTTTGTATAGTATAACGGGGAGGATCCGATCGACTGCGATTGTCGTCGCACGAGTGTCGTAAGGGTGGCAGAAAGAAAGAGAGGAAAGAGAGGAAAGAAAGGAAAGGACGGATGGTCGTTTTGAAGAGACGCGAGCACTTCTGATTCAGGCCGATCATTCGTTCGATCAAAAACTCAACAGTCTGAAACGTTTTCGACGAAACGACGTTTCTCTCATTTTTTTTTTTTTTTTTTTTTTATTGGTTTACTGGTACGATAATCCTCGTGTTGTTGTTTGTACGAGAAAACGGAGGGAGAGAGAGAGAGAGAGAGAGAGAGAGAGAGAGAGAGCATCGATGAGTTACCACTCCGAAAAGAGCCCGTTACGTTTTTACAGAAAGAAATTTTTCAATGTACGCTGTGTGTAGTAATCTCGACCAATAATTTTTGATACGAACGCGCCAGGAATTTATTCGACTTTTGGTACGTCTCGGACGACAGCGCTTGGGAACAATTTCACGAAAACGCACTTTTATCACGACATTTTGTCCCCCCCCCCCGATGTATAAAACCGTAACGGCAACTGACGAAGCAACTCTCTTTTGAGTCTTCTTTACGCGTTTCGGTCCACGCGTATCGAATTGACAGACCCTTGGACACTTGAACCATTTTTACAAAATACACGATAGACTGTTTCATCCTTGCGTCTAAACGAACGAACAAATAAACAAGAGAAGACTGTCAACGACTGCTCGTTCAAATTGTATCAAACGATCGCGGTGCATGGTAAATTCGCGTACGGAAGAGGTCGGCGCACGAGTCGCGTGACTCGCTCTCGAACAATCTCTCGTATATAAAATGAGAAAGGGGGTGGGAAAAAAAAAAAAAGAAAGACACGACAGACTAGCTCGCGGTAATAATTAGGAGCGCTCGCGATATCTGCCAGCAAGATCATGTCGCGACAAACACGTTATTACCACTGTTTTTCTGTCGTCCGTTTACTTCTTTGTTTTTCTTCTCTCGTTTTTCCCTCGCGCCGTCTACGAGGCGCCCCTCCCCCCTCGTTCGTTCGATTCGAACTTTACGTTACGTGTACAATTAAACGCGCACAATGGAATTTCAATTACGTTACGGAGATGCAACGGTGTTCTTGTAACGTTAACCAACTGGCTAACGAAGCTCGGCGAAAGTTTCCAACATCTCGCAGGAAAGTACATTCCGGGGCGAAGGCTCGCGCTTAATGCCCGTGCTAATTGCGCGGAACGATCGGCGAAACAACGACGGAAAAAGCAACGACGACGGGAAACGGTAACGACGTGTGCAACGTTACACAATGTGTGGCGCGAGGGATCGCGTGGCGCGAATGCCACATCGGGACGAAAAGTAAATTAACCGAACGAAGGGTAACTCGATCTGAAAGAAATACACGCTGCACAACTCGAAGGAAACTCTCGTAACGCGATTAAACGCAAGAACTTTTGTTGCGAGTCCGTTACATCCCTGACGTTATCGCGCATCGAATTGGCAAACTTCGCCAGCCGAACCCGTGCCACGAATGAAGTTCGCCGAAAATACTATTCCATGCTGACTATCCATTCTCACCTCCCCCACCCCCTCCCACCAGCTCCTCCCATCGTGTTTGATAACGAGTTATTATCGATCCGTTTACGCGCGTTCAGCAACCCGACATAGCCGCTCGACCGCGACCTTTTTTTTTTTTTTGTTTTTGTAACTCGATCGATTTCTTTCAACAAACCAGCCGATTGTTTCGATTGAAAGTGAAACTGGTACTTAACTGAAAAAAAGAAGAAAAAAATAGAGGGGAAAAAACGAAGCTACATATACTTGTCTGTAAAGAAAATATATCGCGCATGCAGCCGATACTCGGTACGTTGATATTTCGATATTTCAACGAATCGCGGCCAATATCGACGATCCTTTGGCGAAACGAACAGAAGTGCGCAGATACAGGAGACTGTAGGACAATTCGGAACGAAAGAAGGGTGAATAAACGAACACGTGTAAATATTTCGAACACTAGAGATTTGACTATGAACAGCAAATCATCCTCTTTAGTGTACGTTACTTTGTATCATAATAGCCTAACGAAACGAACAATTTAGCTAGACACTTTTTTGAGATCTCCTTACGAGAAGCAAAGGGAAAAAGGAAGAGAGTCGCTGTTTCTGGAGGGTTTTCCTTTTTTTTTTTTTGTTGTTGACGATCGATCATCGATCTTACCGTCGCGCTGCCCGACCGTGAATTGAATCGCCGCGAACGCGGTACGGAAATCAAAGATTCGGCCGTCGTGAATTTCGTAGCTCCGTATTTCGCGATCAAGCGTTCTTATATAGGATAGCGGGATAAGCCATATATACGCGGATCCTCGATGCACGAACGAATTGTTATCGTCACTTTGACGGCTAGTCGCATCCCTCTCCACGTTCTAACGCGAACCAGGTCAATTTGTCAGAAACGATACACACTTTTACATATATATAGAAGAGAGAACGAACAAAAATAGATAAATTGCGCGCGAAAGATATATGCTTCGGAAATCACACGGAACTTCGATCGCAATTCGATTCAAAATTCCTCGCATGTACCTGTAGCGCAAACATCGGGCCTGAGAGCGAAGCCCGCGAGAAAAGACCATTCGTTATTCGCACAAGATCTTCCGTTAGTGAGAAAGAAATTTTAGTGAAAACAGGGAGAGAAAGAGAGAGAGCGAAAGAGAGAGAGAGAGAGAGAGAGAGAGAATATTTTAGAGTGAAAGGGAGCGAGAGACTTAGAGATTTTTTTCCTTAAGAATCGAGCAACGTAACGCTAAAAAAAAGCTACCGAGTCTTACTCTTACTCGATATTGACAGTGTGCCAATGAAAAAAAAAAAAAAAAAACCTTTTATTCCGAATTTAGCTAACGCCTGTCGCATCTTCTCATTCCCCTTCGATTCCACTTCGTGAAACACATGCATACATACACACGCGCGCGCGCGCGCGCGCACGACATAATCATAAGGATGTACAAGTACAAAGAAACAAAGAGGAAAAGAAAAGAAAATAAGAAGAAGCTTAGGAATTTTCGATATTTTTCGCGTCGCGGCAGTCGATAGATATTAACGCGTGCCCTTATCACTGATGTACATGTATCCGATAAAACTGATATTGGAACTTTCGTGTTTTCCGCTCAGCCCACCCACTTCCCTCTTGCCACCACCACAAGTACGCTCATCCTTTGATCGAATTTCGTGCGTTTTTCTTTCTTTTTTTCTTTTTTTACTTTCATTTTTTTCATTCTTCGCGTTTCTTTTTTTTCTTTTTTCTTGCCCGAAGGAAATTGACTAAATTTTACGATACGGGACACGTTCCTTTTCTTTCTTTCTTGCAACGTGAAGGAAACGAAAAAAGAAAAAAGAAAAGAAACGACAAGACCAAAGAGATGTTTATTTTAATGTTGTGTATATTAATTGAGTTTATGTCGTAGAAATTTGACGATGCATTTATCCATGTGTTACACCGAATGCTTTAATTTTTTTCTCCTTCTTCTTTAATTATTATTATTATTATTATTATTATTAGCTTAAGTATATATATATATATATTGGAGTATGTTTTTTTTAGATAAGTATCCATCGTCTATTATCGTGATCGATCGGCGCAATCTTTCGTACTTGTAAGATGTACATTTTTGTTTACGCGACTTCTCATCCATCAGACATCATTATAACAACAACGATTTTTATTATTATTATTATTATTATTATTATAATTATAATTATTTATAGTTCATTGATTTACATGCTAATAATTAAGCAGCCAGTGCCGTTTATTTTATACTTCTCTCGTAGAGTGTAATGTGTATCACTGCTGTTATCATATTTTATTAAATCTTTGCCATATAACAGCCCCCGTAGTCTCTCACGTTTTCACCCTTCATTTCATGCAAGGCAATCTCGTTTCTCGTTTCTTGTCTGCATTCGCAATCCCCTTGCCGCTGCAATGCCTGCCTTTGCGTCATCCCCTTCCTCGTATCTCCATACACCACAATCGCGTCAAAAAGCGAATCTCTGAAACGACGTCCCCGCGTTTGCTTTAATTTTTTAACAAAAGACTAACCGAAAGCAAGGAAAGAAAGGGAATAAAAGAAAAAAAATAGAGAGAGAGAGAGAGAGAGAGAGAGAGGAAGGGGGTGAAAAGGTACAACTGAAGAAACGAAAGCCTTTCGACACACGTGGAAAGGAAAGAAGAAACAAGCGATCCAGTGAACACGCTGGAAAGTTGCATCGTTTCATTGTAGAAAAATGTGCGTATGTCGACCGCCGAGTACGAGCAATATCGAGTGATTTCACGTTTCTCTATGTGCACGTCTTGAAACCGCATACCATCGAGACCGTACTGTCGCTTTGCGATCGTGTAAATGCACTTGAGCACGCATATCCTCTCGCGAGCGCCGTCTTTCGTACTCTTTTGCTCCCCTCGCGTTGAGAAACAAGAGCGAGCAACGTTCGCGCTTTGTTCGCCAATCCTCCGATTGTGAGTATAACATGGAATATTTCGCGTCACGCAGAGCCGGGGTGTTCTCTTCGTTTTCCTTCTTCTCTCAGAGACGTAACTTCTTCTTCTGTCTACCGTGGTGACAACTAATTTCTCGATATAGCATAAAACTTAGAAACCGAAGTACCCAGCTTCCGGATCTTGCAGCCGCGTACACGCGGTTTAGCCTGATGACTATTTAGAGATTACACTCGTGTATTCGTGTTCGGAAATCGCTGCAAGATTCGGAATCGTCACTTCTTCTGTTAACTTCCGTGTGTTATCGGTGACTTCTGTCCTAGCCGGTGGGGCCGACTTCGGGCAAAAATCAACTGTCTGTTCAACGTCGAGGAAGATAAAATAGATTATTTCACATAGCACACAGTTCAATAAACTGTAAACGAAAGCAATGAAAGAATATAATGCTATTTTTATATGTTGCATCACCTCTCGTGGTGACCTATAGCTGTACGAACTGTATTTGAGTTACTCCTTTTATTCGTGATTCGTGTATACCGATTGGGCCATTTCGTGTCACACTTCGGGTGATTTCAGTTTACGTTCCGATTTTCTCAACGCGATCACTGATGCGTCGCGTTTGGATATCTATTGGAGAACTGCTGTTACTTTCAGTCTAGACCGTGATTCGATCGATGATATTTTTTTATACTTTGTAAATGGAATTTAGTATCGTTTGAAATCATGTCGTTAGAAATTGTGAGAAGCATTCTCGTATAATTTGATGAGAAATATCCCCATAAATATTAATATCATCACATTAGCAGCTTAGAAATAAACGACAAAAAATATTTCTAAAGGTGATCCAAAGGATGCTCTTGCTCACAATTGATCTAGATTACTACATTAAGATTTACTATTATTGTATTATTATTACTATATCTACATTCCTTTTAAGAATCTACCACTATTACTTTACGAAACCATCTGTAAATAAGTATTTTGTATTCCTGCAAAAATAAAATTACGAATCATTAACCACGTATCTAATATTTCTACCACTGGCACTCAGCTCGTGATAATTTCAGGCAGGGTTTCAACGTCTTATCTTCAATTTTATTCTTTTTTTATTTTCACAGAACTTCACTTAACGTTGCATGGATAACATATTTCTTTATCCTTATACTTAACTTCGATAATATTTTTTTTTTCAATTTCTAATTAGTACTTATAATATGCAATAATATCGTTCAAAATTTTAACATTAACAACAAAGAAAAATAAACTAGCAATCCATATATACGTAAAAGTATTTAACCCTTGAAATTCTAATAGATAAGCAGCCAATAACCAGAGACTTTGGCTGAGAATCCAAACCAAACATAAACACAGTGATCTACGTAAACTTAATCCAAACCGCGGAAGACACAATGGTAAAAGAGACAAATACCAAAAAAAGTATTGCGACGTTAGTACGGGATTGTACGTCACCATTACCATTGCTTGTGTGAACATTGCAAATGGTAATAGAGACTTGCTCGAACATTTATATGACAATAATAACAGTAACACCAATTGCGGTAAGAACGTGCAAACTTTTTCAATTACGTTAGGCGGCTGATTAGCAGATAAATACAGCATGTAAAAGTAAACAGAAAAGTTATGTTTCGTATCTTTGCGTATGACGTGATAAATGAAACTTTCATAAAGATACTGATAACCATAAAAATAATAATTTACAGCTGTCAAAAAAAATAGTAACGACACGCAACTAAATACCAATTTTAACTGATTTTTAGTCGGTATGAAAAAACGCTTATCGCGAAGAGAAAAATACATGGGTATACTAAACACTATAGGATATAATCTAAAATGGACTGATAAAGCATGAAACAGACCTGCTAGAATGAATTTATCTTGCAAATATAAATATAAAGTTAGCATAACTAAAAACACTGATATAGTGTCTGCATTTCCTCTGGTTGAAATTACAATCGTAAAAGGATTATAAAGCCACGTAAAGGCACAAATACGTTGTAATTTTTCATTACAATTTTGTAAAGTTAAAATTTTTTTTATCAAGACAGTCACCACAATATCAATAAAGGAAAATAAGATTTTCCCGAAGTTTTCATTTATGAAAATATTTGGTGTTAAAAGTAAAGCCAACAGTGGTGTATAGCGATACGTATCTCGTTCAAACGGGGATGATCCTTCTACCATGTGTCTTGCGGCATCGGTAAATACGTTATAATCTACATCAGTGTACGGAACATGAAAACTCTCATCGTGAAAATTTGAGTAAAAAACTAAAGTTACTCTGAGAATAAAGGCTAACGCGCAATGTGTTTTAAATGATAATTCGCCCATTTTTAAGTATTTAAATGTACTTAAAGACATAATTTTTCACATTAAAAGAAATTCTATTTCTTTATAACTTTGTATTGTTCTTTGCAGCAGCTTTCATTAAACATGCCTTGAATTCCTTAAACTCACTTTCACAATCACCTTTTCGCAAATCAGACTTTGCTAATACACATGCAGCATATTTAACTCCAGATTCATGGCACTGTGCAATGATAATTGGATACTTTCTAAATCGCTCTTTGGCTTTTTTTACTGCTTCCATCTTTAACTACATCACATTATTTCCTACATATAAATGTATATTGCTATATATATATATATATATGTGTGTGTGTGTATATATTTACTATTTATTAATACATTACTTGTATCAGATCATATTTATACACGCTTGGTTTTTGGAACTGGTGGTGACTGTGCAAACCAATAAAAACTTGATATAAGAATAGCTGAACCCGATAAAACTGCTACTGCTATTGCTCTTTTCCTTTTGAAATCTTCTAAACGTTGAATGACAAATTTAGTGTGTTTAACTCTATTACTCATGATGAATATTCTATTTCTGCGCTTTCCTCTGAAACAGAACCAAATGATGAATTATTAAACTAGAAAACATTTTTAGCAATAAAATAATTACATGTAATGCAATTATTTATACATACGTAATCTACTGTATTATGTTCGTAAGGTTTGGAAATATCTATACCATCACAGACTATTGAAATAGCAGAATGTTTGATGCAACACTGCCTAATTTCCTCTAGAACTTCCTCACAACGTGACGGTTGATAAACGTTATCTGAAGTTGAATAACTAATCAATATGTGTTATGTACCTTAAATGCAATCATTGAGGTTAGAAATAGCAAATTTCATAATTACAAGTGAAATGACATTGACGATACAAACCTTTCAAACACTGTTGTAATTTACACGCAAACTTTTTACACGGATCAGTAGTCGTCATGCGAAAAAATCAAATGGAGTTATAGATATGCAAACGTTTAATGATGTAAGTACAGCTTATGCAATCAACAGTTGCAATTGGATCGGTCGTAAATTGTGTTACAAACCTAATGCACATAAAAAAGTATTGCAAAATTAGGTTATAAAATCTAGCTATTTAACTAAGAACTCGGGATAATAACGTACTGAAGTTCTACTTTTCGTTACGTTGGACTTTTAATAGAACATGAAAAATACATCCGATATTCGACTCACCTCGTGTGAAACAATGCCGATAGATGGCACTCTAAACGTATTTTGTCATAGCAGCCAACAAAACTTTCATATACACATATTAACGAATGCGTTAGGTTATATTATAAAATCCGTTGCTAATATCAACAAAAATACGACAATGTTGGGAAAAATTAAAACGAAACAGGAGAAAGGAGGTAAATAATAAATCTATCGCTTTCTCAACATTAAATTTATTCTGTTCAAATAGTTTCAACATTTCTCATAGGTTATATTTTTATTTGTTAATATCGTATATAAGTATACAGATGTCATGATTTATATGGAATAATTTTTATTATTTCATAATTTGCCCAAATGTCATAATTTTTATAAAATAGTTCATTGACAAAATTTGTATTTCATTAAATAAAACAATTTTGCTTTCTCATTCTTTAAATTATTCAGAAACAATATTACTTTCATATTGAGTAAATGCATCCTCTGATGTTAAATTTATTTTTCCTTTTTTTTTAGAAATTATTGCATATAGCGAATCAGCTGTTGTAAATAATGCTGCCGTGGTAGAATATTGTAGGATATCAATGGCAGCATTGTCAGGAAGCACAGCTGGTTTATTAGGATTAACTGGATTATATGGCTTTGGTTTCTACATTTTTGCTGTATTTGGTTTATGGGTAAGAACAATTCTTCAAAATTATTTAACAAATACTAAGTAACAAATATTTTTGGTAGGCGATGTTATTACTAAAGGCTGGAGGTCAATGGAAAAAATATTTTATAAGCAGACGGAATCTTTTAACTAGTGGGTTTTTTGGAGGCCTTTTTGTATCCTTTATACATGTTCCAAGAAAGAAAAATGGTTCGAGTATTAAATATTTATTAACAGGTATTTTCCTTAGCATTTATTACAATCGTATAAAGACATACGTACTGTTTTGGACGTATCCTTTTAAACAATTGAATATTTAAACCTATATGTTACTTATTTATATAACTCGTTATTGTGCTTCAAATTTATATATTATATATTTTCTTTAATATATAGCATCAGATTTCTATATGGTATGGTACATGTATACTGATTGAAAAGATATTTAGATTTAAGGGTTTATATTTTTTAACTAAATATGTCGTTAACTAATTAAATATGTCACAAACAATTGCCAGTTGCTGAACAGAGTAATAATATTGTTGATAAAGCACTTTGTGATTTATTGTATATGTATGTACATAGAACACTGTCAAAAATACATTTATTCCATCTGTTCCACCTGTTTGACTTTGTTCATTATTATACTATTCCTATCAAGTATAATAATTATAAATGCAGTTTATATATATATTTATTCTTTCGTTTTTATAATATACATAATGTAATAAATAACATGGTATACAAACAATATAAACAAAATATTATAAAATTTGAAGGATGAATTATTATCTAATATGATAATAATCTATTGAACACAATTCTTTTAAACATTCAAAGTATCATTAAAATAAAATCCTTTATTCGACTATTAAAATGAATAAACGATAACATGTACATGATCTCGTATTAAACATTTCATTTTGAACATAAATTTATACTTATATTTAATTATCTGTACAATATAGTTTTCAATTGATCCTTAGCAATACTTAAAATGTTGCAGCATACCTCAAGAAAGTAGTTCACAATGATATCGCTTTGTACTTAACATACTCACTTCTTATTACATTTCGTTTCAATAGGTGTTTGACAATATTCTAAAACACTCTACCAAAAATTCGATCAAAATTCCAAAACTTTGTTGGCAGTGGAAAGATAAAGTTTCATTTCTATCAATTTCGCTCGATATCGTTGTAATAATTTAATTTTTTCATACAAGTGAGCATAGTTTTCTTCTGCGTTGCCGTACAAACAGCTGAAGATAGAGCACAAGCATTCTTTAAAATCAAATTTTTGTTTCGGAACTTTCCTCGGGAACAGGCACGCTTTCGCGTTTACAACTTTCCGAAATGTCTTCGAGAGGTGTTCCCATTTCGAGGCCCTCTAATTTCCTTTCTTGATCCATTCTGTCCAGTTCATTCTTACTCAGATGATAAACTATTCCAGCCCCATATCCATCGCCCAAAACGTTGATCGAAGTCCTGATTCGATCCCTTCGAAAAATTAAGATATATTATTCAATCTGGTTTTTTTCTAACGCTTTGGTCTAAACAATGCACTTACAACATCCAGTCAACTGCAAACAGCAGAGAAACGTCATTTGTCGGTAGACCCAAAGCTGTGAGTACTATTAACATTGTAATCAAGGCTGAACTGGGAATACTTGCTGCTCCTATACTCGCCAAGGTAGCTGTAAGGCTACGTAGATCAAGGAATATCATGAATAGATAATAAACTTGGGCATACTTCTGTAGCATCGATCATACAGACCTGACTGTTATAACTTCACCCATTCCTAATGAGATTCCATTCATTTGGGCGATGAAAATCGCAGCAACCGCCTCGTAAAGAGCCGTTCCGTCCATGTTCACCGTAGCACCGACTGCCACTACGAATCGCGTTACACGTGGATCGATTTTATTGTTTTCTTCGAGGCATCGGAAAGTTATAGGCAAAGTCGCAGCGCTAACGCCATTAAAACATACATACATCGTACAATTTTCAGCAAATTTACAGAAAAGGAGATATCAATTGATGATACCTTGACGCTGTTCCTAAGGCTGTAATCCAAGCTTGCATCATACCCTTGAAAAACACGCCAGGATTCTGTCGAGTTAGAAGCCAAAATATCGTTGGCAGAGTGATTATGGCGTGAATCAATAAGCCCAATACAACCGTCACCATGTACAAGCCCAACATCTGAGCAGTTGCTGCCAAATTGTTGATCGACATTATTTTGCCAGCTATCAGACACATGATTCCGAATGGAGAACACCTGCGTGAGATTAAGAATCCTATTTATCCTTTCTTTTGTTTTCGCGTCAAATTACACAATCAGATACAAAGCAAAGCAAAGGAATCGCCATCAGGCTCGAAATTAACTTGTATTTCGATCGCTCACCACATCACGATAATACCGACTAGCTTCATGATAATTTCGTTCAGAATCACGAAGAAATCGACCATCAATTTCCCTCGGGAGCCAATCTGTCCAGCAAGAAGACCGAACGTGATACAGAAGACTATCATGCCCATTACGTTCATCCCATCCTTGTATACCAATGTCGGTTCTTGGACTTGATTAATTTCATTCGTTCCTATGGCCACCACTTCCTTCGTCACGTAAGTGGTTTGCGCCTGCTGGAAACACGCCTGCACCAAATTTTCCGGCACCATGTTTCTAAAAATGGCATTCGTCGATGACGATTGACGCGGCTCGTTACGTGTTTCACGTACCTAATTATGTCAAGGATCGCATCTAGCGTGGACATTTTCGTGAAATCCGTCTTGGGCGCGGTTATGGTGGTCTTAATCCTAGGATCACCGGGATGGATCATAAGCACCATTACGATGCCAACTATGGCCGCAAGTATGGTCGTTACGGTGTAATATATCAACGCCCTGTATCCCATTCTTCCCGAACCTTTGGGGTCTAATTGCGCCATTCCTAGAAAAGGGGGGAGAACTTGAAGAAAGAGATCAGCCGATGATGCGATGATTTATTGGGTGTTGCATAATCACCGGAGATAAGCGACGAAACAATGAGTGGCAGAATGAACATCTTCAACATTCGCATGAGAAGCTCTCCAGGGAAGCTGACGAGAGTGATGGATTGCGGCGAAGGATTGGCTAATCGACCAAGGAATCCAAGAATAAGACCCACCAATACTCCCGCGATTGTAAAGACCAAGAGTGTATTCTCTCCTAACCAATCCACTACCTATGTTCATGTCCAAATACGATGTGAGTGAAATATAAAGAAAGAAAGAAAATGTCGATAGAAGGGAAACGTATGGGTACAACTAACTAGTTGTAATCTATCGAGCGGTGTCTTCTTGTCGGGGCAGACATTTTCTTCCTCCACGGTCGTTATTTTCTCGATCTCGTCGGAGCATGACCTAGAAATTGTTCTAGGTAAAAAAAAAAACTCAAACCGCAAAGAGATCCTGAGAAGTTCACAAATCTTACATTTGCGCTTCTTTAATTTCCGAAGCGCCTCTGAGAACCGCGACGGCTCCAGATATACGTTTCCCAAGAGACATCGTGATCGATTTGATAACACGTCACTTTAAGAATTCTTCGGCAGTCTTCCTCTGCACGCGAGGAAGATCACGGAGAACTCGTATTCGTTCATTCCGCGGCTTTCACCGCTGCGGCATCTGCATTTGCAAATCAGAGAGATCGTCACTGTATGAATTCCCTTCAACCGAAAAAGAACTTCGCGTTCTCCCTGCACATCGTTTGTCAATCGATCAAAGTTAAAAAGCGAATACTAAGAAGCATAAAGGAAAATCGACACAGCGGGAGAACGTAGAAGAGTAGATTTCCCTGGAGAAATCCCCACACCTGGGCCCGCAATAGATGCACCGGTTTCGGGATCACTGCACCAATAAGACGAAATATCGTACAACGAGCTAAATGGCATCCGTAACCGTGGATCTCGGCAGGTCTTTTGCGCGCAATGCACTGCCAAGTGACTGCCGCATGATCGAATACTCGGGAACTCGGCGGACTAGGTATCGCGTCGTTACGATCTGCCATCACGTAGATAATGTGCTCCATCCAGGAAGCTGATTAGAGTTGGTGAGGGGTCAGAGGGTGAATGCATCGTAAGAGTCAAAGGGAGACAGATCGGAGAGTAACAAAGATAACTGGCTACAGGAAGAGGGCACTCATCACAACGGGTCGCACGGCACTGAATGAGCAGAAGGGAGAAGAACATGCACTACGCGCGTCTGTTTCGCAGAAATAGACCCGTCACTATTGAATCTACGGCATTGGTTAAATTGCTCTAAATGGAAAACTTGGACAGTTCATCCCCAGTGTTGATACGCAACCCCCTACGAAGCGACTAAAATGTGTTATAATGTCACATCGCGTCTTGTGAAATGCTCTGATATTTGCTGGTTACGCCATCTTTTTTACGTTTTCTTTTCTTTTTTCTGTAGGTAAGATACATGCGAAATAAATTTACGGGCACTTTCTTTTAAAGACGTCGTTGTGTCTTAACGGGTTAATACGTTCTAAGTAGAAAAGTAGATGCGAGAGAAAAGCGTGGTTGTAGGCGTAAACGCTATGCACTGCGTGCACGTGCCACTTGCGAAACTCGTTAATTCTATCGTATTAAACATAACATCACAAGTTGCGTTGTAATGCTAGACTGAAAAGTGAATTACGATTACGATCTACGAAAGTGGACGCCGTGTCATCAATTTCTCTTGCTTTACGTCGTTTTAACAGGAAATTTGAATCTGTGTTGGCTTTGATTAATTCGTGAAATTATGGGAGGTGTATTATCGCAATATTAATACGGAATTCTATTTGTACCGTATATATTCGTATCGAATCGCACGATACAAAATTCGAAATTAATTTGATGTAATTTACAGTAATTACGAACGTCGGAAACGCAGATTCGAATTGAAACGTTCATGACAGATTATTTTGAAAGCATGTAGGATATGGGCCAATTTGTAGGCCCCTTTGTATATCCGTTGGGAGGTAACCCAATTTCTCGAGTAATGACGGCTATGAGTGACTATGTGTATAGTAATAAATCGAGTTCACGATGTAGATGTGCAATACACGAGTAAGTTATCCGTCACCTCGACGAACTGCTTAACACGTACTGCATAAAAGATGACCCTAAACGCAAAAAAATGTATCTCTCAAGAATGAATTGCGAGTAAAAAGTCAGAAGAGTTATGAAAAATTGATAAATGCGAATGTCAAGAATATTTCAAGATCAATTTATATTTCTCATATTTCAAAGATATTGCATATTGATGCGCAATATGTTTCCACGCAAACGCATGCAAAATGCATCTACCCCGGTAGGAATGATTTGCGAAAATTCAGAAGTGTAACACGACGTGCTAGATCTCTTAATACTAATTCAACTAGATAACATCAATGTGCATTTTAACAGACATATTTTCAGGATGAGGTGGGTGGACGTAGCCCTTAAAATGAGAATCGTTCGCAATTAGATCCATTCTCAAATCTTCGTTTCGAGCAAAGACGTTCTTGTTGCAAATCTCTTCGTTCTATCGCGCTCTATCTATTTCGATTATAGTGAAAATATGTTTGACAAGATGATGAGAATATTTATATTGTTAACGGTGTTTAATATAGTTTACGCGCATCAGAGAAATTTTTGGTGGAAGATCGAAGATACGCAAAGGCAAGGGTAAGACCTGCATCTGTGTTTTTAAATGTGAGTCAGTAGCTGAACGTTTGCAACACAAATTCTATATTTCTTCTTTCTGTAGACCCAACGTCTGCGCCATAGAAGTAAACGATGATATAAATTATGCTTATTACACTGAGAGCAAACAGTGGAGTCCTCGAAAAATTTGTGGCAAACCTACGTAAGCTTTTAATTTTACTCTCTGCTACTTTGCTTTCGATACGATGCACATGCAGTGCAGCTTTCGTTTGCTTTGCAGATTCGTAAGATACGACTGTTGCGCAGGCTATTACAAAGTCGCTGGGCATCCTGGATGCACAGGAGGTATTAGATGCAATTTTATCGAGATATTAGATATTTGTTTTCAAGTTCAATCATACTTCCGTTATACTTCTTTCAGTGAAACCGTTGATAAATCTCATAGAAACAACGCGACGAATGGGTTCGATAAAATTTGCAAAATTAATCGAGAGTTCGACGTTTGCGGAAGAATTGAAGAGTGGTCCACCGTTAACATTATTCGTACCATCCGACGAAGCTTTTGATGTACATATGTCTAATTTAAATATATAATCATGCGTAATCATTTGACACATTTTGATCGTTTTATTTTTCAGAACTATTTAAAAGTAAAAGGTATTCGTCAAGAATGGTTGTATAATGGTAACAGATATGTAAATTTAATTGCGAATCATATAGTAGACAGACGCGTATTATCAAATCAATGGCGAGCGAATCTTTTAATTCCATCGCGATTGCAAGGGAACGTGTTGAGAATCAATAAATTTTCTAACGGAGTAAGTGACCCGTTGAGGCTTATGTGTGCAAACCAATTGTTCAATAAGTGCTATCTTCTTCGTAGATGGAAACGGTGAATTGTCATCGAATCATTCGCAAGGACCAAATTGCCACTAATGGAGTTGTGCATGTAATCGACGGAGTTCTAGATCTGGCTTTGGCGCAAAATTCAGACATAATCGAGCTTGCCTCTAGAGATGGTAGATTCGAAATATTTACAAAAGCCTTGGAAAACAGCGAATTTGGGAATAGAATTAGACTGAGTGAAATACCATGTACTATATTTGCACCGACGGATCAAGCCTTCCATCATATTCCTAAAGCGCAATTGACCGATATGTTGGAAAATCCAGTTGCATTAAATGGTAATGAAATTATTTCGAATGCATTTATGTGTGTTGTTGTTTCTTCTGTGTTACGTATTATTTTGTTTAGCATTAATTGCCCATCATATCGTAACGCATCCCGTGTGCATGCCAAATATAATTTCGGAATATCGCGCAAACACGATGCAACGGCAAGAGTTAAAATTAAATTGCGGCCCGTACGGGCCCGTTGTAGACAACACAAACATAAAAAATGAAATGTATCATGGGAAAAATGGATTGCTTTATGTTCTTGATCGTGTGTTACTACCGGATCGAGGTAAATAATTTTTACGCGAAAAATATTCAAGAATGTTCTAAGAACCTCTCAATATGAATTACACATATTCCAGCTAAAACAATTTTGGATGTAGCTAAAGAGGAAGGACTATTTACATTTCTAGAAATAATTAAAGCAGCTGAATTGGAAGAAACTTTGAGACAGATGAAACACTTTACAATGTTTGCACCGTCTGAGACAGCAATGTATTGTATGTATTTGAATTTTATTACTGATAAACTCAAACGAACATATTTTGTTTCTTAACGTAAGATGCTCTTTTATAGCCCTATCAAATCAGAAACTCGTAGAATTGCAAAGAAATCGAAAGACTGCTCGGAACTTTGTTCTTAATCATATAGTTACGGGAACATATTTTACTGATGAAATTAGTAGCAATCAGGTGAGTTAAGCACAAAATTGAGTATTCGTGAACATATTCATCGGTAATTTTTCATGATTATAATTTATTATAGATTGCCAGAACTCTTGAAATAGGAATTCCATTACGCTTCCAAGTTTACCGTGGTAATTTTGGAATAGAAAACGCATTAATTATTAAAGCTGATAGAGAATGCAGCAATGGCGTCTTACATGTTATAAGTCACATTTTACATCCTGCAGAAGAATCTTTAGATTATATTTTAAGAAGAGAAGGCAATTTCAGGTAACTTGTTTCCAGAACACAACAAGAATCCGGAAAGTAATGAGAAATATAAGTGAAAAATTATTACAGCATTTGGTTGGACGCTATGGAAAGAATGAAAAGTATTCAACCACAAATATATGATCAATTTAAGCGCGCAAATTCTTCGTGTACGTACTTCGTTCCCTCGGACGAAGCATTCAGACAGCTAGGAAATGCCAAACTTCAAAAATTATTGGAAGATAGGAACTATTTAACAAAAGTAATATTATTTCTACGAACAAGTTGATTCAATCATAAATGTTTTTCGTTGTTTATTTTCAGACACTGCAAAATCATATCGTGGATAATATGTTACTTGCTGAAAGTTTTATGCCAGACTTGCAGTACACTGTCAGAACTAAAGGGAACCCGATAAATATTATGAGAAAAGATAATAGAATTTTAGTAAGTAATCGTTCAATGATTAATAAAAGATTAGAAAATGAACGTCTTACGAGATATAATTTTTAGGTAAACGATGCTACTCTTGTAAAGAGCGACATTTTGAATAAAGCTGGTGTTGCACATGAAATAAATTCAGTCTTATTACCTGATCAATGTTCTAATGGGTATAGAAGAATACACGATGGAACTACTACAAGGAAAGTGTGTCTTTGAGATGAATAATTAATTTATATTACTTACAGCACTTAATTACGATAATATGTATTATAATAATATGTACTATATATATTATTTATGCACTTATATACTATAATATGTAACCATTTATAATAATATAGAATCATTGCAATTAAATGTTTTATTAGCACTCACTACTTCAAAATATTTAACCATTCTTTCATTAACTGTTCAAAAAGTATAGTTTCTTTTTAGTTACATTTATACAGTTGGCTACACTTGAATATTATTTGCAACACGTGGGCTTAATAAATATTTGTCAATATTATTATGTTTATATTTGTATGGCATTATGACTGTTGATTCGAAAGAAGAACGATATTTTTATTACAATAGTTTAGCTATTTTATTAAAAGCTGTCGAAAATGAACGCACGACAATAGATCTTCGAAATGAAGCCTCAGTTTACGGAACTGTAGAGCATGCAGATGCGTAAGTAATTTTCCCACGTATCTTATCATTATTGACCTATATACTACCTATTATCTATATATATTTCGTTTTTTTTTTGTAGTTACATGAATGTTGTCATGAAAAACTGCGTCTTCACAGATCCTAGAGGGGATTCATACAGTTACACTATGTTTTTTGTGCAAGCAAGAAATATTCGTTTCGTTCATATTCCACCAAAAGTAAGTAATTTTAATGTATGAGTTATATACTGCACATAATTTTTAATTTTTTTGGAGTGATATTGTATATGAATATGCATATAAACTTCGTTTTATTGTACTTGAATGTTTTTTATAGTATTAGGTACATTATAATAGTTGGTATGTAGTATAGTAGTTGGTAGTTATATGGTATTTAAAGTATGTTCTTTTATGGAATTTGCCATTATATGAAAGTTTTACGTTTTATGGAATAATATGTTAGAAAAAATTTAATATTTTTTGTCGCGTTTCTATATATTGTTGTTGTATTGCCTAGGTATTTTTGAATTCATAGGTTGCATATCGGATAGTTATAATTTCAAGTACTTACAAGTTAAGATAATTCTTCTGTAAATATTGTTTGCTAACGTACAAATGTACATTTATGTACTATGTGATCGTAATAATTATAAAATATACAATTAACTTGAAATGATAAGAACTTGGTATCCATTTTACAAATCAGTAATATCTTGTTTACAAGTACAGAGTATTTTGAGATACAACGCTAGTGATAAATTAAAATTTTGCACCAATTTTCGAATTCCTACAAATTTGAAATATTTTAATACAACAGCATCAATTATTCCATCAACACAAGTTAACATGAGTGTATTTAAGTTCCTTGATTACGACTGTATTGGATTTGATTTGGACAATACACTTTTGCATTATAATGTGACAAACATGGTACATTTGATATATGAAACTCTAGCTAATTATTTAGTAACAGAAAGAGGCTATGACTCTAAACATTTATTAAAACCATTAGAAGATAAAGACTTAGACTTTATTCAGAAAGGATTATTCTTAGATTTTGAAAGAGGAAATATACTTAAAATAAATGCTAATGGTATAATTCAAAGAGCATGTCATGGAACTAATTTGTTAAGTATTGAAAAGATTAAAGAGATATATCCTGAACAGAGATGGGAAGCTACAGATGCTTTTTGTAATGACATGTTATCTACATGGAATGGCCCGTTATCAATGAAAATGAGAAGTTTATTAGATAATTTTGATATCGCCTCATCTCTTATTTTTGCAAGGTTAATAGATGCCTTTGATAAAGAACAAGGTGGTCCTCTTAATGAATATAATATTTGGCCTGATATGTTAGATGGATTCATTGAAATGTTTAACAGAGACCATTTTAAGATAGATAGAGGCTACTTTTTTCCTAGTCTTAGGGAGAATCCTGATAAATATATGCATAAATGTACTGCAAGAACTATCACTTGGCTTCAAGAATTAAAAAAACATTGTACTACTTTTCTTATTACTGGATCAAATGTAGATTTTGTTGATTTCACTGCTACTTATGCTCTTGGAGAAGATTGGCAATCTCTATTTGATATTGTTATTTGTTATGCAAAAAAGCCTGCCTTCTTTACTGAGAAACGTCCATTTTTTAACGTTGTAAATAAAGAAGAAGGTAATATCATAGAAAGCAAAGATTTAAAACGAGGTGGTATATATAGCCAAGGTAATTGGAAAGAACTTGCTGAATTTCTTGAAAATATATCTGGGAAACAAAATCCTCGTTATTTGTACGTAGGTGATAATCTTTTGCAAGATATTTATGTACCAAATTCATATGTACAATGTGATACAGTGGCTGTAATTGAGGAACAAATGTCTGAAGGAATGGTTCAGCAAAAATTATCACATCCAGATGAGAAAGTGTTAAATTCAACACTTTGGGGCTCATATTTTTGTTTAAAAGATTCTAAAGTTAATATGAACTCATTATGGGGACATGTTATCAAAAAATATTCAAAACTTTGCATACCTGAAATAGATTTGATAGCCCAACAGCCACTAGAAAAGTCTTATTTCTGTTTTAATGAAGAAAAATATAATGGATATTATCCTGCAGTGCCACTTAGTATATCTGCATTTTAAATTTACAAGTTTATCACATGTGATAAATGTGCTTTTTGTTAATCAGTAAATGAGAATTTTATAGCCTTATGTTACATTATACGTATAATATTTTTGTAATGTATTCTTAATTTAAGATACGTATTATACCAGCTATCAAGGAACAGTTGCAACGTTTGGTAGGGCACAAGAGAGATTTATCACATACTAAACGTACATTTAAAACAAAACGTGCTGAGCAAAAGCAACAGGAGGGACTAGCAGCAGTGGAGAAAATTTTAGAAAATAGAAAAAAGAGAGACCAAATGAATGATTAAAGACCGAATGATTAAAACAAAATTGATTAAAAAATAATAAATAACAGATTGACCATTTTACAGTATTTTTATTTACAATTTAATTTTTCATGTACAAAAATAACTTTTATGCAAACATGCATTGCACAAAATACAGTATAAGATAGTATAAAAGTGATCATTTTGTACAAATTTTAAGTACAATTAGCAGTAATAGACGTATAAACAAATATAAATAAAATTAATTTATTTAGTTATATCTATTAACACCTTGCTATTTTCAACATACCATTATAGCCTCATATATTTTTATAGTAACATTAACTAATATTTATTATAATCATATAATAAATATTTAATGATTTAACAGGTCTATAGTAAAAAGATTATCTCTCCATAATTGTAAAAAGAACTTTATATTATGTACCTATATACCTATATATCTATACATATTCTGTCATAAAATAATAATGCACAAGTATAAATAAAATTTTATGTTTGTAGAATAAGTAATACCTAACTGGATGAAATGTTTGTTATTTTCTTTGAACAGCAATTGCTATTCCCATTCCTCCACCAATACATAAGGCTGCAACACCTTTGTTTCCATCAATTCTTTCTAATGAATGTAATAAAGTTACTAATATTCTAGTACCTGTAACAGAATATACTTAGAATATATGTGTATACTACAAATACATATATGTATTTTCAATTATTTTGATTTTATTGTCATACCAGATGCACCAACAGGATGGCCTAAAGCAATAGCTCCACCGTTTATGTTAACTTTATGAAGATCTAAACCAAGAGTTCTTACACAAGCTATTGCTTGCGCTGCAAAAGCTTCGTTCAATTCATATAAATCTACTTCTTCTTTTGTCCATTTTGCTTTTTGCAACTGAAATGTTAATCTTTTTTTATTGCACGAATTTGCAAATCGTTATTAAACATTCATCTACTAACCACCAATTCAATTGCTGGAATAGGACCTGTGCCCATAATTCTTGGTTCTACTCCAACTTGAGCTACTGCAACAATTTTTGCCAGTGGAGAAAGTCCTTTTTTTATAGCAGTCTCTGCTGACATAAGAACTACTGCTGCTGCCCCGTCATTGATGCCAGAAGAATTACCAGCTGTAACTGTACCTTCAGCCTAACAATGAACATTGTTTTATGATTGAATATTTCAATTTATGAAACAAAAAAAAGAGTGTAATTAATCATACTTTCAAAAAGGCAGGTTTTAATTTTTGAAGGCTTTCAACAGTTGTTCCAGACTTAGGAAATTCATCTTTATTCACAATAATAGATTCTTTCCTAGTAGGCACAGTCACAGGGATGATTTCTTTGGTAAAATGACCTGCAGTAACTGCAGCCTGCACTTTTTCTTGAGATTTAACTGCAAACTCGTCTTGTTCTTCTCTACTTACTTTAAAGTCTTTAGCAACATTTTCAGCTATATATACATATATATAATATATATATATATATATAATTATAAAGCTTAAATTATATAGTTATAATAAAAGAATTTTGATATGAAAAAGATGTATCAATTACAACTCTTATACCTGTTATTCCCATATGAATTCCGTGAAATGAATCTGTCAAGCCATCAAACAATATATGATCCATTAAATTACAATCTCCTAGTTTTACACCATCTCTAATTTGTAAGATATGAGGACACTGGCTCATACTTTCTTGTCCACCAGCTACAACTATCTGGCTTTCTCCAGCTCTTATAGATACATAACCATTCAAGATTGCTCTAAAAATATATGTTTCTTGTAATTTGTATTCATAAATTATAACACGTAGAAAAATGTAAATATTAAAAAATTCATTAAAACATTTCTATTACTATTATGCTATTACTTATCATATGAAGTAATGATATACACGATAGCATATATGATTGGAAAGAGCTTCAGATTTTTGAAGAAAAATTACACTTACTTCAAACCCGAACCACATAGCATGTTAATTGTATAAGCAGGTACAGATATAGGAATACCAGCTTTCACTGCTGCTTGTCTCGCTGGATTTTGCCCTTGACCTGCTGTCAATACCTTTAAAAAAAAATCTCAAATATATTTTAAAATCATTACTTTCATTAGATTTCATAGATTTGTATTAAATTTAAATAGATTTAAATAAATAAATTTAAATTTAAATAGATTTAAATGAATAAATTTAAATAAATTTAAATTTAAATAGATTTGTTAAATTATATGTACATATTATATACAGGTTTTTTTTTGCATTCAGCAAATTAACATTTGATAATAATATTTATATATTTAATAATTCGAATTTTAAATAAAAATAATCTCAGTTTACCTGTCCAATAATTACTTCAGAAATATCCACAGGTTTAACATGAGCTCTTACAAGACTCTCTTTAATGACTATACTTCCTAAATCTGCTCCTTTCAATGATGATAAGGAACCATGAAAAGATCCTAAAAATAATAAAATATTTTATAAAACAATGAAAAAATATATATTATTGTGATGGAAAAATAAAACAAAAATATATATTATTGTGCTATAGAAATAAAATACAGAAATAAAAGCAATACAAAAATAACAATAATTGTAAAAAAAAAAAAAAAAAAAAATATAGGAATCGTTAATATAACAATAATATGTATATGATTTGAATAGAATATTTTTATTTTAAATTATAGTAACAAAATATAAATATTATATTGGTTATAAATGTACAAGATAGATATTGTTATTATTTAAATTGAAAGGTATTTATTTTGTTAGAATAGAACTAAATAATTTGTTACAATAAATTAATAAGAGAACGAAATATGTCTTTAACAGTATGCCTAATACTTTTTCAATTTTCATGAAAAACACTTTTTCATTGCACTTTTCATTATAGAAAAAAATAATCGTAATTTAAAATTTGATTGTTTACACTATGGCATTTAAACTGGGTTAATAATATAGTATTGAATAAACGTTATTATTTTTAATTGTTGTATCATTCAAAATTGCAATGAACAAATTTATACCTATGGGTGTCCTGACTGCCGATATTATTACAACGTCGCTGTGGTTCATGTTGAAAATTTACTAAAAACCACGTCTGAACCTCTGGAAAACCGGACGAAGACTACCGCCACGAACTGATGTAGCAGAAATAAGTTAGAAATACTAGCGATACCTAAACCAGTAACGGCTTAATGAAAGTATGTCAATCGAAATGTAGGTGCATTCTTTCCTAGATAGTTCCACGTATGTCCGATTGAACGCGTACTGCATTTTTTATTTACTTTATCTTGCGTATTTCATTTTACTATGTTATTCATTTCGTTATTCTATTATATCTCATTTTTTCACTCGAACGAACATTTTATACGATCAGAGTGTCAAGATATCTCTGCTGTTTCAGATGTGATACGTTCCTGATCAACGTCATCGGCTGGTTAACTTTTAATTCGGCGTACAGGTGGCGCTGAACCACCAATTGTGAGGTCGCGGTGGTGCTCGTTTGTTTTTACCCAGCGTGCATTGTGAACAGTGACTGGTGCTAAGATGGCCGACAACAAGGAGGAGATTTCGGAGCTCGTCGAAAAGCGAGGTATTTATCACAGTTGTTGGATTTACTTTTCGTGATCATCGTTTAGAGTAGAAGCCCGATGCACGGCGAGCGTGTCGATGATCTCGGACGGACGGTATGATCCGTAGTTGTGATAAAAATCACGCCATCTGCACGCACGGTGTTCAGGAGGAATGATCGGGAAAATCGACGTGAATATACCAACGAATCGGCCCTGTTTTCCGTGTCTCTCGCGATCGTAGCGTTGTCCACGAATAGTTAACCTAGCTTACGTCGACGGGGACGTGTCTGTCAACGCGACGTCAATTTCGACCAGCGCCAAACATGCCACGATTTGACAGGCTACGAGCACTATTCGGTTGCACGACACCCATCGTACAGTGTGTGTAGTACATGCGAGCAGACAGAATACCATGCTCGTTCTCATATGTCCGCCTAAGCGCTATGCTCGTTACTCATTAAGGTCATAACGCCGACGGCCTTGCAATTCGCACCGTCGCTGAAGTAATCTCACTCGAGATTACCGTTATCTCTTACCGCGAATTTATTGCCGGCTGATTCGTCTATAACATCAACCAATGCGCGTAGTGTGCGCGTGTTGCCTATGGGTTAGGTTTCCAGTCACGGTACGTCGGCCACGGGTAGCGAATTTGCCAGTGTTTTCGAAGATACGACACGTTCGCGGCACGCAGCCGGCCGATAATAAACGCATGATGTCACGATCAATTTCTCTTTGGCATAAACGCCCCCCGATGATCGGTTGCCACTTGACGTTACGTGCTGCCGTTATGTCTTGTGGAATTTGATTTTCGATATGTCGTCGTCCATGTTCGAAACACTTTGGACGTGTTTAATTCGTAAATCTCTCCTCGTTTCCAATTTTTGACAAAAGACACAATATACGTATATAAGTTAAGTACGTGCACGTTCGTAGAGCTGTAATGTTTGTTTTGATGTCGGGGGAAAATTACCGTGTACAGTAACACGTGGTGCGCGTTCCTTCGCGACAATTTAGCTGTCGCAGCTGTATAAAACAAGAGCCACGTTATCTTTATTTCTACAACCTACAGCGTGTGTTTATCAGGCTGGTGGTGCGTGTTTAACATTGTCATTCGCGAGTGTACGTAGATCAGTAAACTCAGTCACTCGCTCGGTGCGTAATTATCGTTCATCGGCAATCGAGTGGCTTTTAATATGTACCGACTGCCGTTGTTTCTGCGATCGTTCAATGGGTAATTGTTTCCTTTTTCCGTGGGAACGATATTCTCGAGCGTTACGGGGCAACACCGAACGGACTGCCGGATCAACCGGTGCGATTAGCATCACGGAATGATCAATCGAGATTTCTGCTCGTCTTTTGTACATAATGCGATTAACTGTTACACGCGTCGTGGTATTATGCGGCAAGGCTCGCACCGGTGTGCTGCCCGGTGTTGCGCGTCGAACCAGTTCCCATGCGTCTTTATTAGAATTTTCTCTCTCCGCGGACGTCTCTCCCCGGTTGCGCCTTTAATATGGATCAGTCCTGGCGTGTGCAGACATCTTGGCGAAGAGCAACGATATCGAACAATTCATTCTCGCGTGAATCGCGAGATGTGGCGCTCCCAGGCATCGCGTGACTCTCTGTTCTCCGTTCTCCTCGCTACGTTCTTTCCGTTTAATATCCGCTTAATCCATTCGGCTACTCCTTTGTCGTTGTTCGTTTCGCTGATATTCCAGAAATATCGCGATGATAACGATCTCTTTCGTAGACTAACGGATCGATATTCTCGCTTAGTATATTCCACTCGTGTCCCGTTTCAACGTAGCGTCCCTAGCAAACTACGTTTGATTTTAACGTAACGCCCATATTTGTTTTTGCGTTGAAAATTTTTTTTTAACGAGATCAGATGTGATGCAACGTTCAAGTCGAAAACATTCATCGTGACAAAATATACAATTTCCGCAGAATGAGAGTTAATTTTAGACTTTCAACAGAGGTTACTTAAATTTCTTTCCTTTTTGCTCGCTCTACGTGTATCTTTGTCCAGCTGTTTTTGTATTGTTGGATCGTGTCGACCAGCTGACGTTAGATTCTTATTTTAACGGAAGTTGATCATTCAATGCTCCACGAGAGTTTAACGCACATATGTTCGGCTATCGGAAACCGAGTATCGGCTACTCGAGTAACGCAGATTTCCCAAATTATTTCCGGTGACGTGTCGCGAAGAATATTCACGTTACACGTGGTGGTGCCATTTACGTTCGTGTGTTGCGTAGGTAGGAAGGTCTACGAACCGCGAGCGAATAATTCGAAAATAAGGTCGCCGGGTTTATGACTCGCTGGTGTTCTCAATTTTACTAACAGCCTAGTTAATAACCACCACGTAAATTATCTCTTTCCGGTTTGCACGAAAATATTCCAATATTTGACTTTATCTGTTTGAAACTTTATCGCCACACGAATATTTTAATTTTCCTGTAATTGAAAGTTGCGGAAAAAGGACCAAGTTCGATCTATTTTTTTTTCCGCGAAGAAGCGTAATATCAAAATACTATATTTTTCTTCAATTCGTCCACGAGGGAATAATTGGTCAACGGATGGAACGTCTAAGTTTAATCAGCGCCGGTCCAGCGATCCGATTGATTAAATTTGGCCCTCCTAATTAATCGTAACGAATGCAGAATTACGCGCAATTAAATCGTAACCCGAAATTACCATCGGGCTCGGCCGTTTAGCGGTTGCACGAACGTCGGGAGAGCGTGCGCGAGGCACGAGCACACGCTGCGATGGAAACGTGACTTTCCGTGCGGTGATGAGGCGTGAATAAACGAAGCCTCGATAGATATTCTTCGCTGATCTGCTCTATTTGCCGTCCCGTCCGTGCGCGTGGTACGTGCTGGTAATTTTCTATTAATATTTGCATCTATAATAACGCGTGTATGTATTTAGTGGTTCGAACGCAGAAACGTCGTCTTTGAGAGATCGTCAGAAATACTACGTAATATACGTACGTGTTTCGTTTCCCTGTATTCCGTTGTTCCCGAGGTTTCTTCCAGTACAAATAAACCGTGAGCTAGTCACAGGATGCAACAGATGACGGAGGATACTCAAGTAGGTTGCATTTATTTATTCGTGGTGGCGTAGAACCGCCATTCGATAACGGTACGTCATTGTTTTGGCGTGGTCAGAAGCCGCATTTTCAACGTCGTCGAGCCACCGTGTGTAAATAACCGCTGAAACAATTTTTCTCTCTCCCTATTCCAGTCCCGTTGTCTTCTTTCGTCTTTTTTCTTTTCTTTTTTTTTTTTGCCCCTTCCCTCCGATTCGTATATATACACGGCACGCATCCTTAAACGAGCAAATTATCGACTTTCGAGGGTCGAACAGCAGCGTGCGTGCTGCAAACGATCATCCTCCTCGTCTCTCGTTCCACTTTACCGGTCCAAGTGCGGCTGGTACGCGCAAACGTATGCGCTGTTAAGCAAAATCACTGATAATCCGTCCTTGTCGTCCACAGACGCGTATGTAAATGGACATTGCATTTTTTTTTTTTTTTTCTCCATTTGGATCCATTGACGATCACGCGATGAACGGATATCTTCGGTTCCGTTCCGTTCCGTTCCGTTACGTTCTTCGTAGCTCTTTGATTGAAACCTTGAGATTAATCTTTCATTCATTCGTTGAAATTCATGGTTAATTTCGCGACATTCGTCGCGTATGGTTCGCGCGGTAGCCTAGATATCGTGATATTCAGAACGAACGGGAACGAAGAGAGGGCGGTGTGTCGTCGTGTCCTTGTGTCGTGTAACGCTTTTATCGCTTTGCCACGGCCACGCGGGGGGTGGGTGGGGGTGGGGATGTTATAAACAGGAAACGATGCGAAACGTTTTAAATTGGCCGGCATTTGTGCGACACTGAATCGGCAAAGGAAGGGAAGGCTCTAGCCTCTGACCGTTTAATAAATCGTCCCGTTCTATTGATAAGTACCTAGTCCGGGGAGAGACGTGTCGCAGTTTCACGCGCGTTCTTCGTGCTCTACCAGAATCAATATCCTACCTCTCTTCTATCGTCCCGTACGAACGCGGTTTCGTTCCGTAATTTACTTTGTCGCGTTTGATCTCTCGAGGGCTTCGAGGGAGACGGACGTAAAGTTTTTTTTTTTTTTTTCTAACGAACAGCGCACGATGTGCGTGGTTTCCAGGCGGTACACACGGAGGTGCATATGCACGATGCATGTTATTCCACCGATCTAAATCAGCGTTTCGTTCTAGCTGCTCCGTACTAGGTGACCACTAATTACCAACGTAACGCCGCGCTATGTAATACGCACTAATTATTTTAACACCGTTACGTAATCGTTCACCGAACACTGTTTTCGATCAGCATTTCCTGCCTTGCCAGACGGTTCTCCGAACGTTTCTCAGCGTGGCGAGGAAAAAGCGAAACTCGAGATAATCGCGGTGGTTAATTAAGGCTGTGTAACTAGCATCTGGCAGTTGATGCAGGAATAATAACGAATTCGTCTTTTTTTGCGCATCGTTGTATCTGCGTTTTTGCATTTCCCAGCGTTTCAACGCCGCAACCTTTGCTCACGAATACGCAACCTTTGCTCACGAATACGCAACCTTTGCTCACGAATACATTAGAACATTGTAGTACTTTTTGTATTTTTCCGCTGTAACTTGTTTCTTTCGCTCAATGGATCGATATTTTTAGTATCTCGCCGTGACAAATGTCTGCGCCACGACACCCCGTTTCGATGCTAAATTTCATCGCCAAACGATTCCAGTATTTATGGAGATGAATCAATACTTCGTCCCCATCTTTTTTTTTTTTTTTTTTTAATCACTGAAAGTGATTTTAGCGGAGGTAACCCAGAAAATCGGGCCTCTTCAGGTGCAACGCTAATGCAACGAAAATTAGCGATTGGTTGATTTGGGTCACGTGATTTGCGAGGGGGCGTGGGATAGACCTCGAGTAGGAGTGGCGTTGTCTTGTTTTCTATCGATTTAAATGTGTTTCCTAGTCAACAGTTGCTTCTGGACCTTTCAGTGAGACGAATCGTACTGGGGTACAAGTCGTGCAGTTTTTCTTTTTCACAAGAAAGCGATCTTCTCAACAGAGAAGCTCCTTTAATTAATTTCCTTTAACTTCCCATTTTCTTTCTGCTTGAGAATTTTCTAAATTAATCAAGTAAATCAGGATTATTTTGAAATTACCAGGAATATCTTCATCGGTTGATATTTTCGATCCTACGTAGCAATTTCCTCTGTGACGATCATTTGCAATTAGTAGCGTCGATCAAAGCGTCGATTACGCAATCGATTGATTATTGATATCTCGTCCGCGATGCCAGAATTTTTCGAATGCGAGAATCGCACGACCGTCGTGAAAATTCACGCGTGAAGATTCGGTCGCCGAAGTGTATCGGTGTATCTGGCCGGACGAGACGATTATCGACGGAAAGTCGAAGGAAAAAAAAAGCCGCTAACACGCGGCGTACAGAGGAGCGAGAGACCTGGCCGTTCGCACGATTTATTACGGCTTAAATTGGCGCATGCGTCACACCGGTGTACGTGACTAACCGGAACTTTCCTTCCACGGTAATGCACGTGGATCATGCGGTATGCCAACGGTGGATGTGATCTCTCGATGGCCAGGTCTCGCGAGAAATTACCGCGAGAGAGAAGTTCGCCGTTCCCTCGTGAAACCTGTACGCTCCGCGTTTTCGCGCGTCGCGCTTGTTGAACTCGAACTTGCAATTAATCTCGACGATTTCCGTGTCATCGATCCATCACGTTACCTCGATTAGTTACCGTCTTGGGACGAAATTGTAAGATCGTGGGATTGCGGCCAGCCTCTCTAACACTGAAAAAGGCGGTATAGATGTAACGAGATATAAGATAAAGATCAAAGAGTTGTTTAATTTATCATCTGTTGCTCCCGTCCGCCGCTCTCATTTTGCGGCTGCAATTTTGTCGCTTTCGCGGGAATTTCAAAAATATAAATTCAATGTTTCACGTTGATTAAAAATACGACAAAATTGGCGGCTAATGGATTGACGAAACGATCGATTCTTCGGGACTTTGATTCTCTTTCAATGATTCATTCTGAGCTCGCTCGTTTCTCGATCGAACGTGCTCTCGGAGACCTCGCACGTTCGGCACATATCCCTGCCACGTGCAGTCAGTCAAATTGCCATCAAACGGCATCGTTCATCAAAGTTTATTCTCGACACGAATTCTCACTTCCACGAAACGATCTCCAACCGAGGAATACGCTTTATCGTTTGCAAAGAACAATGTCAGAAAATTTACGACGTTCTTGAGTTGGACTCTGGTTAATCTGTGCATTATCACTATCACGTATCGATTAGCTAGTCTCGATTTAAAATGTTCATCGAACGTGACGAGTTCGTTATCGTCTGCAGACGCTGATATCGAAAACTTGAATCAATCCGAATCACAGGAATAGGCTCGCAGTTATATTATATTATAGATTCAAGGGATTCACGAATATTTCCGAAAGTCTTAATTTATACATTCTCGTTTAAAGTAACACGTGCCGGGGAAATTCATATTTTTAGCAGAATTCCGCGCGTCCGTTTTGTTTTTCGGAAAGTTTAGATATCGCGCGTCACTGAGGCTTGTCGAGTTACGTAAGTTATATTTAGGGAAAAGTGAATAAGAGTGGTGATTGAACGCGTTGAGCCTGCGAACCCGAGGCGCGCGATAATTATAGTCTCCGCGATTTTAATTTCGAACGTTGTAAATTTTGTTTTTTTTTTTTTTTTTTTATTTGAAATCGACGCAACAAAACGATATCCCACAATTTCAAAAAAGATGTAGAGTCTGTACACTTGTATATTTATGGCCAGAAAATGCGCGAAAACAAATTTTTGTAGGCTGTGAACGAAACGATGCAATTTAACTATATTTAATCCTAATAAAAACTGGTTATGAGCTATTTTAAGTGACTGTATCTCGAAAGTGAAAGCGTACAATATACGATGTTTCTTAGATACTAGGTCTGTATCGCGATACAAATTTTCCAGGAACCGTGAACTCGCGTCCAGATGTCGCGTGTCGTAGAGACGATTCTTCAATTTTTACGTTTCACTTCCTGCGCGCGTTCTTGACGCATTGCTTGACTCAGTCGTTGGCACGTTGCCTGTTCAGTGTCGTCACACGACGTCCCAGAGCTCGACTCGAAAAAAGAAGAGCAGCCTGCATCCGCAGACGGTACGCAACCTTCGTACCTTCTATCTGCACCCTTCCCTCTTCCCACAGCACCCGGTGTTAAACAGAAATTCCGCTCAGAAACGTTCCATCCTCAATTATCTCTCGGTCAACTATTTTTCCAATCCATAGACAACGCTTCGTATAAATTTTACAGTAACTCTACATATATATGTGAAGTTTTTGACTCGTGTCGATCAAAATCAGATTCTCATATTTTTGGCAATTTTAGTGGTCATCCTTTAGTGAAAGATGAAGAACATGTTTCACTTATTGAAAATCTTTGTGTAGCTATTTTAGTCATGCCAGTTAGTTGCTGATATACCGATTATAGCATGATTTTTTTAATACATTTGTCGGGGGCATGATTCTTCCTCACAGATGCAGAGTTTTCGTAAAAAATTATCGATATCACTCGTTGCATTTTGCGTTGTATCAGTTGGTATTGATTGCTTACGCAATAGTTTACATATCTACAGACATAATTATATTCGTAGAATTGTAAATGTTTATGCTGCCATACGTCTCTCGTTTAAATTGTAAATACAGAGAAATAAGAGAGGAATGCAATTTGGCTTATTCAAACTTATCAAATCACATTAATTAAACATTAAATAGTCTTAGTTAGTTTATGTTAAATCTGAGTTTGATCGAAGTCCTGTGTTCGTTTCGCACCTAACAGAAATAAATTATCTACTTTAGAATCGGAAAAATCTTTACGCTCGATCGCCGTTTTCTCGACACTTGGAAGCCTCGAATATAGACGAATATAGAGTGAAAAAATTGGTGAACGGTTCATTGATCTTGGCAAAAATTCAGTTACCTCCGTCTCTACATACAGGGTGTCTCAATATAGTCGAGCATGAGAAAGAAGAGTAAAATTTTTTCATTAAAGTCTTCGTTTTCGAGAAAATCGAGCTCGACGATTTATCAAATATACACGAATTTGGTTAATTCCGCACTGGAATAATCGATGCGAGAAGTGAAAAATATGTCGAATAAAATTTGTTTGTTTAAGGTGTCATTTTCAAGTAAATAGACTTTGATCTTCTTGATACGAAGTATCTCACAAAAAAAATCTTATTCTACGTTCTTTACTTACTTTCGTACATGAATAACCTCTTGTCACGTCATTAATTACCTAAATTCAAGTATAACGTTAATAAATTTTCAAACTCGATTTTTTCTCGAAAACGAGAAATTTTATTCTTCCTCTTCAATTTATTTTTTCACCAGTAGACTTACTCACTACTCGATTGTACCATCTTGAGACACTTTGTACCTATGCATGTGTTTGATGGCGCGAGATCGGAAGCAGAACATTGAACCCATCAGCTAGACGGGTTGTTCGATGATTAGAAATTTTTATAATTGGAGGAAAGTAGTCAGATTCAGTTAGATCTCAATTTTTATAAACACAAATTTATTTATTGGGTTGGCAACTAAGTCATTGCCGCTTTTGTCGATAGATTCACTCTACACTTTCTTCTTGTTTTGTTAACGTGGTCAGAGCATCTAACCTATATTTTTTTCTTACTGTGTGGACTTGTACTTTTAATTAGTAAAAAGATTATATCGATTAGTTGTTTAGTTTTGTTTTTATCCCAATTTAAAAATGGAAAAACAGGACGTGCACTTCCGACACATTTTATTGTATTACTTCCGAAAAGGCAAGAACGCATCGCAAGCACAAAAGAAGTTATGTGCCGTATATGGAGATGAAGCCTTAAAAGAAAGGCAGTGTCGAAATTGGTTTGAATGATTTCGTTCTGGTGATTTTTCACTGAAAAATGCACAACGATCTGGCCGCCTAGTCGAAGTGGTGGATGAAACCCATATCAAGGCCATTATCGATTCAGATCGTCACACAGCACAACACGAGACATTGCAGAGAAGCTCAATGTATCGCATACATGCATTGAAAAAAAATTAAAAACCCTTGGTTATGTCAAGAAACAAAAATTCTGAATTTTCCTTCTTATTTGAAATCGGCAATGACTTAGTTTGCCAACCCAATAGAACAAAAACCGGCGCGACTTGTATCTTTCAGCGGTCTTCGTACAGGGGCCAGAAATTGAGCCAACTCGTCTTTCCCGATTTATCGGGTTAAAAATACACAGGAAGCAGGCTGTGTGTATTTCACGGCCCTTTGTGCAGGGTCGTGTCGGTTAGTCGAACTGGCTGGCGTTCGGGAAAACGGCGGCTGCGGCTACGTTTCACAAGGGCGGAGAGAGAATCGCGAAGGTGAACGGGGCGAGAGGTGTAGGCCCGCGAAGCGGTTACAGGGGGTGTGTGGAGATGGTAAAGCGACGGTGGAGGGAAAGAAGGGAACGTGGTGCATCGACTCGACACAAGGGAAGGGGGTTGATTCATCGCGGAGGCCGCACTCGGCTTCACGCAGTCGTAGAACGAATCTCGTTCATCGCGATCCTGGACGAGCGGGAGCAGCCAGTTACGCGTCTTCCGCGCGAAAGTCAAGGACGCGAGTCGACGGAATTCCCGCTCCAGCGTCCCCGAGGCACGCGAGACAATCGAGAAAGTAATCGTTTGCTGGTACGGCACGTGTTCAATACGCTTTTCGGCGTATCGGTGCTCTCGTCGTCACGGAGAAAAGAGGAGTCGTCGTCGTCGTCGTCGTCGTCGTCGTCGGGGTTTTTTGATCTCTTCGGCTCTTGTACCGCGAAGGGTCATTTGTGATCATTCGCAAAGATCTGAGGTCATCGCGATGATACGAAAATTCTATATACTGTCAGCTGACAGCCGTTCCGTACGAATCGATTATGGAAAACGAGGAGACTGTTGGACTGTAGAGTTTCTATGACAATGCACGCCTACGCGATATTCTAAGCAGGTGATTCATCCTTCACGTGTTCGAGCTGGCTTTAAATATTCAATTTGTCCCGATTACCTTTTTCGGTCGATCAGCTGCGCATCCGTCAAATGGACGATCAGATTTTCGTCTCCTCTTTCCTCGCGACGAGCACGTTTTCAATTTCGTTTCATTTCGTCACGAATTTGAAATAACGTTTGGTGTGAAACAGTTTATCGACAGGCTGGATCGCGAGTGCTCAGAATGGTGGTCGCGATGCTCACCGACTACGGGCAGTCTGATTTAGGTATGTGATACGCAACATTCCCGTTCGTCTCGTGTGCAAACGGACTACCGTTTCTTTTCGACTCGACTATTCTCCGACGAGACCCCGGTTGTTACGTACGTACCATCGTTCGAAATAAACAGAGACAACGTTCTGCAACGTTGCTAAAAGGACGTGATTAATGCGTCGCAAGTAGCAAACAAACGTTACCCTCCAGAAACGTTTATCACAGAGCAACTTCGTAATCGCGCTTATCGATCGTCTGCTAATTTTTGCAAGTGTTTTCAGTCCCGTTGTTTGCGAAACACACGTACATACATACATACACGTTCCTCAGTCACGTTCTTAGGAGAAATTGCTGAGTGTAACGCGAAGTTTGTGCGAGAAAACACACGCTAGGGGGCGATCGATGTCCGAGCGATTTCCGAGGAATTCTTCGTATGCAAAAATGTCGAAAAGGAGAAAATAGAGCGCAAGTCGCTCGAGCGATCGTTGTTATCGGCAGAACGGAAGCTTTTACGCAAACTGGTCGCGAAACAACCTCGAAATTCGTCGCAGCGAATTTGCAATCCCGCAACGTTCAACCGGTCCTACGGATCACTCCGTTAAATTGCACAGAACGGAGCAACGGTATTACGCGAAACGAGCCGTTTAATTCGCCGCAGTGATAAAAATTCCACGGGTCTGTTTCGCGCTGCGACGTTGTGTCGCGTCACTGTTCGCCGATTCATCGATTTCACGACGAAATCCTTTTTTGTCTGTTGCATCGAGAACTGTTTTCACGGCGGAACAAAGGCCCAGGTGTCCGTACTCTGCTGTCTCTCTTTCACGTTATCGTGCTTTTTATAAGGTCGAGATCCTTTGTCGCGTTTCAACGCGACAATGCTCCGCGACTTTCGCTACTTGCGGACACGTGCTTCGGCAATCGACACGAGATTTACCGTGCGTAACTACGTGGAAAGCGTGGAAATTCGTTTCGGTAAACGTGACGAATCGTGTCCGTTTCAGAAACCATACAGCGCGTTTCGTTTCAAGCGAGCGAAACGAAAAGAAATAACAAAGTAGAGTTACGTGTTTTTTGTCATCTGTGTTTTGTGTCACACGATCGTTTAGATTTTAATTGTAACTTATTCTCTCGAATTGTAAGGAAATGCGAGAACTTACATCAGCAACGTTGGAACAACGCAACCAGTGTGCGTCAGCAAGCACGTTGGCCATTTAGTTTCTCTCGAATTTCCAGAAAATATAGCCGAGGTCGGTCGAGAGATCTTCCAAGTGTCGTCAACATTGTCACAAGTCATTGCAAACGTAGCTCGACAACCGCCAAATTGTGCGTCTTGTGTTTAACGCTTGAACCGCAAAGTCTGAATCATTCCTGGCTCGTTGCCCTATACCCCCAGCAATTCTTAGTTCGTCTATCTAGCGATTAATCAAAGATGACGCACGTCCCCCGCTCGATGAGAGTGACACAAGCCGTGTGATTTAGGCCAGTAACAGAAATCGTATTGCACACTTGTTCGAACACTTGAACATTTTTTTCTTCTTTCCCTTGCTTGCTCGAAGTGACACGTTCATTCGCACCTTACGTGTCGTATCGTCGGCATTTTTTTAAATGTTGTTCTAGCAGCCTTTGACCGTGTCACAGCAGCTCTCCACTCGACGAGAGGAAAGTGAAGATTTTTACGTATAGGAAAGTTGGTTCCAAATTTATGTTTGCACTGTACTCACCGTTCGAAGGTGTCAAAAGACCTTTCGAGCCCGTGGTATCGCACGCACCGCCATGTTGGACGGACGAAATCAAATATTTGCTCGATGATTGTCGCGTTTCCTGGTACCTGTATCTCAAAAACCGGTATTTGTCGCGTATCCAGTGACACGAAGCATCTGTTCATGTAAAGAAAAAAAAAGAAAAAAAAAGAAAAAAATGATACGACACACGGAAAATGTGACTGCCTAAAAATACTTGATTCTTAAAGATTTTTAGCGAGTGAAGATCACACATGGAAGACGTTATATATAAGACATATATATCTCTCGTATTTTATAAAAGTTTTCGGATTGAACACGACGTCAACGAATCCCATAGCAAAAACTGTCTTTGCATTTCGGCAGTTAATTGAATTAATTGAATCCTTAATTAAGTCAAGACGGATATTCGCCGGCAAGCGCACATACGCACACATACGATTACGGAAAAGGAGTCGGGGGGCTATTCTGCGCGTGCATTGTCGCGTCGCGATTCACGAGGCATTGTTCCTCGCGCTTTTCAGGCCAGGCCAGAAAAAAGTGCAGCTGCCTTTTCCTTTTGTACACCGGGTTCTCGTGCCAATCTAGATTCCGCGAGATCATAGATTACACCGTCGAAACACGCTTCGGAAAGCCTCCGCGAATGTCCCGTTCCTCCAGCTCTTACGCTACCCTTTCTTTTTCCAATTCCCCATCCGCACGATCCTCTCGCACATTCGCGTCTCCGATAAGGGAAAATCTCCGTGAGACTGATCTTTCTCGATGCGCGCGAATTTGGCTCGAGCTTGGCTGAAATGTTAATCAGCGACCGGGTGAAAGGTCGACGCGTGCCACAGTTTCTCTTTTCAAATCCTAGTGGCAATTCAGACGGTTGCGTCACTGTCTCGGACGGGACAATTAATGCTAGAATTATCGATCACTGAGGCAACGTATGATGGTATCTTTGTCAGTGAACTTTATGTGAATGAACTTTAACCGAGTTATATTTGGTAAAATTGTAATTTAAAATTAGATTGAAAATAAATTCCTGCTTGAATAAAACGATCTTTGTCTGTCTGTGTTTTATTCGAGAAATCAAGAAATATTCTCGCATTTTTGATTACTTCTAGTTTTAATTATTTTCTCGCGATTGAAAAATCAAGTATTCGTGTATTATCAGACAGCCGATCGCTAACTTAAAAAAAAAGTCGCACGATCAATCCAGCATTTCTGCGCTCGATTGTCACCTGTCCGTTGCTCTAATTGCGTTTGCATAACTGGCAACGAACTGGAACGCGAAAACGATTGCACACGCGATTTTCGTCGATATTATTATTTGGTTACTTCGTAACATTGCGGGCGCGGGTTCCGTGATATAGTCAGTGACTTTATGCCGCCTAATTGAATATTATAAGCGCGTATCGTGATTCACGTGTGCGTGATTGAATAAATGTTTGCGGTTGAAACACCGACGAAACGTTGCTCGGAATATTGTACAACCGTCACGGTATATTTTCCGCATTTGTAGGATTTTTGTGTATTTATAGAAGATTCGAGGAATGCGAGAATGTGCGAAATATCAGAAGCAGTAGAAATTTTCCGTTCTTCGTGGTCTTTAACTGCGTTCACAAATATATTTGCAATTCCATAAAATTCCATACATCTATCTATAATTTAGACTCGTAAATTACGCTAGTCAACAGCAAGTATGTTTCACGTGGCCCCGTGGTAAGGTAGAGCGGGGGAATAGTCCCAATTTAGTGGAGACTTTTATATTACGTATTTCACGTACTTCGATTATCACGCTGGAACGTATCGTCACGTGTTAAATCACGTGTTCGCTCTGCAACAGTACGTTTCGACGATATCGCTGGAACATTTAGCAAAAGCCTGCAAACAATTACCTGCAGTTTGCACGCTAATTCCTAGACGGGTGTGAACTTACGTTCGATTACAGCGAGAGCTGAGCCGAAGCTCGAGAGACGAGGAAATTTGAAAGGAACGCGACACACGTCGTGCGCAATCGAAATTCCGGAAAGTCGAATCTGTTTTTCTCTACGAAACGGACCGCTCGTTCTAATGGTTCTCCAACGTGGCGCGCTTTAACTGCAATTGCGCAACCCGTGCATTCTCTCCGAACTTTTAAATACCTTGGGACTAGAAGGAGACAAGCGTTGATCAATCGTCGGCGTCCGACGCGTTTTCAAATAATAATAAATCGATCTTACAAAGGCCGATCTCGCGGGGCATTGCGTGGCCGTTCGCGTTACACGGTTGACCTATTCGCGCAGGTATTTGCGTGGAACGCGCAACAAATTGCTGCGCCTCTCTCGTTAGGAGCCGACCAATTCGCCGCGAGTGCCCGCTCGCGTTCGCCCGTACATTTTTGCATTACATCACTCCTCGTTTATGCTCGACGCGACCGAGATGCAACGAGCACGAAATACTACGAATGACCGACGTGAATCTAAATGCATCAACAGATCCATCTTTTTTCTGGTTTTTTTTTTATCACTGAAAGTGATTTTGGCGGGGGTAACGCAGAAAATCGGACATCTTTAGGTGCAACGCTGTAATATGCAACGAAAATTAGCGATTGGTTGATTTCGGTCACGTGATTCGTGAGGGGGCGTGGCGTAGACCTCGAGTAGGAGTGGCGTTGTCTGGTACTGAGCGATCGCGCCTGTAATTTGTTTTCTATCGATTCAAATCGTTTTGCTTGCGTATCGATAAAATTTTATGGCAAAAAAGTCGTCTTCATTTCCCAAGTCGGAACAGTTGCTTCTAGACCTTTCAGTGAGACGAATCGTACTGGAGTACAAGTCGTGCAGTTTTTTTGTTACTTTTGTGTGTGCTGTCGCGGAGTTCGTTCGCGCTAGATTGCGGGTAGATAGTTCCGCTCTCGGTCGTACAAAACTGAGCTCTGATGGCTTCTCGGATTTGAAGACGCAGAGTCGAAATTGCAAAGCAAGGAAGAAATGAGGCAACAATGCGTGCGAAACGTAAAGGAATACGAGCTGTAGTCGAGCAACGCGGAGGAAACGTGAAATATTTCTATAAATGTTTTACAATTGAATTTTTACAATTTTGGAGAAACATGTTTCCTCTTCAGTTTTCCACTCTGCCATGTGATGTAAAATCATTTCCGAAAAGAACAAATTCACGACTTAAAGTGCAGGCTTAACACGAGATCGTTATATAATTTTTTTTTTTTACGACGTTATATTAGTTTAATAAAATTATCGGCAATTTTTCATTGTCAGTGGTACAATTATGCTCTTTACTGTATAATTAATTTAAAAAGTAAAAATACATATTAGGAAAGCGATACTTTTATGCAACCAGCTGGAACAGTAATATGAAAAAGAAGCTACTTTTGTCTGAAATATGTAAAATATACAATCACGTGATTGATAAATACAAAGCTTGCCTACACCTCAGAAAAACTATAACAAAAAGTCCAGAAAATCCTTACCGATGCTAATTCGATAGCCAGAAGCAGTAATGCATATCGCGTGACGAAGAGAACGAAGAGAACGAAGAGAACGGACCAATCACTCGCGCATCAACTCCAATCGTCCCGACCGTAACTACGCTTGATTGCGTCGTAGAGAAACGCGTGTGTGATATTGAAGAAAATTCGCGAGCTCGGTATGCATATCGGCGACCCGGAAAACGAATAAATTGATTCCTCGAGCTTGCATACATTTCTTTGCAGGTCAACCGCGTAGCGTGAAACTAAACCGGATTGGCACGTTGCGCACGTTTTTTTCTCCTTTTTTCTTACTGCGACGCTTTGATCGTCGTGCACGATACGGTACCAGCGCGAGGATCAAGGAGACCCAAAGAAAGATTCATGGAAATGCACGAACGTGGTTGGGTAAATCGCCGAATGCCTATGTAAATATATCACATTAGGCGGATCGTGTCGTTTCCGAGAAGCGTTCGCGTTATGCCGCGTTCACGCTACTGTTGGCGAACAGTTTGCTAAAGTGTCCGCGCTGCTCGCGAACTGTTTGCCGACAGCAGTATGGACACTTCAGAGAGCTTTAGCTTTATCAGGTTCAGAACTTATGCAACAGCGAACAGTTGTAGCGACCTACGATTCCTCAACTATGAGTTTCGACCACTGACTAGCACAACCCGTAAGTGGTTGCGCACTTAGCGTCAAGGTCTCTCCGATTTCCGACTCCGAGACGAAACGCAATTCTCTTTCTCTCTCATCTATCTCAAATTCCATCTATCCTCCATTCGAATCCCACAAATTACTTAAATGCGTGACAATAAATTCGTCCTCCACTGTAATAAAAACGCATAATTACCAATAACGGGAGGAAAGTAGGACAGGCGTTTCTGGAATCCTAGCTGACATTAATTGCCTCTGGCCTTACTATTTAAGCGGGGTATTGTTAGAGTTGCTCTGTCAATCCCCGAACCACACTTGACAATATCGTTTCTGTGCTGTGTTAAAAAATGTTTGCATTTCTTGCGCTTCTCGCGAGCGCGTTCTCGCTGCTCTGCTTTTACCTGTATCCGAAGCACAACTATTGGAAGAGAAACGGAATTCCAACTGTCAGAGGATGTGTCCCACTTCTGGGCCACATGTTACCTATGATAACGAAACGGATAAATTTCGCCGAATTCATGCGCCTGGCCTACGAGGAGCACAAGGATCACAGCATGTTCGGTATCTACAAAGGAACGAGGCCAGTGTTAATAGTTCGGGATCCTAATCTGGTGAAAATCGTGCTGCAAAGTAATTTCTCCAATTTCTACGAGAACGGGCGCAAAGTTATACCAGAGATAGATCCACTTTTATCTAAAAGTCCCTTGCTCACTTACGGAGAAGAATGGTCGACCGGCAGGAAGCATCTGATTCACGCGTTTTCTAACGTGAGATTGAAGATTCTCTTCGCAGCTGCCAGCGGAGTGTGCAGAAAGTTCGAGGAATTCCTGAACGGGCGACTGAAAACGAGCAACAAGTACGAAGTCGACCTGAAATCGTTATTCGCGAGGTTCACCGGCGAGGTTGTGGCGAACGGTGGTTTAGGGATCGAGGGATACTGTTTCGAAGATGACGCTGGAGCCAATGCCTTTCATAACGTTCTCGGAAACACGTTCGCGGAATCGTTGGGAACCATAATCACGTTCCATTATCCGAATATCAATCGTCTGCTGAAGCTCCATTTCCTGCCGAAATCAATAGACAGATTTTTCCGAAACGTTGTGAGCGAAAATTTGAAAATCAGGAGAAACGACTCAACACCTAGGAACGATTTCCTTCAATTCATGATCGACCTGGAGAAGACTGGGGATGTGATCGACGAAGAGAGAGTAGCCGCACACGCAGTTTCTTTATATTTGGACGGAATGGAGACGACCAGCATTACGCTGAATTTCATTTGTCACGAGTTGGCTACTAATCCGGAGATTCAAGAGAAACTGAGAAAGGAAGTGAGGTCGACGATCGAGAAGCACGGCGGTTTGACGTTCGACGCGCTGAAGGACATGACGTATATGAATCAAGTGATTAGCGAGTCTCAAAGACTTCACTCGGCTGTTGGTTTCTTTCAAAAAATTTGCACCGAGGAATTCGTGCTCGAAGGGTCAGATGGGCTGACCTATCGCATAAAACCTGGTATGGAAGTGAACATATCCATTTTCGGTCTGCATACCGATCCAAGGTACTGGGTCAATCCGGATGTTTTCGATCCGGAACGGTTCAACGACGAGAGGAAACAAACTATAGAGAAAATGACGTTCCTCCCATTCGGCGAGGGGCCGAGAATCTGCGTTGGAATGAGAATGGCACTGCTACAGATGAAGGCTTGTTTGGCTACTTTGCTGAGCAACTATAAATTGGAATTGTCACCGAGAACGCAGCTTCCGCTGAAGATATCGCCGCATTATTTTATGTCGGAGCCAGTTGGCGGAAACTGGGTGTACATCTCTAAGCTTTGAACTTACAGTGCGAGCGTTTTAAAAATTTAAGTATATTAACATTTATATTCATGTTTAAATAACAAACAAAACGACGAAGTTCAATAAATGTTTCTTTTTTAAACAAACATGTGGTATTGTTATTTTCGTTTACCAGAGAGTAAATTCCGATTTGTAATTATGTTAATATTGATAGCGACAGAAGCTGAGTAAGTTTCCCACAAGGAAATTAGACCGCGTATGTCAGATGAAAGATTCGTAGCAGGATTTCAAAGAGGACAATAGGCGTCGTTCGAAAGGCGTTCGAGAGGCTGATATCAAAACAGAGGAGAAACGATTTTACAATTATATTTTGCGTATCAATAAAATTTTATGAAAAAAAAGTTGTCTTCATTTCCTAGTCAGAACAGTTGCTTCTGGGCCTTTCAGTGAGACGAATCGTACTGGGGTACAAGTTGTGCAGTTTTTCTTCTCTCTTCGTTTGTGATCAACTCGTTTTTAAAAATACGCGCGCCGCCATAACATTACTCTTCTGTAAATTAATATTTGTAACAGTTGTTTAGTAGTCAGAAATATGTATGTGAAATATCGAAAAAGGGACTGATCATTTATAATTAATTTGGAATTAGATTATGGATCCTGACGTGGACAGAAACAGAAATTCCTTTCGTTTCTATCGTTCTTCCATTTCGTTACGATATAATATATCGAGTATATTTCAGTATAAATTTGTAGCGGCTTAGGATTCTTCAACTACGAGTTTCGAACACTGACTAGCACTCACTACCTCCAATTTCATTCGTCCTTCCACCGTGCATCCTTATCATCTTTCATCTCCTTCACAGTGTTCGTTCGATAAGCGGTACATCGAGAAATTTGTTTGCAAATTCGAAGCGCATATGTGGGCGCATTGAGAGTCTGAGTAGACAAGCTTGGAACAGCCAGCAAGTTACTCGCGAGATGCAATAGCAATGTACGATGCAGTTTTCCTTGCCAACTAATCGAGTGCAATTTTGCCCAAGTGTGAAGTGTGGGCATTAGAAATCGCGGTCACGATCGCGTTAGGGTTACTGGTAATAGAAAATTCCGCGTGGTATTATTCATTTTAAGCGTTATCGAGCTTGATTTCGTGCGTTCAACTCTTTGTCAGTTATGAACACGATGTTTCGTGATGTGATTGTTAGTTTGATGTATTTGCGATCATTGCGCGCGTATTAATCCAAATATATTTTGTTCGTTTCAGGTAAGAGAACAGAATCTGATCTTCCCATAACGATTTTGGTATAAATTGGTAGCTCTACGTATGGTGAGTTTAACATATATATAAATATATATATACTTACTCGTGTCACGAAGTTGCCCCCTCCCTCTCTTTTTTTTTCGTATCGTCGAGTCGTGAGTTAGGTCGGTAATCCGTATCAGTTGTTGCCCTCATTCTATTCTTTCCTTGAGATCCAGTTGGCGAGACTCGCTAATTGAAGTTTGTTTAAACGGAGCTCATGCCGCGTGAAGAAAATTTATGTAATTACCGCGATTTTCAGCGGGGATCGAGGGGGGGAACCACCCGACACGGCGACAAGAAAATTTTATTTAATACTCTCTGTACTCGTAATGATACTCGTACAGAGAACCGTTCCCCAATCGCCGGAATTAAACCTATATATTACCTGGTTTCACGCGACTGTTCACATCCGTCACATTACGGACTCACCGCGATGAAAGGCAAATCGTTCGTCTCTTTTTCCCCCGGCTCTCGATCGCAGCGTTTCTTTGATGCCGATTAACGCGGCGCGCAATTAGCAGGACGATTAACGCCGCCGTCTGTCGCGCCGTTTCGTTCGAACGAGTTCCCGGCAATTTGAACGGTGAAACGAACGATACGTTGCGCGAGATCGGTACGATACCTCGTTCCCATGCCACGTGGACATTTCGCGAGGATTAATCCCGAGACTCGACCGAGATAGCTAGGTCGAAGATTGATACCGGCGCAAAGGGGGTTAACGAACTTGCAATTTGCGAGGTTAAAGGACAGGCGCGCACGCAGGTGAGATAGCCGGACACGTGACAGTGTCTCCCACAGGTGGCACAGGTTGAAGGAGTGGGCTCGATTCCTGCGAAAGTTTCTCACGATTCGAGGTGGACCACCTCGATGCTGCGTGCGTTCGTATCGGCGATCGCAGAATCTGTGCCGCGAGGGGAAAACGGTATCGTTAGCCTCGCTATCTTGGCCAATAATTTCTCGCGGTTATATTTGAACAGCTGCCACGTACCACCGGCTAATCGCACTCTGTTCGCGTCTCGATATCGATCCTCGACTACCAGAGAACACGCTCAGTGCGGAATTAACCTCTTCATTGGCCGAAAATCACCGCGCTTCGAAGAAAATGGACAAACACGGACAACCACTTTCCGTCGAGATGGATCAGTTTGGTCAGGATTCAATCGAACGGCCACGAGCGTAACTCACTCACGCAAATCGGAAAAAGTTGTCGAAAGAATCGAAACGACTTCGCGTAATATATATTTCATTTAAAGAGATCAATTGATACTTTCGAAGATTGGTGAAGCCGGCTGTGCAAATGGCGTTTCCGCGAAACCGTAAGAGTACGTAATGATTGTATGTAGAACGACCTTGTTGAAACGTGTCCGCGAAACGCGAGCGAGTTGCGAGAAACGGCTGGTAGTATTAAGAGGCGCAGCAAGCCGTTTCGGCCACTCGTTAATATCCGTGAATAGAGGAACTTTAATTATTTCGATTATTTCCGTGTCGAACGAGTTGGAATCCACCGTGACCGTGTTCCTCGTACGTATGCACCGGGCGAGAAAGAAAGGAAAGGGAGGCGGCGGCGGCGGATCCGCCGATGGAATTCTTCAATTTCGTGGTAGAGAGGTATTAAACTTGCCGCGGAAACGATGAGCTTCCTTGAGCGTGTCCGACTAATTTTCTGAACCGCACTCCCGTTCGACGATAAGGGGTCTCGTTAAATTCCTTTTAATTGCTTGGCAAGCTCGCTCGCACACGGCCACGCGCGGAGAACGGCTTTCGTGCTTTTTCTCGACACACATAGGCTTAGATTCTCAGGAGGATCGTGGAAACTTTTGGAACAGGATATACGTTGATTGTCAGAGTTTCTCAACTCCTTTTTGCCAACCGTGTGGCCCCCTTCCGATCTTGTCTCTAGCTCCTCCCCGCGATCCTCCTGTCCCACTCACAAGGGGAAGAACACAAAATAATAATTCGACATCTTTATCCCTAATTTTACGAGGTTCCTCCGATTAAAATGAATCCAAAGATGACATGATTTAGATAATAAATAAAAATATATTGCAACAAGTACTATTTTTGTTACATCGTGTTTCGTGACAAAGAAAGTAAAGTAAGATTCTATGTCGCGCTTTATTTCCATCTGTGATGGAACAGTTCTACTATCATGCCACGGCCCTCCCTTTTGCGGGATTTTCATTTGCGATCGCCCCCTTCTAATACCTTAGGAATTGAGAACCGCGGGTCTGTGTGGTTTAATTAGCATCTTCTTCCTTGTTCGCTGATGTTCTCGTCGGTTTATCTTCGTTTAATGACACGTTGTAATAATCGTAGCCACGTTGAATGATTAATTAAAGTGCCCCGATAGGTAGGAGATAGGCCGATCGAGTGACGTGCTCGGCTTGTAATCCAGATCGCGATTTCCGATATGGTTGCCGTCAGTTATAACTCTAATTAATCTTCGATAAGCTGAAACGACGGGCAGGTTAACCGCCGTACGTCCCGATTCGTTTCGAATTACGTTCGTGTCTAGCGATCATTTCTAGAAACAGCTATTTCTCGATTCTCTTTTCTTTGGCCTGTGTTTCTCAGCGGTTTTTTCTTTTTTTTTTTTTTCGGTGCTTTTCTCTTTATGCTCGATAGCCTGTCATACGTCAGATCGGAGATAAAGGCGGGGCGTAGTTTATCAAAGGCTTTAAAAGAAAAAAAAAAAAAGAAGAAAAATTTCATTGACTCTCAACGGCGGAAAGATCGATACTGTCAGACGCTGTTTAGACGTTGGAAGCGGTTGGAACGTGTTCGAAACGCGAACACGCGATTGCCTCGTCGATAATCGAACGGCTAAGCGGGCTAAACGGCCTGTGCTGTGCTGCCCGGCCACCACAGTGAAACGTCTAATTCTCTAATCGGCGTTCCGAAACTCCGAAACCACCCACGTGCACACGAACTCGCCTCGGGGCTTTCTCCTCGGTCTCTCGACCCTTGTGCAATCGTCACTGCGAATCGGAATTGCTGTCAAACGAGGAAATCCCTGAGAACGGTTTCCGAGAGATCGACCGACCGATCTCTGTTTGCCCAGGTCGTTCACCTTTTTTTACATTTGTATCGCGTTCCGTGAAATTACTTATTCAGAAACGCGATTTAACCGTATCTGGGACACACTCCCTGGCGTGCTAAATCTGGTTTACGAATGGTTCGACCGATCGTTTCGTCACGGTGGCAGCAGTCTCTCTCTCTCTCTCTCTCTCTCTCTCTCTCTCTCTTTCTTTTTCTCAGCCACGTAGAAACGAAACCACAAAGAATCGCTGGTTCGTCGAAGAATGTGGTTTTGGTTACGAACAACGTCGCTGTTTCTCGGTGGGAAGACGTGCGTGTCAGACACGACACTGGAAGTTTTTTCTGGGGTTCTTCGATCAGAACGAATCCATCAGACGTTCCACGTGGTCTACGTGCTGCTGTCGAAGACGCGAGGAAACGACCTCGCTTGCGTTCCATTGCCCGATTACATAAACCCTGAGCTCCGTAGAACGGTTGAAGTGAGTGTGTGTTACTCGGCCGGCCAACGCGGTGACGCGCGGAGGCCAACGATGTTTAAATGCAAAGGTCTGTTTAACGTCGTTTTAGTCAGCTGGCGATGACACTTCAACCTATGCACCTCCGTGTTGATTTTATTTCTGCTATAAATTCTGTCGACGAGTTCTATTTCTGTCTAATGTTCCATTCTATAATCTAACGATCGATGTATATCGATTTCGTCTGTTTTGTCAATCTTGTACGTAGTGTACGATTTTTAACGGTTTAGAACTACCGACGACTGAAGCGTAAAATTTTCATCAGAGACGTTAAAGTAAAGAAGAAAGCATTTTTACAAATGCGATATAGGATGCACAAGTTTTTATTTATGTACTTTACGAAGAGACTTTACGACTTTGTTCAAGTCTCCAAAAATACACTGTCTCGTATCTGTAAAATATTTAACAAAAATATTCAAATGATCATTTTGACCATTTTGGTAGTTTTAGTGTTAGTAGCTCGCGAAAGTTGAGTAATTACTATAAATAATTTCTACGTATATATCGTGTGTATTTATTGATTCAAAGTGAATGAAAAATTTCTCTTGAAAACCGTCGTAAAAATACGGTCTCGCTGATTCTTTTATAAAATATGTATTGAGCTGTCCGGAAAGTTCGTGCCGATTTAATATAAATTAAATTTAATGTTTAATAAATGTATACTAAAATTAAAATCTTCTGCGTTTCAATTTTCCTTTAAAATCGGCACGAACTTTCCGGACAACACATTCCCAATACATTCTAAAATACGAACATTTTCAGTTTCGTTTCGAATTTTGTTCGAGCTTCGTTGCAACAGTGAAATTTCTCGCTAATGAAATTTCACACGTGATACATTCGCGCACGAGTTTCTAGTTATTGGAATACTTTCAATGCAAGTCGGATTGCGAGAGCTCCAACTTTTCCAAGTATCCCTCTCACAGTGCCGAGAGAAGTAAGTTCTGGAACAGTGCTCAAGGACACCGTGCGTGCGTGGAACTGGCGAACTCGTATTTTCCCGACGATGAACGGAATTCCAACGACGATCGAGGAACGTTTCTTGCGTTTGGCCGCACAATTTTGCGACGAAATTAGCTTAGTTATATTTTCCTGTCCACGTTCCATGCTCGATTCGCCATGCTCGATCGTAGCGTGCCGCTGCAAATCGCTCACCGTCGATGCATATCGCGGCATCGTTAATCATCTGGACGCTTGCGTGCGATATTAGAAGAGAGACAGATTCTTGATTATATTGGCTGTGGTCAAAAAGTAATTGCGGTTCTTTTTCTTTTTTTTTTTTTAATAGAAACTTTTTTCGACACAGGTGTGTATCTTAGAATGCAATTAACTTCATTTTAAACCGCGAATTCATCGTGTGTGTAATTGTTCACGCTCGTTCCAGCGAAAGAAAATGCACGATTTCGTAAACGGTTGTTCGTTTGGTGTCGAAATGGGAAATCGAAAAGGAACATTCTCGTTATATTTTGCCGTCGAAAAAGAAAAAAAAAGAAAAAACGCTGCGCAAGCTCATAAAAAAATTATCTGACGTGTATGATGAATAAGCCTGAAAATTACGGTAGTTAAATTTCAATGTAAAATTGCCGATAAGGATGCAATTGTATTTTTTTTTTTTTTTTGTCGGAAAAGATAAGAACTTGATGGAAAAAAATAATCGAACGAAATGGACAAATAATGTTTCTCATGAAAAATGTTGCTTTCGTTTGCGTATGAAAAAACGCAGCTTCTTGTTGGCCAAACATGCTACAAACATGTTCAAATGTGTTTTGGAACAGGTTGCTGTAGCTGAGAATTAAAAATTAATTAGCGATTGGTAATTGGCGACTAGTAATTAGAATTGGAATCTAATTAGAATCTAGTTGGAATTAATTTGTTACAACGCGTGCATATATCAAGATAAGCATTGAATATTAAAAATGAAAAGTGTCGTGAGACTTTCGAGCTGGATTGCGGAGGAGTCGCGCGGACGAAGAAGTCGTTAATTACTTGTCCAGATTCAATTCGCTTTCGACTCGTTTGTTCAGTTTATGGGTGGTCTCTCGCGAGTTAGACACGAGTGCATCGCGTATCGTATCGATACTTTGATAATAACTCCATTCTTCTCGGCCACTTGTCCGCGATCGCTTGCAAAAAGATCTGACGCGCGTATTGTTGTATCTCCTCGAAAAAGAAAAGTTCTTAAAGCGTTTCGTCACCAAAGATCGAGTTACCTTTGGAATTTCGACTTACGCGTCCTGGCTAGATATTAATATTAACAACATGATTTGCGATATAATTGCATTTTTTCTTTTCTTTTTTCCCATTTATTTGTGCACTCGAATATGCAAAACAATGCATGTTGTGCCGAACGCGAGCACAAGTTTTATTTTTATCTTTTTAGCTGTTGCGTTGCCGAGCGATTAGTACAACATATGCGAATATTATAGCTAATAAATGCCAATACAGTTCGAATGTTCATAGTTTGACGCTGTTTGTTTCGCGTGGCTCTGAAAACGAAAAACCTTGTACCAGAGGAACGTGTGTCGGTTCGTTACGTAAGCCAGCGGCTTAAAGTTAAAATCAGCTTAAGATAATCGAAACTATTTTTGAGTTTTGCTTATCTTCGTTTACGCTCGCTGAAAATATCAGCCGCGTTTCTTTTCCGGTTGCTCGATAACTTATCGATACGTAATCGTCGGAGATCGGTACGGCTCGTTACTACTGATTTGTTTGCACCTGAACGGTAGAGCCTCTCGTGGAATCGTACCGTGACACGGTTTCTTCCGCCGAACGCTCGAGATAACGAAATCGCGCAGGAGCGCGTAATCGAGTGATTGAAACGCGCAAAAGTTGCCGTTGACCCTGAAAGTGGAATGCGGCTGAGCGAGTGTGACTCGGCAACCGGTGTTTGCCGAGCATGCTGCGGGCGTCGAGGTGTTGGTTCGCCAGGTGTTGAAGGAAATTTCATCTCGATAGCCATTCTTCCTTTCTTTTTTTTCCTTCTTCTTCAATCAGCGCGGAGAGAAAGATGTTATTAGGTCGCGCTTAAAAGTACACTCCCGGATAAATGCGTCGTGGATAATTGATAATTGCAGAAAGTCTCGATAAGTCGGGTCGATTAGGAAAGATTGCGATAGAACACGCGATCAGTGGCGGACTTTTTCTGAATTAGCGCGTAATTATCAGAGGCCACCATCAGAGTATTACGGTCAATTGGAATCTATTACTGGCTGTAAAACTCTACCATCCCCGCGAGTCGCTCGATCGTGTATAATTTAAACAAAGATGTTCGCTTAGCAGGGGAGAATGCCAAACTAACTTGATTTACTGCGCTGTTAGACGGTAAATCAAATACCAATGTGAAAATAGTGTTTTGCTCTACTTCATCTAAAAAAAAAAAAAAAAAAAAAAAAAAAAAGAAACTCGTCCATTGAATTGCTAACGAAGCGTACAAGAGTGGATGTTAAAGACGTGTATTAGCATTGTGCAAATGTCGGTGCTTAAAAAAAAAAAAAAGAAAAACAGCGCTCGCCAAACGTAGGCGGGGAAGAAACAGAATAATGACACGTACCATACGCGATAAAATGTTTTCAACTTACATAAGCGCGGAAATCGTGCATTATACTCGCGTAGCGAGTGGAGCAGGTACGAGGCAGGTAAAGGCTCTCCGTTTGTCCGTCCGGTTCACCTTTGCTAGGACGGTCGGTGCTCTTCAAGGTCGAGGTGAAGGCCTCTCGTAACCCGTCGTCTCGGCACTCGGTCTAGGTCGTCGGACCAGATGGACGAACCGCGTTTTCACCGCGATGTTGTTCCTCTCTGAAGAAACACCATTTTCGTCGCTTCTTTTTTTTTTTTATGCTTTCTGGAACTTTTGGCCTTTTCGTAGAGTTGCTTTCGACGATGGTACTGGTAGGTTCTTGGAATTAAGCAACTACAATATACAATTGTGTATGAATCTACACCGATATGATACTTACGCAGCGATCGTTGTCGACGATAGACGGCAAAACCACTGCAACAAAGAGAGTCGAGTGGAGCGATTCGAAATCACCGCGCGACTGACCCAAATTCCGAGAGAAAAAATTCCGCGTATATCTGCAACGTAACTGTCTCGTTCATGCTGCACACACAATCAACCACTTTCTTACATCCTACTTTCTTTAGAACGATGCTTATCAAAAGACCGGCGTGTATTTCGAAATTGGTATTCCTCGTCGAGGAGATATTTGCTTTCATATCGGAACAGACGTTAGATCCGTTCTCGTTCTACTCGCCGAGTTCTCCTCCTCTCCTGATTTACGACTCGGTCGTAACGATCGGAAGCGTGTCCGGCACGACGGTTCAACCTGTTTTATCTCTATTTGCTTTTTATTCATCACGCTCGATCGACCGATAAATCTCTTTGTTACGATTCTCCAGCCACTCGATCCGAGTCCCTCCGTGTACCACCTGACGTGTCCTCTCTTCCCAAAGCCTCTCGAGAGAGACATCGGCGTAACAAATATCTCGAGTTTCCAGTAGTCATCTCGGGATACATGTCTATGAAGAGAGATTTCTATAAAGTAGCTCGAAACGAAGTTTCATCCGTTTCAATCCGCTTCTGTTGTACGTACGTACGTACGTTCGAGGTGAGGACGACGCTTCACGCCGCCTCAGCGAACTTGGAAACAATCGCGTTCCACCAGCGGCAGGAGGTTGGACGCGATTAAACGGTTCAAAGCGTTTCCACGCGAGATCGCGGAATTACGTATATTAAACGTTTAACCGTGTTTAACGGGACGAGTTTCTTGTTGCTCATCCTATTACGGGGGAATTGTGAGTCGTTAATCTTCCTCTTATCGTTACTTTGCCTCGCGTCTTGTTTCCATCGTTCTCGCATCGGTTCTTTCGTCGATGTTTGCTCGACAAGTACACTTCCTTTCGTCGAGACTCGCAGAGTTTTCGATTTCGATGATTTTTTTGTCGGTGGTAAAATCGTACACGCGTAGCACGCGTAACGGGAGAGAAGCCAGCGAAAAGGAAAATTCTCGCGTGCGACTAGAAATCGATCGCGATAAAGGCTTGCTCGCCTACGAACGCGAGATGAATCTCACACTCGGTTAAAAAAGATAGCCGTGGCGAATTGTTTTACGCGCGGAAGCTCGAAATAATCGGCTGTGCAGCGAGAAATCGTGACTTTCTTGGACGAAGCCCCCCCAGCCTCCGCGATGGTTGCGTGATCACCGCAACGTTCTTTCATTTCAAGAATGTCTATCGTTTAATTCAATTCCAACGTCTTTTCATCGACTGACGGAGCGTCCAGCTAATCTCTTTTCTTTTTTTTCTTTTTTTCTTTCTTTCTCTTGGTCGGCGTCGCGTCGGTTCAGCGTTCATTCCACCCGAAACGAAAAAGTTTCCCCCGGTTTTTTGCCGCGGGCGCCGTTAAAAATACGCGGTGGGTATTTAAAGAACGGGAAATCCGATAATCGTCGCCGTTTGACATTCTTGAGCGTCGAGGGAGAATTATTCGTATCGATCTCGGACGGGGGAATTCGCGACTCGACGGGCAACAACAAGCGGCCACCTCTGTACCACGACCTTTTCCAATCGCATTTCCACGAATAATAAATGGTTATCGCCACTATCGAGTAGCATTAAAGGATTATGAAACGCGGCATTAAGCCGTGTGTCGATATATATCAGCCAATCGGAGAAAGCGTCGAATCTTTTCGCGTCGGCGGGTCGCGCGTTTAATTTATCCTGAAAATAGTATTGACGAACGATTTCTCTCTCTCTCTCTCTCTCTCTCTCTCTCTCTCTCTCTCTCTCTCTCTCTCTTCGTGTCTCCACGAATCGTGTAACACGAAAAAAAGGAAGGGTGCGCCTCGTTTGATCGAGAGGGTTGTGTCGAGCGCGTATCTGAATGTCCGGGTCCATTCATAGAAATTTATACCGCGAGAGTCGAACACGATTTTTTCCTCTCTGTCTGTCTTGCCGCTGCCGTGAACAATGTTTTCTCATCGAGTGACGAAAACCGGTTGCACGCGCCAGCCAGTAGATCACTGTCGAGCGTTCGAGCTATTCTCGAGATTACGAACAATTTAAACGTGGCGTGTTTGTCTTTGTACTTTCACTTCGGGGCTCTGTACCGTTACTCGGGTCCTCGAGGGGGGAGGGGGGGGATCGATTGGTCGCGGTGGGGGTACGCGCGCGTGTACGAATCGAAACCGATTTTTATCCAAAGGTAAACGACACGCAGCTGATCCTTGGTTTCGCTACCTACCACGATTCTCGTCTCGTCAGTTTTTGTTCGTGACACGATCGAAAGGGAGTATACGCGCTAATGGAGTATCCCGGCTAATGAAACGGGTCAATTAACGAATTTTGTTGACACATTCGAACGCTTGGCAATTGACAACGTACGTTTTAGCTTGACGATTAAATATAGCTCCGGTTTCATAACGAACTAGTTGTGCCATGGTTAAACACTTGGACGATCGTGCACCGGCAGACGTTGAAATCGCGCTCGAACCAAACCGATTCCAGCGGTTAGAAACGATAGAACCGATCGTAACGAATCACGCACGTATGCACAATCGGCGTGTTCCTCTTCCGCCCGATCCTCAATGAGTAGCTCGCGTTCAATTTCACGCGTATCCTCTTACCGATCTTTCAATCGGTAATCAGCGACTATCTCTGAACTCGATGCTTATCGAGATCCCATTGCGTTTCGATAACGGCAAAGAATATACAGCTATCTATTCTGAGAATTGCATGCCCCTTCCGTTGGCGGGCAGATTTCCGTTTCCGTGGCTCGCATTGAATTTGTCCCCGTTACAACGAAACTTTTGTAACGAGATACCACGTGGAAGAGACTCGTTCGCGCAAAAATTGGTGACAAATGGCAGGGAACGAGTACGATTGAATTGCTATTATTCGTAAGTCGAACTACTCAAGTCGCAGTTAAATCGCATTGACTACCTCTCAAGAGAATTTAAATTTCTTTTCAAAGATTTCGTGAAAGAAAGATTATTTAGTCCTCGCTCGTCCTCGATATCTCTTTCGACCTCTATTTTTGGCCGAGCACACTTTCCACGACGAGTCTACGATTCCACGACCAAAGTCCACTCGATTTCAGAATCCTATTTATCACCTGGCGGAGTTACGATATTTCGACGACGTGGCGTGGCACGTGGGCGTCGAAGAGCGTTTCGCGATTAATTTTTTTCGCGCAAGCGCGCGCGCGCGTGTGGCGCGAGACGACGTTCGTTGTTGAAAGGAATGTGGCTGGTGGGTCAGGTTCTGGAAAGCCCAGACGCGAAAATAGCCAACACGCCGGGCGGATCGCGGCGAGTTGCTTTTCACCGAGTCGTCTTCGGATTGCTCTCGCAACCGAGAGAATCGTCTCGCAATTTCAGCGTTGTCCTGCAACCAGAGGAGAAGAAACACAGCCGTTTCTTCCAGCTGACAATTCGAAGTAATTGGCCACGCTTGCGCTAATGATATAATGAGGCAGTTTTAGAAGCGGCTCCTGGATTATTCAACGACTGGACAAGCCTTGGCACGATCAATTAGAGTTTTTATGAAGGACGATTAATATCGAGCGTCCTCGTTCCTCCGACGACTGCACGATACGTAATCGTACGATAAAATCGGCTATATCGATCGTAACAATCTTCAGTCTTGATTTTTATTTTATTTGATCTTGCATCGATCTGGAAACAATTCAGCTATTTTATAATATATGCTTATACTTTGTAATATAATCAAATTGAATGATGGATTGCAGTGACTAGTTTCTTTAATACGTATTTCAAGTTTTTCAGCATTTATTAGGAGAAATGTATGCCATGAGTAATGTCGGTTTTTAATACTGTGTAAAAAACTTTTATTTAACAGTTAATACAGCTATAAATTATATAATATAATTTAACAATAAGCACAATCTACATGTCAATATATTTAACTAGAATATAGATTATGTTGTAACAAGTTAAATTATTGTTACTAGGTGGCAATGTTTACCAAACGACATTACTTATGGGTACTTCTAATAATTAACTACAGGGTGAAATAAATGAAATAAATCCGTAATTTTTGTTGCTATATACTTTTCTTTTTGACACTTGAAGGAAATAATTTTTAAATGTTTGAACTTAAGTTCAATTTAAAATTAATGAAATTAGTTTTTCTCTCACATTTCGATGTTTTATTAAAAAGAGTAGGTAGGCAGAAACTTTTGGCCCGCCCCGTGTAAAAGTAGAATGGAAGGCTATACCTTCGAGAATATTTTCTCGCCGTCGTACCTCGAAATAAACTTTCAAAGCTTGTTCGTCGTATCGTCGCAACAAGAACTATATAATAAATTGGATTGTAATCAAGGGAGGATTAAGCCGTAGATCGTTATCGGCGCGAGATAAAAGAACAAAAATGTTGTCGCAGCGGCGTTGAGATAAATCAGCGAGTAAGACGAGAGTTTATCGCGACATCGGAGTAGCGGGACGGGAAAAACGATCGAACCGGTAGTCAGCGTGTAACGCCGGTGTAACAGTAATGACGATTTACGAACGATAAGTGCCTCGTTGGACGAGTTGTACGACGAAGTGCGTTCTCCTCGCGACCGACACGCAACGCTCTTATTGTTTGTCACCGAGTACTCTCTCTCTCTCTCTCTCTCTCTCTATCCGTAGATAGAGTCGCGCCGTTTCGTCGCACTATTTTCTCTTTTTCCCGCCGAGCGAAGCACCACGGCAGAGGGAATTATTTTTAAGAGAGACGATCGGAACGGAACAAGAGCAGATCGGTGCTGCGTTCCTCGACGCGACTAGCCACGCTAGGGGATATTAGCGGCGCGTTGCGCTCGCGAGCACGCGCCTGCTCCGATATATTACAGCCGTATGCCATCTGTAAACACGCGCGCACGCGCGTTACTCTTTATCCGCGAGTTCCGCGTGTTTCCGCGCGAGACGTCTCCGAAACGGACGAAGCCTGCGAAGCAAGCCGTTGTAACACGACTTTGTCGTAGTTGACGTTCGCACAGGGAATGCCGGAGAAACGACGAACGCGTCCAGCGTATATTTAGTACGGCGAACTCTTGGAATTTTGTCGGATAGCGCTGGTCGAATCCAATTACCGCTGTATCCCGATTTTTTCCTATTTTGTCGCGGTTTCGATTCTATTATAGCACCCGAAAGAACGAGAATATCGTGCCGTGAACTATCTTATTGCACCGACGCAATGGAATTTTAGTGTAGATGCGACAACTTTTAAGGATCAGGACGACCAGCGTTGTTAATCGCCGCGCAAATAGAACCGCGACGACAGAGCTCTTAATTCAGTTAGGTCCACCATCGGTTTTTCCCCCCTTTTCTTCGGATATTCCTAGAATTCCCAAATCGAACTCTCCCGAAGAGAAGCCAACAACGTACACACACTTTTTCACACAAACAAAACGTCGATTCGTTTCTCCTTCCCTCGTCATCTCACACACTGTCGATCGTACTGTTTTGTACAAACGAAATGCCTCCCTCTGTTTCGTCGTACGGTACAAAGATAAAAAAAGAAAAGTACGAAATTTCAAACAAAGTTCACGTGTCCGTGGCCCTTTTTTTAAAACTGTACCAACGCGAAGCTCTCGTCGGGAACGTCGGTGAATGGCCTGTGGCACTCTAACCGGGGAGCAACGACGAGCAAGCGAACGCCGTTGCTTTTTTTCTCCCCTCGGAGATATCGACGCAGCACGAAGTCGAAGAAAGGGACACGCGTTCGAGAATTTTTTGGCATGCGGATAATTACGCCCGGGTCCAGCAGGTGCAATAAATTAAGCGGATCCCCCCCGGGCCACGTCTGCCGTACTGGAAACCGTGGAATTCACCGTGGACGCTGCGCGTCTTCTGGTTTATTTATTTTCGCCGGGCCCGGTCCGCTCGGTAAACCCGTAATTTGCTCGTTTAATCCAGCCGTGGCACGATGCGTGCGCTCGTTCCAGCTGGAAACAGCCTTGCGTTCGACTTCTCGCGAGCACACTTCTAACTTCTTTCGCAGCCTCCTCTGCAGCAGCTCCTTTTGTTCCGTCGACGTAATTACCGGCGGTCTATTATGCATTTGGAATCTTTTCTCCAAGTTTAAGTCGTCTGCCGTTCTACATAACGCACGTGCTAGATCTTGTAGATTTTAATTCACGGACTTTGATCGACTGAAAGTAGACTTTGTGCAATTTATATTAATCGTTGTCTTTATTAAATTCGAAATGCTCGATTTTATCTCTTGTATTGTCACCTCGAGACAAAGTCGATCGGTAACAAGTTCAATTGAAGAAAAAAAGAAAATTAAAACCAAAACTAAAGAGAGTTAAAATTGAGAGCCAGATCTTTGTGGCTGCGAATAATCCGACGAAACCCAGTCGAGAAGGTATCGATTAATTTCGACCGAGTTCTCGGCTAAAGGATCTCGACACGGTCGAGATGTTGACCGAAGAATTTATGGCGACTTGTTTCCCTTTGAAAATCCGATTGATGTCTCTTTCGATACTGACAGCGTTACACGGAACGGAGAGTTGTTCCGAGCAGGTTCGAGATAACAACGTACAAAGTGCGTATATGCAATTCCGTGTATGCACGCCGGAGGTTGTACACCGGCCGACGTGTGGAAAGGGGCTCGCATTGTTCGAGACGTGTCGCAACCTTGTTCCGCGCGTTGGCGAAGCACTCCGATGTTATCAATCGAACGATACCAACCTGCGCCACCTTCGCGGGCAGGAAGCATTGCATCGGGAAGACAAGCAAGATCGTATCGCCAAATCGATGTTCTCCCCTTGTCGTCGAATTCGGAATTTGCATCAACGGCACTTGCTACGAGCCGAGAACAGTTACGAAATCGAATACCGGTTGGGGAGCTGGAAAGGGACGCGAGAGAGACTCTGCTCCGCTTAACGAGACGACGCAATTTACAGAGAACCATTTTCAAATACACTTTTATAAGTCTACACACACTGTGTGTTCGTGACCGTGTTCTTCTGTTTTCCGACCATTTCCCTATGTTGCACGGCGCGACGCACGACCTCGAAACCCGATTAAAGGGGTACGAATAATGTAAAAATGATACGAACCGCTTTCGCAACCCGTGTAATCGATAACCGAGGGAATGGAAAGTAAAGTGCGATGGTACGCACAAGTAGGACAGAGCGTGTGGATCGGCTGTATTATAAAAGGACTCGGAAGGGACGCTGGTGCGTTCACCTCGTCTCACGTCTGTCCAGAGTAGTCGGTCTGTCTCCGTTCGCGTTTATGGTGTTTCCCATCCATAGCTGCCTTCATGTCGCCCTATCTAGCTTTCTGCTCGTCTCTAGTTTTTACTCCACCCTTTCTTTTCACCTTCTTCCGATATTTGTGCCCGCAAGGCCGCTTTATTCGCTCGCCACCTTCGACATTTGCTTCGTAAAGCGAATCCCGGCTCCGATAGCGAACAAACGTGAAACAAGGGGATACACACTCGCGACCCCAGAGGAAGCGTCGTGCTCCTTTCCAAGCTGCATTCTTGGTCGGCGTGTGACTAAATTACAGAGCCACCTAGTCGCTTCCGCGAGCCGGAGAGGCGAAACGATTAGATTTCGATGGCACGTCGAGAGCGAGAGAACGAAGGAGGGGAAACTCCGATAGGAGTTTTTAAGGTCAGGCGAACAGTTTGCGTTATCTTTGCCGCGGCGGCGGCCGTGGGACGAGGATCAAGGCGAAATTCACATAAATCGAGTCTCTCCTCGTGTCGAGTCGAGTCTCCGTGGTCGTCTCCGATTCGCTGAGAAAGATCCCGAAGCCGCGAGGTCGAAGCCATAAATCGATCGATCGACGCGGTAGCAACCGAGGTCTCATGGGTGGTTACTTAGCAGAAACTCCTCGCGGTATACGTACAGATTACTCCTAAAACCGAGACCCTGACCGAGGTTAATATCGACTTTGCACGCTCGACTGTCCGCACCTTGGGAATTTCGCTTGGCCTCGCGTCTATAATTTCTCTCCCGTTGGATCTCTCTACGTGGAGAAACGTTTACGGTGCAAGCGCACGCGCACGCGGTCCACAGAGGAGCCATTATACCGATTACACCGATTGTTCTTCTTCAATCGGGCCAATAACCATCGCGAGAAGGTTCTCGACGTTAAGGTGGAAGATCGATCTGCTGCCCTGGTGCTGTGCTACGCCATCGAGATCTTATTGACGTCACAAAAATGGCGACAGCTAGCGGCATGACGTTAGAGCTATATAAAACGGGCAGTCTATAGAGAGCGGACTGGGGTGAAACCTCAAGGTCCTCGTGGCGGGCCGCATGGCAGCCGCGAGCACAACCCCCCACGGCAACACCATCTTCTGGTTTCCCATACGAACCGTGCAAACGTCGGAGAAAACCAACCACCCACCGACCTGTCTATCGACCACAGACGCCATTTGCCGGCGCCGTGGCTCCGTCGCGACGCCAAGTTCACTGCGCTCCCCCTTCCGACCGTCAGCCGGACTGTATGCGTTTCCACGCACGAAACGCGACATCATCCACACGGTCTCGCTTCGCTTTTTTTTTTTTTTTTTTTTCTCTCTAAAGGAGAAACAACTCGAGAATACCATCCGAATTTCCTTTGACTCGTCGAGATCGTCGTCGCTCGATAATCGACATGTGGTGTTGCAAGAGGCTCGATGCCTCCGATTGGCCAGTCACAACCATCGTCCGAGGTAACGCTTCACTTTTGCACGTCGCTAACTTTTTCTCTCCGCTCGGCACTACCCGAGACTACGCAACACGACACAGGCCTTTCGCCAATCGCTTTCCTTCTCGATTTTCACGCTCTGTCTTTTGTTCCGTCAAGCTTCACTTTTACCAAGATTCCGGTCGTTGCGGAATCTTCACCACGCCGAGTCGACGAGTTCACACGATTATCATTGACTGTGACAACACAGTTGGCTGTCTGATTTTTTCGAAGAAGGATCTTTTTCGCACGTTGCTTTCTCGTTCGTTTCGCTTCGTTTTTTCACTCTCGGTGCTCGTTGGAGAGAAGCTTTACACAAACGCCTACCGGCTTGTACACCGTTCCTATCGCACTTGCGCTGCTATTATTACCCCGCTCGGTCAAAGTCGTGAATCTGGGATAAGTTCTAGGAATGTCTGTGCAAACTGTGTTGGTCGATGAGCTACTTACTTTTGGACCATGTCGTCGGATACCTCGCGAGCGTTAAACGGAGACAACGCTTTGTTTCAGCGTTTATCGATCGGCTGGAACAATTATAAAACACATCGGTTGGAGAGATATTCGTGAAAGAAAGGAGAGAGAAAAAAAACAACTTGTTCGACAGCTAAAAACTTAATAGGGTTGCGTTCGATCTTGCGGCAGACGAAGCCGTACAGAGGCAACGCCAGAAAACGTTTAGTTGATCGCATCGTTCGTCCTAATTGCTTGTTCGATTTAATCCCACTTGTGATGCAACGAACATCGCGTATATCTCGCTGTCAGCTTCAGCCTCTCAAATTCTTTCAATTCGTTATCCAAAATCCACGCCTTGTCCCAGTACCACTAGTGGCAATGGTGTAGCACGAATTCAAGTTCTTTCTGCCCCGAGATTCTATCTACGTAAATATAAGTATGCTTTTACGTAGTTTCGAATGTCTTTTGAATACTTTCTTTTCTTCATCTCGTACGATTTTCGGTACGTGACGTAGTAGTTGCTCGCAACAATCGAATCAAGTGCAAGAGTGACGATGTGAAATTCAAATTTCACGTCACGCTTTTGAACTCCCTTTTTTCTCGCTTATCTTTCTGTCGATTTCTAACCATTGATATTCAAAGTATCCTCGGGGGGGGTTTCTTTTTTTCTTTTTTCGTAGTGCATATTTCAACGATTGCGCGATGTTTCGTAACAAGGGGGGGGGGGGGTCTCGTTTCTTGGAAACAGCTCGATAATTTCTTTGTAGGGAATTAATCCAGCGACAGGGCGAAACGATTTCGCGACGCAGTGCCACCGGATTTAAATCCGCGGGATATCTAAGGATATTTGGCGGCTGTCTCGCTCTTTGACGCGTCAGAAAGAAAGACAACAGCTGCACGGCCAGCCGTATTGCTCTGTGAGTCAGCGTTTCGAACGACTGACTGGCGCAGAAACAGTGCGACACGTTGTTCGGTTCCGCGAATCTTCTCGATTGCACGATCGCGACTTTTCTTCCTCGTCCTCGGTACTCATTCGTCGAGTGTTAATGGACGTCGTATCGCAAAGGACATCGTCGTCGAGCTGATACGCGCCACCATGAATAATTCACGAGAATTCGTTTGAACTTTGTGTCGCGCTTTGGCGATAATATTGAAACGAAGCTGCAACCGTTTAAGTGTATCGATTTGTCGCGTTGTAAATTCGAGGTGACTCACGCCCGCTCCACGCTCACAATAATGTGACGCGTGTCATTGAGACATTAAATTGACACACTTCTCGGGAGTATCCGCCAGTGGTCAATTACATCGGACGTAATTGGCTGGTTGCATCAGGCGTAATTGGATGAAGACGTACCTTGGATTCGCGACCAGTCTCGAGACTAAAAGGTTCGCGTTAAAGGCGTTCTCGAGTTTCTCGCTCCGATTCCTCGGACCGTCCATGTGCCACGGGCAAATGCTGCGACAATTGATTGTATATACTTCTCTAATAAAATTTCTCAAAGATTTACGTATCGATGGTTTATTATCGAAGCTGCGGAGAGATTGGAAAGTTGGCACCCAGTCGAAACTGGCCGTGAAACGTGCCATTATGCGGCACTGGCTCCACGCTTCGGTGTGGTTCGAATTCTCGGCCTCGATTGGTCTGTCCGTCTTTGTTTCCAGCCTGAATGAGCAAACGCTCCGGCAGGGAAAGAAAGAATTTTTGCACAGCCCCGGAGAACGGAGCGCGAAGATTGTTATTACGATGGAGACAGTAGAGAGAGAGAGAGAGAGAGAGCAAAAGTCGAGGCTTTCATTGATTCGCGCTGCGGTGAATCTTCGCGGGTGCGGCTCGCGTGCACGGGCGGAAAAGAGCCGTGGTAAAAATAACGACTTCCGTTACGGGGCTGCGAAAGTATTTGGTACGCCAGTGACGTCATGTCCGTCGTCTGAAGGTGCTGCCGCTTTTTCACGCGCGGCACGTTTATTTTTAACCGACCGACGATGGCGCCACTCGCCGACCAACGTGTTTTGCCGAAATGCAAATTTCTTTCTTGCGTAATTTATTATCGCGCAACATTGCATAATTGATGATAATTCAGAGGAAAAAAGTAATAGGAGAAAAAAGTAGAAAAACGTGTATCGTTAATTTATTGAATTGATCTGTTGGGAAATTCCACAATCATCGAAAGATCTCTCGCACTCTCTGTAATTTTTAAGCGAAATGTTCAGACACTCGACTATCGTCAAACAGCGATATTCAATATTCGATATTCAATCCGCTTCGTTCGATCGGAAAGAAGTCGGCTTGTCCTGTTCTGTTCTGTTCGGCTCGACTCGCTCCTCGGGGATTTCATTCACGAATCGTGACTCGACTCGGCTACCGTTCCCCCGGTGCGTTAAGTCGGATCTGCGGTGAAATCTTTATCACGCGGCAGATATCGTTGCCCACGTGTTCCAACCACGGCTCTTTGAGAACGGGCTTTACAAGGTTTCTATGCAGATATCCCCGCGTGTCCGCCTACGGTGCACTGTGCTATTCAATGCACGCGTCTCGTTGCGTACACGATCGATAGATTTCTACGTTCTACGATACCACGGCAAGGGGAGAGCCCTATACGTCTCCTTGTTTCCACAGGCCAACTGTTCCCTCGCCGTTTCCTAATTTGTACAACCTTTGTGACAGCGTTGAAATCAATTCAATTTTCCAATTTGAATTTTCATTTTCATTTAAATTTTTCTTTTTCTTTTCTTTCTTTCTTTTGACTGACAAAACAGTAGATTATTTACGCGTCGCGCATCCATATTTCATATCTCCCCGCTGTTGTTTTGCTCGTCGTACTTTGTATACAAGAACGTTTCCCTTCCACCACGTTTCTTCTACGTGTCTCGTACTTGCATCGAAGTGCAATTTTCCGACAGTCGCGAACAGGGTCACGAGTTTGTTTTCTCAAGCTCGCAACAGCGAGTGGAAGAATGGTAATGTCGAAGTGACGTGTGACTCGCGGAGAAAACGGAACGACGCGAGCGGCGAGTGGTAAGTTGGCTAGGCGTTATCCAGCACGAAACGATGCTGGGCAAATCGATCGGCGGACGAGTTCACGAGCGCCGCGATGTCTGGCCGATGTCGGTGCCCGTTCACGGACACGTAATAACAATTATATCGTGACAAGGCGGGAAAGATCGAGGCCATCGGCAGACAGGGAACGGCCCTTGGAAGCGTCGATCGGAACACGGTTCGTGTTCGCTCGTGATCGATCGAGAACGACTTCTCTGCCCTCCTCTCTGACCGTTTATTGCGCTCGTTCGACGCGCTGATGATCGCTAATCGGACGCGTTATCGTCGTCGAAAACCCGACGAACACGGTCTTTCGATCTTACGAACCGCAACAGTCCCGTCATTTCGCCGTAAACGAGCCACTAAAGACCGCAATTATTGCCGGATCGGCGCACGATACCCACGTTTCGTAGGTATGCCGACTCTCGATATCTTGCCGCTCGGTATCGGCCTCTAATCAAATAGATTTTCCAAACGATGTAGCCCCGAGTCGAGTGTGCCGTGCGAGTCCGAAGTAAACGTATCTTGTTATTTGCACTCGTTAATCTTCTCTCGTCTTTTCTCGAGTTTCCGCTGGAGCATTCGCGCGAGGAGCATTCCAGGCACGTGCAAGAAACGATCCTTGTTGCTCGCGTTTGGACGTCCGGAAATTTAGTAGTAGTAGCCGGCGATCGAACGATAGCCAACACGTGTTTCATTTAGTCGGGACAATTTCACAAAGTACACGCTCAACGCATCCGCGAGTGTATCGAGTTTTGGTTGTCGTTTCGAAAGCCAGGGTAATGATACGGTTGGACGAAACACGAAGGGAAGAGAGTCGAAAGCTGCGCGGCTATCTCACCGCGTGCGGCGCGTTCCCATGATGATAACTCGTCAAGTCCGGCCAGACCGGACCAGATGAAAGGACTTGTAACTAACGCGTAATTGTGCGGTTAGCGGAGAAGTCCCGACCGGTTTGCAATTAGACCGCTAATGAGTAAGGTTGCCACCCTTGCTTTTCGATCGTTTCCTTCCTTTCGCGCCATCTGTCGCAATCTGTATCGTCGAACCGCCGAGTAATGAAGACTCTCGACTGTTTTGTGAAAATGGAGCCTAACTTGCTCCATACGAGTCGATACGTTTTCTACGATGTGTCTATTATCGTACCTCCATTCCGTTGAAATTCTCCATTTCTTTCTTTTTTTTTGTTTCTTCTTCTTTTTAAATATTTCCCTGTAGGGGAAGAAATCTTCGAAGAGGGTCTTCTAACGAGGAATTTTACAGTTGGGAACACCTGTGAAGATAACAACGCTTGTAAAATTTCCACTTGACGATGGTGGCAAACCGGTAGACGTAAGATGGGCTGGTCGTTAAATTATGCAGACGCGAGAATTTCCGGTAGGAAACAACCGAATGCACTCAGCGTGCTGTCCGTTTTCTATAATCGGTCTTGCGAAATGGCAACGGAATGTCAGGTAATTACAATTAATTACCTGACGTCAGAGACGGCGGGGACATTGCAGTCACACATGCAGTCATGTTTTCTAGCAATAATCGTTAGGAGAAAAAGAGGAATCTCTTCGCGTCGTTTTAATTGCCCTCCGTTCAATGCCTGTCTAATTAAAATAGCAGTCGTCTTTGATGTCTATCACGAATATTATTATCGAAAGAGTGATCTTCGCGTGTAAAACACGTATAAAATTCGCGACAACGCACGAAACCTTTCCCATCCGGCTGAATATTTTCGAAAGTGAAGCGAGAAAAAGGTCAGTTCGTGCCCGGTCCCGAGGATAGTTTCGCGTCCTGGCGTCGTGTTGCTCGTGCCTCTGTTTATTGAGAGTCTGCCTCTACAACCGTTAATTACCACTCTTGCACTCGTATTTCGTCCCTTCTATCTTTCTCTCGACTGTGTCGCGGGTTCTGCATCCATTGTGCAGCCGCTGCTGCGAGTAATTGGTCCCCTAACTATTGCAGCTATTAGAATTCGCCTCCTCGTCCTCCTCTCGCTAGACTAGACAACTGCTCGGAGTTGGGTAACAGCAACGACCGTCGTTGCAACTTTGGTGCTTTGCGTGCTTATCAGATTGAGAAAGGTGTCTTCTTCCATCGGCGAACGTTCCTTAATTACAAACGAAGTTTTTTCCTTTTTTTCTTAGATCGAAACTTTCCGATATCGAGTTTAAGGAAAAGAAACTCGGAAAGATTTGCGAGTTCAATTTACCTAATCTTAGTTTCGAATCAAATCTACCTCTGATCAGATTGAGTTATTACTCAGAGTTTCGTTATCAGAGAAACGCGTCGAACATTCCCGTTTCTTTGTCTTTGTTGGCTACTAGAGAAACGTCAGCTACTAAATCCACAACCGGGTCGCTCCGCGGACGCAATACCAGAGTTAACAGATTTAATCATAGAATGGTAAATGGAGCGTCGAGCTACGTTAGGAATTCCATTCTCTTCGCTCCCTAGCTTCGTTCAGAATTGAAAATTTGCAAGCAAGCTCGAAATCTCCACGGTTTAAAGAACTAAATTTCTACTCGACGAAAGCCAAATACACACACGCGCGTAGCGCGCGCGTTCGTTTCTTCCCGAGAAAGTTCTCAATCAATTACATCGAAGCTTTGATCCTCGCGTCGAGCGTAGTTGACGAACGGCCCTGTTAAATGTTAAATACCTCCGCCCCTTATAGTTGGTAGATAAACAAAAGCACGATGAATCGAGGAGGGTCTTGAAAGGCTGCTCGGATCCGTGGAGAAATAGGATAAACGAAGGGAACGCGAATCTCGCGTAGCATGCGCGAGTTCTAATTTTACGTACGGTTAGGTCGTCTTTCTCGATTCCATCTAACAACGGCCGCTCTAAAAGCAGTCCTTTGGGCGTGACTGCGCGCCACGGTGTTCAAATGTGTTGGCGAGTTCGCGTTCCTTCCGCGGCAACATCCGCGGCGTGGCGATCGACGATCGAGCCGCGCCTCCGAAGTGGAGGACTTCGAACTTTGTCGCGGTAGCTGCGTTTCGCTGTCGGTATGGCAGAGCAGCGACGTCGGTAATCGTTTCATTGGCGACGGCCGGCAATCGCGCGGCAGCGGGATCATTCATTTCGACAGTGAAAAGGGATCTTTCTGATCAGACAAGCTACTACGAATATCGCGAGGAGGCAGTATATTTTGTTCTATTTTGTTTCGAACGAATTGAACGCGGAACGTGAAGCTTCACGTGAATTTCACACTCTTGAACAGAATTTTTTTTGAAATCGAGACGGTGTAACGTCTTAAATCTTTAGACGTTTAAAATGTTTTAATTTCGAATCTGTACGATCTCCGAATCGCAAAACATTTTTACATCGGACGACTGTGTCAGTTTCAATAATTTATCCACGCGTCACTTTAATTTACAAAGGACACGGCAAAACCATCGCTTTTTATCGAGATTAATATTCCCGTTCCCAGGGCGCTCGCGTGCCGATATCCATTTCCCCATTTAATTACGAAACCGTGTAAAAGGTTAAATTGCGAGATGTGACACCGAGCGCCGCAAAGAATTTTATTATTCCTGCGAGACGCATCGTTGCGACACGCGTGTCAACTATGTGCGACGTTGCGAATGTATATTTACCCAGAAGCGTAAAAGAGGGAGGAAAACGCACGTCCCGTGATTGGAGTTGCGTGCTTCTTTCCCCGGAACGGCTAATTGCACCCCTGCGATCATCGGACCACGATACCTCGAACGTAGCGGTTTTTTCCAACCGGTTTGCGATTGACAAGTGTCCACAAATGATTCAATTAAATTTCTCCCTCGGGGGAGGATGCAGTTCATCGATTCGTCGATGCATCACGAACAAACACCGCCGGACGTTCTTTTCCTTTTTTTCGTTACGTCCCGCTGGCTCCGTTACGATCGGCAAACATTGGAAAGAAACGGCGCGTAGAACAGTTTCTTGCCCTCCTTGCTCTGCCGATTTCTATCGAGATCGGAATCGTTCGCCGAGACAGTTGGTCGAGTTTGAAAAATTCTAAAAATCCTTACAAAAACCACTCGCAGACCATGTCTTTTATCGCTTTTCTCGTTTTCTTCCTCTGTTACAGGTGAGTCGATTGTTAAGTCAAATACAACAACGATTTTCTACGTACCCGATTGATCGATGGTCAAACGATCAACGGCCGTACTTTCACTGTAATGGGATATCCGTCCAGAAGTTCAGGTAACTCACGTTGCGAATTCGCCGAACGCACGTCCCCTTTGGACGTTGGGCAAACAACTTAATCGAACGGCGTGCATCTACGCGTGTTATTATCGCGGCCGGTGGAAAAAGTAAAAGGGACTGACGGCCGGCACGGTCGCGCTTTCACCACGATTCTGATATTTAGAGGCGCGTCGGCGAGGAGGAGAAAATAGCCGCGGCGGTATAACGGAGGGGTCGCTTGACATTTATGCGTTTCGTCCTAATAAGCGTAACGCAATAAATACCCGCCGGCACGAGATCCACCGGTGGAAGAAAATTGCAAAACACGGCGCGCGACTTCTTCTTCTTCTTCGTCATCGACTGCAGTCGTAGCGGCAGAAAGTTGTTACGAAAATGATCCGCAACCGTGAAATAACGGCCCTGTCTTTTGTAACTCGAAATAACCAGTGCGATTTCTCGGCTCCCACTCGCGCGCGGGTTTTGCCCGCGAGATCGCGGATATAGGAAATGAGCGCGATGATTAATTGCCAGCGACGCCAGATTTAATTCACTTATTTCATTTTGAAATATGACGGTCGTTGGGTACTTTTACCTCTTTCTCCTCCATCTCGTCAAATATCGCCATATTCGCGCGATATTTATTTAATTATTTGTTTCGGTACCAAGTATCGCTGAATTCATGCAAGAGTCGTTAAATTTTATTATTATTTGACGCGGTTCGTGTTGGGAAGGATGTTGGAAAATATACGTGAAAAGCGACGTCGACGTGATTTGAAGTATCACGGTAGTGAAGTATATTTTCATCAATGTTCGAGAAACGGAATTCGCACCGTTTCGTTTATTTTCTCATTTCAGTTCGAAATCTGACGAGAAATGATCGTTAAATATCACGGGCAATAATCGTTAATTCTGCTACTTTTTTCCCCCCTCTCTGTTCCAACAACGTATGAAAACACGTGGAAAGCGGCGTCCAACCCCGTTTTCTCCGTGTTAATTGGTGCCAGTAACGAAATTCGCGTTACGCGAACTTTTCCTTTTAATGTTATTCCTCATGACACGGTTGGAATTCGTAGTACATCGTGGTTTAATGTTCGTTAATTACAGACTAGCCGGCGTTGCGTCTATTCGAAACAACTGCTCGTCCGTTTGAACTTCGTAACATCCGATAATTGATTGCGAACGCGCGATTAGCATCCAATTGATCCCTCGGTGTTAATCTCAGCCGTTCGAGAACGCAGCGGAGGAAGAAAGCAGGTCTGTTATTAGTCATAGTCTTGGCAATTAAGGTCGCGTACGTATTATTTCAGCGAGACGATGCTCCGTGAATCTCCGCGTCGGAGATGGACCACCGCGGACGCTTTCTTTCGCGGACGGTTCGCAACGTAGAATCGCGCTTCTTTTTTTTTTTTTTTAGAAAACACGAAACACACATTTTCGACGTTGCATGAATCTTACGCGCGCGCTGGAAAAAGCGACTTTCTCCCCTGGCCAGGATATATAAAAAAATATGCTCCGTTCCTATTTTAATCTCTCCTGACGTTAATAACAAATCACGGCAAAACGCGAGGCCCGCGCGTTGAGTGAGGTCTGCCCAAGTCTTCGTTTACTGTTAATTATCACTGCGCTACGAAGGCACGATTGATTCACACAACCGTGGAAGCGGTAAATTAACCTTAATTATGTTGGTTAATTGCCAGTTGTTGCTCCGACTCCTGGCTACGTTACATATCGGTCCGCTGCCGCGTTTAGTTCCGTGAACGTCGATATAAATTATTCTTTACGACCCTGCAATCGTCGTTGCAGAACGTTTACCTTCGTTCTCCTTCGATTTCCCTGCGGATCTATCCCGGATATTTAACACGAATCGCGGAACCACCAAGTCGTATCGATCGCCGGCAGTTCTTTCCAGGCGATATTAACTTCTTTGCGATCGAATGTTGCCGTTGAAACTTGGCGAGAAAGCGAATTATTTTTCTAACCCGGTGCTCCCGATTCCGAGTTTAATCTTTTGGTCTTCACTCTCTTATACTTGCGTTCCGGCTTAAACGAATCCGATTGCTGTTGGAGCGGCTCCGGTTGAAACGGACTTTGCCTATTTTCTCTTTAGTTCGGATCCCTTATTTCCTCGTCGTTAATCCCGCGGTGGTGATTTCCGCTCGTTAAAACGGCAGCGAGCTTAACTCGACGCCCGGCAAGACTCTGGCGACGATCTCGAGCACAAGTAGCCTGAAATCTCGAACGAACCGTCAGATGTTGTTAAATTTTCTGTTCAACGTGATTTCGTTTAATTAACGTTAATTGACGAATCTATTAATGGAAGAATCGCGTTAGATCAGAGGTTGAAAACTCTCTCTCTCTCACTCTCTGTTTCTCGTTTTGGAAGAAATTGTTTTTCGAGCCATATTACGTTTAATTTCATCGAACGTGGAGGTAATTGAGAACGATCAATTGGATACTTTTGCGCGTAGTCTCTCATAAAGCAATCCATTTCAAGATGTTATACAGGACACTTTTCAGCAGTGGCCACACACGGATTGTTTGCAGTTTGGAACAAACATCGTTGGCAGAATTTTATCCTCGCAAAGTGCACGCTGGGTCAATTTAATTATCTAGTAGCATTTCCAAACACTGTGTAAGGTACATCTTGTCCATATTTATTTGTTTTCTATCGTTATCTTGCTCTTCTCTGACAACTAAAGTATGAACGTTTATCCATTTCTTTTGGAAGAGCTCGATCCAAATCTTGTAAAAATATAAAAATTCTACGAAGAGTTATAAATTGTTAATTACTAAACATAAAATCAAGTGTGACACGTGTGACTATTAATTGAATTTCTTTACTCTGCAAAAAAATATATATATATATATATTTCTGTGTGAGTGTGTGTGTAAATTGATATCTAATATCAATAAATTTTTATCTGTTCATGATTGTTGTTAGATACGAACTTATCAGTAGATTTTTTCAAAAAGCAATTATGACAGTCTTCCATACATGTGTAGCACACGTGTCAAGCACTGGTCATTATTAATTCTTCCGACTAATGAATTATTAATTTCTGATACCTCTAGCATTAACATCGCTTGTTTTGATCAAGCGTGTAACAAGTTGTCCGAAAACCACAATCCAAACAAGATGTCTAATCTTTGGTCCAGAACGAGCAGCAACGTACCACCATGTAAGCGCGCCGTAAGTTTCTCACACGAAGCCGAATCGTACCTCTCGCCCGCGATAAGCGTGACAAAAGATCAGACAACGTATATACGCGCACCGCGGAAAGTTTCTCTCCTGGCGGGGTGTTGCACGGTTGGTGGATTCAGAGCCCGTAAATCACACAGCTCGAGATCGTAATCGATCGATGGAGACTAGCGCGGATGAAACAAATTGACCCACTTAACGATCGCTCCGTTTCAGCGGTATCGATCGCAGGGAAATCGTGCGCGGTGGCTAGAGAACCCGTCTTATCGCTCGTTCCTCTTCGTTCCTGAAGGGATGCTTCACTTGTTGTTACGCGAAGATGCACTTGTGTCGGGACGGAGGGCGCGGTCAAGGCGTAGCAGAAGTAGAAGCGGAGGCAGGCGCGCTTTTGATTAATGGTCCGCCGCGCCGAGGCAGTCTCTCGACTCTGGCCCTCCATCCGTCTCTGAAATATTTAAGCGTTCCCTTTTCTCCCGTCGTTGTAATTCTGGATAGTCTCGCGCGTCACGAGTTTCCAGGTTCTTCCCTCTCGTCTGCGTTTTTTTCCTCCTCTCTCCCCCCTCTTGATTCCGACTATCAATCCAAACGATACGTCGTTGGACGTGTCCGCCGACCCGAAACGACGGCAATAACGACGCTCTCTGGATAAACCCTTCATAATGAACCCTCCACGTGTGACGAGTGTCGCGCGAAATCAGGTCATCGCTTCTGTGCAAACGAGTCGAACATAGGCAGGCGTATTCCGTTTCCCTCGATGTCTGCGCTTTTCTCTCCTAGACGTTGTGCTTCCGTTCTTTATTCGCAATTCGATCTATTAAGAGACAGCCTCGATTCAGACGCAATCGATAGTAGACGATCGATAATTCTTGCCCCTATTCCGATCTTTTAATTGCACATGCGCCTCGAAAGCGCGTTCGAAAGAGATGACTTGTCGTTTCCACTTTGAGGCTGTCCACGATCAACGGCTTGCCATAACCTGCCAACTTTTGATTCCCTTCGACTTGTCACTTGCATCGTTGTATCGCGGTTTGTTCGTTCTCGTTGCGCGGGAGGGAAGAGTCGGCGTACAAAACGAATTGGGAGATCTTATTTGGAAATTTATTTGTTGCTCTGTAAAATCGACAGTGGAAAAGGTAGTTTGCCCGTGTAGTTTGGTCTTGGTTCACTTAACACGCGTAATTAATCGTTGGCGTTCTTGTTGAGAACAAAATTTTATAAGCATCCACGGAATATAATAATCGCCCTTTATTGTGTCTTTACACCGCGTGCATACTTTACAGAGGTCCAAAAATAATTCGACATCAATTAGAATATATGGTTCCTTCAGATGGCGGCTAACTACATATAACAAAAGAAGCTCGTTATCAGGTTTCTACTTTGCCGACAGAATGACTTTGACGCGCGTAATTCAAGCTCACACTTTCATGCGTATTCCTTGTCCCGGTGAGATTATTTTTTCCCACGATTTTCGCCTCCCTGCGTAACGCGATTTTATTTCTCGAACGCACGATCGTTCGTGTTGCGCTCGGCGTCGAACATCGAGTTTGCAACGAGTTTTCCGTGTATTTTCCTTTCCCCCCCACCGTGCCTCGGCGAATCGATGAAAACTATTTTCCACGGTCCACTCCACGGCCGGGTTCTCGCTGAACGCGCGCAGACAACGATAGGCGCCGGTATCTCATGCGCGCGATCCGATAAAACATTGTTACATCGTGTGGCAACTTTCGAAAGCGTCTAATTAGTTACACTTTCAGCGAGCGTCGTAACTGGGGCGGTGCAGCAATGGCAGGGGCGCACACGGAGATTTAGGAGGATGTACGAGTTGGCACGCGCTCCATCGGCCCAATCCGTCGTTAACGTGTGTCTTTCTCTGCGAGACACGCTGTTGTGTTTTCGATTGCATCTCACGTATGAAAGAAAGTTCGGCCGGGAGTTATCGCGTACGTGGCGATTCTCGAAACTGGGACGACGGTTCCACCGTCGATAGGGACGTCTCAGGGAACAGACGTAATTTCCTCCTTTAATCCGCCGTTTCGTCGCGCGAAATTGCTAATTTTTTTTTTGAACGCGACGATCGATGACGGTTGAGAAGAAGATTAAAATTCGAGTGGTAGTCCAAAGTTTCGAGCAGTGTCTCTTTTATCTCGCGAAGCTCCAGTTTGAGGAGCTACGCTCTTCACGGACTTTTCCCGGTCTGGGATTAATTTGCTCAGGCGTTAACGAATCACCTTGCATTTACATTTGCAAGAGGCAAGAATTTGCAAGAACCAAGTAAAATTCGTTCGTCGCGTCGCTACGAACTTTCGATTTAATTACAGAAATTTCCAATTTAGAGACGGACTGACGAGTGAACGTAACATTTCCTTCGATTCATTATACACGTGCGATCGATCAACTGTGCCCCGAAAATCGTTCACTCTTCGTTTCGTCGTAGCGTAACTTATTCAATACTTGCTTCCCTCTTGGGATTTGCCTCGTAAGGATGATTCACCAAATTCCCAAACTAAGCTAATTCAATTGCTCCGTAAGATTGCCATTCTAGATCTACCCTTGGAATCTACCCTGATCGCGTCTGTCGCGTGGATTAACAAAATCCAGGCGAATTTATGGCGCTCCTGCGGATCGTGTCTCCTCGGTGTTTTTCTACGAGAAAATGTCCGACGTTTGATTTATAATTTTATTTTCTTAAGATAATAATAAATAATTTAATAATAATAGATTAATGTATATCATGCGTATATTTCAAATTAATCGAAAGTAAATAATTCATTGAATTCATTGAATATTGCCAGCAGACTGACCTGCAATCGAACGTTCCTCTTTGTGTCCCTCTTTTCTGGCAGTGCTACGGAAAATTTATTCCATAAAGAGCAAAGATCAATTTGTATATAAAAGTAATGTAAATTTATATAGAAAAAAGGAAGTAAACTTACAAAATATTAGGTTGGGTAAGAAGTAATTTCTGTAGTTTTGGCTCAAATTAAATTAAAAGACGGAATTTTTGTATTAAAAAAGAATTTTATTAAACTTTGACAGTGTACGCACCGTTTTGTTCGACAACTTTTCGCCATTTTTCAGGCAATTCTGGTCGTCATTAACTACCTTAACGCTCAAAATCCTCACACGTCGTATCATCGCCTGAGATTTTGACAGCATCTCCATATATAGCACGTATCTTTTTTTTTTTGGTTTGTGTTGCATTTTTCCTTTTCCGGAAATTAAACACCGCTTGTTTTGCTTCATATTGACAATTATATTCAGTAATAAAATTTATTGAATATAACGTAACAAACAGCAGCCTAAAATACGCAGGAAGACATAATCTCTTAGAAAAACGTACGTAGCGAGACATCGAGCAAAGATTGTTTCAAATTTACTTTTTGCTAATAAACAAATTGAACAAGTATTTCTTCTTTCAAGGAAGGATCAACTTGTTTAATATTCGTGACATGTAGTTGAATCTGTGGATCAACGTGGATCACTGTTCTCCGTTTAATTGTTCGTAGCTCCACAGTGAAAACTCTCGAAAGAAACGACAAACGGTGGCCAGATGTCGTAATCTTCGACGTGCGACAGCTAGATGCTGACCTCGGAGTGGTTATCGTACGCGAAGAACAAACGAACGTTCATCACGGGAAGGTTCAGCACGGTCGATCGTTCGGCACGAGCGAGCATTGTTCTCGACCTTGCATTTCTTCGATCGTATTTTTTCTTTTTTCTTTTTCCTTTTTCCAACTGGCTGCGTGAACGTGGAATATCCCCGCAGGTGGACGCAGACCAGCCACGATCGGTATCAGCAGTTTTGTCTCTGTTTTATCTGGCCTGAAAGCCAAGAGGTTGCCCAAGAGGTGGCAACGTCTTTCCATCCGATCGAAGATCGAGCTTCGGCAACGTTCTACTTCGCAGAGATCGTTTCGAAGAGAAAGTTTCCTCCGTCGACCGTTTTATTTATTCTACGTCTGTATATAAAATTAGCAGTTGTCTTTTTTTCTTTCTCTCCTCGCTGCAACTCGCGCGCAACAATAGGAGCAGCGGAGGCTGCTCGAGGAGAAACCAGCATGTTGCAGCGACAATGGGGGGGGGGGGCAACTCGGGAGAAAGATACGGATCGACAGTGTCAATAACGTTGGATATTATCTTTATGCTACCTCGTGGTCGTAACAATGCCTCCGGTTCGCGTCGTTCGGGGCGTACCTCGCGGGTTACTGGGACGTGCCGCGCTCGTAAACCCGCGCACGATCGGCACTTCCGCCGCAATTTGCCGGATCTTTTTCCCTCCAATTGCAAAAATTACCCGGCTCGCGGCTCGTTTGCGCAACAAATACGCCTCACCGTTCGTGGACGACCGAATTTCGGAATTTCGCTTGGTATTCGAGGTGTGTACGACTCGCTGCCAGTTGGACGCATCAAGAGCGGCGGAGCATATTCGCGACATCCCTTCGCGTAATCGCATTTTCTTTTCATCTTTATTCCAGTTTCGTCCCGACCGACGAGAATTTGCTCTTGAATCTTGCGGACCGTATTGAGCGCGGAAGGCCAGGAAATCTGTTTCCCCTCTCGAAACCCGTTCCAACCATGACGAAGGTTGAACTTGTTCGAGCGTCGAAGCGTGGGCTCGTTTCTTTTATACACGCGACCCGCGTACGTGAGTTTCAAGGCCTTTCTCTCGGTTTAGGGTCACATCGGTTGCACGATTTTTGGACAGAGTTTTTAGCATCGAAACGTACGGTGTTAACCTAGAATTCTGCCGTTCCTTTCCTTTCCTTCCTTCCTTCTTCCGCTGTAAATACACGTGTCAGCTTCTCTCTCCTAGCTTTTCTCCGTTTAAAGCATCTTTTAGATCTTTCGTTTCCACCCAAACGAGCGCGAGGGAATCCAAAGATGAAATCGAGAAGATCGAGGTCGCTCCGAGTTTGTGTTTCGCCATTCCGCAGACGTTTCGCAAACATACCGCCGTCCCAAGAGTTGCACGTTTGTCGTGGTTGTCGTGCATTCAAATAGAGAAAGAGAGAGGGAGAGAGAGAGAGGGAGAGAGAGGGTGAATGTGTGTTTGCGTCTCAGCAAGATCGGAAGCCAGGTTCGCGGATCGTCCTCTTGCCGCGAGTAAACAAACGTGCCCACTCGATGCATCGAGGATGCAGGTTCTTCTCTCGAAGATGGACGAGGGGGAACGGATCGGTGACGTAGACGTGGTCGTATCGACCCTTGTCTTGGTCGGGCGCCGGCTACCGTCACCCTGGCAACCCCTCGCCCATTTCCTTTTGCACAGGAAAGACGTGTGGCGCCGCGTAAGCACGCCTTTGGCCACGCCGACCGGAGAACGACTTCTGCCCGACTTCTCGCTTCTCTTCATTAGCGAGCGCAGGATCGTCGGCCGCTCGAGCACACTCGCGATTCCCGGCATTCTTGTCCGCGACTGTTGGTTCTTCTCTCTTCGCGGTATTCTCGTGTTCTCCTGTCACCAGCATTGGAAGTACGACTTTCGAAGAGAGAAGGAGAGGGGTAGTTTTCTTGGAGAAGTTGGATTGCCAGCCACACTTCTTCGTATAGGCTTTTCTCTGGGGTTGAGCTGGAGTTACGAGCGTTGAACTGCAAACAGAGTTTCGGTAGATGCGAAGTAAGGTTTAGGTTAGGTTTGGGTTAGGTTCAGGTTAGGTTCAGGTTAGGTTCAGGTTAGGTTCAAGTTAGGTTCAGGTTAGGTTTAGGTTAGGTTTAGGTTTAGATTAGGTTTAGATTAGGTTTAGGTTAGGTAGATGTGAAGTAAGCTCGCTATTCTTTCTCGCCGACCAATCAATCATCGCGCTTTTAACTCTTTGACTAATCTCGAAAATATTATCATCTGTATCAGCAGTTTATTTACGAAATATCGAGTGAAGTGTCACTTTGAACAAAATGACGTAGCGTTGGAAATAATCATCCTGTCGAGATGTTTAAATTTTGTTGATTGTATTTTTTTAATGTGTGACTTTGTTTAAAGCAATCATCAAGCATAGTATATAGAAGTTAATGACGCATAATTTCAATCTCCTGAAATATTTTTTTTCAAAGGCACTGAGAAACTTAGTTTATACGAATTATCTCGAATTATTCGAACAATAACTCGACGAGTGTCGATTATAATAATGACAATGAGTGCCAATTGACTCACGATTGCCTCAAGAATTTCTTCTTTTGAAATTTTTTATTTTTTTTATTCCTATTATGGTGTTATATTGTATTATCATACACAAGCAATTGTAAAAAATTTCAACTGTTAGCTAAATTTAAGTATGATGTCTCCTTACAGGGGACGATCAAGTGCAAAGAGTTGCATCTTTTTCGAAAGATCAAATCGTATTTAATCTTGCTTCGAATTGAAACGACGGGATCTTATTTAATCTCGCTTGATCCTCATTTAAATTCGGAAAATAATCACCATCGCGCCAATCGGGCGTATTTTCTCAGTTCAACGACGTGTATTCCGTATCTAGCGTCTCTCATTTCGCAGTCGCTGGTTATCGAATTCCCACTGTCCCGTAAAGAAAAATAATTTTCCGAGAGAGAGAACCTGTCGCGAGTTATTGATTGCAAAGTGATAACGACAACGCAACCGACGCAAGCCACGAGCACATAGCAGAGCACGAACACACACCGTGCCGGTTCTTGGCCGACGCGATCTCTCGTCGTGACAGTAAGCGAGAAAGTATGAGTAATTCGAGCCTGTTAATGACTAATATCTCGAACCAGCTGGCGAAGGACGGCGGATTACGAATTCTATCTCGCCGTTAACGAAGTGTGAATTATACCGTGGTATCGCGTGTTCGATGGCAGCCTGCTGCAGCTACGCTCGATAGAGCGTAGAATTTAAACGGACCAGTCCAAAACGAACGAGAAACGAACGAGAAACGAATGAGAAACGAACAGAAATCGCAATTTGCGGCAATGGACGCGAAATCGGCGTCCGATGATCTCTCCTTCTCTCTCTAATTGAGTCTCGAAGCTTTACCCGGCGACTTGCATGATCGCTTGATGGTTATTTATCGTCGACCGACGGGGAGAGGTAGCAGAAAACGTCGATCGTGCCGCCGGCAAGGCATCCGTCTGGTATCAGACGCGATCCATTATTCACGATATTGTACGATGCTGGATCTCCACGTTGGGTCCACCGTTGCAACTTATCGTCCGATGCATATTGCAAAACCTTTCAGTTATTGCCCGAACCTGCGCCGCTTTGTTCGTAAACTCGTGGAAATGTTTTCACGACGGGGATTCGAATGTATCATATCGTGTCACCTACGTCGTTCGTGCACGTACAAATACTACTCGTTTCTGGAGAACGTAGGAAAAATCACGCAAGCATTAACTTTAGCGAAATTGTTCTTTTCGTTGAAAACGTGCAATGCGAAGAAACACGTCGTTTTATTTCGTTGCAAAAATTAATCCTAATATGCATTCTGTGATTAGCGTTGATAACATTATAATTTAAATATTTTAGATAAAAAATTATTGGTGTTAATATAGTAATTTCAATATCGAAAGTTAAAAGTAACAATCTTATTGAAAAAAAGGGGGAATTGAGAAAGGCAATGCAAGTATTGAGATTGGACGTACATCTGGAAAATATTCGTGGGCGTAGACAGTTCGGTCGTTGCACGATTAGATTTGGCAAATTTCAATAAATTCGAGACGATTCCGTTCTGCTACGCTATGCAGTCACTCGGGAAATCTTCCTTTGACGTGAACGAAAATTTAAATTCCCCGATCTAGAATTCCGATCTAAAGCGGGTATGTCGGAACTTTGATTGAAACTTTCCCCCGATTTGCTACGAGAAATTTTTACGACAGAAGGACTGAAAGATAATTCATTGCCTTTCCAAACTTTTAATTCCTGTTCTTCAGAGACTACTGAGAATCAAATCAACGGGCTAGCAGAGATTACGAAGCGCGATCGTCGAGATACGCAAAAATCTGCTCCCTCAATCAAATATCATCCCCGGTAATGCTAAAGCAACGGATGTACGCGCGGATTATTATCACCCATAGAAGCAAGCAGACAAAAGTGGGTCGTTGCTTCCTCTTCTTTGAAGTTGTTCGACGTGATCGAGGATGTAATTTAGATCGATGCTCCTAATTGCTTCCGATTAGGCTGTCTCCGAGACAACCCGCGAGAGCCCGGCCCAGGTAGAGAAAGAGAGAGAGAGAGAGAGAGAGAGAGAGAGAGGACGTGGGGTTTAACATACCGAGACGTCGGTGCACGGAGAGCAGAGAGGGAAACACACAGGTGCAGCAGGAAGTCGATAAACCGACCTGCACCTGTGTGTACTCGGCTCATGTCAGACGTGAAATCGGAGTTCGCACGGTCCCCGGCCAGGTCGAGTCAATTTATTTGTCAGTCCTCCTCCTTCCCCTCCCCCTCCTCCTCCGGTGCTTGCTTAGCAGGTCGCGATTTGTATCGTGTCTACGTATTGTTGGCCATAATATCGATCCATCCTCGAACGTCACGCAAGATCCTCGTCAGTGGCGGATTCATTTGAAAGTATGATATTGGTCGAAGTTGGTTATCGCGTTCGACGACCCGATGACCTGGCAAAGGCTGCCTCGTTTTCATTTTCGCGAGTGTCAATTTTCAAATGCGAGAGGAGAATCGGGACTGCTTCTCCGAGGGAACCGTAGGATATTCTGAATTTTGAATCGATTCTCTCGGATCCGAGCTCTCGTTCGATTCTTCGATAGCGTACGGTGACTTTCAATCACCAGTCATTTGCATAATCTCATCCGTAATCTCACCTTCACTTTCGGTCCGAGTAGCGCGCAAATCGTAAATCATCCGAAAGCAGAATAGCGTCAGGTTCTGCTACAATCTTCGAAGGTAACCGCAGACGCGTTATCGATAAAGATTGCGACTTTGGACTCGTTTCTTATCAGCGACCAGCCCATCCCGATATCGGGCCGGTCTCTCTCTATGACTAATATGTTTTGGCTCGGCTGAACGCTCGCTCTTTACTCTTTACGGCTATCTTCGATCGGCATTGTGGACTCAAAGTTGGCGTAAAGTTGGTCATCCAGCAATATCGAGTCGCGTAAAAAAACGCCTCGATATCGATTCACCCTATATTGGCGGTTTACCGAGCGTGTCGTTACTTCGTTCTCTTGAAGAAGCTGTCTCCGATAAATTGGAGAATCGTCGGATCGGTCGGTAGCTGGATTCACGACGATTGAATGGGGAAACGGTGTCAGGGATAGGGGAGGAAACGGCTGTGGACGCCTCGGGAGCGCGAACGACGATTACTTTTAATAGAATCGGACGCGCATCGGGAAATTGACATTGGCGTGTGCGCTTGGAAAATTTATGGTAATCCTGTGTCAGCGTGTGTTTCGATTTTTCCACCCTCGTCCAACGTGTATGCCACGTCCTATTGAATCTTTGATGCTGCTTTACACCGAGAGCTTTCTCTCTCTCTCTCTCTCTCTCTCTCTCTCTCTCTCTGTCTCTGTCTCTGTCTCTGTCTTTTTTCAGAGTCGTCCACGACTTATCGTGTTCTTGTACAGTCGTATTGTCCTACGAGACACGGTTTCTTCCCTCGACAATAAAATAAAACCGGGAACGCGATACGAGTCGTACGATTTGTTCGTCGTGAAACAAGTAGGCACGCGCATACACACGAGTGGATACGTCTGATCGGAAGCTAGGGTATTCTACTTAAAGTAATTCGTGCAGGCTTTTGTCGTGTGTTGTCGGACGTGCTTCGTGGGTAATTGGCCACTTGCGGCGAGAGTTCCCTGGACTGAACAGGTACACGCGAAACACGCATCGTTCCGTCCGACACAATGACGCACAATGTGCTTTGACCCGGTGAAGTGGTTGATGGGAAGAAGCCCGCCACGTGTAAGGCCTGAACTGGAATGCAGCTCGAGTGGCTGCGTACGTGGCCGCTTGTCAACCTTAATCCGTTTACCAGCGTCCAATTTCCCTGGCGTACTTAGAGAAACGATACATATTTCCGACCTGCCCTGGCTACCGAACATTTCCAATAAATTGCAAACGATTTGTATATAATCGACGTGTGGCCCTCGAGAGTTGAAACAATACGCGCAAGTTGGAAAACAGCTACAAATTGTTAATAAATTTTCTCGTGGTAACGGTAGTAATAAGTTTGGTAACGTTGGAACAGAGGTTTGCAATTGAACGTTACAAATTGTACAAATCAATCGATACTTGTATTTTTAGTTAGCCTAGATATCCAGATATTTTTGAGGAACGTTACGAGAGGTATTTCTCCGAACTGAATTCTTATAATTTCTTAAAATATTTAACATACGTACATGATAAAGATATTCGTTTCCATCGTGACTAATTTGGCTATTTAAAAATCGGCTATACGTGTTTCTCGCGAGACAAAAGTATCAGAAGACTCGTCGTTCGACTGGCAACGAAACGAACGTTTCTAAAGCGAGCGCAAGTTTCTCGAGAAGTGAAACGACGCGTGGCGCGACGAAAAGAAGCCCCCGCGGAGACACGTGGCGTTAATTAAATCGCGGCAGAGGCAATCGAGCCTGAGCCGCGACGCACGAAAGCCGAGGAAAGCGGCCGAGAATCGCGTGTCGTCGTCGCGAATGCAAACGCGAGGCGAGACTCCGTTTCGTACGCTCGAGACGTCTCGTCTGGTCTCGTCTCGTCTCGAGATCAAGCCTGTTGCCCTCTCGTCGTTTCTTTTTCGATGAACTTCGGAAGGGGGAACGTGTCCGAGCGCGTGTATCTTGATTTTCTGCGCCGAACTAGCTTTCACTGTTGTCCGTCTACTTTTCCAGTATTGAGAACGATCCATCGATTATATTTACATTAATATCTCAAACTTTCTGTCATCGACAAACGTGGACGATCAACTCGCGGACATGGTGGATATGTCGACAAGCGTCGAGTATTTTTCATTTTCGTGGAAATGCACGGTCTTTTCATCTATCGGTGAGTGACGATCGGTGCTTGGTTTTCCTTTTTAATCGATGTGTTTGACGTCCAACCGAGAGCCTTCATCCGTCGATAATTTGCAGACGTTCTTTACGAGATATTAATATATTAAGACTTCTCGTTGCTTTTCGTTCTACCAGTTTGAAAGTAAAATATGTCAGACTTTTCCAAGTAGATATCCTAACGATACACATATTTCCTTGAAAATCTGTAAATATACTGCAACAAATCGACTACTAAAAACGTCACGAATTCTCGAACAATAAACAAAAAAACTGCACGACTTGTACTCCAGACAACGCCACTCCTACTCGAGGTCTAGCCCACGCCCCCTCGCGAATCACGTGGCCCAAATCAACCAATCGCTAATTTTCGTTGCATCAGCGTTGCACCTGAAGAGGCCCGATTATCTGGCTTACCCCCGCTAAAATCACTTTCAGTGATAAAAAGAAAAGGAGAACTACTCGAATAACCAATGCTTAGTTTAACGCGGAAAAATTTTTGGTCTCTAAATGCAGACAGGCTTTTTGTCACACATTTCCATCAAATCAAAAGTATAGAATTCATCTAAACTTTTCATTCCACTTTGTACATTGAACATCGCGATCAAACGCTGTAACATTCTTCGAAATCTGAACAGCGCGATCGCGCTGCGTGGCACTAAAACGTTAAACGCGAGCTAAAGGATACCGTCGATCGATCGGACCTATCATCTGGGTCAGCCTCGCGCCTGACACGTCCCTTTTTATCGTGCTCTTTGCCGTGTTTCCTCGCTGGCAACGCCTGTTAACGAACTCGTCCGGAGACACGATGCTGTTAATTAATCAATCGATCACCTTGCAATTAGCTACGACTCTCGCGACATCGACCGAAATTGGAAACGTTCGAAATCCGTTCGATCGAACAAATGGATTTCCAAACGATCGCGGATTTCGCGGTTTACGCGTTACGTTCCGCGAGATCGGCGGTTAATGGGGAAGCGGTGTTCTCGGAGGCGCAAGAAAACTGCCGGCTGGCCGAGTCGTAACGAAACGATGTTCCTTGTACCACGGTGTAATTACGCGCAGCGACTGTTATCTAAGGCTTGTAGTTGGGTGAAAGCTTGAAAAAGGTAGCTTGCCTCGGTCACGCCTACATCCTGCGCCCGGAACGTCTGCGGCTTGTTGCGAATTGTTCCATTCAACCGGCGTGCATCCTGCTTGGATCGAGTTGACGAAAAATGATCGTTCTCTCTCGAAGATGAAAGCGCTCGATGTAGCATTATGTGCATTGTCACAGTTGTTGCGATTTTCATCCGTGAAAGCGTATCGTTCTGCGACGCAGGATCCTCCCCTTCCGTGGAAGGGAAGGGAAAAACGAGCAGAGATGGATTTTCCGGCGATAAAGGGAGAACAGAGGCAAAGGGAGCGCGCAGGAGTAATTTAATCGGGGCAATTTAATCAAGAAGATGGAACTAACGAGCTTCCTACCTTCGTTCGATCCTTTCATCTTCGCTGAAAAAGAGAGGAGGGAAGCTCTTTCCTTCACAAAGTCTTGGTCAAGAACTGAAAAAAGAAAGGAGGAGAAAAAAGGACCCCTCTCTCTCTCTCTCTCGATGATAACGTGGTTAAACGTAATCGTGCCTTGGTGAAACGATCATGGGACGAAGGTGAATTATGTTAAAAGTACACTCGACCCGCGTTGCCACTTTGTCGGCTCGTTTGTCGTTTAACTTTTAACGATCGCCACCGAACGAGCTTCGAGTCGACAATAAAATGTATAATTTGCTCCCCCCTTTTCCCCTTTTAGTTCGTAATCGAGACTCCCCCGGAACACGAGCAGGAAAGAGCTCGGATCGATGCTTTCGATTTAGGTTAAAGACCGTGTGGTAAATTGTTCGCCGATTATTTATCGAGCCAATTCTCCATCAGGCTACCACGCGGTCGCGTATTGTGGAACAATTTTCCCATCGTCGTCATTTATTCCCCGCGGCGATAATCTCTTCTCGCCTCGATCGCGACGATTCGACTTTCGTCGAGAGCAACGAGATACGTACCACCGGCCAGCTGCTGATCAGGCGAGATGCGATACCCGCGGATTAATTCCCCGAGATTAAAGACACACGGGGACGATTGTTCGTGTTCCTTCGTGTGTGTGTGTGTGTGTGTACGCGCGCACCCTCTTTGCGTTTCTAAGAAGGAAACGCGCGAGCGGACGTTGTACAAGCCTGGTTCTTTTTTTCTTTATTGAAACGAGAAACTGTAAACGAAACTGCAACGTCGGTAAATCCGGCGAGATTAGCTTTCGGAAGAGGAGATTACGCGATACGTGGAAAATATCGATTATCCGATCGATATCGGGAGAAACGCCACCGGGAAGTTTACAGAGAATTTCGACGAACATCAACGACACGATGATTGATGACGCTGCGCTCGTATCTCTAGTCGATACACGTACAGACGTGTATGTCTGTAGCAGCTCGTGAAAGTGTTGGAACATTTGTTGCTCGGCTCTTCGTGGGCTGGATCGTCGCGACTGACTTGCCTCGACACAAGCGCAGCGACCACCCACTGACGTGGGAAATAACAGAGTCTGATTTTAGTTGACTGGTTTATTACTGATGCGTACGAGAAGCCTCGGTCGCGTCTGATCTCGAAGTTGCGATAGCTGATTCTGTCTGATGTATACGAGAAGCCTTGATTGCTTCTGATCTCCGAGTTGATCCGCCGACGGCTGATTCTGTTTGAACAGAGGTTGCGCGCGGACTCGTTCCGTTTGACCGACTGATTCTCCGATGCTCGTTTGACTCGAGCGACTAACTGGCTCTGACTTTTCTTCCGCGAGACTTTCGTCGTCCCTTTCAAAAGACTCTGAAGCTAGTTGCGTCAAAGGACGAGAGATGTGGGCGTTGAAAGTAATCGAGGGCAAGTACGAGGGTAGTTTTAAAAATTTCTCTGGGTATAGTGAGTGAACTCATCTATCTGTTATTTCAATTATTTCGTCGTCTGAACGATACTTTTGTTACTCTGCAATGTTACTTCCTTAGAAATTTGAAATATTAGAAATGGGTACGCATCATTAGTGTGGATATAAACATATTTTATTCTTTTTTTAACACTAAACTTATCGGCGCTTCGTGTACATCTATTCCTACTGTGACCGGTCAAAAGTAATATTCTTTACACTTGAACGCAGATAATAGTCAATTTGGTCAATTTTATGTCAATCTCTTTCTTCAAATTTGCACTCGCGCACTTGAAATGCAAAGGAAACACTTTAGAGCTTTTATACATACTGCGACGCTCTCTTCTGGAGCTGTGAAATTGTACTGTGTCACCGGATTCTGAGGCAACGAAACATCGTCATCAGATTGTACAGTTTGAGAAGACCAAATGTCATAAATTTTTCGACCGGTCAAATTAACAGACCACGTATATTTTTTTTTTTTTTTTTTTTTAGAAAAAAGAAGAAAATGCTGAAAAATTCATTGTATAGACATCTTAAGAAAAATCGCAAAGATAAATAGCGATGTGACAACGTTGTACGCAATAGTTTGAATAAAAAACGGCCAATTCAGCGTTAAATGCTCCAAGTTATCCAACGTCCCTACGTAACGTAACATTCGTAAAGCAATTCGAGTCACGTTACCCGCAATGTTGAGTTGAATTTGACAAAAGCAGAGCCGAGATTGAATTCCTCAAGTTTCGACATTATCACACAGTTCCTCTTGCCCAAGAATCTGGCCGCGAACTCGTTTAAATTCCTCGAAGTTTCGTTCGTTAGGTCGAGTCGAAGGGATGCGCATCGATTCTGCAGCGCGTCGAGGAGACCTTTTGTTCGTTGCTTTCGCGTTGCGACGTGACCTGACGCGTGTAAGACGCGAAAAAGGCGAAGGGTCGCGTTTGATCGTGAGTGGAAATTAGAGTGGATTTCGCGTGGCCTTCCCGCGAGTCTAACCTCTGAACCCCCCTCGGCGATTTTTCACCCTCGGACGCTTCGATTCCACGTTGCCACGTCGCTTGTATCCGGCAACCTTCTCCCCTTCCTCTCTTATCACTTCGCCAGGATCTTGCAAACGGGTTCTAGAGGCCCAACACACCGCGAAGGATCGTTTTTCCTTGGCCCTGGCTGCTCCACTTTTGCCGACCATTAGTCGATCATTTAATTTAACGGCGAGGCGGAGGAAAGGAAAAAAAAAAATACTGTGAAAATGCGAGGGGGAGAAGAGTCACGAGTAGACTTAGACTCCTCTTTGCTCGAAATATTTATTACAGCGGAACGAAGTTATTGCCGCGATCATTCTCGGCCACATCATCGTCGGAAGGAAATCATTTGTGTTTCTTTTACGCCTTCCAGGAATCTGCTAGGCGATCCAATTCCCGCGAACGATGCGTTTTGCCTGATTGAGTTGCTTTCGTTTCGGGCTAGACGAAGGAATTTAGATTTGTTAACCCCGAATATACTCGTCATGCAGAACAAAAATTCACTTTTGCCATTTATTGTAAAGTTAGGCAAAAAAATTATATACACTTGCAATTTTGGCACATTTTAGAGTATTTCAAGGCAACAAAACAAGAAAATAAAATAAACCCAGTAAAATTGAAAATTTTTCAAAGAAACACCAAAATTTGCCATTTTGTTGTAACTTAACTCAATCTTGCAGCAAGTGTATTTACTCTGTTTTTGCGTCGAGTATACTTGTCTATGCTAGAAATAATTAAGCACACCAGTGCACATTCTCAAAATAAAACAAACACGCTTAAGGGATAATTGATCTCTTCTACGATTCTGTTGGTATTTATACATTCTGTAGGAAATTTGTATTTACTGTGTTTTCGTCGAGTATACTTGTCTATACTAGAAATAATTAAGCACACCAGTACACATTCTCAAAATAAAACAAACACGCTTAAGGGATAATTGATTTCTTCTACGATTCTGTTGGTATTTATACATTCTGTAGGAAATTTGTATTTACTGTGTTTTCGTCGAGTATACTTGTCTATGCTAGAAATAATTAAGCACACCAGTGCACATTCTCAAAATAAAACAAACACGCTTAAGGGATAATTGATCTCTTCTACGATTCTGTTGGTATTTATACATTCTGCAGGAAATTAAAAACCACAAAGTGTAACAATCAAACTTGAACACTGCTCTTTCTTTTTTGGATATTTATAAATCGAGTACGAACGTTATCCTTTCGCATCTCCCGAAGAAAATTTCACCTGATTCATCCTTTTCTATCTTCTATCTCGTCTCGTTGCTCTCGCCGGGCCCGAGCGAGGGGTTGTTGCGTGCGAGAACCCGCTGAAACGAATCGATCGTAACGGAATTGGATAACACGCGGAAACGTTTGAGTTAACTCCCTGTAATCCCGATTAGCTCGGTGGACGCGCTACGGCGAGCGTTAGTGGAGCATCGAGCCGTGCCAATTCGGTTGGTTCTTACGATCGTTCCAAGATAAACGCGCGCGGGGGGGAAGGAGGAGACGTTATCGATAAAAGTAGGTCGGCCGAGCGTGGCCATTGGATTTTTTATCGCGTTCGTTTTTGAATTTCGACTCGATGACTCACCGCGCGGAACCATGTACATTCGAAAGTCTCAGGACAAAAACGCTACGTTTCTTTAAAGTTATACCTATATTGTAAGTTTCTTTATGTGCAAGGAAATATTGATAACTTTTATTAATAAAGCATATTGGGTTGTCGGGAATGTTCGTGCCGATTTTGAAGGAAAATTGAAACGCAGAATATTTAAATTTTGCTGTACATTTATTAAATATTAAATTTAATTTACATTGAATCGGCACGAACTTTCCGGACAACCCAATTAATTAATTAACGTTATTATAAAGTCTTATTATCTACAATTTCATTACTCGTTTGCGACACGAAGGCACGAAAAAGGCACACAGGAATATGCTTGTATTTGTCAAGTCGACACATTAAGATTAAAAGATTGCAGGATTAGAAGATTATACTATGTTAGTAGATGATGTATATTAATAGACGTGTATCAGTGAACACGTTTAACACGAAATTGATTCTCGCGACCATTCCAATTCCAGGATTCCGGTTCTAGGCTAAATGCCGAGCGGTTCGCAATCATCTACGTTATCTCCTTCGCTTCGTGACCAGATCCTCTTTTTATTACAAAAGACAAAAAAGTGAATTGCCTGCGTTTCCATAAACATTTGTTGGAACTCCTCGAGCCTGTTGGGATCCCAAACGATCGGCTGCTTTCGAAATTGCATCGTCACTGACAAACGATAAAAAGACGTGTATTTTATTATTATTACACGTACAAAGATCTGTACTTGCGTGCCGAGATTATCTGTAATTCCTGTAAAATATTCGTTCAGAACCGTGATTTCTATCATGCAACGAAAATTGTTTGTAACGCGATTGACTTGCAAGAAAGTGACGAAACGGAAGTGGCGAAACAACTGTTTCGAAACGTTTGATTCGCCAGTGTTTCGCGTGCAAGGATGACTGATTCTTCGAATCATTCTTTTTCGTGTCTCTTCGTTGGTGCAGTATTTCCTCCCTTGGAGGAGGAGAGGTGGAAATGTAACTAACTTCCCGTCGCTCAAGGGTACGTCGCACATGCGTCGCATCGACGTTGCTCTTAACGATCCACGGCATTTTTACAGCATTTACCGCAGGGAAAAATTCATCCTGCATTTCGCATTCGTTTAACCCTTTGCGGTCCTACGTTGAGTATGACCCGACAATACGTTTCCTACATATATGTCACAATGCACGTGTCTGAAATTTTCGAGATTACTGATAGATGTAAGATAAAGATTTCAAAACCGTCTTGGCACAAGGGTGGAATTCCTAGTGTGGTCTCACTTTTCACAAAAATCTAAAATTCAGTTAAAAAATTTTGATTTACTAATTGGACCTACTAGCTGGACGAGAAAGACAACGTTGACAGTGATTATATGGTTTGTGAATTTCAAGGAAATTAAATAAAATGATTGTATTATTTATCACAAATATGTCTAGTTATCTACTCACGAGTAAGCCTATAAGCGTTTTGATATCAAGCGGATCATTTGGTTAATTTAAACCAAATGATTTAAACACTTTCCAACTTCCAAGAGTCAATCTGCTATCACACTAGGATCATTTTGTCAAATTCCCGACGCTCGAGCGCGAGTTACAAATTTCAACTCGCTCGTGTGTCCGCTACGTGTTGATCACTGGAACACATCTCTCGAGAGCCCGTTAAACCGTCCAGATCGTATCTTTCTCCGCACGCCGCGTGTGTGTTACGCCGCGAGATTGACTCATTTATCACGCGCGCGCTAGAGAAAGAAGCGCGACTCGCGAGCATATCCCGGTCTCGTAGACGAATCGCATTGCAAATTGCGTATCACCGCGGCATGATGCCGCTGAAAAACAGCTCGGCGTCGCTTTCACCGCGTGCCATCTGCTCGGCAACGCGAGACCACGTACGCGGCAGATTTAAATGGTTTTTATATTATTTTCTCGCGTCAACCTTAATTGCGAGCAGAGGCCGTGGTCTGCTTGGAAAATGCACACGCCGGCTGCTGACGCGCGCGTTTGCGGAACAACGCGAGCAACTAGACGCGAGATAATTGCTAGGCGAGCTCGATTGTCAGCCGCTTCGTTCCGACTCGAACGAACGCGGATTGCCACAGAGTGGCGGGGAGGATCCGACGAGGTTACGACGTTTCCAAGGTATCGCTACGCGCACTCTCGCGTTTCGTAATTACGTACCCTACTGATCTCAATCAAATTTCTGGCCTTAACGAAATTTTAGTTAACGAACGTGCATTTCTGCTGTGTAAAATGTTTGTTGATCCCTCGAGAGGTTCGGGTAAATGGAGCTCCTCTCGGGTAATTGGATCACTCAGAATCGCATGTTCATGATCGCAGATCGAGCGCAAATTAGTAGGTTTTTTGCGGGGCCACGAATCCTACTAGACATTCTATTGTTTTATTGTTTCTGTTTTTCACTCTTTTTTTCATGCTTCTGTTTTTTATCCTTTTTGTTAATTTCATAAAGTTTTTACACATTTTTTGCATCCTTCAAGATAGTAGACTAGAAATTTAGAAAATTTGCAACGAAACCCTTAAATTCAATATATCACAGGTAATTATGTATTTTTGTATAAATAATGTAACTATGACTGTTATATCGTTATTTGACATCGAGTTTAATTTGCTTAATCCGAAAACTCATTTTTCATCTACCAAGTACTTCTTCCATTATCTACTAAATATTTCGCGTTTTAACATTTAAAAATAGAATCATCACCCAATAGAAATTTAATTGTCATTGTTTAAAAAAAAATTTAATTCAAACTGTATCGAGAGAATTTTCGATTCGAATCATTTGCGTAATCTTTCTGAAGGCTTTCTACCGACGTCTTTCTGCTTGATCTATAAGCACCTCCGAGCGCGAGAGTGTGCGCGCGTGCAGAGGCTCGCGAAATCCGCGGTGGAAAGCGGACGCAGTTGGAAACGCTATTATGACACATCCACGGTCGTAGAAAACAAACGTTCGCGTTATTAAAACGCTCGTGGCTGTAAATAATCGGTTTGTACGTTGAACGACCGTCGACCGTCGCTAGGAGAGAAAGTCGCGTCTACGTGACGCAATTTTCGCACAGAACCTTCTCCTCGACGCGAAAGAGATTTTTTCTTTTTTCTTTCTGGCGATGCGCGGCCAGTCCATCGGGAAGAGAGCCCGGTATAGATCTTCGCGCCAGATGGGCGCTCGTAAAAATGATGGTAACTAATCCAAACGGTACACGAATCTACTTTTGGCTCGAGGCCTCGCCGATTGCCGTCACGTCCTCCGCGTCCCTTTCATGGCCGATCGCGCGCGTATCGAGCATCGCAATGCTCGAACAATATCATACACGCGGACTGCGGAATAACGGGGACTCATGCGGCGCGCCGATTTAGCGATGATTTAACCCAACGCGCCAGCCACTTTTCCATGCAGTCCGTAGCTTTCGTTTGTCGGCGAATACCTTTGGATTATTCGAGCTAATGCAAATCTCTCGGATGCCGATCGGCTTTGTTTTCTGCGAGGTTCGCTTGGTACTTGAACTTGTTAAGTGCGTTCTTTTTTTTGTGTGTGTGTGCAAACGAAAGACGAATTTTTTATGAGAAATGAAAATGAATTGAATTATCTAGAATGTTCGTGCCGATTTTGAAGGAAAATTGAAACGCAGAAGATTTAAATTTTAGCGTACATTTATTAAATATTAAATTTAATTTATATTAAATCGATCATTTTGTTGGATTATCGTTTTGCCGCGTTTCGACGAGAAACAGTTTCAGAAACGATCTAGCAATGAAATTTAATAAATTTCTACATTGTTTCTAGTTTTATCAAGGCTTCCTCGCGGCACAGCAAAATATGACGAAAATGTTCCTTTTTGATTTTCCACTTTGAGCTCGACGCCAAGCAAACAATTGTTAACGAGATCGTGCATTTTGTTTTTCTAAAGCAGGCTCGAACAATGGGCTATCAGATTACAGAATGAATTTGCAGTTTAAACGCAATATCTTTTTCTATGAATTTACCTGTTGCAAGAAATCAATGTAAATTCCAACCGCGTTTCACACGCTGGTTTCATAATACAATCCAGTCGCTTTGGAATTGTGTTTTATTATTTCGTTTCACTAGACGTTTTTTTCCAAACGTTTCTCTTTCAAGGATTATCCACGGTTATCGGAGTCGTGTATCGGAGATCGTTGCGAAAATCACGAAGGATTTCACGCGTTGCGTTGCTTCGTTCGAAAACCGTGTAGGGTGGCATCATCGAGGCCGCATTATGAACACTCGAATCCTCGTTCAAAGACTCCTCGATCATCATTAGGTTCATAGAAAGATCATCGAATGACGTTTGAAGGACAGCAACGGTAATAGATTCTCACGCGTGTGTGAGATGGCCAGTCTAATATTTCATTCGCGATCGATCATCCGTATCAAACGGACTCTCTCAAACGGATTCAAAGCTTTCCGCAAAGCTTTCAGAGCGATCCGATCTGTCCGTTCGAAGCGCCGTCTCGTCTTATCCCGTGTGCTGTGTGACGAGACACCGTAACCAAGAAGAAGAAGATCTCCGTCAATCGCCGGGCTGTCGACAGCTCGTGTGTCTGATTCGATCGCGCCGTGTACGAGAGACGAGAGCTTCTGTCGGACGAGCAAGGTTGCCGGACCAGGCATATTAGTCGCCGTAAAAGGGGCATCGATCGCCATTTCAGGCGACTTCGTACACGAAGCACGCACACGGAAGATCAAGCCGCAAGAAGAAGTTCCTCCGCCGCGCGAGTAACAGTATACGATCGATGGAACTTGGAGCTCGGTCGTGAAGCACGCCGGTGGTTTAACTTCACGGTCGAAGTTCTTGCCTTTCTTGCTTTTCTTTTTCTATCGTCGAGAATCTCTCCCTCCCTTGCCCGTATCCGACAGGCAGCTTGAATTTTTCAATCAGACGCCGACGTTCATTTCAGTTTCACGTTGGCTGAGAATTCGGGGTTGGGTTGGTTTGCGTAACAAAATCTCCTTCTTTCTCTCTCTCTCTCTCTCTCTCTCTCTTTTTTTTTCGTTTTCCAAGTAACGAGACGAGACTTCATCTCTCGGGCTCGATACATCGAACTTGATACATTGGAAGTATGTAGCGGTAGACCACCTCGCGGCAGATAACCGCTTCGGCGTTATTTTGATCGATGCGTCCAGTTAACTATCCAGGTAACAGCAATAAAGAGACACGCCTGACAGAATTTCAGATATGTATGTGAAATGTGTTGACTTGCCTGCGGTTTTGTTCGATCAATTCACCGCTCGCTGTCTCTGTCGGTTCCCGGAACTTAACTTTTCGGAGCGGGTCCCTTTTTACATATCCGAAGCTGTCAGATATTTGTATTCTCAGATTTTGCACGAGTATTTATACGAGAAGAGGCTTAAGATTCTGTTAGGTTCCCTAGGGACCTCAATATATAGTAAGAAATTTAAGATGTACAGTTAACCGGTATACCTTCTCAGTGCTTAAGTACCTACCTACCGAGTCATTCTACGTTAATATGTCAAGTACCCATGTTTTTCTAACGCTCGACGAGAAAAAGAACCATTCCGGACTTCCTTAGAATTACAGGGAATACCTGGCAAGATTATCCTCTGTTGGTACTTCACCTTGGTCAGGTAAGATCTTTAGAATCATAGGAAATAGCTAACAATAGTAAGATCGTTCCTTCTTCGTACCTTACCTTGGTCAGGTAAGATACCGACCCTTGTCACATTGATCCATTTATTTCAATTATCCTCCAATTTGTCATTTGCCAATTTACGAAATTGACGCAGCATTTTTCACCGAGTTCTCTCTCTCTTAAATGTTTACAACGGTTGATCGTAAAAGACTTCCTAGAATTGTTCTAACGATCACGCGACGCGGTACAGGTTCCGTGCAGATTCGCGAAACGCTCCCTGGTTGTAAAAACGAGCTTCGTGCAAATTGCTAACCGCCACCGACGTGTCGGTCACGTCGTACGTTCTCCAGCGGTTTGCGCGCTTCCCATCTTCTTCTGCGAACGCGATGCTCGGTTTGTCTTCGGCAAGGAAATCGCGGTCGATCGATCGAAACTGTAGCAAAGTATCGCGTTGTCTCGTTGAAAATAACGAGTGCAGTAAAAACATTTACCAAGTATCTACCGCGGTTTCGAGTCGGCCACCAGTTTCAACTGATTAGGTGCAAGCCCATATTTATTTATTTATTTGTGGGATAAACTCTGATGTTGGAGTGTAGGACGTATTGTTACATTTGATTAAAGGAACAGACATTTTTAAATGTAATTCGATTGTCACATGTCTTGAAACAAATGGAGTAGCAATTATAAGATTTACAGTTTTTACAAATATAAGTATATATCTATATATCATATCATATAATAATTTAATAAATATATATAATTATATGTTTTGTACAGATTTAAAAAAAAATTTAAACGAACGGTTATTCGCTACACTAACAAGCTTCAATATACAGTAGAATCACTTTGCAACAAATATCTTGTAATTTCTATTTTCATTTAAAGATTTCAATATAATCATGATAATTAGACTCCGTCTCACTAATAAAATTTCGATACATCTCGTACGATACGTACAGCGTGTCGAAAATTGAAGACTTCCACTCAAGATTTTTATTCACCGATCCTGTTTCTGGCTGCAGACGATATAGCTGGCTTTAGAAACGAATTCTGCTATAAGCTCGCTTTTTTTCTCTTCTCTTTTTTATTTAGCGAGCCAGTGAGCTTCTAGTATTTTCAGACCTGTATCCGTTGCGCACGCGGTATAAATATGTATGCATTTACCCGATTGTGCGTGTGTGTGCATGTGGGTGTATTAAAACGCACATTAATGACCGCAACTTTGAGATCACTTCCTCCGCTTCCTCGGCTATTCGGTGTATCGCGATACGGTATAAACGGTTGTAATTACCGTTTAACTGTAGTTCTAGACAGAGAAGTAATTTAGACAGCCATTTATCCGCGCGTCGAATAACGTTGTAATCATAATTTTTTCTTTTTTCCTCTTACAATTCCGTTAAAACACTTCGAGCGTGCGCTGTTAAATTGGACAATCGTTACACGCGTGATTCACAGCCGGAAAGCCTCGAAATCTTGGGAATTGTTCAAGAATAGACGAGTAACAACGTCTTCGAAACAATGCGTCGAGAGAGAGCTTTGCAGTTTCTAGCTTATCGAGCGAGCGGGCAGCCAGATATACACGAACGTAGCGCATGAATACGACGAGTAAAGCTTTCGTTTCATAACAGAGAGCAATTGTCCTATTGAGGCAAACAAGTCGTAGGCAGTGGACATTTGCGCTCGGAATCCCCGTCATCAATTGTTGGAGCATCTCGATCGATCTTTTTCAAACCCATTTGCCGAACGATCTCTCGTTTTCATTTCATTTTCCTTTTTTTTTCCCCCCCGTTTTTCCATCTATACAAAGCGGACGCGTATTCTTTGTTTCTCGTTTTCGCGTTCCATCGCGTTCGCTCAGCATCGATTCTCTCTCTCTCTCTCTTTCTCTTTCTCTCTCTGTCCAGCAGGGAATTACGTACGTCCAGATAGCCGCGAGTATCGGTGAAAATTACGTAGAGCGTGGATGCCATCTTTTTCTGGTCGTCTACGCCTCTCTTTTAATCTTGTCCGAAACGAAACGAAACGAAACGAAAAATCCGTGGTGTCTGCCGGGGCGCAAAACCGTACGTCCGTGTTCCTCGGCAATTTCCGGCACCCCTCGGCGGGCTTCACGAGCGCGCCGCATCGCAGCGTCATTCAGTCGAACGCTGACCGCCACGCGCGAAGGATCGTGTTACGCTCGATACTCGGGCGTCCTCTCACGAGCCGCTTCCTGGCAATCAGCTCAGCTGTTCGTTCACTTTGACGGCCAGTCACGTCCCGCCTGTGTGTCATCCGTGCTCGAGCGTGACGATCCTCCATCGACGACGCGCGATCGTCGATCGACATTCGCTAGTTTACGGGAAAGTTCACTCGCGATTTCCGATATTCTTTAATCTGCGAAATAGAGACACGTGCTCACCAGCAGAGCACCTTTGGCGACAGTTGTGTGTTGTGTTGTGCGTTGCAGTAACCTAAACCTAACCTAAACCTAACCTAAATCTTCGGTCACAGAGGGTGTTTGTCGCGTGCGGGCAAACGTTGTGCGGACGTCTTCGTTAGCCAAACACCTTTGTGCGTTTCAATACGCAGAGAATACGAGATCAAGGAGAGAGCATAGGTTCACGTTCGCGCCGTGTGATTCGCATTGGAAATTCCGCTTCGAAAGGGGGAGCAGCGACGGTCGTGACGCGTTCCCAGCCTCTCTGGTCGCTTTCTTAACGAAGCACTCCGCCTTTTAAACGAATTCAACGAGAACGCCACTCGTCCGGAGCCGCGCGGTCAATTCGTAGCAGCCCGCGTGAACGAGACTCCGTCCCGCTCGCCTCCTCGCTCCTCCGCATTAGGGTTGACTGACCGACCGACTCGCGAGATATCGTCTCTGCTCCGCGCGCGTCATCCGAGATACAGGACGGCGAGGCGAACATCGAGGAGAGAGAATTTTCGACTCGCGGAGAATCTCCGAGTGTCCGATTCTCCGAGCCCAGACGAGACAGACGATCCGCAATTAACGATCAAACAAAAGTGCTGCTGGCCGGTAATTAGAGGCGGATTAATTGGACCGTAAAGCAACTGCCCCGCGTCGGACGCGATGAAAGAGAAGAGGAACGCTGCCGGGAGGGAGAGAGGAACGCCGTTGGAATAAGCGCGCGCCGCGCCGCGCCGCGTGGCTGCTTTCTCGCTTCGACGATTCTCTTCGTCTGCGACGAATTCCACCTCGTTTCTACGTGTAAATATTTACCGGACTCTGTCGGTGAACTCGAGACTCGCTCTCCTCGTTGACTGCAAAAAGAACAGGAAAAAAGAGAAAACGACTCTTTTCGCGTATTACGAATCGACGTTGGAACCTGTTGGAACCTGTTTGCTAACAGGCCGCCGCTTTTGCAGTTTTTTCCGTTACAACTTCCAATTTCTCAAGTAAAACTGCCCGCGGTGTGTGTCTGACGCGTTTCGCGACACGACTCTCGTTACTTTGACAAATAATCAACCACCGTTCTCTCACACCTGTCGGGAGGACTGTTTGCGAGTTCGATCGTAGATTGACGAGAGAAGGAAAGATCGAAGAAAGGGGTGGTCGATCGATTGATCACGAGCGCGAGTGAACCGGCGGCGGTCAGCGTGTCGGGGATCGGGTCGGAGGATGCGCCATCGCGCGACAACGCGATTTTCGACGATCGTGGGTATAGAATGTTGACAGCCCGTTCTGGGCCTCTTGGGCTCGGCGTGCCGCGAACCCTGGGGCCCGCGGAAGGGAGCGATCATCTCTTCCTGCTGCCTCAAAGAGCGCTGATCATGGACAGCACCCACCTGAGACAGGACCTGGCCGGTCTCGACTTCAACTTGCACCTCAATCTCCTGCACACCGCACCCCGCGGCAACGTATGGCTATGTGAGTCTGGCCACTTTGTATCGGTCCACGTTTTTCTTTTTTTTTTCTTTTTTTTGCATTCTGTGAAAGAAAAGGGATAGAACAGAACAGACAGTGTTCAATTATTATACCCTATTCATACGGCCCGCACAACCAAAATTGGAATAATCGAATGAGAATTTTATTATTTGAATAACATTAACCACGAATAATTATACCATTTTTTAAATTTCACGTTAAACTGACTAATTACGAATAATTTCCGAGAGCTAACGAAATATTTTTCATTTCAGATGGTTGGCATATTTGCCTACTTCAGTCTCAGTTTAATATGCAAATGCAGTGTATATTAAAAAGAGGAAAAATTTATCCAAGTGTCTTTATTAGACTTTTACAAACTACACCTGCCTAAAGAAAAATATTCAGCGCTTTGGGGAGTACTTATATCTGCGGAGCACACAAAAAATAAAACAGGAACAACAATTTTAACCGAGCATCTCGAAAATATTCTTCGTATTGCCGCTATCTGTATCAAACCAGATATTGACGAACTGACATTTAAAAAATATTGGTATTCTCGTTAAAAATTTTCATATATTTCCAATCAATACAAATGTATTTTACCTAGGTTATATTGGACTGGTAAAAAAATATGTGCAGCCCTCGACAAATGTTTGAAGTTCAGAAAATGTAAAAGGTTAGGTACTCATGGCGGTACAAAATTCCGGACTGTGGTTGTGTTGACGTAGTTTCTCTCGTTTCTTTCGCGCGGTACGAACACGCACTCGCGGACAAATTGCGCGACGTTTGTCTCTGGTATGTGGTAGATAAGTTTGATTAGACACGTAGCCCTCGTTCCTTTGGCGAAACACTCGATATTTCAAGCATTCACTTGGTCGGTCGGTTGGCTCATCTGGGTTCGTTTGTTGCGTTTTTACGATCGAGTCACGCGCGAAATATTTAAAGCGTAATCAAGCCGCATTTGTTCGGATGTCACGTGTTTCCGTCCGAACGGGCGAAACACGTTCCAAGTTGCAAAAAAATGTTGCTTCGGTGAAACGAGTGTCGTTTGAGTCGCGTGCACAATGCGCGAGTTCTCCTGCCTTGTTTCCAGTTCGGCTCGATTCGGTTTTATTTCGATCGCAGTGAAAATAAACCGCGGGGAATTCTCGTGCACGTGCGATCGTTCGTCGCTATTCAGAGGCGTGTAACGTTTTTGTAAGTTTCATCAGCGCGACCCAATGCGCGATCCTAAATGCAAAGCTTTGGTCGAAATATGTATGAAATGTGATTGTTCGTGCAGAGGTCAGAAGCTCGTCAAGTGGCATTCATTTTGGAACGTAACTCGCTTCGATTCAGCTTCTTCGCGCGACTGTCACGAACGAGAGAAGCTTTTTCGATCGATTTCTCTTTCGCTTGATGAAAGTAACGCAGCAACCCAAGGCCACTTCATTACCCTGATGAACGCTCCGGTCAATACTAGATGCAAGATACCTTCTGAATAGCTCTGCTTCCCTTTTCACGGTAGGATTATCGACGACTATAACGCAAAACTCGCTAATAAAAAAAAAAAAGAACACACTGAGAAAACATAATTCAAGAGGATCACTTTTCGTCCATTATTTTGTCAGAGATCAAAATTCGAATCCTCGAAATTTGAAAATTTCTCTCTGCATAAAAATTCACAGTGTATATCTCCACGATATTTCGCTGTAAAATTTCGCGCCTTTTCAAAAGTGTCGAGTGGCAGAGCGGCGATGACAATCGTGCGCGTGTCGCAACGAAATCGACTCGGCGAGCAATTTTCGTTGGTTTTTTAATTTTTGCCAGCTTGTTTCGGTGAAGCACCCAGCGAAACAAAGTGCAGAGAGTCGCGGAATGGGCGCTCGAAAATGAAAAACCTTGCCCTCGTGTTGCCGAGGACTCGGAAAACAAGGGTGCGCGTTGTTTGTCCGTAAAAGCAACAGCCGCGCTTTTAACGCGACGTGTACACCTCACGTTTCGCGTTTCCCGTTTCCTCGTCTCTTGAATCTGTTCTTCGATCAGCCTCCTACATATTCGTTGTATATATTTTACAGAATCTTACGTACAAATTTACTCGTAAATCTTTAAAAAAAAACAAGAGGAAAAAAACAATGCTAATCGAAAATGAGTGATTTGGTAAGAAAAAATAAGAATATCACGAATATATATCAAAGTTCTTAGAAACCAAATTGAATAACTTCACGTTTTACGAATTTGCTTTCATTACGCGGTTACCGTTTAATTCTCAGCATATTTCCTGCAAGAATCCAGCATGATCCATCTCTGTCTCTCAATACACACAGAATCGACGAACAAAAATTCTACTTGAAAAATATTGACTAGCTCAGAAGAATTTCTTTCACCCAAAAAGTAAATTCCGAAATTATCGACAAAAAATTACGAGCGATGGAGAAAAATAGCGAATTGTTGCTGCACAAACGGAGCCGCGCGATCTTCTCCGTTTCCACTTAGTTTCAGACGAATGAGATTTAAAAAAAAAAAAAAGAAATCTAACACAAGCGAGATCTAAACCCAACAAAAATTTGATCTCTCAAACATGTACGCCGTGTACGTGAAAAATCATCACGTATCTCGTCGTGCTCATCGTTAGAACGCTGTCGTTAGTATTCATCGTCGACTCCGTCCCTTGCCCATTATAGTTATCGTCCTGACATTTGTCCGCGATGTTGCTATCCGCGCCTGTCAAGATTCATAATTAGCTCTACTTTCGACGTATGTACACCGTTTGTTTTTCTTATTTTTTTTTTTTTTTTTTTTATGACACAGTTTATGACACGACGTCGTCAATCTAGAAGTTGGACATTCTCCTTGGATTCTCGTGGTACAGTTAAGTCACTTATCGTACCAGGACAATCTGATAGTTTTTAATAGCTTCCATAACGTCGCATAGATATAGAGCTGTTGTTCTAACTGTGGTCTACCGAGGAACTCGTGGCCTTGTTTAGGAGAACGACAGCCAGTAATTTTTGCGTGCGCCGGCTGTCTCCTTTCGTTTCGAGAAGAGACATCGTTCAACGTCGTGTGCTCCTAATAACGCGAGACGTTCGAGCAACGCTGCTAGTCCAGCTTTTTGCTAATTATTAGACGTTAGCGTCGTGTTGCGTTCGCCTCGATATCTATCGCGAGGTTTAAAACCGACAAGAGAGCGTGGCTCGGTTACGACCGGGGATTTTGCATCGTATTTTGCGCGTTGCTCTCGATCTCGCCGCCGATGTTTTTTTTTTTTTTTTTTTCAATCAGCGACACGCTCTCGAATAATAATAATTTCTATTTTTTCGCGCGTTTTTTCGTCGTCCACGCATTTGAATTGTGACACGCAGCGAGAATTCGCGGGAAATATTCACCCAACGCCGCGATTTTCGACGTTTCGACAATTGTTGGAATGTGTTTCCAGCGATATTTTGAAATCGTTGAATACCAATCGACGCACGTTCATGCTCCAGTCTGCGCGAGCCAGAGCTTGATTACAGATAACCGTTTGACCATGCCACCGGTTCTTTTTCCCCTTTACATAACGCGAGAAAGGTGGAAACGCGAGAAACGCGGCTACTTTTTCCCCTCTCCTCCCTTTTTTTTTCCGATTGTAAATCAAGCGTTCAGCTGTAACGCGGATTGGAAGCTCGCCTTTCGAGAAAAGGGAAGAATTCCCGAAGGAATTCCGGTTAAACAGACTCTCGTTGTACACGCGAGCGTAATTTCTCTATCGAAATTCCAAACGCTTGTCCGATCTTATCTCTCTCTACGTGTTCCTTTGCTGTTCGAAATATTTGTCGTCGAGCGTTTTGAGAAAGTATTCGAGACTTCTACTGAAATTATGTAAGCGGATCTGCAACGATTTTATTCTTCTCGATAATTACAACTATATATATATACACACACACACGTAATTTTACATGTATAATTTTCTGATATATATATCGAAATTAATTATAATTAATTAAATTAACAATACATTAAATAAAAATGTGTGTGTGTATATATATATCGAAATTGGCATTTGCAATTGGAGAATGTTAAATTATTTTGTTAGTTGAGACACTTTGATCCTTTTATTAAACTATTAAACTCTAAGTTGGACAAATTGAGACTAACTTAGACCAATTTACAATTTTTAGACATTTGTTAGATACTTTACAGCCGTAAAACAGTATGTTTTTAAAGATTTAAACAATTTCTCGTAAAATATATAAATGAAATCTCCATCGTATTTTTAGATGACTTCAATGTTCTGGAATTCTGATGGAAATTTTATGCTTTAATCGTCGCTAGTTAAATGAAATTATAATCAAATTCGATAATGTAGTAACTGACAATCGATCGCTAATTTTCCAACGATTAACATTATTAATTCGCAATTAATCAGTCAACCGAGTTAAAAATTTCAATCGACCAATGCCCGACACTCTGCAGAATTCTCTTACGAAGAATAATGGATACATCTCGCATCTCTATGTGTCCACGATTATCAATCATTGGATCGCAAATGGGAATCCGAAACTAATGGCGATTTGTCCATTCCGGATGCAAATGAACGAAATTATCCGAGCGAGGGCACTAACGTTGAACCGGCCGATGCGTAATCGTAATAACGAAAACGTTGTTACCCGTGCCTCGTCGCCGAGTTGTCAAGGCCCGGGGTCGATCGTTGGTCGAGCAACAAGGGATAATGATTAACAAAGGCTCGTTATTAGCCTGGAGCTGTACGCGAAACGAAGTTAGCCGAGGCACGGCAACACAAAGGCTCCAACTAAAACGCGGAGAGATATTGTTTTTCGTAGTTTGAATGCGACCATGCCGCGATAATCGCGTTTTCTTTTTGCTTCTTTTTTTCTTTTTACCGAGAAGTCGAGCTTTTGCGTGGGATGTTCCGGGCATTTCGTTCTTCGTTGTTTTTGATAAGGATCGCCTCTTCTGCCGATTCAATTTCGAATGATTGTTTCGTGGGTAGTAGAAGATTTAAAGGTCAAGAATAAAATCGAAGTTGGTAGCTTGCGATTGTCGGGTCGCGTTTGGCTTGCAATGCAAAAAATTTTCCCTTTTGATCTAGTTTTCTAACAGTTTAGATTTAAGATTGTGTTGTCCGTTTTTTGCGATTTTTATTCGACACGTGATTGTTCGCGCTGGTTTGTTTTGCGCAAACCGACAACAGGTACATATATTTGGATAACAGACTGTAATGATCTCTGCGCGTTCATCGGAAGATACTTGTGTGGCGATCTGGATCGATTACAGATCAAACAAAAATTTTCGAAATGGGAAATTGAGGAAGCCTCCCATATTTCTATCGGCCTCGAAGGTTTTTGGGGGGAAATAGTCGACGTTTTGTTTAAATAAATTCGGGAACTTTCCCAGAGAGAATGCCACTTGGCCCCATGGTATGTTGTTATCGAGGTTTACACATAACTTTCGAGTAATCCGATTCTCCATTTCTAAGACGCCAGCTCCAAGTCTTATTGTTAGTCCTCTCCTCTCAGAAATAACATTCTCGATCATTAAATGTCATTAATAATCGCTTCAAGTTTTCGAACAATGACCGAGAACTGTTTAATACATTGAGTGCTGCGTATCTGACCAAATTTGCACGACGAACAAAGTCTCTGCTTTATGCTTTAACTTACTCGTTATTTTTCTACATTTTCAATACGAATCAAGTTATTTTTCTGTCATATAATGCATTATCTAGTTTCAGCGTTTATTGCAATAATAAATCAATCTCAAGCTGTCGAAAAAAGCTGAAAAATATGTAATTTCTGGTATTTACTTGGTGTTTTGGGATAGCTCGTGCAAAATTGCCTCAGCACATATTTATATACGTATTTGTTACAATTTCCTTTGTAATTAAGTATAATTGAGTGTTGCGAGTGTTGTCACTGACAAATAAATTACCCTTCCCTTATTATTGTAATCTTCTAATAGCTGTTTAAATTACGTTTAAAAAATTATCATCACGACACCACATAAACTTCAATTAGAAAAATTGATCGCAAAAGTTCCTCTTCGCATTTATCGCACTTATTGTACCTGCGAGCAATTACTCGCGGTATCAGTTCGCGTTATCTTCCCTAGTTACTTTGCCGGTGTTTGCTCTTGTCCGTCCCAATTTTTCCACTCGAATCCTTCTTTTTTTCTTCCTCTTCCAATTTTCATATCTAAATCAACAAACGTTTAATCAGCGAGAAGGGATCGGAAGCAGAGCGAGACACGATCGCGGCGGCGGCCCATCAAATCCTCGGCCGCAATTAACGTTAGTGCACCGCCGTGAATTTTCGTCACGAACTTCGCCCCGGATTACAAATACAGGCCAATACGCCTGGCGAAGTCTGGTTAAGCCAGGATTTTACTACTTTGCTAGACCTCTCTGGCGCGGAACTTCGTTCTGCGAGGGTTGGTCTCGAGTGAATTACGAACAGCAGCAGCAGCAGCAGCAGCAGCAGCAGCAGCGCCTCGTTTGTTTATTCTCATTGTGTCCATTAATTCAGTCGTCGAGCACGGCTCGCTGAGCCGATAAATTGTCGTTGCACAGTTTCCCGAGGACTTCGTTCGAATCGGTGAGCGATTATCAGTCTTCTTACGGATCGCGTTATCACGATGCCGCGCCTTTGTTCGCTTCACGGCGTGCAAACAGCTTCGACTCGCACCGCACGGAGAATTGGAAGATTCGAGGAGGTGAAAAAGGAAGAGAGAGAGAGAGAGAGAGAGAGAGAGAGGGAGAAAAAAAGGAGAAAACGTTGAAGATAGAATCGCATTAATTATTTTTAAGCCGCATCCGACCGTTGGTTTAATTAAAGATGCGACCTTAACTCGAGCCTTGGAAACGCAGGGCACGATCTACCGAGCTCTCACACTGCATTTCACGTAGAGTATATCTTTAGTGGGGAAATTTCCGTGTCCTTTGTCGTTTATCCCGGCCGATTGGTCGTGGCCCGATCGTTCGCTGATCCAGTCGCTCGTGCGATAATTAACCGGTTAGGTCGAACTGTCGATTATGGTCAAGCTGACGCTTACAATCGACCACTGGGTACATTGAGAAGATCGATAGTTCAACGATTCTTCTTCTTTTTTTTTTTTTTGCACTTACCTATCTATCGCGAGATAAATTTCATCTGTACGGAATATGTTAGGTGGAAGTGATGTAGCACTTTATATTTACAGGTTGTAAATTACAGCGTCAAAACTCGTTCACAGGATTATTTCCGAATGAATTCTTTTTGTCGCGGTAAATCACAAGTGTGTAGGCCAAAGGTGAAGATCCAATAACAATGAAATATCGTCGATAATTTAAATTGTTACAAGTTTGTGAGAAAGAATCATATATCTTAGTCATCGTATGGCAGAAAGTTTACTTTTATAGCGCCGAAAGATGATTTTTTACATCGTGTTACGGTGGGAAAGTGAGGATGCTTCTTTTCCCGAAAATTATAAAAGGACATTGACAAATATTTTTCACGACCAGATCCATCATCATTTTGAAAACCATTTGAACGTTGAACACAAAAATTTCTCGAGAAATCGTAACATCTCTAATGTTCAATGTTCAATGGAATGACGAAAGAGAAATCGCATAGTAGGTACAAGAGGAGATTTCAGTCATCGAGATGACGAAGAAAAAAATCTTTTTTCCTGTTTTCACAGATGTTTGAAACTTGACAATTTTCGAGATTATTTTTCCACCCCCTATGCGATGTAAAATCATTTTTGAAAGAAAAAAAAAACGAGCTCAAGACTGTGAAAGCAAAGGCAAAATGAGACCAAGTGGTTTGTTACGTATAATTTTCTTTCACAAAGTTACAACAATCTAAATTATCGGCGATTTTTCATCGTTCTTTTTCATCGTCAATTACGCTCTTGCTACGTTTAAATATTTTGTATAATTAATCGTAGATCAACAACTACTTCATTTCTTCTCACGTTACGTAGAAATTAATTAATCACGAGAGAAACGAAAAGGAGATCGAGCGTTTTTGTCCTTCGAAAAATAGGCTCGTTGCCGCGCACATTCGAAAGTTGCAGTCCATTACCCAGTTAGTTAATTGAATTAATTTTGCGACACGATATTATCATCACCGTGGGCGGGTAGTACGGAGGAAGAACACGAAAGCGCTCGACCTTCGATGGCACTTTTCAACGTGGTTAATTTCCACGGTGAAGAAACCGTAGCTCGATACACATAACGTACTATGTACATCATTCGTGACAACGAATAATCCTTGTCACCTTTGTCGAGACTCGAGATCGATATCGTGCTTCGTGCCGATGCGCGTTCGATGCATAATTGATTATAGAACGTCTTCGCGGCTAAGTCGAGCGAGACGTGATGCACGATATTTCGTGCGAGTCGGCGCCCCCTCCCTCTCCTCCTCGCCGTTTGCCGCGCGAACGCGATAAAGCAAAATTGCCGGCTGACCCAGATTACCTGTCTTCCTCTCGAAATAATTAAAAGATCGCCGGCTAGAGTTATTTCTCGTATGAAATTTGATAAAAGCGCCGGAACGAGCCGGAACACGACGCCCGATCGATTAAAAATATTTCCCGCGACCGCCGTTGCGTTTAAAAACGAACGGTCGAACGGTGATTTTAAAATCTGGGCTAATCGAGTTATTCAGATTCCGTTTGTTCGATATCGAACGGTGATTGACGTTTCCTTTATAAAGCGCGATTTATGACTCGGAATTGCTGCTGGCGGTTTGGTTCGGTTTGATTTTCACTGTTGCGTTTTAATACCTGCCTTTGATAAAATGTTTCTTTTTTATCTTCTATAAAACGTTACTAGTGATTACTGAGAGTCATTTCATACGTTGATTGCCATACGAGGGCATTAACGAATGAATTAATAATCGCACTTTAAATTGACCCTTTCACGCTCCACGCTCTGTGTGTAATGTACATGCATGCATTCGCTTTCCGTAAAACTGGCCTCGATTCTTATTGTTTGATACGATATTTTCTTAAAGATACAGTCATTTAAAATATTCGTCTCGATATCGCTAATTTTGTACCATTAAGCGCGTGATGTATAATTTACTTTTAATTCTTTTACTCAGAAATAAGGATTGCACATTGCGTGTAACTTGTTGAATGGTACAACTCGGCGTAATGACTGTTAATCAGATCTCGTTTGCAATGCTCGAACATCTCATTGCTCGTCCGAGTTGTTCAATCCAACTCTTTCAGCCTGTACATTACATACTTATTAGGGAACATACCGAAGTGCAAATCACCAATTTTTATGCGAAAAACCTTTTGTTTAAACAATTTAAAGAACCGTATTTCTCATGTGTTTTTCTCAAGCAAATGTCAAAAAATTTTCTCGAATATTTGTTTGTGAAAATTCAAACGCAAATTATGGATAAAATGGAATCCTGATTTTTGCGTTATAAAAATCTTCTCGCTTGTTAGAACAGATTAGCAATTAATCCTTTTTTTTCTTCTGTTACAGGTGAGTATCCTTTCGAACGATCCAACGACGCTTTTCCACGACATCGCGAAGATTATTCGTGAGTATTTGGCTCTCGTTTGTTTCAATTTCCAACGAGCCGAGAGAAATTTCGTCAAATTTTTTCCCAAAAATTTTGTCTATCGTCAAACTTAACGTTATTTCGCGCCCTGTTATCGATCGGTTCTTCTGCAACACGTGTAAAGGCCGAACGCGATAATAACGGGAACTGAATTCGCGGCTAACGACGTTAATGAACGTATCCAGCGTTTTGGCCACGCCCTTGTATCGACGAATCGATCTCTGCGCCCCTGTCGATCTCGCGAGCCGGAAACGCGCGCGTGCCCTAATGACGCACCGCGTGATCGATGAATTCGTTTCGCTGTCCTTGAACACCTATCTCGTTGCGCAATCTCGCGTTACGTGCGCGAATCTTTGTTGAAATTAACAAGGCGCGGTACCGAAATGATCGACTCGCCGGGAGAAACCCGACAAACCTCTCTCGATCGTTCGAAAATTACAATCGCGATATGTGCGATTGCGTTGCGCACATTGGCTGGCTGGGTCAGGATATTTGGCTGAAAATGGACGAACGTTGTATCTAGGGCAGTCCTCACTGTCCCTTTTTTTTGTTTTTTTGACGTATTATACCTTGGACTAGATATTCGAATTTTAACCCTTTGCCCTCGAAAATTTTTTTCACATGTATTGTCATCTATCGGCAATTTATTTACGAAGCGTCGCTTCAAATAAAACGATACACACAGCGTCGAAAATAATCATTCAAATGGTATTTAACAGGAAATTTTGTTGATTATATCTTTATAACGTGTGATATTTAAATTTAAATTTAAAGCAGAGTCAATGATACATAGTTTCAGTGTCTGGAGAAAACAATATCTTCCACCATTTTTAAACTTTCGTAAGAAGCAATAAGAAGTCTAGTTTATGTAAAGTATCAACTGTCAATTGACAGTCTTCAGAAATTTCTTCTTTTGAAATATTTTTGTCAGCTTCAAACGTCTTCATACATTACATACATCGCGTCATACAACACCAAATGTACGTTCGTTATAATCATCAGCAAATTATAAAAGGAGAAAGTCCGAGTTGTTAGCTAAATTTAAGTGCGATGTTCTCTCAGAAAGGATAGTAAAGGGTTAAGAAAGTGATTGTCTTCGTGTAAATGGAATTTGATGACGAAAAAGTGTTGTTCGGTGTCAACTGGATAATTTCGTTAGTAGGTTTTAGGTTTGACAACAAGTTCAATATTAGAACGAAGCAGAGTTAGTGTATACAGACAAAATTATTTAATTATCTGCCCTCGGTGTTTAAAAGAATTTCGGTAGAAATTAAACAAATTTACAGAGTGCTTTGTTGGAAGCTAGAAGTGGCTTTTGTCAGCTCTGCACAAGCATTCCTAATTATTTAAAATTTCACAGTGTTGAAATTACACAGAAACGACGCTTTGCGATGAGTTACGTGTCAGAGAAGACTTTGACGCTTTTTTTCCCTGTCGCATTATTCAGTTTATTTTTGCGCCACGGAGTAATCAAATCGGAATATTCATAGATGACAGTGCAGTGAGCGCACAGAGACAAAGTTCACTGCGAAAAATACGTCAACGTGTTCCAAGACTTAAAATAAATATATATCACAACTCTTGCAAGAGATGTAAGATTTAATTTGTTTAGACGCACGATGAAATTGTTTGAAAAAAAAAAAAACTTGTACGTATCATCAATGTTAAATCATTCTATTCATTAACTCGCATGTTTTTCTTCCTTTTTTGTTTTTTTTTTATTACGAAGAAAAGGATAAATCAAACATCGGTAAATATCCTATCGACAGTCTATGCGATGTCGAGTTGTTTTGAGAAATGAGCGTATCGGTGTATTTTCTTTAATAATTTCTTACTTCAAATTCGTTCGGGCGTGATTAGATGTATGAAACATCGTCGAGATTGAATACCACTCGGTTGACACTTCATCGCGATGGAATTCTAATTAAGTTTATCGTGCGTACGAGTGATGTTTGGATAGCAATACGAGTTACTAGATCGCTAGGAAATATTTGAAGAAATTGTTTTAAGAGGTTCGCAACGTTTATTAGTTTAACAAACTTGATCAAGTGTTTCGTTATCAATGTACACACCAAGCAGAGTTGTAAGTTTAACCGTTTTAGTGCCAGGGGTTTTTAAAAATCCGTGTTCGATTGTGCCATGCAGCGCGATAGCGCTTCGTTCATTCATTTGTGACCAAACATCGCGGCACATTTCACCACAGTACGCGAACAGCGCGATCGCGCTGCGTGGCGCTAAAATGGTTAAATGTGGGATTTGAAGAATACTTGACTTGTTTTTGTTTCGAAGGATTCCGTCAGATTGATGTACATGCGTCTCCTCGATTGATAATTGTAAGTTCAAAATTGAAAAAATGAGTTTGTTGTAGAAACAATAGTACAGATACCAATTATAGTTTCATCGTTTCATTTGCCAATTTAACTTGTTTATATGTGTTATCTCGCGTTAATGAAAAATAAGAGTCAGTTTTTGCATCGTAAATAAATTATAACAAGCTTTATTGATAAGCTTTATCGTAAAGAAATAAAATTGTTTATCGTTAATTTATAATATTTCATTTCCTCACGATAAAGCTATATGCTGTTCTTAATTTATTACAAAGTATCACACCAAAGTCGAATTTTTGCAATATTAAAAAAGGGAAGTTTACTCACTTGTCAACCGAGGGGCACGTACGATACATTATTCTTTCGAAACTGGTCACTATGTTGAATCGTTACATTAACAAGTGGTTTTACTTCAAGAATTATGTAGATTTTTTTATATTGATAATTCTGAATTTTAACACTTTTACGACGGGCGTCACATTTGCTTAACAAAAATATTATAAAAGTATGAATAAATAAATGAAAATATCCGTTGACACTGGAACAACCGTATAAATCATTCTAATGATATCCAAATGATAATTGAAATAAATTATACAGTCACAGAGGGATATTAATTTTATCCGTATATGTTTTAACCACTTGTCAGAAAACGAAACCATTGTCACATTGATATGGGTTCGAGCGTTATAGTGTTAAAATAACAGAATCTTCCAATTATTTCTAAAACTTTTATAATGGCGGTTACAAAAAGTAATACACGTTTCTTACACGCAACGCTATCACTTCAAACATTCCGGCGAGGAAGTGGCAACTCTCGGCAAAGTTTTTACATTCGTAGCAAATGACCCTTGATTTATAGCCCATCTTTCACAGCGTGGTGAATAATCGACGTCGCTTCCGGTACGCTCTCGTGCAAACTTCCCCCTCAGAATCGCACAATTGAATCTCGCCCGATCACGAGGAATCGATCGCATTGCTCTCGGCGCGACACTAGAGGCCGAGCCGTCAATAACGGCACGCGTCCCACGAGTCCTTCCGGTCGGGCTGTCGATCTAATGAAATTCTCGAAAGCCTCGACCTCTTTCAGCCGTCGATCACCGCCGCTGTCGCGGTTTATTCAACGCTATATTTGATAAATACCTGCGCGAGAATCGAGCGTTATCGATAGAAAAATACCACCGGTGAATAGAGAGCCGATCGGATCTGCGGAATTCTTCGCGAATCCTTTCTTTTCTTTTTTCTTTTTTTCCTTTTTTTTTTCCCCTCTCTCAGCGACGATGGAATCGCGCACAGAGTCGGACAGAGTTCCACTGTGCGTCGTGGCTTCCATGACATTTCGTTGGTCGCTGTTAATGGCACGATGGTTTCTCGCGATCGAGAGGCGCGCGATCGACACACAAAGACAGACTGCCATTGTACGGCGTTATCAATCAACCGGGATCGTCGTGTTGCACGAGGTGCTCTTTGAGTGTCACGGGTATCGCGCGACTTCAAAGGTAGTAATTTACCCGGTCGTTGGAACGAATAATTCGATGAGCTTGACGACTATTTAATTACGACTCTCGGCGTGACACGATTCTAGCTGTCGATAGTCGAGCGTTAACGACGACTGTTGGGGAAAATACTGAGGGGGGGAGGGGATTTAGAAGTGCTCTCTCGCAGGAGGATATCGATCGGGTTGGACGCGCGCGGCTAGCTCGCTTGACTTAACTCGAGCCACGGATTCGAATTTATAAAATTCCGGAATCCAGCCAATTCTCTTTACAACCTTCGACAAATTATTCTCGAGCGACAGTTGTGTTGCGAGAGGTTTCGCGGCGTCTGAAATTGCTCGAAGATCGTTTTCTGTGTCGGAGTGGAATTCCGTTTGTACGGACCTCTCATTGGAAGATGAACCGTTGTTGGAACTGGTCGTCAATTTTTTAGACGTCCGCGAGTGCACCGTTTTCTTGGATAAGAAATCGAAACTATCTCGACGAGAACGCAAGGTTTCAAGGTGCTGTTTCAACCATCGTTTCTTTTTAAACGAAGCGTATCCTTGAGACGAGAATCGATGAAACTTCGCAGGCAAACGTCCGTTTTATTAATCGTTTTCATCGCTCGAGTACAATTTCCTGGAGAGTTTACTTTTCCTACGTTACGTCACGCCTTCAGCAGATCAACAATATTCCCCGTAGTTTTCATAGTTACATAAATGGATTCGATCGATCGGAGCTGGTTCCGACGCTAATTAAAGTTCCGTCTCGACAAACACTGTCCGTTTGTACAAACGAGGCTCCGGTTCTAAATTCTGAAATTCTACTCGTAGAATGTTGCTAAAAGAAGAAACTTCATTCGACAGTTACTAATAAACTGAATCGTTTGAATTGCACGCTCGTGCGGCACTCGAGGATCTCGCGACGAGATGGTCGTACATTTTTTCCTACTCTTCAGAAATCTGCAACTCGTAAAAGTTGAACAATGTTTGTACGACGGAGGTAGAAGGACGACGTCGAATAAAATTTAGCTTTTTCAGAGTTTCCTCGAGTCTCGCGAAATCCTCGAAAGATCGTCGAGTCGGTTCGCGGTTAATTTCGGCCTCGGTTAATAGCGAGTGGTTCCTCGAGCGGTTGCCAAATTACGTGGTGCGTGCGCGACGTGCAGTAATCTGATTTATAGATCAGAAATTGGGCGAGGCGACCCAACTCCCGCCGGATCAATACCTTTTCTCCGCCGTGTCCGTTGGTACGTAAGATTCCCCCGAAGGTCGGCGAGAATTTCTCGTGATTTCAGAAAGTGAGGGAAACGCGTGGCGGACATCGGTGCGTTTGTAGCGTGTCTCTAAAAATTGTCATATGACCCGAGCCGAGAGAGAGGGAGACTCTGATGAAAATTCCCTCGGAGATTTTGTTATTCTTGGGAAAGTGGATTCGAGACGAAGTGTCAGACACGTGTGTGTATTCGTTAGATTTTGAAATCGGATTTTCTGCAGAACAACCTACGCTGTCGGGGATTGAAGTAATTTCTGTGTATAGAACGGTCTACGGACGTAGATGAGCACAGGAAGTGAAGATTTCCAATATTTTGTCGTTCGAAACGTTTCCACTGTGTGTGTGTTTTTTTTTATATATAAAAAAAACTTCCATCTCCGAGTAAAGCTCCAAGTATATCAATTTTCGCGTCCAATTTTCTTGAAAACGAGGTCCTCGTTCTCGATTTGCAAAATCTCCCTCGATTTTCTGCCATTATTTTTCCAGCACTCTGCCACGTACATCCTCACAATAGGATTCCGATTCCGACTCCTTTTTGTTTTTTTTTTTTTTTAAGAAAAGAACGTAAAATGCCGATCAATTCTCCGTTGTTCTATTATTCACACCAGATAACGAGCGCCTCGATAACTCGTCCCAGAAGTCTCGCCGTATTTGTACACTCGACTTGCTCGAGACTCGAGCGGAGAACAATGTACAGTGGTGCTAAATGACCGAGGAACTCTCGATCGTTTCGAGACTCGATGTCTCGACTAGTGCTAGCATCTTTACCCGAGTGTGTGAGATAACTCGGAGATCCGGGTAGATACACCCGGATAGAACAAAATTACGGGCGTCTCGCGAGATAATTGAAGCTAGAGTTATTACTACTCGACTCGTCCAACATCCGGATACTCGATATAATTTTATCCGACGTTTCGCGCAATTTCTGGTTCTGCGACAAATATACTCGAACGAATTGCAATTTAGTGAAATTTGTGAAAAAAAGAATTACGTGTACCAGCTCTGAAAGAATTTTAATTTTAATAACTGAAAATATTGTGGACGAGTCCTATTTTTATATACGTAAAGACAAAGTAATTGCTTCGTTGTTTCGTTACTCATCACTAAAATAAAAATTATATTGCAATTTTTGATAAGTAAAATAACATTTGAACAATCCGAGTGGGAATAATAGATACGTGGTGTCTCAACTATCTCGCGAGATAATTTTTGTTTACACCAGGGTATCTCACAAGAAACTCTAGACCCGTTTAGCGCCGCGAAAAATTCCGATTTCGAATGCCGTTCGCATGCAATGTGCACCGCTGTATAGTTATTATTCATCGTTGCGAATCCTCGATGCATTCGCAATGAGCGACGATGTGACTCACCGTTCGATGTAATAACCATACCATTATACTCTGTCTTCGCGACTTCTTTGATCTCGAGTCGCTCTTAGGAATTTCGAAACTGTTCCGCGTGATTTACCGGGGGATAATTTTAGTTTGAGCAAAGTTTCCTTCGACTTTAACAAACTTCTTTAGGCAGTTCGATTCTAGGAAACGAACAGATATCTCGGACATTTCCGTATTTTTAATAATAATATTTGACACCAAATGACAATGAAAATAGAAACGAACGATTTTTGACGATTGATGATTTATATATATATAAATAAGAAAGAGATGAGCTAAAAGAGACGAGCTTTGTTCTTAACAATCTTAAATGACAGACCACAGAGGTCTACGTTTTACGAATGCAAATTTAAAAGAAAGGGAACGCGGATTTGTCTTGGCACGCCGAACGAATTTCTTAATTCAATAGTTTCGAGATTAAACAGTTCATTTTCAACGATCTCCAGTCATTAACTCGGGCCGAAAATGCACTCGAATAAATCTCTCGGCGTTGCGAAAGCCACTCGGCACCCTGCCAGGATGTTGTACCGGCCTCTCTTCCTGTTCGCCAAGACTCACTGCTTCCAACAGCCACAAAGCTGCCTTCAATGCGTGATTAACCTTGATCTTCTCTCCGATTCTACGTAGTTCCATCGATTTCTACCACGCGCGCGCGTCTCTCGCGAAATATTCACAGAATCTCCTGCAGCCTTTTCAACGAGAAATCGGTCTGGAACTGGCGTGGTATCACGTCGCGGGAAACATTTCTGACCTGGAGGACGCGTCCGAGCACCGTTTCTTTCTCCGCGTGTGCTCGAGAGAACGAGTTTCGCCGCGTTCCACGCTTTTTCTCCATCCTGGCTTCTTCTGCCCGTGCACTAACGATTTACGCGGAATTCGCCCGCGAACCTAAACCCAGGTGGCGCGGTTTCGCATCGCCTCGCCTCGCGGATCTACACCGATCGAACGATTTCCCTCGAGCCGCTTTTTTCCTCCGCCGACGCCTCGTCTCGTTGAAATTTCACGGGAATTCACGCTGCGCTCGGCCTTCAACGACCTCCCGAATCGCTCGATTTCGACAAATTCCGCAGCCGACAGTAGCAGCACCGGCTTCTGGCGAATTTTTGCTGCTTGCGTCTTGCTTGTAGACTTTGTCGTTTTTCTAGATTCTCTATTGGCACGTCTACGTTTTTCTCGGTCGCTTGAAATTTCTTATCCAGCGAGAATACGTGTAAAAAATGTATTGTTTAGCTACTTGATAGAGGAATAATTCAGGTCAGAAATTTAAAATCAATCCGTCGATCTTTTACAATTTCACGTTCATCGAAAACTCATGTTCACAGAAAAAAAAGAAGAAAAACTGTATGACTTGTATGTTTCGCCCAGCACGAAGCAACTGTTCTGACTAGGAAATGAAGACGACTTTTCTGCCATAAAATTTTATCGATACGCAAACATTTGAATCGATACAAAAGTACCAGACAACGCCACTCCTACTCGAGGTCTATGCCACGCTCTCTCGCGAGTCACGTGACCCAAATCAACCAATCGCTAATTTTCGTTGCATCAGCGTTGCACCTGAAGAGGCCCGATTTTCTGGGTTACTGCCGTTAAAATCACTTTCAGTGATAAAAAAGAAAAAAGAAATGAAAGGTCCTCTCTCTTTTTTATAACGGGACAAACTAACCAACGATACGGTTAATGCGAGGAACAGCGTGTGTTGGTTCGTTGAGCTCACGAAGAGCTCGCGGAGAAAGAATTCAAATGTCAATTCCGCGAAGTTGCTGAAATTACTGCTGGCCACATGGGTAATTCGTACTCTCTCGGACGGCCGAATATTTTCGCGTATTTTCAACGGGTCGAGATTTTTCACAAAAGCGGATGAGAGAGTGTTACACGGTGCTGAGCCGAACAGCTCGTTCTCGAATTTGGTTCGCGTACCTACGCGTTTTATATGGTTGGAAGTTGTATTATGAGGATTCAACCTGTTTTTCTTCTTTTTCTTTCTCTCTCTGTCTCTGCTTAAATTGCTCTAATTGGATAGGTCGTGGACTCTGCCTCGTGTGCGTGTCTTCACACACACACACAGGTGCGTGTGGATGTCTCGAATCGATAGTACTTTGTGTAATACACCGTAACTAAAACTGCAAGCGTTTCAGGTTACTGGAAAATCGGCTGAGAACACCGTTTGAAACATCTCGGTATCAATTCGATATCAATCGCACGACTGTGTATTTAGTCTCTCCTTTTTTTTATCACTGAAAGTGATTTTTGCGGGGGTAACCCAGAAAATCAGGCCTCTTCAGGTGCAATTCTAATGCAACGAAAATTAGCGATTGGTTGATTTGGGTCACGTGATTCGCGAGGGGGCGTGGACTAGACCTCGAGTAGGAGTGCCGTTGTCTGATGCTGAGCGATCGCGCCTGTAATTTGTTTCGTATCGATTCAAATGTTTGCGTATCGATAAAATTTCATGGCAAAAAAGTCGTCTTCGTTTCCTAGTCAGAACAGTTGCTTCTGGGCCTTTCAGTGAGACGAATCGTACAAGTCGTGCAGTTTTTAAAGATCTCTCTATCATTTGAATACAGTGAGCGAAACGAGCTCGTTTGATTTCCCGTGTGTTGTAAAGTGAATCGAGAGTCACACACATCCCCTTGTTCATGAAAATTCTCCTTCAGCGAGTCCTCTCTTACGTGAAAATAGGGAACCCTCTTTTAACGAGGCTTTACTACCGTTTGCACAGCCTCTATGTATTCAGTTGTTCTCCACCCACTGCTGGCGCACGTTGCCAACCGTGTTCGACTGTGATACGAACTTTTAGCAATTTTTTGCGTTGAAGTTTGTTCTTTTGTTTAGACAGTTGGAGTAGGGAACGTAATGGGTGACAGTAGTACTAAAATTTAATCACGTTGTGTATGTATATTACACATGCATGTAAGATTGGTTCGTAGTAGATTTACTCTCAAACCTTGTAATAAATGGACAAGTATGACGAGTAACTGACGTGTTTGGTTACAAAACAACCGGCGCAATGTCCAGTCGCTGTTTGAAATAAATGTGTATTTTATTATTAGACACGTGTCGTGCGAAAACGCGGATTTTTTACTCGTGCCTGCTAATGCGTTCTTATATAGATCCTTCGAGCAGAAGAACTAAATTAAATCATTTAAAAGACCATCGTGAAGCAGATGAAGGAATAATGGATTAACCAAATGGATCTTTCTCTATATTCGTTGACTTTCGATTATCCGACTGCTCCCTGTAACAGCTGAGTGTTTCACAAGATTGCGTCAGAGTAGCAAAGAGAAGTTTGGAGAAAGAAGAATCCGTTGTCGAGTCCACTGACAGATAATTACGAGCGTACGGGTAAATTAATATGGGCAAACGTAATATTCCCATCGCGGAATTAGCCGAAAACAGGCAAAGACTAACGTCTGACCTTCGAACCGTTAATTGGACCGTAACAATGAGCCTTTCAGTACAACGAATGATTATAAACTCGCGCTTGAAACTCGACCCATTTCATGTTGGCTGCGATCGAATCGCGAGTTGTCGCGAGATTTGTTTCGTAAAAAAAGAAGCTTATTTTTTGCTCAACTTGCTCTCGTCGGACGTATCGAATCGTGTGCAAACGTCGCGCTGTAGTACACTGTAGTCTCTCGCACGTTCTAATTGCAAAAGCATCCTGCCGCCTCGTATTAACACTCGTACGGAACTCGTTTCACGGATTCTCTTCGAACGACTCGCCTAAGCGCGCTTTGATCAGCCTAACAGCTCGGCGTATTTCGTGGATATCGTGTGCCGTTCGTTATGTAACTCTCAGTGAAAAAAAAAAAAAAAAAAAAAAAGAAAGAATTCGCGTGGACTCGGTGTGTATGCTCGACGTTCGCTCGTAATTTCGTTTTTCTGTGCGAAGGCAAGTCCCGATAATTCGTCAAGGATCGATCGTGAACCCGGCGCGGTGGATAAAAACGACGGTGGGTCGAGTGGTGAATCGAGAACCGGTTTGCGGAACGGGCCAGCACGTGCCTGATGACGAGGCGTGTTCGTTTCTTCTCTAAGGGAACCTTCCCAATTTATTCCAACTTCTCGTTTCGTTCCAACACGCGATAGACTGGACTCGATGCATGCGCGAGCGCGTGTATCCTTCTCGTTTCTGTGCCCTGGTCGCGCAAGGTGAATCGAAGGAGGAGAAGAAGATGGACGAAGAAAGAGCTTTTCTCCTTCATCTTTTTCTTCTTTCTCTTCTTCATCTTGGAACTGTGTGGCTTGAGCTGCGGGGGCGAGACGGTACGCCCACGTCGTTACACGACTCGTTCGTCTCCTTACGTCGTACATTATGCCCTTTCGTGCTGCCTTTATCGCGGCGTTTGCGTCCAGGCGAAGACTGAAAGCTCGGTGGAAATTGCTGAAGTAAATCGAGATGAAAGGAAGGAGACCCCTGAGGTCTATTGAGTAAAGATTGCGTGGGAAAGAGGAAGCGCAAATGCTTTTGCAGACGTACTTCATTTATCGAGAGACGCATTATCTTTTACGAGAAGAATTATCGTTTAAAACCGTCGAGATTGTGTATATTCTTGGAGAAATTGTCTACATTCACGTGGAAATTGAGAGCGTTCTTTGGGAATAAGTCGTGTGTGGTGTCGGTAAATCGGTAAGGAAATTCCCTGTAATATTCTGCATTTGGATCGACATTGCCCGACGTAGGTAACTCTACCGTTATTCACAATAGGTAACTGAGTCGTGCAACTTAGTAGCAGTGGGTAAAGCAGAATTTCTCAAATTGCAGTACCAACAATCAAGAAATCGCCGGTGAGAATTAATCGTTATTACGCGAAGGTATAAATAGTCGGGCTACCTCGTTTTACCACTCGCTGCATTTTCATCATTCGCAGTCGCGTGTACCATGCAAGTACCGTTTATCTTTTCACACTCCGTGTGTGTGTACACGTGTGTAACAGAATTACCCGCTTCGCTGACTCCGCCATTAATACCAAAATATCAAACTTGCAGTGCCTCTCTTCTCCCGTGAATATGCACCGAGAATATGTACCGAGAATATGCACCGATGACCTCAATTCGTTTCTGCCAGCTTGCGCAATAGCGTCTCTTCTTCATTATGCACAATTCACGTCAACGAGCTAATTAACTGCAATTAACGAGCGTCTGACCTCGAGTTTTCTGGAAGATTCCCCATTTTTCTCCCCCTATGTCGATTGTTCTCTCTTCCTCTCTTTCTCTTATCGTTCATTTCTCCCCTTATTTTTCTCATTTTCCATCTCTGCTCCCGCTCGTTTTTCAATTCCTGCCGTTTCCGCGCCGCGGATCCGACGTATTTCAAGAAAATTAACAGCCGGCCGCGTTTTCCAGCCCACGTCGATCTCGTTAGCGGCTCGACCAGCTATCGCGGGGATATTAATGGTATTAAAATTGTGCACGTAACCGCGATTCGTTAGTCATTCCCACGACCACGGCCCCTTTGTCGAGGACTCGCGAGTCTCTCTGTTTCGTCTCCAGTTCCTCTCCAGTCCCGCAATTGTGCCTGCTCGCCTCCTCTCTTTATTATTCCGCGAAACTCCGCTGTCTCTCTCCTTGAAACTCGTGACGCAGTGCAAGTTGCACAGCCACGTACCAGGAGACGCATCGTTCGCCGCCGTGCTATCGGGGGATTTCCTATCAGCCGATTCGCGTATGCCGAGAGTGTTTTTTCTTTTTCTTTTTTCTTCTTTCTTCTTTTGCCACGTCGAGCCTCGACATTGCGAAATTAAAACAGCCTAGTTGCGCATGTAATTTCGCCTCCCCTCGTTATTCAACACATCGTCAATTTTCCTGATTTACCAGGCCGGCTGTTTATCGACTCTGCGCGCCGTGCGTTTCGAATTATCCGACCATTACACGCTCCGCGTATTTGCACGAGCGTGCTCAAGTGTTTGCGAGTTTCGTTATAAATCGCGCGAGCGATTGGAACGTAAAAAGCTTGGAACGTGTCCAGAGAGATCGTGTTTAGAGTTTTCGTTGCCGAGGATTCTTGGAAGGGAGAAAGTGGAATCGTGGAAAGGAAAGTACTTGGATCGCCTGGTTAATTAATTCTTTAATTTCGTATCCACTCGAGGAGCTGTTTGCTACTCAACAGGATCTAAATCCATGTAATCCACACGAGACAGATCTTTTGGATTGGACAAAAATATTTCGAAGTGGCCAGTTGCTTTTCTGATGTTCTTGTTTCATAAAAAAAAAGCTCAAACGCTTCTTTTTTTTATCGCTTAAATATTCATATTCTGAAATATTCCATAATTTTTGTGAGCAATGTATTTACATATCGTACTATTAGTCGATTATATTATCACTGAAAGTGATTTTAGCAGGGGTAACTAGAAAATCGGGTGCAACGCTAATGCAACGAAAATTAGCAATTGGTTGATTTGGGTCACGTGATTCGCGAGGGGGCGTGGGATAGACCTCGAGTAGGAGTGGTGTTGTCTGGTACTGAGCGGTTGCGCCTGTAATTTATTTTTTATCGATAAAATTTTATGGCAAAAAAGTCGTCTTCATTTCCTAGTCGGAACAGTTACTTCTCCTTTCAGTGAGACGAATCGTACTGGGGTACAAGTCGTGCACTTTTTCATATTCTTCCAAAAAATCTACAATTTGTGGAGACGCCACTGGAGACTTTTTCTATCCAGTACTTAATACGTCTCTACCGGAAATTCGTCCACGCGACTTGAATTTCGCCCAAATTGCCTTAGGAATTAAATCTTTGAAATCGTTCCCAACGCTCACGGCCCGTGAAACAAGGACCGTGCGAGCGAGCGAGTCGAAGAGGGCCCGAGTTCCCAGGCAAGCTGAGAACGCGCGTGGAAAATTCGTTCTCCCCGACAAGTATTCCTAGTTAAACCCGCATTGAAACGCGCGTTCTGGTTCTCCGTTTCTGCGAGAGAGAGAGAGAGAGAGATGGGGGGGGGAGAAACGTTCGTCGGTTAAAAAAATATACCGAAGCAGTTTCGTCGAGGAGGGTGGGCTTTCCTGATTCTCGGGGGCGGAGAGGTGCACGCACCGCGCCTCGGTTGACCCACATTCCGCGCAAAGCCTCGCTGTGCTTTCGAGCACCATCACCTGGCTCTGCGCTCGCGACGTCACGTGGCCGCGTATTCGCGCCGAGCAACGGGCAAAAGATGGAGCGAGAAACGGGGGAAACACGCGAAGAGGAGGCTTGCTTGCGTCGGACCGCGCTCGATTGTTCGCCACTGGTGCATGGCAACCCGCCTGTGCAGAGAGACAGAGAAAAAAAGAGAGAGAGAGAGAGAGAGAGAGAGTGGTCGCGAGAGGACGAATGGAAAAAATCGCGCAACGATCCTCCGCGTCAAAGTGGCGTCTCGCGGGCGGGCGCTTTTTTTTTCAATGCCGTTGCTGTCGCGTCTGATTCGCTGAAGCTTGCTGCGCCTCTCCACCTGACTGCGTAAATTGCGGTGGAAACGAGATTCGTAGAGGTTGATCTAACAAGCGTCGTTTGTTCTTCGTTGAGTGGTCGGAGAAATGGATTTTGCTGGTTTGGTTTGAGTAGTTAATACATTTATTGTCGTACGGTTAAGTTGTTCGTTTTCTTTTTTTGGAAACGTAACTATGTTCTTGAAAGTGAAGAGCAGGAGAAGAGCAACGAATATTAGCCATTTACGGAGCCGTTTATTTCGAAAGTGGCGCACATGTCACTCTGCAACATAATGAAAAAATAGCGATCCGTTAACTGACGAAATTATTTGTACCGAGAGAAGAAGTATAGTTTAGCCGAGATAACAAACGCAAGTAAATCTTCTCGAAAGTTAGCGTCAACTTTTTCTAGGCACGCAAAAAGCTTTAAATATCTCGATTTAAGAAAAAGTGACTTACGCCACTTTCGAAGTAAACGGCTCGTAGTGTAGCTGTGCGCGTCCGTTTCTACCATGCTTGGCTGCACAAGCACGGCTATAGTAACTAGAAAAGTAGGGAAAGATACCAATGTTTAACGAGAATAGAGAGCAAAGCAGAAAAGTTAACCAACAGTTAACGTCTTGAATCGGTACGATGATCACGTACCTATGCCTGCTTCTACTGTGCCTGTGCCTGATCTGTGTATATACGGTTATATACTACTGAAAGAGTACAAGTACAATATTTGACAGAAATTTCAATAGATCAATATTATGTATTCTCGTCCAAATTTTCATCGTTTTGTTTTTATCACTGAAAGTGATTTTAGCGGAGGTAACCCAGAAAATCGGACCTCTTCAGGTGCAACGCTGTAATATGCAACGAAAATTAGCGATTGGTTGATTTGAATCACGTGATTCGCGAGGGGACGTGGCGTAAATCTCAAGTAGGAGTGGCGTTGTCTGGTAGATCTACTGAGCGATCGCGCCTGTAATTTGTTTTGCATATCGATAAAATTTTATGGCAAAAAGGTCGTCTTCGTTTCCTAGTCAGAACAGTTGCTTCTGGGTCTTTCAGTGAGGCGAATCGTACGTGCAGTTTTTTTTCTCTTCAAATTAATACAATCTACGTGGTTAGATTACGCGTTCATTTATTAAATGCGCCTTCGGAGGAATAAAAAAATCTTATCCTGTATTGGAATGTACACATATACCTACGCGCGACTTTGCTTTTCTTTTTCTTCCTTTTTCCTTGTTGTTCTGCTGGCTCTTTGAAGTTGGTTTTACACGACAGGTACGATTTGCTCATTACCGTGTCGTAAAGGAAATTGCAGGCTCGCTTTTCAAGGAGAGAAGGTCGGAAGAAAGAAGAAAAAAGAAAGAAAAAGGAAAAGGTGGATACGCCTCGTCGTGCTGTCTACGTTCTCAGAAGTTGGTAACGCGATAGCAGGCTGTCGAAGTTGTAAGAACGATCGTCGTAATCCAACGCTCGCTCAGAGAGACATTCAAACCGCAGCGGTCCTCGTTCCAGTCGAGGGCCTGTTTTCTTGCTCTTTTTCACCGATACCACTCATCGTTAATATCCTCGACTGTCAGTTCTCCCTCTGTCTCGTCGCTTTTTCTCGTTCGCCTCTTCGATCAGAGCCGAAGTTATTAATTATACCTGGCTGTGCCTGATCCTGACCTTCCTCTGAAATCAATCGTGTATCGTTTGCGACGTGTCGGCCGCCTTCTTCCCGTAGATCTAAGATTCGAATCCGACTCATTGACGGCTCAATGATAACACCTGTCTGTTGTTCCTAGAATCTGGAATTGAAAGTGGGTCTGTGTACTCGAATTGATGAAGGATTTTTTTCTTTTTTGGCTCGAGTGATCGTATTAAATGATGACCAACTTACGTTGTAATCTACATAGCTTCACGTTCTTATCTACAATATTTAATTCAAAGATACCAAAGTTCTCTTTTCTCTGGCATGGCTTTCTGTCTCTTTTCATACGTGTGTTACATGTTAAGTATCTGTTTAACTGGTAAGAGATTTGTAATCCTGGTTGGTCGCTGACTGTTATGCCATGCTCGCAGATTAGTTCCAAACAATCACGCAAATGTTCCTTGTACCTCGTATATCATGAATCTCTACTTGTTATTCCCATTGCGTGGTGTTTTCCTTTCGTGATTCAGAATTTTGGAGTTAACTTTGAAAAGGTGAAGCTTACATAGAATGTTAATTGTTTTTTTGGTAATAATAAATGCACGCCTTGAAACTATTTAAATTCTATCTGTTCATTTGTTTTTCTCTAACATTGATAGCAACATTATATAGCGTGATAGCGCTAATAACAGTTTTTATTTTAAGAAATAGACGCTTCGAAAGTTGGGTAGCTGGTCGGATAGCTGGCAATATAAATTTCAAATATAAATTCCATCGAGATTTCATTGGGTAACTTTTCATACTCGCGGGGGGAGGTGGGGATACGATCGATTATGCATATAAGCGGAAAGAAAGATATTACGGAAGGCCGCGTCGCCAAGAACCGTTTCTCGTGAAGGCGGCTTTTTATTTCTTTCTGTTATGTCGATCGACGCGAGACCGCAGCTGAATCGGTGATTTTCCGCGAAATTGATTTCTACCGATTCGTCAGGTGCCAATTTGACGAAAATGTTCTCCCGAATCGGGAATCTGCGAGAATGCGCGATTCAGTGTGTTTGGAATAGCTATTTTTCAAAATTTTTCTTAAATGTGTAATATACCTTTTACAAATTTACTTCCTTTTTAAATTTAACTAATATATATTTTTGTTAAATTTATCTCCTGATGTATATATTTACACCAGGAGATAAATTTATAGTATATAGAGATAAATTTATAAGTATATATAAATATATATATACATACTTTTAGGCAATGATGAAACTTAATTTAACTATAAATCATTACGACAGAATGCCATTTTATACATTGCATAGAATATTCATTTCTGTTTCCGCTTTAATTCCAAAATTCTTAAAATGGCAACTCTTCTCTCGTTGCTCGAGCCAATTGACGGATTTTATAAACTTTATAAATTCCAATTTATCCCCGGGAAGTTCAATTCAGACTTTGGATTTCAACAACAATTTAAATTTGACACACGTCGTCAACGTTCTAAATGTACTTTCGCTCCGTGACGTGTTTCGCTCGCGTACGTAAGAGTTAACGTGGATCGGTGGGAAATTCTCTGTGAATTTATTACAATTAGCCGCTGCGTATCTCCTTGCACCGAGGAAATTAACTCACCGTGCTATTTGTATTTGTCTGAACGCCTCTTGGTTGCTTTACAATTTAGCTGGTTAATATTTGAAGATCCGCGTGACTCTCCGCGGAGCGTTTGCCTCGCGAATCGCAATTTGCCTCGGAAACTGCTCCCGCTCGCAACTTGTGTTCTGAGATACACACCTGAGGCGGTGAACTTCCAACGCGGGATCTCGGCGTGCCGTAAAGTAATTTTGACCTTCGCGAACCTCGTGTAATTAATTCTCGCGACAACGAGTCGCCATTGCAAACGGCGAGGAGCGAACACCTTTAAAATGCAATTTGATTTTCGCTTTCTGCTCGTTGATTGGCAAAACGACGATTGCTAGTAAATGTCGGACTGCTGATTGATTGCAAATATTTTTATGAAGACAGTTAAAGTTAATTTAATAACTTAATTGAAGAGCAATTGACGCGCGAACTACCAAAGTGATCAAAATTTATAATTTAAAATACCAGTTTATAATTGGTTTTATACATGCAAAACGGTATCTTTTTATTTAAAGAGATTTAAATGATTTCTCGTGTGAAACGAGTGAAATGAATTTATACACGCTATTACGTTGTAAAATTTTTTTTATTTTTTTGCTTTATTTAATATCTCTGATATGATAAATTTTATGCTTTGATCATCGGTAATTTTTAGTGTTGAAGAAAACTGACTTATCCATTGAGCATTATACGTATTTCAATATTTCTTGAATCTGCGAATTTTCCAAAAATACGCAAAAATTTACCAGAGAAGCTCGTAACATTTTTATTGTAAACGGCGAATTTTCATGGAGTTTGCGGGGGAAACTCGGAGAAACGCATATGGCAGGCAGAGACACGCGAGTCACGAGTGGATTGTATCGGTCGCTTCCTGCCCGATCGTTGATCCACCACGAGCCATTGAAAATCCTGATTGAAGCTCGGGTCTCTCGGTCGGCAGCTTAATCAAAGGAATTTTAACGAATTTTTTCCTCCGGGGAATGCAGTGCTGACGAAAAACTTCTCATTTTGCCGACCTACATTTCGACCAGGGACATTTCGATACTTTGGGCGCCATTAGGCGCCTGCTAACGGGCTGTAAAGTCTCTCGTTGGTACCGTAGGGAATTCTGACGTTGAAATAAGTTTTTCAGTGCCTCTAAATGTAGATATCGTTGGTCGTAAAGGTCGTACAGTTAAAGAAGTCCCAGTAATTCTTTACCAATGTACAAATGACTGGTGCATTTTTGTTAAAAATGAATGTATGGCGAAAATCATATTCCACCTATATCAATGATCAATTAATTATTTTTTTCTTTTTTTGTTACAAAGTTAAATCAGTTTAAATAATCCACAATGGTCCTCACTGTAATGAGTAAATTACGTATTGTGTAAAATTTGAAGATCTACAAAAGATCTCGCCAACTTTAATTTTTCACTATTTAGAATCTGTCTGACACGATCGTCATTTCAGTCGATATTAGAAAGATTCAATTAAAAGAAAAAAAAGCTCACTTTTCCTGTGCAAACTAGGAAGTCTAATTGGATCGCCCACTAAATCATCCAGTTTGGTCACGTAGCGGAGATCCAGTCGGAAAACCAAGCCAGCAGCCAACATTTTACGTATATCATAGATCGAAAATCCGTCGCCATAAATAACATTGCTGGCTGAAAATCGCGTTCGGAAATACCAGTCGAGCAGCTGAGTTCGTTTTCGAGCTATCGAGCGACACGTTTTTGTCTATCGACAGATTGGACGTGTGTCCTGACTATTTACGTGACTTTGCAAGAAGTTCTCGCATTTTTTTTTTCATCTGCTGGATGTCTCGAGAAAAATGCGAAAAGTGTTTCAATTGTTAAGATATAAGTGTTACCTTATCGTTTTTCGACACTACAAAATTTTATTTCATTTAAGAGTTAACACAGTTTTAATCTGTAATATAATCGCCATCGTTATTGACAATCTTTGCCCATCTCTCTAACAAACTTTCTGTTCTCTTTTTTCTAAAATAAGGATGATTTTAAAGTAAAGACCAACAGGTCTTCCAGATCTTCCAAAGATTGAAATCGCCGTTCTTAAATTTTAAGATATACCGGGATAAGCCTTATATATATATATATTTTAAGATATATACCAGATTTTAAGATACAACATCAGTGGCATTTGTGGCATTGTTGTACTTTCGAAACTCGTAAAGCATCAAATTTGGTCTAATATGGAATTTATTCACACTTTGCTCTTCTATTCTTTCGAAGTTTGTTCAAATTTTTTCAAAATTTAACAATAGTCACATTAAATATCAAT